>CM069909.1:120855202-121078655 GCA_036172215.1 Camellia granthamiana | reverse complement strand
ATCGGCAAAAAGCAAATCAAGATTTATCAATCAAACAGTTCCATGTAGTAATCCATCAATGGCAAAACAAAGGACTGTACGATCCGTAATCGATTAGACAAAATGGTACTGCGAAAGTTTAGAGTCCTCCAGCACAAGGGACTTGTGTTACTTAGGCCCGTAGCCTTTTTTAACACGATGGCCTTTCCAAGAAAGGACCGTATCCTTTTTAACACAAGAAACTGGTGTCACTTAGGCCCGTTAGCCCTTTTTGACCAAGTGGGTGTTGCGAAAATTTAGAGTCCTCCAGCCAAGGGACTTTCATACTTGGTACTGCGAAAGTTTATAGTCCTCCAGTACAAGGGACTTTTACACTTAGTGCTGCGAAAGTTTAGAGTCCTCCAGCCAAGGGACCTTTTCAAGGTAAACATCAAACAAAGCTTATACTTGACACATCGAAATAGGCTAATCATTCATGCTCGATAAATACTTTCATCAAAACAAAGCAAGGCAAGATTTATCAAAACAGTATAACATAGCTTTATTAAAAGCACCACTCACCTAGCTCCTCAGGTGTAGGCTCAAAGCAAAGATCAAAGTTCTGACAAATCACATGGCAAATCACATTCTCAAAACAAGCTTTACATACATGTAATGATCTCGGCACTCCCACCGAATCTAAATCAATAACAAAGCGAAACATGCTGAGAGTCAAAACACTGTTTTCCATCTCATGGAAACACACTGGGTACCATCCAGGTCTAGCCGAGGTCCCACGCCTCCTGGCCGAGGTGTGGTCCTGAGGCCATATACACACACAAGACGAAATCGGGGAAAATCCTGGGTTTCCCCTTGAAGAATGCAAGGGACAAGATCATCAAGAACATGCGTGCTAGAATCATAACTTGTTTATTCAAAAACTGAGATTTCATGCCAAGAGTTCAAAAACATGGACCTGGGTACCCATACAAGGAGACCATGCAAGAACAAACACAAAAACATGATTCTTGTTCCAGACTTTCGGATCAAAACGAGACTTTTCCTCAAGAACACATAAACATTATTTTCTCTTTCAAGACCAACTTCAAATCAATGCATGGCGTGCCAAACGAATGCGATCATGCAATGCAGCTCGGTAATCAATAAGAACAAACAGAGTAGAGCAAGAATCTAACCTCAAAACTCAAATCCAATGGTTCGATCCTCAAGGATCAAGCCCGGAACTCTACTTCTCTCTCTAAGAACTCTTTCTTCTTCCTTTAGAGCTTCTCTCTCTAAAGACAAGGATTGAGACAAAAATGATACAAAAAGATGCAAAATGATACATTTTTAGGCCTGTCGGCTGACTTAGCCTTCAGCTCGGACATGTGGCACCACCGGGTTGGCTTAACTCAAAAAGGTGACTAATTGATAAGACAAGTCTATGACAAAGCGTATGCAGCAAGCTAAGGCAAGACACAACGGCAAGTAGGGACATCGGCTAAAGTCAAAGCTTCGGCAACAGGGTAACAAGGACATCGGCTAGGGAGGACGACACCTGACTAAGTTGTGCCACGCCTTGGCCTGGGTGTGCCACATCTCGGTCTAGGCCATACCTGTCCATGGACAAAGATCACTAGTACAAAACATCTCGGCCTTGGCTCTAAACACTTCGGCCCAAAGAGTGACATCTCGGCAAACATGCCGGGGTGAAGATGGGAGGTCAACCAAGTGGTTCTAAAATAATTCCAAGTACAAAGGTTCAAAGGCGAACTAGGCTAAGCTGACCTCGGCCACACACCAAGCAAGGAACAAGATCAAGCAAGTAGCACGTTACAAAGCAAGGCAAAACAAGATAACAAGATTTATAAGCATGACAAGACAAGATCATACAAAAATGTATGCAAGCATGGCTAAATCAAGATGAGGGTTGTTACACGTTACCTTGAATGCCTACCAACGGTTATATACTGCGTAGCGCCAACCGCAGGGCCTCAAAAGAGATGATAATAATGGGCCTTGTCCAAATCCCTCCTCACACCAAACCACCTAGGGTCCGAATACAACCGCTCTGTTCAAGGGTTCCGAAAACCACTTGTGCAAGATTTTAACTTCCAAATAGGGAACGCATCCCAACAATCCATACATCACATATTATCATCTTTTCATTACTCAAGTGATCGAAAACCCAATACCATTCCAATTAAGTTTTCCGTGGAGTTAAATGTTTTAAATCAAGGTTAGACCAACTTAACAAGATAATAATATCCACATAAGCATGCATCACTAAGATGAAGAAGATAAAGAACGTAACCATAACACATACAATATCATGCCAAGACATGATCATAAGCTAATAAGCATTTTCATGAACACAAGAGCATAGAACACCCATGCACAACAGAATTTCTAGATTCAATATCACTTAAAGATTAAATAAAAAGAGCTATTTTAGATTTTTACCAAACTTGGCCTTCCTATGGTTTGTAGAGCATTTAATCTAGTTTCCAGAACATATTTCGAAAATGAGATAGCTTTTCTAGATTTTTAGTTATTTAAGAAACACTCCAGCGTTGTCTAGATTCGTCGACCGTTTACGAAAATTTGATTTTCTTACCAACCGCTCATTATTTTTCAATGAAACCAATTTTAGTTGAAAGCTAACTCCTTAAGGAAGATTTTGAGATAAAATAGAGGTCCAGAATAATTTTTTACATTTTTCTAGAAATTTTGGAAGTTGGCTGTGAAAATAGATTCTTAAGGCACAATACCCAAAACAAGAAGATTTGTGAGAAAAGAGGTCCACTAAGGGAAAATTTTCATTTCTTTTGTGACCAAAACATGCTAAATAACATATATTAAACTCAGAAAATTTGCTTGAAGGTGTGCCTTTGGAAAGTTTGAGAGATTGGTATGAAAAAAATAGTTTTGTACCGAAATGAGGGAAGCTACAAGAGAGGTAAAATCATGGCTCAACTCTTATCATTTTTAACACAAGGAAATCATTAATAACACATCTGAAAACAATGTTTAGAACCCTTAAGAGCATGTATTTGAAAAAGGAAAATGAAAGAGAGAGTTGTGTTGTGGCTTACTTGCTAGGCTTGAACAAGATTGCTCTCATCTTCCTTCCTCTCCCTCTCAAGACTTCTCTCTTGCTCTACTTTCTCTCCTCTAGGCTGAATGTGTGTGAGTGTGTGTTGTTTGTGTATGCCATGCTAGGGGGGTGGTTGTATTTATAGGTAATTTTGGTGTAAAAAGACATAAAGGCCCACTAGTTGGAATTGGATTAAAAAGTTTGGATTTACTTGGAGTCTAATGGAATAAGGAGTGATTAGGAAACTTAATCATGGGATTAGACAATATCTAGTTGGTCCCTAGTTGGAATGAAACTAGTGTTGGGAACACAACCCTAGATTTAGGGGTACCAGGTGCTAGGGTTTCTAGAATATCATAATTACAATTCTTGAAAATAGGCCCCTCACATTCTCCTAGGGTGGCCGGCCATGGGGAAGGGAGATGGCGAATTTTTTTATTCAATTTAGGTACTATGGACACATCTCCCAATGTGTATATATATATGTATATATAGATCTCAAATTGATTGATAGTACCTATAGTATAAAAGTACATGTATTAGTTTTGGGATAATTCTTGAAATTAATAAAAGAAGTGAGGGCTTAGAATAAAACTTATGTTTTGGAACCTTATTTATGTAGAATTAAATTAAATTAGGTTAAGGAACCTAATTCGGCTAAGATATTCCTGTTTTGATAAAAAAAAAAAAAAAAAAAGCTAACCGACAAGATTCGAAATAATTCAAGAAACTGAGGAGCTTTAAGGAAATAATTCAAACATAAGGGTTTTTAAAGAGAATACATTTTTTAGGAGCCTCACATGTTTAAAGTGGCCGGGTCAATGATTATTAAGAGACTATGGACGCCTTGTGGAGGCGGCGGCTCATCTAGAGACCGTAATGCAGATGAATGAGGAGATGATGAGGGCTCCATGAGAAGTTAGGATATTCAGGGGAACAATAAGAGGCAGAGGAGTTTTAACCCACAACAGTCCCAAGAAGCTCAGTCGATGTCCATTTTTCCAGTACCGAGTTTGGGTTCTGGAGGAGGTGGTCAAGGAGATGTCACTTGTTTCAAGTGTGGTCAGTTAGGCCACAAGTCTCCAGCTTGCCCGTAGAGAGGAGGAGGGCAACAGGGTGCATCATCCTCGGCTTGTTCTCAGAGCTAAAGTCGATGGAGAGGCCAGCTGCTCACTTGTTATTAGTGTGGCCAGGTGGGGCACATGAAGAGGTTTTGCCCTCAGTTGGGTGGCGCACCTGGTGCATTTGGTTCGAGGCAGACACAGAGTCACCAGTTGGCCTAGTTAGCATAGGCGTCGAGGGCCAATCAGGGAGCCTCTTTGGCTTAGTCAGTGTGTCAGGCTTATGCTCTGAGGGGTGAGCTGGTTGAACAGAGACCTACAGCGCGAGTGTATGCTGTTACTGCGCCAGATCTTGTACCAGCTCTTTCAGTAGTGAGAGGTACCTTCTTGTTTTCTAATTCAGTTGCTAATGTGTTGATTGATACATGTGCATCCCATTTATTTATCTTGTCTGTATTTGCATCGGTTTTGGGGTTAGAGTTAGCTTGATTAGCATCTCCTATCTATGTAGAGTCACATATTGATGGTGTAATGACCCGGAACTGTATAAGGTAATTATCGGTAATTAATGATGTGTTAGTATAATTTAATTGAAGATTATCTGTTTGATTTCGAAATTATCTGTTGGAATTACGACTTCGGGACTGAAATCGAAGACTGTAATGGATTCAGAAAATCAAATTGAAAATGCTTATGTGGATGCCGGGAATTTTTAGAACCATTTGATGAAATAAATTGAAGACTGAAATTTATCTGATTTGCTAAGTTCTGTTTGGCTCAAGTTATTGACACAAATGATTATTTTTATATGGGATGGTAAGGGCCTTGTTTGGCTTAGGAATTTTGGGCACAAATATGTTATATGATATATAGATAAGGATGCATTGCCTTTTTGACTCATTTGACTCAACAAAGAAAAGGAAAAATCTAGAAAGAGAGAGAGAAGAGAAATCGTGGGTGAGGGAGAGAGAGAGACCAAGAGAAGAAGAGTAAAAGCAAGAGGGAAATCAAGGGAAATCAAGCATCAAGGTAAGAATCTTTCCTAAAATAGAGTTGAATCATCCATAATTTCATGAAAAGGAAGGAAAAGGAAAGGGGAATTTATGTTTAAATTGAGCCTCATGACATGATTTATGATTATTTAGCATGTTGAAGAAGAATCTCCATGGATACATGAAATAGAGCTTTTTATGTTCAAGTTTATGGTTTTTCACCTTACCTCATGGTTTGATTTTGTATATGATGTAATTGGGTTTTGAATTAAAGTTATGATGTTGATTCAAGACGGGCTTTAAGTATTTTGGGTCTTAGATTTCATAAATATGGAAGTGATTTTGTAAAGAAAAGATTTGAAGTTTGAAAGAGAGAAGAAGAACCAGAAATCCGGGGTTTTGCACTGTCCGCTCGAGCGGAGGGGGGAAGCCGCTCGAGCGTAGAAATCAGCCTCCCAGAAGTTTTGGAAAGTTGAACTGTCCGCTCAAGCGGACAGGTGGGCGCTCGAGCGGGAAGGCCTTTTTCAGGAAATGCTGGAAAGTTGTTCTATATGATCTTTAGCATGTTAATTGCATCATTTAGTATCTTATGAACATAAAATGGGCATGAAATGAAGTAATGAATGAATGTAATGGCATGAATTAAAGTAAAGGAATGAAGGAGAGGCATGAATGACTTAATGCATAATGATAATGAATGTTATGACTGTTTATAATGTTAATTGCAGGACAAACCTCGAAGACCGTACAACCGGAATTGGAAACCCGCTGTAAGTAACATTTCTGTAAATGATATGTTCTTATGAAAGTATGTTCAAAAGTGATATGTTATGATATGTTTTTGAAATGATAATGTTTTCTGTGAACGAATGTCCTTATTTGCAAATCTAGTATGGCATCCATAGATAGTTAGGTCATGGGTGCAACATGAACATGCAGGCCCACGATCTGATCAGTCGTGGGTTAGGGCATGAAGATGAAGGCCCATGGCCAGTCACGAGATCTCGTAGACTGTTAGACTGTTAAAACGATAGACTGTTATGAAAAGGTTATGAAAGGTTCTGTGGATTATGCCATTATTGACTGTTGACTGTTTATGACTGTATATATGAAATGTTGGAATTCATTCACTAACCCTTTTACTTTAATGTTACTTGCTGAGCTTTAGCTCATTACGTGTATTTATGTATTATAGGTGAGCATTCAGCTAGCCAAGCCTAGGCGGAGTCTCGAGTCGAGCCGCCGTTTTGAAGCCTAACCAGGAGTTTTGAGTGCCTCGAGCTGGGGCTAGGCTTGGAAGGCCGTGTGAGAGAGTTTTGTCTTTTTGTTATTTTGTAACTTATACTTATGTGATGTTATGGATCATGTTGCGTAACATAGTGTGTAATTATCATTTTTGGCATGTATGTACACTGGTTCATATAAATGCACAGCTCTTGGACTGTAGATTTTGCATGTGCTTCCGCGAGCCCCTTTTTATTTATGTTATGTTTAGAAAGGCCTGTGGTAATCTAGGATTACTGGCCGGTCTCGTCACCAAACCTCTAGGGGCGGGTTTGGGGCGTGACAGATGGTGAGATTATTTTGAAGCAAGGGTGTCAGGATTGTGACATAGAGGTTGCCGGTCACCGACTTCCTTTTGCATTTGTACTGATTGACATGTCTAGTTTTGATGTTATTTTGGGTATGGATTGGTTATTATCATATCGGGCTGTCATAGATTGTTATCGTCAGAGAGTTACTGTATGTACCTTGAGTGCTGAATGCTTTTATTTCTTGGTGGACCGGGTTGATAGAGTCTTATCAGTGGTGTATGATCTGCGTGGGCGGAGTGAACTTAGTTGCCTTCTTGCCAACTTCTTGAGTAAGGGAGTCTGATGAAGTCCAAGTTGAGTTGCCAAGGGTGGTTTGTGAATACCCAGATGTTTTTCCTGAGGAACTTCATCGAGATATCGGGTTCTTTATTGATTTAGTGTCTGGCACGACACCGATTTCTATGGCACCGTATAGATTTGCACCTACTGAGTTGAGTGAGTTGAAGATTCAACTCCAAGAATTGTTAGATAAGGGTTTTATTTGCCCTAGTACTTCACCTTGGGAAGCACCGGCTCTCTTTGCCAAAAAAAAAAATGGTGTGTTGCGACTTTGTGTAGATTACCGGAACTTGAACTGGGTAACTGTTAAGAACAAGTACCCAATGCCTCGTATAGATGATTTGTTTGATTAGTTGAAGAGGTCTTGTTGTTTCTTTAAGATAGACCTGAGATCGGGTTATCACCAGTTAAGAGTAAGGGAGGAGGATATCTAGAAGACGACATTCCGTATGCGGTATGGCCATTATGAGTTCCAAGTGATGCCCTTTAGGCTAATCATTGCACTAGCTGTGTTTATGGATTTAGTGAACCGGATCTTCCATGAGTTCCTAGACCATTTTTTGGTCGTCTTTGTAGACGACATCTTGATTTACTCACCCTCTAGGGAGGAGCATAAGAAACACTTGCAAGTGGTGCTTGAGTTGCTTAGAGCCCACAACTGAATGCTAAGTTTGGGAAATGTGAATTCTGGCTGAGGGAAGTTAAGTTCTTAGGCCACGTGGTATCCGGGGAAAGGGTGACTGTAGATTTATCCAAGATAGAGGCAGTGCAAGATTGAGGACAACCTAAGAATGCTTTTGAGATCCGTAGTTTCTTGGAGTTGGCCGGGTATTACCGTCAATTTGTGAAGGATTTCTCTAGGCTAGCCTCACCGTTGACTAGATTGATGAGGAAAGGGATCAAGTTCGTGTGGAGTGAGTATTGTGAGAAGTCATTTCAAGAGCTTAAGGTTAGATTTACCACTGCTCCAGTATTGATTATCCTGGAGAGATGTTTAGGTTATTCGGTATGTTATGATGCTTCACGGGAAGGTTTGAGTTGTGTATTGATGCAAGAAGAGAAGGTAGTAGCCTATGGCTTGGGATAGTTGAAAACACATGAGAGGAACTACACTACTCATGATCTAGAGTTAGCGGCGGTGATCTTTACCTTAAAGATTTGGAGGCATCATCTGTATGATGAGAAGTTTGAAGTGTTTTCTAATTATAATTCATAAGAGTCTGAAATATCTGTTTATATAGAAAGGCTTGAATCTGAGGCAGAGAAGGTGGATGGAGTTCATAGAGGATTATGACTTCGAGTTACATTATCATCTGGGGAAGGCCAATGTTGTAGCTGATGCATTGAGTAGGAAATCTATTAGCAGTATAGCTTGTATTGCCATCTGGGAATGGGAAATGTTGGGTGCTATCGATGAGTTTGACTTACATCTCAGCGAGTCCGTTGAGTCGGCAGCCTTGTTTTCAGTAGTTGCACAACCTACACTTGTGAATCGAGTAATAGAAGCACAGAGGGGTGACCTTGAGGTAGAATCTCTCCGAAAGAAGATCTCCAGTGGGAAGGTAGAAAGAGGCTTGAACATGTACTCCGACTCGAATGTTAGATACCTTGATTGCCTTTTCGTATAGGAGTCTTGCCGAGAGGAAGTACTTCGAGAGTTTCACCATTCACGTCTTGTGGTGTATCCAGGAAGCACAAAGATATGACACGACCTTAGCTGCCAGTTTTGGTGGAGGGGAATGAAGAAGGATGTGGCTGTGTTTGTGTCGAGGTGCCTTACTTGTCAACAAGTGAAGGCCGAACATCAGAGACCAGCGGGTTTATTGTAACCCTTGCCTATAGCCGAGTGGAAGTAGGAGCATGTCATGATAAATTTTGTTGTAGGCCTTCCGAGGACTTAACGGGGTAGTGATGCAATTTGGTGGTAGTTGACTGGTTGACTAAGTCTGCGCACTTTATATCTATGCGTGTGAGTGACTCGGTAAATCATCTTGCCGACCTCTATATTAGAGACATAATGAGCTTGCAAGACGTCCCTGTGATGATTGTCTTGGATAGAGATTCGCGTTTCATTTCTCAATTATAGTAGAGCCTACAGAGTGCCTTGGGCACAAGATTGACTTTTAGTACTGCTTACCATCCTCAGACTGACAGGCAATCCAAGCGTACTATTTAGTTTCTTGAGGATATACTTCGGGGTTATGCTCTTGATTTCAAGGGGCCATGGGAGAGACAATTGCACTTAGTGAAGTTTACCTATAACAATAGCTTTCAATCAAGTATTGGTTTGGCACCGTTTGAGGCCTTGTATGGTCGACCGTATAGATCCCATGTTGTAGCTTGACTTTTCGTGTTCCTTTCGGATACGACTAGACCTACAGTTTGGACTCTTGTGGTTCTGAATCTGATTCCACAAGTGCAATGTGAAATAGATAAACATAATTGAGTCCAAATCTGGCAAATCTTTTGGAAAATCGATTTTAAATCAAAAATTCCAAAAATAGACTGCTTTGCCAGATTACAGAGTCGCCACCTAAATATTTTTTTGGAAAATTTAAGAAACTCGAGACTCATGCTAAAGGCCACTTATCTGTCATCACCAAAGTGTCTCACCTCAGGAACATAGGTCTGAGAGGGGAAGGTCATGAATTGAGCACCCCCGCTCGCTCGATCAAAGATCGGCCTTTACTAATCATGATGTGATTCTTATTTACATAATATGCTTTTGTTTCGATTATTAGGCTAACCTTATTATGTGTTGCACACAAGTATAGACTAATTTGCAAAAATTGGAACACTTTGATTTCATGTTTGTTTTGGAAAAAAAAAAGAAAAAGAGTTTGAATACGTATCACTTTAAAGAAAAGTGGACTTGTATGTACATTCATCAAATTATCTCAATTTGAGCAACTAGCCGTCATCCACAAGGATTCAAGCAAGTATAACACTTAAGCACTTAGCCTCATAGTAATCATACTTGACATGGCAACAGTCGCACATATGCAACATACTAAAGCAATGAAATGTTCACCTAGTACTCCATGGTAAGCCAAAACAAAACAAAAGAATTAGACAACATGCATGTTCCTAACTAATGCAAAATGACTAATGCAACACATGCGATATGCAATTAACAGGCTCGGCTACAAATATAGCATGTGAATCAAGTTGATAGCATGCAACTTAAGCACGTTTTCAAAGGAATATTTAAATGACAATGCTTGCTAACATGATGAATCGAGCCTAATGCATGCAAGACAAATGAATGCTTTATACATGAAAAATGCTAAACAAAATATGATGCTCTAAACTATCCATCATAAGCGGGTAAATAAAAGGGAGAAAGACATGGGGTTGGAAGATGTACACATTATTAAAAGTTTGCCCTCACGTAGGAGGATCTGAATGAATGAATTAGCCAAGCAAACTAACTAATTATTACAACATTGAATTTAACTAATTAAATAATTACAACACACTCTAATTAATTAACACAAATTAACTAATTAGTTACATTACGGAATTAATTAACTAAATAATTAATTATAAGTTCACTAACAACATACTACTATTAACAAAAATCTAATGAGTCTCGAGGAGCAAGGAAATGGTTTATACATGCACATGAATCCCACTCGAGAATACCTCTGCATTGTTTTTACACCTTAGCCTCTACTCTGCTCTGTGAAGAAAGTGGTACTGCTTGGCTGAAAAAGGTGGCTGGCAGGACAGAAGTGATAGCCGGCCGCCTAGTAAAGGTGGCCTGTTGGCCATTAATGTTGGGTTTCTTTTACTGCAACAGAAAACAAACAGAGCACAAATAGAGCATTCTCAGGGGATGTTTGTCCACCCTACCTCTCTTTATCATCAAACAGCTCAAATGAGGGGGAGACTTGATTTGCAAGCCATCAATCGGCGCAAATTCATTGTGTGATGACTTATGAACCAAGGGATACAATTTCAATAAATGCACAATTAAAAACTCAAACCTCTTCCCCATCATGATATTGATGAAAGGAAGCGGTTGACGTTGAAACTTGAACCATTTTCATCACTAGTTAGTATGAAATGCTTCAAGACTCAACGGGTTCAATTAACATCCGATTAAACCCAAAGCATTTTATTATCTTGCTTCATTTTAATCCATTGATTATCCCTTTTAATTTACCTTCCATTTATTAGTCGATTAAGTCCAATAATGAAGAATAAGTTCACTAATGGAGAGAAGTATCAAGCAAAAGGTTGTTTTGGGCATGAGAGGGACGTCATGCCGTTGGTAATGAACCTCCGAGGAGATTAAACTATTAAGCACAACGACCTCTATCTTGAGCTTAAATAACTAATCGGTTAAAACAACTCTCAAGGCAATGAAAAGCCAAGAAATGAGAGAGATGCAAAGGTGATTAGAGATGAACACAACTATAAAAAGTACTAAATAAATGCTATCAACTCAAATAGGTTGGTGTCTAATGACTAAAACACTAAACCTATGAGGACCATTATACTACAAGCCTATCAGACAAAGCATGAATGACATGAACAATTTAAATAGTCCTAAAATAGGCTAAAACAGTGCTGGAATTGAAGTCAGAAGAGCTAAAGGAGTAAGTTACAATAATGAAGAATTTAAGTTAGTAAACAAACCAAGGAAGAGGTGGCTAACCCTTCCATTTTTGGGACTTCAAAATCACTTTTTTAGCCTCTGAAAACCTCTGAAAATTAGTGGTAAAAATCTCAAAAAAAGTTAATGAAAAGGTAGGAAACACAAAGGTAAGAGCCTATAAGACAATGTTCAAATAAGGGTGGTCCACCCCTCTACCTTTAATGGCTTTAAACCAGAAGTTTCAACCCACAAATACAGGTGAAAAACAACCCAAAAACAATAGTAAATGATAGAAATAATAGGTGAAAGAAGCTTGAAGTTATACCTCTTGAAGAGGAATGATCCTTTTGAATTATAAACCACTAATTCCACACCTTCAAGAGCTAAAATGCAAGCTCAAAACACCTCAGCAATGAATCCTCTAGGTTTGGTTTAGAGTGTCTAGGCCAAGGGTATAGAAGTTGTAAGGGAGAGAGAGAGGTGTAGAGAGAGAAATATTTTTCAAGATTTTTTACTCCACAATTTTTTCTAACCCTAATTTTTGAGAAAGAGTCATCTATATATAGAAATATATCAGACCATCTCAGAAATATCCATATAGATACAGCTAAGGCAGTGCATGCATCTATGGAGACAATTGGCAAAAATATCTGAAATTTTACACAAGTGGGTGGTAGGCCACTAATAATGGGCAGCAGGCCATTAGTGGGTCTGCTGGTTCCTTGGATGGTCAGGCTTGAAAAAATTCTGTTTTGGTCCAAAAACAAGGCACAAGGTTTATAGGTTTTTGAAGCTCAAAACTGAGGTTTCCTGCTGAAGACGTCGAGCATTTGGACAAGCGTATAAATTCATGATTGGGTGATCAAATCAATGGTGCCCAAGTCTTAAGGGCGATAAAAAATGGGGTTGTACTGTAGACACCCCGAGTTGTCTGTCGACCCATTCAGATCGAACCAGTCAATCTGTACATTTCTTGGATCTTGTTCATCGTAGAACTGCAGATTGTCCAAGTCTTCTTCCAACTCTACTAGATCATTGAGACCTTGGCTCGGGCCATCCTCCTAGACTACACTGACTCCCATTCCTATTGGCAGCTCTACACCTGGTCTGGCCTGATTGGTTGGCACAATGTAGCGACACGGGTTATATTCCTCCTCAGCTAAATCCACGGAGCCTCAAGCACTGGATTGGTATTCTCATTCTCCACCAAGGCTAGCCTGCCTTCATCTACCATAGTCACCATCATAGGTTCGGGTTGGAATGTGGATGCGTTCATCATGCACAAATCCGTGCTCTTAGGGATGAACAACGCCGGCTTAGGTAGGTGGACAGGGGTAATGTATATACTGGGGTCGTAAGGGACGGCCAGTGTATGGATGAGGTTTATTTGCCGAGGTGGAGGGACCTGGTTATGTGGTGGGAGGGGATTTGTAATGACATTACGCTTTTGAGGATGCGCTATCACCTTATTGTCAATAAGATCTTGAATCTCATAATGCAATCTGAAGCATAGGTTAGTGTCGTGACCATGCTGTTGATGAAAAGCGCAGTATTTGGCCAGGTTGTGTTTCGAGGAAGAGGATCGGATAGAGGGGCGAGGCTCTAATGGTTTAAGGTGCCCATTTTTTATCAAGATCTGTAAGGCTTTGGATAAGGACATGTATAGAGGGGTGAAGACCGTTTGGCCTCGGGGTTAGTGCTTCGAGGTTTGTGAGGTTGTATCAGATGTATCGGCAAAGGAGGTGGCAGTTTTCGGTATGGTGGTGACCATACCCACATCGGAAGGCCTTGCAACTGCACTACCACTTGTGGAGGTCAGCAAAAGTAGACAAAGGCAAGACTAACATTTTCTATAATAGTCTTGGTTGCAGATTACGGACCACCATTCTGATCTGGTCCTTTTTAGCCGGCTGGACAGTCATCATCGGGTAACAAAATCGGAGAAGCACTCATTTGATTCCTGGTGAATGGCTTCGAGATCACGAGTAGTGACCTCGATTTGAGTGTTGTAGGAGTACTGAGCTATGAAGGCCTCGGTCATTTCCTCCCAGTTTCTTTTTACAGAGTCTTCAAGCTTAGCATACTAGATGGCCGCTATACCCGATAAGGTCCGGCCGAAGAACGACAGTTTCTGTAGTCTGGTAAGACCCATGGGTCGTAGAATGTCAGAGAATAGCCGTAGATGGACCATAGGATCCCCTGAACCATCAAACCGGTCTATATGCGACATTTTGAATCTGTCTGGCAATGTCACCGCCGGTCTATATCAGGGATCGAGTTCACACCCTATGCCCGTTTAAAGAGCTTCTCAAGCTTGCTCACTTTCAGTGCAGTAGGGTCGACCTAGAAGTCAAATGGCGCCTCTGTTTGGTATGCCGGTGCTTTGGAGGTCTGGAGTGGAATCGGATCCACGAGAATGTCCGCATTTTCCTAGACATTAGCTGTGGGAGCAGTAGCTCCGGGTATCGGAATGTTTGTAGGCGGTGGATGGGATGCAGAGGCTGTTGCCTGCTGCGGTTGTTGTTGTGCAGCCTAGCGATCAACTCAGCCTTCTGGGCTGCAATTTTCGCTTGGTGGGTGGTGACTTCCGCTTCGAGCAGCATCTAGCTACATAGCCTCAATAGTTTGCTGGAGTTGTCGAAGCATATCTTCCATGTTGGCTGGAGGACTTTGAACTGCCGGAACCGGCGAATACTCTCTGTCTAGAGTAGAAGTAGATGATTGGGCCTGACTAGGCACAGGCGAGGTAAACGGTGACTGCTGTATTGGCGAATTCTGCCGAATCCTCCGCCGTCTAGTAACCGGTGGGAGTGACACAAACACTGGCTGTCCTCTGACTAGATCCCCAGATCTACAAATCCTTCTAACTCAGGTCCAGAGTGCTTGGGGGGTAACAGACTCGTCTGAAGCAATGGTGTAAAACTACCTTGCAAAAAGAAAATAAAGCAAAAAGAAACAAAAATCAGAAACCGCACAGCACCTCAGCTCAGACAGAAACAACACACAGTTGCAATCATAAGCTTGGAGAACTGTACTTAAACACTGATTTCTGTCCCAAAACTGATACCCTCAAACTGATGCCCAGACTTCCAACTGACACATACATTCCTGCAGAGTTTTACTCTAAAAGCACGCATCAAGCAAGTGAGAGCCAAAACACCCCTATGATGGAGTGGGGTTACCCTGTCCTAATTTCATCAGGAGCTAGGGGTTTACTACGCAAACAAGCAGTTTTAAACAATTCCTGCATTCGGGTGAGTAACATGTCCTAGTTCGGAACAGTCTCCACGATTTCCGATATGTAACTAGGTCGATTGGTCAAAAAAGGGTACCTCAGCAAGACTACCTAATATACCTCTCACATCTAACACCGAGAAGTGAAAGGAGGATGAAACGGTATAGCGGTAGTCCAGATTAGGGGTGTGCGCGCGGTGCGGTTCAGGCGGTTTGAGAGTAATTTTACAAACCGAATGGTGGGTTGGCGAATTAGCGGATTAACAAATTGCGGTTTGGGTGGTTTTTGGCAGATTGACGGATTGAAGAATATTCTAACTAATTATCATACATTTGCATAATCTATAACACTAATTTGTATAATATTTTTTAGATATATAACACAAAGTAATTTTACATAATATGTTTCATATATATGACCACTAATTTGTAATAAATTTCATATCTTAAATCTCTCTCATACTCATTTTTACATTGATATTTCATTGAAGGTTAAAAAATATATATGTATTAACTATAGCGGAGCAGAGCGATTCGGTTGGCGGATTATAAATTTTAAAGTTTTAAACCGCGGTTAGCGGTTAGAGCGGTGCGGATAGATGCGGATCGGTGCGGTTTTAGTGGATTGGGTAGTATTTTGCACAACCCTAGTCCAAATCCAAGGGTTGTGTTCCCATCGTTGCAGAGCCCGCAACCGGTTAGCCTTTTGGCAAGCTTTTCCAAGCAAGCCTCTAGCAAACCACTTAGGAATAACAGATGGCAAACACTGTGACTTAGGCGCACCGATGTAAATGCAAATGCAAATGCAAAGAAACACATAAGTGTAAATAAAACAACATATCATGAGTTCGAGTCAAGTTCTCTAAATCCCCAGTAGAGTTGCCAGAAACTATGGACTTGCCTTTTTCTCGCGCCCCGCCTTTCGGAAAGGTTTGAAAGAAAGGCCTCACTATTCGGACTCTTGCAGTTCTAAATCTAGTCTCACAAGTGCAATGTGAAACCGATAATCACTAAAGAGTCCAAATCCGACAAATCATTTTGGAAAATCGATTTTAAATCAAATAATGCCAAAATTGGACTGCTTTGATAGATACAGAGTCGCTACCTAAATATTTTGTTTTGGGAAAATCTATGAATCCCTGACTCGTGCCAAAGGCCACGTGTGCGTCATCATCAAAGTTGCCTCAGCTCGGAAACTTAGGTACGAGAGGGAAAGGTCATGAAATGAGCACCCCGCTTGCCCGATCAAAGATCGACCTCTACTAATCATGATATGCATTTTTATAAACATTATGTGTCCTTGTTGCTGTATTAGACTAACATTACTATGTGATGCGTACAAGCAAGTATAGACTAAAATTGCAAGACTTGGAACAATTCAACTTATGTTTGTTTTCGAAAACGGTTTGAATTTGCCACCCTCAAGTGGGTTTAAAGATGTGGGTTTTTCCACCAAACATAGTGGGCTTAAAACATGATTTGCCACAACAAAGTGGGCTTAAAACGCGCATTTGTTGAATCATTCCAATTCAAACAACAAGCCTTCATCCACAGGCACTCATGCAGTTTAGCATTTAAGCACTTAGCCTCATGGCAAACATGCTAATCATGGCAATATGGCCAATCACACTCATGCAAGTATGCGAAAGCATAAAACTCACCGAGTACTCCAAGCCAAAACAAAAAAAAATTTGTTAGAAAAATGCATGATTCCTAACTATGTTAAATGACTAATGCCAAACATACAATGATGTAACTAAGTAGGCTCGGCTACTTAATCATGGTATTTGCAACACTTTGATAGCATGTTTTGAAACACGTATTAAAAGAAGCATTGAAATGACGATACAGTTTGAATGATGCGCCAAGCCTCGGTGCATGCAAGACAAATGAATGGATACAAGCATGCAAGCATAAGATATGCTAATTGAAAATGTCCCTAATCTAACCATCGAAAGCGATTAAATAAAAAGGAGAAAGACATGAGGTTAGAAGACATACACACACGCATGCACACTTATTACAACATTACGCCCTCGCAAAGGAGGGTCCGAATGAATAAACGCTAACCAGCTAGCTACACTAATTAAGCTAAGCTAATTATTACCACAATTGAAACGAATTAACTATTCTAGTTAATTAATTATTACAACATGATATTTAACTAACTATTCTAAGCTAATTAAATATTAAAAATTGAAGTAATTAGCTAAATACTAAGCTAATTAAATACAAAGCAATTAAACTAATTAATTAGCTACCACTAAGTATACTAAACAAAGCAACTAAATGGTCTTGAGAGGTGAGGAATGCATGCTCGGTTTCTCCACCTGAAAAGCCACTGCCTTGCCATTGAACGCCTCTGTTTGCACATTTTTTAACACCAAAGAAGCTACCAACTTCCAGAACACCTCTACTCCCCTCAAGAACACACTGAGCAACTTTCTTCATTGATGGCCGGTCGGTTACCAATGGTGGCCCTCAACTACCATTGCTGGCCTTTCGACTACTACTGGTGGCCGTCGCCCACTGTTGGTGGCCGTCGCCCACTGCTAGTGGCAGGTTGGCCACCCCTACCCTGAACTTCCTTTTGCTGCAATAGAAAGCAAACAGAGGCAAACTAATGTATTCTCAAAAAGTCTTTGTACTATTACGCTCCTTGTCATCACACAAGTTCAAATAAGTGTAACTCTTAGCTCTCAAACCATCAACCAAGAATTTTCCATGCAGATCGCTAAGGAACCAAGCTTGTACAAGCTTAATGAGTGCAAAACAAGACTCAAAAAAGGCCACCACCCTATCATGCATGATCAAGGGTGATGGTGACCAAGGAAAGTGGCACATTTTATCACTTTCGAGTATGAAATGTCCCACTTTCCTTATGTTCGAATTAACGTCCGATTCGAATACAAGCAATGCAACACGAAAGATGCTTATCTTGCCTCTTTTACTTATTCATTTTGTTTACTCATTTTGCATTACCGATTCATTCTTTAATCGATTAAGTCCATTGGTGAGTGTCTTCTAAAGCAAAAGAAGTGTCAACCAAGGGGTAGTTCAACCAAGGGGTAGTTCAAAGCATAGGAAGCTTCATGCCGTTGGTAATGAACCCTCAAAAGAGGATTAAACCATTAAGCATGAGCCTCAACCTCAAGCTTAAACAATCTTAAGGTTAAAACAACCCTCAAACAAATGAAAAAATGAAGCAAATGGGGAAGTTGCAGAGATGTTAAGTGTTGGAATTAGGCATGAAAAAGCATTAAAACATGCAACCAAGACACACAAATGATGCTCAAAGCCTAGAAACACTAAGCTAGTGAAGGAAATTACACCACAACTATACAAAACAAAGCTCAAATGACCCAAACAACCTAAAACAAAGCTAAAGCAGGGAAAAACAGAGGCAAAAACATGCTGGACTAAAGCTAAGTTAGGCTAGAAAAATATGCTAACATGTGAGGCTAACTAGGCATACAAGTAAGACACAAGGAGGGGAGGCTAACCCCTCCAATTTTGAACTTCAAAAGAAGGTTTTTGTCACTGAAAAACCTCTGAATTTCAGTGGTCAAAAGGCCCAAAAATTTTGATTTGAATGTGATGAAAAATGGTGCAAAAGTCTAAACAATTAAGCAACAAGAATGGTGGATTACCCCTAAACACAAGATAACCTCAAGCCATCATTTTAAGCCTCAAAAACAGAGTTTTTTATAGTTGAAAACCAGCCCAAAAACAATACAAAAGGATGGCAAAACAAGTATTTAAAGCAAGTATACTAATCAAGTAAACTACCTCTTGAAAGTACAAATTAAACAACAATCAAAACTCAAACCTTCTTCTAGAGCACAAACAAGACTCCAAGAGACCTCAGCTCCAAGGTGGCCAAGTTTGATTAGGGGTTGATGTGCAAAAGTGTAGAGAAACTAGACTTTAAGGCACAAAATAACAAGAGGGAGAGAAAATTCTAGAGAGAGAGATTTTTTTTCTAAAATGTCTAACCTCTCAAAATGGGGGAGGACACCCCCTATATATAGAAAATCAAGTCTTGAGCTTGAATACATCCTACCATACACGTGTATGAAGATGCAGCTCAGTGAGCAATAGCTGGCAAACAAATATCTGGAAAAATGGACCAATGGCCATCGGCCACCACTGGTGTCTGACAAGCACAAGCCATGGCCAACAGATCCCAGGGCTGGCCGACAGGTCACCCTCTCTTCCAGACTAGAGACAACAAGCTCTCGGTTCAAAAACATGCACAAAATAGATAAGGTTTAGAGGCTCAAAGACAAGGCGTTCCACCAAGGACTTCAGGCGTTCAAAATGAACACAAACAAGCACAATCATCGAGTGCACAAACGATGACATTTAAGCCTTGAGGACGGTCAAAAATGGGGTGTCTATAGGGGTGTCCACAGTTGCCCCTCTTTGATAGAAATCAAAGTCATGAAATGACGTGAGTGAATGTCAAAGCCCAGAGACGACCCCATTTTGACAAGGCCATAAGAATTGGGCAAACAATCAAGACATAAAATAAATTGGTTGAGCTTGAAAGCTGTCTACATATCCCTTTCCAAGGAATCAAACCAGCGTAGTTCAGGGGCAAGATGCAAATGATACATTATATACGTGATAGATGATGCGATGAATACAAACGAGCGTACCACTCGACAATTAGGAAAATGAAATTCAAGGCAAGAAACAAGAGCAATCTGAACTACATTTCCGCGCACAAGAAACAACCTCAAGCTACACCATCGTGTAGAGGAGTACAAGAACGAACTAAGCTACACTTCCGTATAGCGAGGAACAAGGGCAACCAAACTACACTACCGTGTACCACGGTGATCCTAACTACACTTCCGCGTAGAGAGGAGAACAAAATAACCCAATCTACACTACTGTGTAGAAACGTAATCCTAGCTACACTTCCATGTAGAGAGGATAACAAAACAACCCAAACCACACTACTGTGTAGAGAGGTAATCCTAACTACATTTCCGCATAACGAGGAACAAAACAAACCAAACCACACTACCGTGTGGCGAGACAACCCGAACTACACCTCCACGTAGAGAGGATAAGACAAACCCAGCCAAGCCACACTTCTGCGTGATGAGGTAAAGGACAAATCAAGCCACGCTACCATGTGGCGAGATAATCCTAACTGCACTTCCGCGTAGAGAGGACAAAAGCAAACCAAACCAAGCCACACTTCCGCGTAACGAGGTAAAGGACAAATCAAGCGACACTACCGTGTGGTGAGATAATCCTAACTACACTTCCGCGTAGAGAGGACAAAAGAAAACCAAACCAAGCCACACTTCCGCGTGACGAGGTAAAGGACAAATCAAGCCACACTACCGCGTGGCGAGACAATCCTAACTACACTTCCGCGTAGAAAGGACAAAAGCAAACCAAACCAAGCCACACTTCCGCATGACAAGGTAAAGGACAAATCAAGCCATACTACCGTGTGGCAAGATAATCCTAACTACACCTTCGTGCAGAGAGGACAAAAGCAAACCAAACCAAGCCACACTTCCGCACGACGAGGTAGAGGAAAAATCAAGCCACACTACCATGTGGCAAGATAATCTTAACTACACTTCCGCGTAGAGAGAACAAAAGCAAACCAAACCACGCCACACTTCCGCGTGATGAGGTAAAGGATAAATCAAGCCATACTACCATGTGGCGAGATAATCCTAACTACACTTCCGCGTAGAGAGAACAAAAGCAAACCAAACCAAGCCACACTTCCTCGTGACGAGGTAAAGGACAAATCAAGCCACACTGCCATGTGGCGAGATAATCCTAACTACACTTCCCCGTAGAGAGGACAAAAGCAAACCAAACCAAGCCACACTTTCCCATGACGAGGTAAAGGGAGGGAATCCCAAATCATACTCTCATGACAAGGGTGGCCACCACGACGCACACGAATACTACACAATGCGACGTAAGTGGAAATCAGCATGATGACAACACATGTTCCATGCAACATAAGATGACAAGAATAAGGTGCTATGCAAGGTAACTAAAAGCATGCAACGTTTATACAAAACTAAAAGCAAGCAACTTTTATGAAATGATAATGATAATGAGCATGCAAATTCTATGTAAGTGAATTGAAAGGATATAACGACCTCCGACTTAACCCCTCAGAGGCTTTACAAAATGCTCAAAAGGATATAACTTGTTCATATTTGAAACTGGGGCACATACGCGCGCCGGAATACAGTGGGCATTGATACGGCGCAACTGGAACACAATTTCACGCTCCTCGGAGGTCAAATCCAATTCAAATACCTCAATCCTTCTTTCCAGACCCAAAATAGGGACAAAAACAGCACCGGGCCACAAAAGAGGCCTGCCAGCCACAAAAGGGGCCTGCCAGCCACTAATGTAAATTTGGGGGCAAATTGGACATTTTGGCTTGGGTCTACTTAAACACATCACCAAACTTCATTTCCTTGCATCCAGATGACTGAAATCTCTCTCCCTTTCTCTCTACGTGCTTTCTTTCTCTAGATTTGTGCTTTGTACGCGTTTTCCAACGCCCCGTGCAAACTTTATTCGCAAAACATCTTTGGTCCTCTACATTTTGAACCGATCAAATTTTGTTTTTGTTGATTTTTTCGAGTTTTCAACATTTTGGGCTTGTTTCCCATTAGCTTTTCTTGGGCTTCACAAATTTTTCAGGTTTTGACTTTTTCTTCCATTTTCTCTCTCCTAGGGTTGACTTTTTCCAAGTTTTCTCCATTTTCTCAATTTTCTTCATTTTTGCATCCACTTTTCACCCACTTTCTAGATGGCAGATGAAATTCTACATGATGGTGCCCCTCCCAAGGTACCTATTCTTTCACCTGCTACCGAGGTTGAGGAGCCTATAGCTGCTGAGGCTAGCGAGGCAACGGAGGACATTATCGCTGACTTCGAGGCAGAGGCAGAGGTCTCCGCCCCAGGGCCCGAGCCTGAGTTACCACCATTGAGGGTGAGGCCTTTTGATCCAGCCACTTACCATCCGCGTACGCACACAATGGCGCCTCGAGGCATGATGCGCTTTAACGACTTCATTGATGGCGTGCCAGATGACATTTTGCTGAGGGAGCCAGACTTCCCTTTCCCATGGTGCTACTGAGGTATAAACTATGTTTATGCTTTCCTGCCTTTCATCTGACTGTCTTGCACCACCTTCATCTGACTCTTCTTTTATCACATGTCTTTTCATCTGATTCACTTTTTCTTTGCCACAGGGGAACTCTCGCTCTTGTAGGGGTTATAGGGCAGTGATAGCCAGGGACTGGTATCACGAGTTCCCCCCCTTGGGTTTGTGGACCTTGTCGATGAGGCAGGCTTTGGCTTACTCTATATCGGGCTTACACGCCACATGGCTAGCCAAACCCTACTCTGAGCATTAGTAGAGAGTTGGTGGGATACCACCAACTCTTTCCACTTTTCTTCTATTGGGGAGACGACGATGACCCCCCTATGACTTTTCTATGATCACGGGCTTAGGAGTAGGGGGTGATCTGATCCCTTTCGACATGGAAATGGGCCAGTGGGAGGCAGCCTGGATCTACCTACTCGAAGCGAGTCCCGCCTCTGTACAGACCAGCTATGGTGCGATACAATTGGTTTCTCGAGTACTTCCGCTAGAGTCAGCTTGAGACGCAGGAAGAGGTAGAGCAGTACACCCGAGGCTTCTTGATGTATCTTCTCGGTACCACCTCATTCATGAACAGGTAGAACACGATGGGTTTGTACTTGTTGAGCACACTTGTGACCTTGCCCTGAGTCCGATTTTATGATTGGGGTAGAGCCGGCCCCGCCACATTTTACGGCTAATGAGCTCCAGTTCTCGCATGAAGGGAGACAAGGTCAAAGGCTACTGGAGAGCCTGAGAGGTATGCACTGTACTTTCAATTTTGTTTACTTCTTCTTATGCTTTCTGCTTTGCATTTTCTACCTTATATCTATTCATGCATTGCACCTTCTGCCTTGCACTTTCTGTTTGGGCACTGTTCACACACTGTGCTTTCTACTTTGCACTTTTTGTTTAAAATTTGTTCACACACTGTTGATGCATATTGATGATCAGTTTTTGTAGTTGTGGGTTTACGCCTACTTTCCGGCCCTTGCTTCAGAGCCGATGGATAAGATTGTTTTTGGCTGTGCCCTACTCGCAATGGTATGATGACAGGTGCTGCCGTGAGTGCCGCGAGGACATGACCTTTGCCTTCTATCGTCGCTACTTCGACACAGTGGTTGCCCCACGAGGTAATCCAAAACTCACAATCATTTTTGCTTGATTTCCCATTGCTACTGATCTGATTTATATTCTGACAACTAACAGTCACTAATAACCTGTAAAACTTTCTTTTGCAGATCACCTAGTAGCCCTGGGCAACGATGCCAGCTAGAGTTAGAGACTAGTATGCCGGAGCCTGGGCTACTTCCCGATATAGGATCCTGTTAGAGGGGCCCATGCCAGTTGTTCCTATGCCACCCCAAAACATCCATGAGGACAACTGATAGCCTCTCAGCTAAGGCCATTATCCAGTATATAGTGGGGTTTGGATGCTGACTACTTTAGAGGGAAGGGCGACTACATAGCCTTTTTTCAGAACTCATCTTATGCAACTCTTGACTGGAGTTCATGCCAGCGATGCAGCAGGTTACTTTCTTAGCTGAGGAGGCTGCTCAGGAGACCAAGGCTGGTATTGGAGAGGCCCCCTCCTGCTGGAAGGGCTATCGGTTGGCCAGCAATTCCCATTATAATTCGTTGTGGGCGGCCAAGCGGGACGGCCTATCAGCTCCTAATCGAGCCACCGAAGGTGGGGCGTAGGTGTGTCAGAGCCCCGGGCGCACCTCAGGTATGGACCATACTTGAGACCTTGCATCTTGTATTCTTGCTTTTTCAGATACTGAGTAGTCAACTTCACTTGCAGGCACCTACAAAGTATACGGAGGGCGTTCTTTAGCTAGTTGCCCTCCCTAGTCCACATGGTCTAGAGGAGGGAGATGATGCTCGCTCTACACGATATCCAGGTATACTTCACTTCTCCTCATGCAGTGCATTGCTTCTCACATTGTACTGACACACCACAATGATACACATACTGTGCGACACTCACGGTGATACACTACATACTGACATACATTCTGATATTGCTTCATACTACACTAATACACTGCACTAACACACGGCACTGACACACTACACCCATGTTGTATCTAATTTCTGCAGGACACTCATACTGTATACCACACCGAGGGCACCCATACACTGCATCTGATACTTTAATATTTACCTTTCAGGTTCCACCTACACTGAGGGCACCAGCGGCATCGGCAGCACCAACACCGGTGGCACCTCCTCTAATGACAAGAAGGAGAGGCAGACGGGTCCTCAACAGGTGGCTGAGGCAGAGGCAGAGGTGCACAGAGTTGGAGTAGCTCAAAGCCAGTTTTAAGCGAGGATGATGTTAAGTCCAACGACTCTGAGGAGGCGGTGAGTCAACGCTCTAAGTCTGAGAGCGGGGACGATGATGCTGACTCTGGCTCAGAGAGCGAAAAGGATGCTAAGGCTGGTTCTGAGTTAGGAAGCAGAGATGATGATACTGGCTCTGGCTCGGAGTCTGATTCTGATAGTGGTGCCAATGGAAATAGTGCCCCTGAGTCCCCACTGAGGAAGAGAACGAAGAGGGCCTCTTGAACTTGATGCGGCTGGCATTGATTTTTGTACTCTTTGTTTAGTCTATTTTTATTTTGGTAGCTTAGTTTTTTACTTTTGTTTTTTGAATAGTTGTACTCTCTTTTGTAAAAAAAAAACTATGATCGGGAAAAAAACCTCGCAGTTTTATCAAAATAGTTATTTGTTTTTGCATCATAAGCACCACATTTGCATAGAATGAAAATGGATTGGAATGATGTTTCTTAATCGGATAATGAGCCAACCAACAACTAAAAATACAAAAATACAACTCGATAAACAAAGTAAAAATAGTTCAAAACACAGTTATGTACACTTGCCTAAAACAAAAGACTCAAAATAAGACCTTAAACCACAAGAATTATGATAAAACTAAAATGCCAAAACTGCCAGGCCACAAAGTGGGCTGCAGGCCACAAAAGGCAGCCAACCACTTGTGGTGAAACCACCAGATGGCTGACAGCTGGCCTCTGCTCAGGGCCCTATCTTTTACAAAAGGTCTTACTTCACCATTTCTTCACCAAAACTTCATTTTAGCTGCTGTTTTCTTCCACAAAAGGAGATCTTCCTTGCCGAGAAGCTCACAGATTGGATAGCCACTTTAGACGGCACAGAGAAGGTGAATTTCTGAGGTTTCGGCATAAACGTGCTTTTTCGTTAAGTCGTACTCCTCTTTATTTTCTGTTCCTTCATGCTGCGGCCCAATGTTGGAACCCAATTACACATGTATTTCGGTTCGGAACACAGGAACTATGCCAAACTTTTGAAAATTTTCAAGCGTTGCTAGAGTCCCGACGCGATGAGGAAAATCATGCCCCAGCCTCGTTTTGGGCCATGCCCAAGCTTTGGGACGAATGTGCAGGCTTACTTTGCACGAAGCTCGATCTTCGGCTCATGACGGGGAGCTAGATGTACCCGGTTTGATTCATCGATTTTTTGACGTCGGAGATAGAGGCAACCTTCTCTAGTGAGGCTTTCGGCAACATGCCCTCTATTTATGTATGCTCGTGCATTTTCTTCTTATCCCCAGTTACAGCGGAGCCAACATTAAACTAGTCAAAGTGGCCCAATTCCTGAAAGAGGGTAAGAGTTGCATTGGTATAACACTGGCCGAGACCTTGATAGGTTTGGACGCTTTTCATCAGCAATGGACCACCAGGTTTGCGGGGAGTCCACTACTGCTCTAGGTATTGTTTCCCACCATTTCTTATATATGTGATTCTTATATCACTCGACACTCACGCTCTATTTTCCTCTCAAAGCCCTTTTCTTACTTTTGTCTTAACGTTCACCTCTCCATTCTTTAATCTCTATTCTTTTTCGTTCCTTCCCAGGTATGACTCATGGATAAGCTGAAAGTAGTGGATCCTTACCCTGAATATTCAACCCGAGCGTACTTTTTCTGCCAACGGCTAGTGGATTTTCCTAATGAGAGATGGTGGTGCAACTGGATGTGCAATAGAACAGCAGCTGATATAGCTTGGCGTTGCCTCTGGCTTGACTTGGCTGAAATGAGCTACAACATGACTCGACAACCGGGTATAAAGTTAATTGGCCTCACGCATACACGTTCTACTTCCCTTTTCGGTTTAGACGCCAATTTGGACATGATCAGGACCCGGTCAGATGAAGGGGTAGAATACCTGACTTCATTCCCACTTCATGGTTCACACTTGCCTCGATACCTCATTGCTTGGAGGATGAGAGAGCTTCTAGCCCCTGCCCCTAGCTTCATTTATGCCTTTTCTAGCAAGTGCTTGGCTTGGCTCGAGGACGAGGCACAGGTTGGGCCAACTTTGGTGGTAGAGACTTCCGCCAGCACGAGCAGAGGACGTAGGAACACCTGATCTCCCCTATGCCCCTAGTTTATTGCTTTGACCTTCTTCTTCTTCTTCTTTCCTTTTTTTTTTCCTCCAGTTTTTGTGATGTAAAAACAACTTTGATTTGCAATCAGAGAGTTGGAGAATGTACTTGTGTTGAAATAAATGGAATTAAAGTTGTGAGCACTAAAATTTTCCTTTTGTTTCCAAAATGGTCTAAGTTGTAAAAGGTAAAATTCGAGTCAAATCCATTTTTATCAAAACTTTTCAAAACAACTTTCAGAAATGATCACTGTTTGATACGCACAGAATCAGCTTGCAAGATGTACAGCCCCGAATCAACAGATCGCAACTACCCATAACTGCATTCATACCGACCCTTCTGCCACCATACTGAAGATCACATAACCAAGTTGATAATAGAGAAAGATGGACTGATCAAAATGAATGAATAGGACAGTTGAGTTGGAGATGATTACGGCTGAACTTCGAGATAAAGTTGCTTACGTATCCTAAAGATGTGAATCAGGCCTTATGTAGTTCGGTTCAGGTTCACTTGAGTATTAGCTCTCTCTTTTTGCACTCTAACTTTTGCCAAAGTCACCCCTTAGGGTTTTTAACCTTGCGAGCTTTATTTATTTGATTTCTCATTTTTCATGCTCTAACTTTTGCCTAGGTCGCCTTTTCGAGTTTTCGGCCTAGCGAGCCTCTCAAGGGTAATATTTCTACAACTTATCCATATTGATCGGCTGTAAAAACTCTAGGCCATCTAGGTCCATTAGAATAATCGTCCCTCCCAACCAGATAGATTTGATAATGTAAGGACCAGTCCAATTGGGTTGGAACTTGCCCCTAGGGTCGTGGATGAGAGCCCGGTTGTCTTTCAATACCATGTCTCATTCCTTGAGATTCCTGAACTTAACTTTCTTGTTAAAAGCCCTAGCAATTCTACATTGGTAGCCTTGGACATGATACAATGCCCTTAGCCTTCTTTCATTACATATTATCAGCTCCTCAAACCTGCTCTACTGCCAGTCCACCTCCGTTATCTAGCACTTGGTCATAACTCACAGCGACAGCACTTCAATTTCGATGGGCAGAACAACCTCTATCCCATAGATGAGAGAATAGGGGGTTGCCACTATAGATGTTTGGATTGAGGTTCTGTAGCCCCAGAGTGCGAACGACAGTTTATCTAGCCAGTCCTTGTATGTTTCCACCATCTTCCACAAGATGTTCTTGATATTCTTATTAATGGCCTCAATAGCTCCATTAGTCTGTGGTCTGTATATCGATGACTTGTGAAAAACCATGTTATATTTCTCAAACAGATCCACCACCTCTTTCTTGAAGTGTGAGCCGTTATTTGATATAATCTCGTTCGGTACTCCGTACCGGTAGATGATGTTATTTCTGATGAATTTAGCCATATGCTACCGTATAAGATTGAGCTTCCACCCACTTTGTGAAGTAGTCAATCACCACCAGGATGAACTCGTGTCCATTTGACCCCTTTGGCGAGACTACACCGATAACGTCGATTCCCCAGACTGAGAAAGGCCATGGTGAAGTCATATTGTAAAGCTTTGACGATAGAAAATTCAAGCGATTGGCATGAATTTGACATTGATGACATCACCATACAAAGCCAATGCAATCCTCCTCCATGGTTTATCAGTAATAACCTTGTCTGAGTATCTTTCGGGCTAGCATCACACCATTCATGTGTACCCCACACGTGGATAGCCTCCATAAGGCGCTTCGATTCCTCTTCTTCCACACACAGCTTGTGCATTCCCAGATGGCCTCTTTTGTAAAGCTTACCTCCGCAAATGATAAATTGGATGGCCAGACGCCGTATTCCCTGCTTATCTTTGGCACTTGCCCCTGGTGGATACGTCTATTTTTCTAGAAAGTTCCAAATATCATAATACCAGGGGTTTTTGTCTTGCACTTCATCTATTGCGGCAATGGTCTCATAAGCCGGCGTGTATTTCTGTTCAATAATGATTGGAAGCATCTTAACTCCCAACGGGATGTCTACTATAGAAGATAGAGTTGCCATTGCATCAGCGAACTGGTTGTTCTCTCTTAGCAGGTGCGTAAACATCAGCTTTTCAAACCTCGGAATTAGAAGATCCAGAGTTTGATAGTAAGCCTTCATTTTCTCCTCTTTGACTCTCCAGTCCCCGTTTGCTTTAGAGATAACCAAGCTCAAGTCTTTGATTATTTCCAACCTTATTGCTCCTAGTCCTAGGTCAGCTTCTAAACCAGCAATGCACGCTTCATATTCTGCTTCGTTATTGGACACCTTGAATCAGAGTTTGAAGGCTAAAGGTATATGAGAATCATCAGGTGCTATCAGTAACACACCGATCCCATAACCGTACTGATTGAACGCTCCCTCAAAGTACATCGTCCAAGTTACCTCTTCTACTTGCAAAATGTCTTCATTTGAGAACAAGTATTCCACTGCCTCATCTCCTTCTAATGGGTGGTCTGCCAGGAATTCAGCTACAGCTCTTTCTTTAGCAGACTTGCGCGTAACATATTTGAGATCAAATTCAAAGAGAAGAAGCAGCCAACGAGCTAGCCTACCCGTAAGTGTTGGTTTCTCAAAAAGATATTTGATGGGATCTAATCTCGAAACCAGGATTACAGAGTGAGCTAACAAGTAGTATCTCAACTTCCTAGTAGCCTATACCAAGGCTAAGCAAGCTTTTTACAGGGGAGTATAGTGGGTTTCGCAGTCTAGCTTCTTCTTGCTCAAGTAATAGATGGCCTTCTCTGCCTTATCTTCTAATTCTTTAGCTAACATGCAACCCATGGTTGAGTCCGTTACCGACAGATACAAAATCAAAGGCTTCCCCAGCTCTGGTGACGATAACACATGCGGATTCTGGAGGTATTGCTTAACCTGATCAAAGGCAAACTGACATCGATCGTTCCATCAGAACTTCTTTCTTTTCTTCAGGAGACCAAATAGTGGTTCACAAATCAAGGTTAATTTGGAGATAAACTGTCTTATGAATTACATTTTGCCCAGAAAGCCGTGCACCTCCTTTTTAGTCCTTTGTGGTGACATTTCTAGGATGGCCTTGATTTTAGAAGGATCTACTTCAATTCGCCTCTGGGTGATAAAAAATCCCAGCATTTTCCCTGCCGTTACGCCGAAGGTGCATTTTTGCAGGTTTAACTTCAACCTGTATTCCCTGATCCGTTGAAAGAATTTCTCCAGTGCGGTGTAGTGGCCTTATCGTTATTTGGACTTGACGATCATGTCGTACACTTATACCTCAACCTCTTTGTGGATCATATCGTGTAGAATGGTGATTGCAACCCTCTAAAAGGTAGCCCCGGCATTTTTCAATCCAAACGGCATAACCTGGTAGCAGTAGGTACTCCATGGTGTAGCGAAAGTGATTTTTTATCTGTCCTCGGGTGCCATCAGAATCTAATTATACCCAGAAAACCCATCCATAAAGGAAAGCAAGGCATAGCCAGCAGTAAAGTCCACCAACTCATCAATATGCGGCAGTGGAAAGTCATCCTTTAGACTGGCTCTGTTCAAGTCTCTGAAATCGACGCAAACCTGAATTCTGCCATCCTTCTTCGGCACTCGGACGATATTGGCCAACCAGGTTGGATACTCGAATACTAACAAAACTCCTGCTCCAATTTGCTTGGTGACCTCTTCCTTGATTTTTAGTCCCTAATTCGGACAGATTTTGCGCAGCTTCTGCTTGCTTGCTAGGCCTCAGGGTTAAGAGGGATCCGGTACTGTACAATCTCAGGATTGATTCCAGGCATGTCTTCGTAGGACCACACGAAAACATCTTTGAATTTTTTTAATAAAGCGATTAAACGCTCACGTTCCTCCGAAGATAATGTGGACCTGATCTGGACCAAGCGTGGATCTTTCTCAGTACCCATACTAATGGCAATGATTTCATCAAAACAAGGCTTAGCAAACCTCTCATCCTCTCGATTAATCAAGTTTTTCAAAGCTAGAGGAATTTCTTCCTCCTCATTTTTGTTAAAATTCTGAAAATCTTGGTCAATGCAATGAATAAGTGGTACGGAGAAGTACATAGAATCCGCAGAGTCCTCATTCAAAAGGTCCAGATCCTCGGTTATAGACTCAAAAGAAAAGCTAAATAAAGACCTAGACAGGACTTTGGTATCTGGGTTTCCACCCCCAGAAATACTAGACTCAGACCCCGAAAAACTCGAATCTGATCCGGACTCCACAGACTCAGTGGAATCAGGTTCTGGCTCATCACCCATTTTAGAACTGGATTGAAAGCCTTTCTCCGGCTGCCAAGTAAGACGCGATGCCCTGGATCCATCCAAAATTCCAAAGATTGGGTCCACACCTAGTTCTTCCCCGATCATGGAGACAGTAAAATTATTCCCCAAGTTCTCTAGGTCAACCACAATATCTGTTAGGAGATTGGCCAGTGTGGCCCCTACTCCAGGCTCGCTGTTGTCTGAATCATCTTCTGTGCTCTGGCTAACTTTGATGCTTGGTTCAGCCCTTTTCTCATCACTATCCTGTAGTTGCAGATCAAAGAAAATCTCGAATTCGGGGACGCATTTCTTTGAGGAATTTACCCAAGGCTCAGGAAAGCCACAAAAGGGAAAATCCTCTCCCTCTCGAACATAACAGTAGTCGAGCATCCCCGGATTGGCCTGTGGACGAGCTCATAATGCTTTACAGCTTTCTTGGCCTTGGCTCTGCCCTTCATCTATTCTCTCTTCCTTATCCAGTCCTCTTTGGTGGGCACATAGCCCAGTCCAAAGGTATGTGGATTGTGTGGCACCTTCGCCGATACTGCAACACCTTTCCGTCTGCTCTTTCCAAGTCCCATTCCCGGAACATGCCACTGTTTGTTCATAAAGTATATGGACTGGGCACTAACGTACATGCCTTCATCCACGGCCAGAATGATTTTCACTATCCAGGCTTCAGCCAGAGTGAATCTCGAGAGGAATACACCTTCATCGCCATGGTTGATTTCTAAGACTAGCGTAGTCACCTCTGGAGGCAGATGGATGGATGAGTTCCCAAAAGCAATTGTCGCTCCTCTCCTATGAGGGTACTTCAACATTTGATAGAGAGTGGATGACACAACCTTTACGTGAAGGTTAAAGGTAGCTGGTACATCCAGAATGTGAAACTCGATCTCTTACTCAGCTAGGCCCACCTACACTCGCACTTTAACTGTACCCGTGACTTCTCTGCTTGTATTGTCATACGCTCGTATCACTTGGGCTGTGGGGATAAAGTTCACCAGTTTAAGGCCAATTGGGTAAGCGATACAGGACGGACATACATTAATGGCAAAACCGGTATCTAAATACACCATCGGCACCCACTTCTCCCTACATTCCACAGATGTATAACGGCTTGTTGTGAGCCGAGCCTTCCAGTGGAAGCTCTTTATCCGAGAAAGTGAGCGTTGGCTTGGCACCACCTGGAAATACCAAAACCACAAGTTGCTCAGACGTAGCATCAATGGACAATTTAGCCTTGTCCATTGGCGCCAATACTACCTGTCAGTGCACCCGTGAGGCCTTGAGGAGTCTCTAGATAGAGATATCAGCTTAGATTTTATTGAGTTGCTTCAGTACCAACTCCTCTTCTAGTTATTTCTCCTTCTGTTTCTCGGCCTCTTTGTCCTTTCCAGATGCCTCTGCTTGATTTAAGCGCGGCGGTTTAAAATATCGTCTACGACAGGTAAAATGGTCAATTTCCTTAGCATACCACGCATTATCCAGGAGACGGCCTCCCCAATCTTCGTTGATATGGACCAGACACAAATCATTGTCATCCGATCACTCGCTGTCAGCTGCTGACAAGTAGTTGTCAGGCTTCACTTGAACCATCTTCACATCATAAGTGTCCCTTATAGGGTGCCACGCAATTACGATTTTTTGACTGTCTTCATTTCTTTCTGTTTCAAACTGCCTCAATGCAGCTTCCTGTTCAGTATCTACAGTGTTCACAACTTTCACTTCTTGACTTGGGTTTACAACACATATGCCCTCTGGCAGTTTTCCTTTATTAACCTTCCTAATCACTGCAGCTACCTCTGCTTCCTTTCCCTCTGATTTCATCCCAGATTCGTCTTCCTTGTCTAGCTCATCACTCGACCATCCGGTGTTATTAGTCGATCCATTTATGTTAAGCCACCCGATCTGTACATCTCCCTGATTATGTTCATTAAAGAACTGCAGGTTGTCTAGATCTTCTTCAAAATTTGCCAAATCATCCAACCCTTGGTTTGGGACATCCTCCCTAGCTACATTAATGCCTACCGAGGTTGGTAGCACTATTTCGGGCCTAGTTCGAGTGGTTGGCATGATATAGCAACTTGGGTCATACACCCACTCAGATAAGTCCCCAGGACACTCTGACAACGGACTAGTACCTCCATCCGAGGCCAAACATTCCTTTACCACGGGTATTGTCACCATATTGTGAGGCTTAGGTTGTGGCATAAATGCGTCCATCATGCACAAATCTATGCCCTCAGGAATGAACAACATTGGTTTCGGTAGGTGGGAGGAGGTAATATATACGCTGGGGTTATAAGAGGTGGTCAGTGTATGCATCAAGTTAAGATTTCGAGGTGGGGGGACTTGATTATAGGCTGGAATCGGGTTGGTAGTTATATTTGGTTTCTGAGGTGAAGTAATTATCTTGTTGTCAATGAGATCCTGAATCGCATGATGTAATCGGAAGTACTGGTCGGTGTCATGACCGTTCTGTTTGTGAAAAGCATAGTATTTTGCAGGGTTGTGTTTGGGTGGAAGGGGATTGGGAAGTAGGCGAGGTTCTACGGGTTTTAGGTGCCTTTTTTTGACTAGCACCTGCATGGCTTTGGACAGGGTCATGTATAGTTGGTTAAAAGTCCTATCTTGAGTTCGGATAAGGTTGGATAATGTTTATTGTCCTATATTGGAGCAAGGGGTCAGCGGTTTTTGTTGTGGTGACAACACTTATGTCCGATGGCCTCGTAGCTATTCTACCACTGGCAACATTGGAACTACAAACAAATGGCCTCTTGGCTGGCTCTTTATCCTCGGTAATAAGTCCCGGTTTCATGGCATCCTCGATTTGCACTCCCATTTCATGAAGCTCTATAAAGGTAAATAGAGGTAGAACAATCATCTTCTACAGCAACTTGCCATGCAGATTCCGGACAACCATTTAAGGTCGAGTGGTCATCGTCAAGGCTTTGGCCCTCCATCTTGTCACAAACTTAGAGAAACCCTCCTTTGGCTCTTGACGGATCGCCTCGAGATCATGAGTTGTGACCTCAATCTGCGTATTGTAAGAGTACTAAGTAATGAAGGCTTCGGCCATCTTCTCTCAATTCTGTTTGACAGAATCTTCCAACTTAGCATACCAAATGGCTGCTATGCCTGACATGGTGCGACCAAAGAGAGACAACTTCTACAGTCTAGTTAAGCCCATCAGCTGCAAGATATCCGAAAACAATTGTAAGTGAATCATCGAATCCTCGGAGTCGTCAAAACGATCAATGTGTGGCATTTTAAATCGATCCGGCAATGTAACCGCAAAATCAGTGTATCCATCCTCTATGTCTGGAGTGGAATTAACCCTTTGCGCTCTTTTGAATAGTTTTTCTAGTTTATTGACCTTGAGTGTAGTTGGATCAACCTCGAACTCGAACAGAGCCTCGGTCTGATAAAACGGGGCTTTGGATACTTGTGCTAGGATTGGTTATGTTGGATTGCCCTGGTTTTCTTGAACATTGGCAGTATTTACAGTGGCTGTGAGTACTGGGATAGCTTTAGTAGGTGCATGGGATGTAGAGCCCGTAATCGGCTATGGTTACTGTTATTGTAACCTAGTTATGACCTCGGCTTAATGGGCTGTAACCTCGGCTTGACGGGCCGCATCCTGCTATAGGGTCTCAATTGTTTGATGTAGGTAAAGTATCAGTTCCTCTATATTGGCCGGGGGATACTATGCCATTGAAATGGGTGACCTTTCTTGAGCTGAACTAGAGGTAGCTGACTATTCTTGGACCGGACTGGACACAGGTGAGCTGAAAGGTGATTGCTGTAAGAATTGGATTGGTGAACTTTGTCTGATTCTCCTCCATCTTGTAACTGGTGAAAGTGAGGTAAACACGGGTTGTCCCTAAACAAGATCCCCGGCTTTGTAAAGCCTTCCGACTTGGGTCCAGAGTACTTGGGGGATATCCGAACTTTCTGAAGCTATAGTTTTAAACTATCTAGCAAAAGAAATAAAGCAAAACAACAGTAATCAGAAACCACATAGCACCCCAGCTAAGATGTTATCAACACAGACATGATCAAAGCTGTAAGACTGTACTCCACACTGAATTCTGCCCCCAAAACAGATACTAACTGTACCACTGATATGCACACTTCTGCACAGTTTCACTGTAAAGCACATACTAGTTAAGAAAGAGCCAAAACACCCCTATGAGGGGGGAGGGTTACTTTGTCCTAGTTTTTGTCATGAACTAGGGTTTCATTATTTCAATCAAGTAGTTTCACACAATCCTGCATTCGGGTAAGAGTCCTATCGTAGTTTAGAACAGTCTCTATAGATTTTCTATATATAACTAAGCCAAATGGTCAAATAGAGTACCTCAACAAGACTACCTAATATACCTTTCACACCTAACACCGAGAAGTGAAAGGAGGATCAAACGGTACAGTGATAGTCCCGATCTAAGGGTTGTGTTCCCAACATGGCAGAGCCTCCGATCAGCCCTTTGGCAAGCTTTTTAGGCAAGCCTCTGGCAAACCTTCTAGGAATAGCAGACGACAAACACAGTGACTTAAGTGCACCAATGCAAATGCAATGCAAAAAACATATTTATGTAGATGAAATTTCACATCACGAAATTTGAGTCAAGTTCTCTAACTGCCCCAGCAGAGTCGCCAAAAACTGTAGCTTGACTTTTCATCCTCCTTTCGGATATGACTAGCCCTACAATTCGGACTCTCGTGGTTCTGAATCTGATTCCATAAGTGCAATGTGAAATAGATAAACACAAATGAGTCCAAATTCGACAAATCTTTTGGAAAATTGATTTTGAATAAAAAATGCCAAAAATAAACTGCTTTGCCAGATTACAGAGTCACCACCTAAATATTTTTAGGGAAATTTAGGAAACCCGAGACTCATGCCAAAGGCCACTTATCCGTCATCACCAAAGTGTCTCGGCTTGGGAACTTAGGTATGAGAGGGAAATGTCATGAATTGAGCACCCCCGCTCACCTAATCAAAGATCGGCCTCTACTAATTATGATGTGATTCTTATTTATATTATATACTATTATTCCGATTATTAGGCTAACCTTACTATGTGTTGCATACAAGCATAGACTAATTTGCAAAAATTGGAACACTTTGATTTCATGTTTGTTTTAAAAATAAAAAAAAAGGTTTTAATACGTATCACTTTAAAAAAAAAGTGGACTCGTATGTACATTCATCAAATTATCCCAATTTGAGCAACTAGCCTTCATCCACAAATATTCAAGCAAGTATAACACTTAAGCACTTAGCCTCATGGTAATCATGCTTGACATGACAACAATCGCACATATGCAACATGCAAAAGCAATGAAATGCTCACCTAGTACGCCACGGTAAGCCAAAACAAAACAAAACAAAAGAATTAGACAACATGCATGTTCCTAACTAATGCAAAATGACTAATGCAACACATGCGAGATACAATTAATTGGCTCGGCTACAAATATAGCATGGGAATCAATTTGATAACATGCGACTTAAGCACGTTTTCAAATAAGTATTTAAATGACAATGCTTGCTAGCATGATGAACCGAGCCTAATGAATGCAAGACAAGTGAATTCTTTATACATGGAAAATGCTAAACAAAATATGATGCTCTAAACTATCCATCATAAGCGGGTAAATAAAAGGGAGAAAGACGTGGGGTTGGAAGACGTACACATTATTACAAAGTTGCCTTCACATAGGAGGATCCGAATGAATGAATTAACTAAGCTAGCTAACTAATTATTACATCACCGAATTTAACTAACTATTCTAGCTAATTAAATAATTACAACACACTCTAATTAATTAATACAAATTAACTAATTAGTTACATTACGGAATTAATTAACTAAATAATTAATTACAAGTTCACTAACAACATACTACTATTAACAAAAATCTAACGAGTCCCGAGGAGCAAGGAAATGGCTTATGCATGCACATGAATCCCCCCTCCCCCCGAGAATGCCTCTGTACTATTTTTACACCTTAGCCTCTACTCTGCTCTATGAAAAAAGTGGTACTGCTTAGCTGAAAAAGGTGGCGGCAAGCTAGCGGCCGCCCACTAATAGTGGCCTACTGCCCAGTAAAGGTGGCCTACTAGAAGAGAGAGACTCTATTCGAAAGCCATCAATCGACGCAAATTCATTACATGATGACTTATGAACGAAGGGATACAATTTCAATAAATACACAATTAAAGACTCACAAACCTCCTCCCATCATGATATTGATCAAGAGAAGCAGTTGACGTTGAAACTTGAACTATTTTTGTCATTAGTTAGTATGAAATGCTTCAAGACTCAATGGGTTCAATTAACATCCGATTGAATCCAAACCATTTTATTATCTTGCTCTATTTTAAGCCATTGATTACCCCTTTTAATTTACCTTCCATTCATTAGTTGATTAAGTCCAATAATGAAGATTAAGTCTACTAATGGAGAGAAGTATCAAACAAAAGGTTATTTTTGGCATGAGAGAGATGTCATGTCGTTGGTAATAAACCTCTGAGGAGATTAAACCATTAAGCACAACGATCTCTATCTCTAGCTTAAACAACTAATCGGTTGAAACAACTCTCAACGCAATGAAAAGCCAAGAAATGAGAGAGATGGAAAGGTGATTAGAGATGAACATAAGTATGGAAAGTACTAAATAAATGCTATCAACTCAAATAGGTTGGTGTCTAATAACTAAAACACCAAACCTATGAGGGCCATTACACTACAAGCCTATCAAACAAAGCATGAATGACATGAATAACTTAAAACAATCCTAAAATAGGCTAAAACAATACTGGAATTGAAGTCAAAAGAACTAAAGGAGTAAGCTACAACAGTGAAGAATTTAAGTTAGTAAACAAGCCAATGGAGGGGTGGCTAACCCCTCCATTTTTGGGACTTTAGAACCACTTTTTTAGCCTGTGAAAACCTCTGAAAATCAGTGATAAAAAGCTCAAAAAATTTTAATGAAAAGATGGGAAACACAAGGGTAAGAGCTAAAAGACAAGGTTCAAAGAAGGGTGGTCCACCCCCTACTTTTAATGGCTTTAAACCACAAGTTTCAGCCCATAAATACAAGTAAAAAACAACCCAAAAATAGTAATAAATAATAGAAATAAATAGGGGAAAGAAGCTTGAAGTTATACCTCTTGAAGAGGAATGATCTTTTTGAATTATAAACCACTAATTCCATACCCTCAAGAGCTAAAATGCAAGCTCAAAACACCTCAGCAATGAATCCTCTAGGTTTGGTTTAGAGTGTCTAGGCCAAGGGTATAGAAGTTGTAAGGGAGAGAGAGTGAGAGAAGTGTAGAGAGAGAAATATTTTCCAAGATTTTTTACTCCAGAATTTTTTCTAACCCTAATTTTTTAGAGAGAGTCTCTACATATAGAAATATATCAGACCATCTTAGAAATATCCATACAGATATAGCTAAGGCAGTGCATGTATCTGTGGAGACAGTTGGCACAACTGGCAAAAATATCTGAAATTCTACACAAGTAGCCGACAAGCCACTAATAGTTGGCGGCAGGCCACTAGTGGGTTTGCTGGTCCCTTGGATGGTTAGGTTTGAAAAACTACTATTTTGGTCCAAAAACAAGACACAAGGTTTGTAGGTTTTTTATGCTCAAAACTGAGATTTCCTACTGAAGACGTCGAGCATTTGGACAAGCGTATAAATTAATCACTGGGTGATCAAATCAGCGGCATCCAAGTCTTAAGGGCGGTCAAAAATGGAGTGTTTGCACCTGTGTGTTGGGTCGAGGTGGGTGATGCACCTATGTTGGGTCCAGAGTTAGTCCAGGAAACAACAGATAAAGTTGCACTTATTCGTAAGAGGTTGGCTACTGCCCAGAGTTGCCAGAAAAGTTATGTCCACCATAGGAAGAGACCCTTGTCTTTTGAGGTGAGAGACCATATATTTTTAAAGATATCACTTATGAGGGGTTTGATGAGGTTTCAAAAGAGTGGGAAGTTGGCCCCTCGATTCATTGGGCCTTTTGAGATCCTTGAGTGGATCAAAGAGGTAGCTTATCATTTGGCTTTGCCACCACAGCTATTCGGGATTCATGATGTGTTTCATATTAGTATGCTTCGGAAATATGAGCCGGATCTATTGCACGTGTTGGATTGGACTGACTTAAAGGTAGATAAGGATGTCTCGTATGAAGAGAGACCAGTGAGAATCTTGGATACTTGGGACCAAGTCTTGCGAGGCAAGACAATTCCCTTGGTTAAAGTATTGTAGAAACATCATGGGGTTGAGGAAGCAACTTGGGAACGTGAGTTGGAAGTCCGTGAGAAGTATCCGGACTTATTTGTTGATGTTTGAGCATGCATTGAAATTTTGATTATGTCAATGAAATATGAAAACATTGTATATATTTTGAGAATATGGAAACATTGTATATGTTGCATGTGTTTTGGAAACACGGATTTAATGTAAACATTGTATATGCTTTGGAAAAATGTGAATTGTGCTTTCAATGTTGAAACTTGTGTATCAAGTTGATAAGAATGGGTGACCGGAATAGGGGACAAGGTAACGAAATTGATTAATTATCTTTATTATGATCCGTTTAAACATAGTTTTAAAACTTGATTTGAAATTTCGAGGATAAAATTCCATAAGGGGGAGATTTTAGCGATTCTAGCTTTAACCCGACCCTTTTGTATCTTGGACACGGGTTTCATGGTTTCGTAGTATTGTTCATGTCTTTTCCCCTCATATTTCCTTAAGTTTGGCTATTGGATTGTAATGATTGCGTTTAGAACAGGTTGGTTGTTTGGTTTTCAAGCTTTTGTTGCCCAGAATTTTACTCCTTCGCTCGAGCAGCACTTCTTGCGTTCAAGCGAGCTTTATGAACTCTTAGTACTTTTGTAGGTCTACAAAACTATTAGGAGAGTGTCTTCTACGCTTGAGCGGTACTTTCTGCGCTCAAGCGGTCTCAGCTCGAGCGGCCTTTCTTGCGCTCGAGCGTTGGTCTGTTGTCTGCAAAACTATTGGGAGTGTGCATTCTACCCTCGAACGTCACTTCTTGCATTCGAGCGGAACAACCTATTGTGTTTGACGCTTGAGAGCGGACTGTGCGTATTTCAGTTCGCAACAGCACCTTTCTACATCACTTTTTCACATCTTTTTCTCTCAAAACCCTAGATCTAGAGCCTCTCTCTCTAAAACTCCTTTTCTCTCTCTCTCTCTCTCTCTCTCTCTCTCTCTCTCTGTGTACATTTTCACCTAGATCTGTTGGTTTCTCTACCTTAGTGTCTTTGGAAAAGAGATAGAGCGTCTCAAGAGCTTCACTTTGGTCCGAACAAAACTTGGTTTTGTCATTTTTGAAGTTTTTTCCTTCGCTTTGCTCGTCTTCTAAACTTGAGATAAAGACTTTCTACACTCTTCTATGAGTTTTAACGTAATTATTTGTTGATGTGTAAACAATATTGGAATTTGGAATGATTTTGAACAAACCTAGAGTTTTGGTTTAAAATCAAAACAGGGGTTTTCAAATGTATGTATTAAAAATGGTTATGGGAGTAGATGTGAGGTTGTGTTGTGTTAAATTTGTTGATCTTGATACCCGATATGGATTTTGGAAGGAAATGGAGTTTTGCCCTAAAATGTCTTAAATAGTTATTTTGTATAAATAAATGAAATTGGTATTGAGAATATGAAATTGGATGAATGTTTATATAAATGGTGGAATTGGATATGTGTCACCTCTCACCTATAGAGAGTTGGATAATTTATTTGTCTTGGAGATTGTATACCTATTTAGAAATATCTGTTTGGGCTACTGGTGGAGGATAGCTATGATTATTGTAGAAATTACATGAGAATTAGGTGAATTGAAACTATTTTCTTATCAGTTGGAATTGAATATGACTATGTCTTTGATACATTGTAAATGTATGATGTTTGGAAGAAGAAAGGGGATGCACTCCAAGTTTGGAAGAAGAAAGGGGGATGGACTCCATTAAATTAAGTTAGCCTGTATGTCCAAAGTGAAAGTCCGAAAATCATCGTATACATGGGTGTCGATTATCGTAGATGAAGCATTCGTAAAATAGCAAAATTTAAGTATTTGTATAATGGCTGTGTTGGTTAGAGACCTACTGAGTTGTACCCTCAATTTGGTTATCTGAATGAAATGGTGAATGACTTATGAATTGAGACATAAAGCTCGACATGGCATGGTTTTGTGTAAAAGTTATAAATTATTTTATCGTGGGCATTGGATATCCATACCATGCTTATATCTTTGTTAAGGTTTATACACTGTGTTAGATTGTTTCTACTGGGTTTTAGCTCATTCTATTTGGAAAAAACCATTTTCAGGTGTCAGCGATATGCCTCCACCAAGACAGTAGCTTGGAGGGATTTGGAGCAAGAGTTTCTCTTTTGTGGTATTTATTTTGTATAGCCAATGGGTTTATTTGTATTAAGCTTATGACTCATTTTTGATGTACCTAACTCTTGGCTTGAAAAGATGTAGACCCTTAGGGCATATGAACATTTGTTTAACTTTCATTTCTTATCGCATGTATCACCTTTTGTATATCAATTCTAATTAATGAAAGCTTGTCATTTCAATTATGTCATCTTGTATTGGTTGTTTGGAGTTGAATTATTGTAATTATTTTGGAGCGTTACAATTTATTTTTTTTTTACTTCTGACCATTTTTTATTTTTGCATTTCATAATTGATGTATCATTTGTCCCTCTGCTCTCTACTTACCATTATTTATTTTTTTGCTTATGACAATTTTTTTGTTGAAAATTATTATTTCACTAGAATTTTTATACAAATTTTTACTAGGGTTGTTCAAAAATCTGTTCAAATCGGTAATCCGGACCAAACCAGACTAAATCATACGGTTTGGTTTGGTTCTATTAAGAACCGGTTCGATTTCGGTTTAAGAAATATGAGAACCGTAAAAACGGTTTGGTTAATGAATTTTATGAAAAAAACCACCGTTCGAACCGAACCGAACCGAACCAAACCGAATTTTAAAAGATATATATATAATATAAAGTTTTATTTTTATTAATTGGTTTTTGGTAATTTTAATGATATTAGGATGATATAGATATGTGATGTTGAGTAATGCCTTAATTTTATTAGTTTTTATTATGAGTTAAATGTAATTAGTTTGAGTAATTATTTTGCTAATATTAATAATTTATTCTTGTAAATAGAAATTTTTGGAACCGTGAACCAAACCGAAACCGAACCGTTATTTTGGTTTGGTTCTGGTCCGGTTTTACAAGTGTAATAGTTTGGTCGGATTCTCAAAATCACAGAACCATTATGATTGGTTCAGTTCGGTTCGGTTCTTGGATTTTCTCAAAACTGAACCAATCCAGACCATGTACACCCCTAATTTTTATCCTAAAATGACATAATAGTGTCATTTGTATAATAAAAAATATGTCAATGGACTCTTTATTATAAAGTGATAGATCAAAATCCAACCAAATCATTATTAATAATTTTTTTGTATTGATTTTATGTTTGTATATTACTACTTTTTCTTTTCTTTTTATTTTAATATTTTATGACATCATGACATGTGTTAATTTACAATAGTTTTTTCTTTAATATTTTTAAAACTTCACTTTAATATTTTTATCTGTAGTTGATTTTGTTTAAAAATATCAATTCAAAAAATATTTACATAAACAAATATTTGTTTAACTTTTTTAAAATATTATAAAAATACAACTGTCTAGATTAAAGTGAAGCTATGACTATAATTATAACACTACAAAAAAATATTACATTAATCTATTTTTTCAAAGCTATTAAATATGCATAAACATAAACATTTTATTATGAAAAAAAATTCCTAATGATGTATGTTTACCGATTTTAAAAATATTTACATAAATAAATTGTTCAAGTGGCTCTTCAATTTGTGTTGATTGACATAAATCTAGGAGTTTTCTTAGGTGTGCAACCCACAAAAGGTGTAAGTGGGTTGCACACCATGTGCCACTTACACAAAAGGTGTAAATGTAAGGTGTAAGTGTAAGGTGTAAATGTAAGGTGTAAGTGTAAGGTGTAAGTTGCACACCATGTGCCACTTACACAAAAGGTGTAAGGTGTAAGGTATAAAAGATGTAAGTATAAAGTGTAAGTTGCACACAAAAGGTGTAGGTGTAAGTTGCACACCATAACCAAACCCATAAATCTAACATGGCTTAGGTATCTCAATCATCTCATAAAATTAAAAAAAATACCTTTACATTTTACGGTCAACTTAAATTTATCATACTCTATCAATTGACAAACAAAATTTTACTAATACGGGAATATTTTTCTAATGTAATTACTGTAATAAATATAAATATTTAAATATTTAATTTCAATTGTTTTGCCACATCACCTTAAAAATAAAGAGAGATAGAAGATGAGTGGGAGAGAGGAAGAGAGACAAAAAAATTCATAATGTAGTTATACTTTTCTGAAAGTATAATTTTTGTAATTTTAGAAAATTCATTTGTTTTAATTGTACCAATTGAATTATTATATATCTATTTATTATATAATACTTAGGACAAAACATTAATAGCAACAAAAAATAAAACAAAATAAAAATTGTATAACTCATGTCATGTTTGGGATGTTATCTTTGTAATTAAAATGTCAAAAAACTAAAGAGTGCTAAAATGTGTTTGGCATGTGCCAGAAAAAAAAAGTTCCAAAATCTTTTTACCAGTTTAGAAAGACCAAGCGATTCTTATGAGTGAGTGCATATGTGTTTACACCTTTCGAAGGTAAAACGGAAAATTTAAATAACAAACAAAAATATTTGCATTTTTTCATAAAATTAAAAAACTCATTTCTAAATATGTTAACTTTTTTATTATTATTATTATCTATTAAAAAAGTCAAAAAGTCACATAAAAAGTTAATTTCAAACACTTTTTTTATTAAAAAAAAAAAGAAGAAGAAGTTAAAACTTAATTAATATTATTTGTTTTTTGTTTTTTTAAATTATTTTTAATTAATTTAAAAATAAATTTATTAATCATTATTTAATTCTGTGCATAGCACGGGTGATATACTAGTAATATATTATAGCAAAGGGACTTTTTGTGAGGAGCTTTGTAGAAGCTCCAAAACTTCCAACTAAATTTTAAATTTTTGAATTAAAAAATAATTTTAAAAAATACTATTGGCTAACACATTAATGTAATAATTAAAAAATATTAATTATTCCATGATTTATGTTTTTCAAGAGGAAAAATGAATATGGAATTTTTTTCAAAATTGTATTTTAAATTCTAAAAATATTAACGTGGACAGATTTAGATGTAGGTTTCCTTTTTCAAATTAAGAATTATTTGCAAATAATAAATATATATATATATTCAAATAATATTGCATTGCAATTATGATAACATAATTTAAGAAAAATAATATGGAAAGACTAACATGGAAAGATTGTCAAACATATATTTTAAATTCTTACACAGAAAGTACATATGTAACAAAAATTATTAATCATTAATTAATTATTTTTAATAAAAAAACACTTATCAAATTTGTTTGGTTTAATTTTTCAAAATTATTTTGAGTTTTTGTTTTTGTTTTTTTTAATCTTCAATAAACTCTTTTTATGTTTTCATATTTCAGTCAAATACACCAAACTAAGATATTTATGGAAAAAAAATTAAAAAAAAACAAAACACTATAAAAAAATGTGTCATTTTTTTTTTTTTTTGGCCTTTTCATGTTTAGTGGTTTTTTTTTTTTTTGCTTTAAAAATTCTACTTTTTCAGTGCATTTATGATTAGGGTTATTTACACAAAGACCCCCTAAACTATTGAGAAATATCACTTTGACCCTTTAAACTATTGTGAAATACTACTTTTCTGTCTAAATTATAAAACCATACAAATGAACCCTTAAACTATAAAACCGTATAAGTCATACCTTCTAATACGCTTTTATAGTTTAGGGATCCATTTTGTACAGTTTTGTAGTTTAGGGGGCAAGTGATATTTCTTAATAGTATAGGAGATTAATTAGTACATTTTTATAGTTTAGGAGTTAAAATGATATTTCTCAATAGTTTAGGGGTTCTTTTTGTAAATAACCTTTTAGATTAGGTGTATCTAAAAATTAATTTTTTTATTAAATATGAAAAAAAGATAAAAAAATAAATGAAAAATAAAAAACTAAAAAAATGTATCTGAGTTTGAAAATATTATGACTTGGCCACCTTCTTTCTTTCTTTTTCTTCTTTCTATAGCCAAATTAAATTATACTTATTAATGAACTTAGTTATAGTTTCTTTATAAAATAAATAAATAAATAAGTAAATCACATCTATGAATTTAGCAAATACATGTCTAATGGGATTACTAATTATCTTAACATTAATTCTTTTAAGTGAAAATTTACAAAATTATTATTTTGATTCATTTTAGATTTCTCTAATCCATTTTTTAAAAAAATTTGTAGTTTTTAATTAAAAAATATTTTCGAAATAATTTATTTTTAACATTCTGTCATTTTTTTTTTTTTTTGAAAAAATTTATAAAAAAAATGCACAATAGGAATATATATATGTGTGTGTGTTTAGAGATTGAACTCACACATTCGTTAAAAAGCCAAAAATAATTTTCAAATTGAAATTTGCTAATGGTCCAATTTGAAATTATTATTAAAAAATGGTAGATTCATTGAAAAGCACTCCAAGACACCCATCAAATAATAATAATAATAATAATAGCTCATGCATAATGGTTTAATTGAGCAGGTTTGAAATTTAGAAATATTTTTATGGTCGGATTAAGATGGCTATATTAATCTTGATGTTTGATTCCAAAAAAAAAAAAAGAAAAAATCTTGATGTTGTGTTGGGGTTGAGTTGATACATAATTATTTTATGTAGTTCAGTTCAATCCAAAACTAGCCCGGTTGATATCCTTATACCAAATATATTTAGTAGACAATTCACCTAACTAATATAGAATATAATAGTTTTTAATGAAATTTGACATTCTTTTAACAATTAAATTTAATAGTTAATTTAGAATTATTGAATTATTTTTGTTTTAATAGATTTTGCTTTATAGAGTTTAAATAAATATAAGTAAATATTTTTATTCTATAATATTTTGTATTTTTAAAACAATTCATTTTTGCGTAGCACAGGTTTATTGTTATTAATATATATAATTGAAGATGAATTTAAAAAATAATCGTTATCAAATTTTGACATTTTCCATAGAACTCTTAATGTGATGCATATAGCTGTGGGAGCCCCACGCCCAAACCCCCCTCTTTCGTGGGACCACCATCTGTCCAAAAAAAAAAAAAAATAGTCAATGGAAGTTAGTCAAATTGGTAATGATGAATATTTGGCCTTCACGGTTTAAGTTCGATTTTCGCTGTTAGTAATCTTCTTTGATAGACTATGTATAAATAAGTCTAATATAAGTTTTCGTTGAAACCTGCGACTTATCTTAACTCTGGACTCTCCTCACCTACACTTTTCAATACCCAAAAAATAAATAATAATAAATAAATAAATAAAAGGAAAAAAAAAAAAAGTAAGAATCATGCGACATTATTTTTAAAATTATTAAATTAATTTATTCTTCATTTGATGACATCAAAGGTAAACTTTCGCCTCCAAATACGAAGAGTGTGTTTGGTAACGTTTACGTTTTCAGTTTATATTTAGAAAAATTTTATAAACTGGTTTTTGTTTATTTTTTGTTTATTTTTAGAAAAACATAAACTACAAACGCGTTTGGTAATTGACAAAATGTTTAAAAAAAATTTAAAATATAAAAAAGAGTGAGAAATGGCAAGTGGAGGGGGAAGACTGTGGTGGAAAGTGGTGACGGTGGATGGTGTGTAGCTGGTGGTGGTGGGTGGGTGGGTGGGTGGGTGGGTGACGGTGGCAGGTGGTGGATGGTAGCGAGTGGATGGTGTTGGTGGTGGTGGCGGGTGGTGGTGGCAGGTGGGTGGCAGATGGCGGGTGATGGTGAGTGGGTGGTGGTGGCGGGTAAGTGGCGGGCGGGTAGATGGGTGACGGTGGCGGGTGGTAGCGAGTGGGTGGTGGTGCTGCTGCTGCTGGTGACGGGTGGTGGGTGTTGGTGACAGGTGGGTGGCAGATGGTCGGTGGTTGTCGGTGGTGGCGGGTGGGTGGTCAATGGTGATGGTGGGTGGGTAGGTGACGATGGTGAGTGGTGGGTGGTATCGAGTGGTGGCGGGCGGTGAGTGGTGGCGGGTGGTGGTAGCAAGTGGGTGGCGGATGGCGGGTAGGTGGCGGGTGGTGGTGGTGGTGGTGGTGGTGGTGGGTGGGTCGGTGACGGTAGCGGGTGGTGGGTGGTAGGTGGTAGCGAGTGGGTGGTGGTGGTGGTGGTGGCAGGTGGGTGGTAGGTGGTGGTGGTGGCGGGTGGTGGTGGCGGGTGAGTGGCGGGTGGCTGGTGGTGGCAGATGGGTGGTAAGTGGTGGTGGCAAGTAGGTAGCGGGTGGTGGTGGCGGTGGTGGCGGGCGGTGGATGGTAGTGGCGGGTGGCAGGTGGCAGGTGGTGGCAAGTGGATGGTAGGTGGGTGGTGGTGGTGGCGAGTGGGTGGCAGATGGGTGGTGGCTGGTGGGTGGTTGGTAGCGGGTGGTGGGTGGTGGTGGTAGGTGGGTGGTGAGTGGTGGTGGCAGGTGGTGGTGGTGGTGGCGGAAGACGGTGGTAGAAAATGGTGGTGGGTGGTGGCTAGTGTTGGGTGGTAAAAAAAAAAAAAACTCAAAACTCAAAATGGAAACACATTTTTTGTGTTTGCATTTTTTGGCCAAATTTATAAACTGAGACCACTAATTTATAAATCAAAAATTTTACTAAACAAAATTTTATTTGAATTTTTTAAATTTTTGTAAATATAAACAAAAAACTGAAAATGTAAATGTTACGAAACGGCACCGAAGAAATGGGGGTGGGATTCTCTTCGTTTCCCAAGGGATTAAAATATTAAAAAAAATTTAAAAAGTTAGAAAATTATATATAAAAAATTAAGGATAAATTGTAAACACATCTCTTGATATTTGTTTAAAATACGAATTGTCTTTTATAGTTCTGAAAATTATATCCTGTCTCTTAAAATTTCTAATTTCATAACAAATAACTCATTTTATTTAATAAATCATCAAGTTAATTAATAATTTTTAATGATGTTAAAATTTTATTTTAATTAATAATTCAAGAAATTTTATTGTTGTACCGGAAAACAGTTAGAAATTTCATTTTTTCAATTAATTCTGTTAAATAAAAAAAATTAACCAAGGAATATTTGTAATTTTTCACACTACAATGGACAATTTGTATTTTAAGCAAACCTCTGGGGGTGCATTTATAATTTATCTAAAAAAATTAAAAATTCATTCTTATTCTCTCTGCTTTTTGCATTTTTTCTTTTCATAAAAAGTCAAAAAGTCATTCTCAGACACTTTAGTTTATTCACCTCATATTAAAAAAAAAAAAAAAACTATTATAAAAACTAATTTCCAAATGAACCCTTAATGATCTGAGTTTATTAATTGAAGAAAAATCATATCGTCTTAAACTATGTCTTTTTTTTTAAAAGTACTTTATCTTCGTTTGGAATGTGAGTTGGCTTTTTAGCTATTTAACCTAGAGGTTAAAAAGTTTCATTTGGGATAAGCTTTTTGATTTTTTTTTTACTTCTATGAGAGAAAAAATAAAATGATTATAATTTACATGTGACATTATATCTTATAAGCTTCATTTGTATTTGAAAATTGCTAAAAGCACACATTTTTTTATCAATTTTTTTATTTGATGAAATATTTTAAAATTTTGCATTAAAATTATCTACTTTTCAGGTCCATCTAAGCTAGAAAGATCTTTTTTTTTTTTTTTTTTTGAAAAAAGTACTAAAAAAAACTAACTTTTTAAAAATTGCAAAACACATCAGCTTTTTAAACAATTTTATTCTAAAAAAGCAAAATAAATAAAGAAAAAAAGGAAAAATAGTAATAAAATAATCCGCAAAACTAACATTAGAACTCAATTTCATCGTTTCTCATTTTCATTGTAAGTTAGTCCCTCATTTTCATTCTAAGTTTTGGTTGATTAATTATGAAGCAATCATAGAGGAAAATAAAAATCAAAAAACTTAGAACCATAAATTGGACCGATCAAGAAAATTTGTTTTTAATTTCCTTGCTTTCGAATGCATTGGGTAATCAAATGTCACACTAATATTTTAATGTCTACAAGAAGTAAAAATATAACATTACTAATTTGATTGACTAACCAAAACTTACACTTTAAAAAAAAAAAAAAATGCTAGAAAAACTTTTGAAATGTAAGAATCAAATTCATATTACATGTGATCCATTAAATTTAAACCATTAGTTCAAATTATAGGTATTATTTTGATTTTTTTTTGGAAAAAAAAAAAAAAAAAAAAATTCTCATTGCTATCTCAATCTATCATATTTGTATCACTTTACCCTTGAGCTCTCAATTTGAACAATTATTCCTTTAAACATTGATATTAGTTTATTTTATCCCAACCAACATTAAAGAAATATTTGTGTATGTGATTTGTTTAATATTTAATTGTATCTAAAAGCAGTAGTTTATTATAATTGATTGTATTTTGTGTTTTATCAAATATTTTAAAAATAATTAATGGCATCTTGTTACATAATAGTGTCTAGATATATTTATCTCCTCATTTGTTTGTCTACTATAGGACAAGACCTCATTAACAGTTTGAATAATGTCAATAGTTTAAAAAGTAATTGTTCAAATTAATAGTTGAGATGGTAAAATGATCAATAATTTGAGCCGTGAAAGTAAATTCTTTCATTGTTCCCTTTTTTTAAAAAAAATTATTATTAATACATTAGTGTTTTTTGCATGCAATAATTTGAGCCGTGAAAGTAAATTCTTTCATTTTTTCCCTTTTTAAAAAAAAAAAAAATTATTATTAATACATTTAGTGTTTTTTGCATGCAATAATTTCAGCCGTAAAAGTAAATTCTTTCATTTTTCCCTTTTTTTTAAAATCTATTATTAATACATTTAGGTCATGTTTGATTCACAAGATTAATAGTGAAGTATTAATAATCCTATTAAATTAGTGTGGTATTCACTATCCAATTGGATTAATAACCATTGGATTAATAATCCCACCCTATCCCATTACTAATAATCCTACAAATTTGTTGGATTAATAATCCTAAACCAAAATATTAAAACAAATATAGGATAATTGGGCTCACGGATTAATAATCTCAATCCCATACTCTAATCTACCCAATCAAACATGCCCTTAGTGTTTTTTGCATGCAATGAATAACAAATGCTAAAAATAACATCATAATCCAAAAAGAAGCCTCCGAACAATTTTCCAAAAAGAGGAATTTGAGTCAATAATGCCAATCACCCAAGCAATGAAAAACAACAATACAACATTGTCACGACATCCCACTTTTTGTACACAAATTTTCATTAGATTCCAACACAGTCTTCCAAGCTTATGAAGCAACCAAAAAAAGTAAAAAAAAAAATGTTGTAAGAAAGTTGGAAAATGTTGCAAGAATTCTCAATACTGAAAACACCAGGTAAAGACATAAAATCACTTTGGGAGTTTACTTTCTACAAATTTTGAAGAGCTTTTTCTTTGGGCGGTCGAAGAATGACAAAGAGAGAAAGAGACATATTTACACTTTTTGGCTTTTGTCGGCTGATAGTCTGCTCCATCAAAAACACACACACATCTATATAAATGTATATATACATATTACATGTCTTGACATATACATGACGCATTGCCTTACATATGCATTAAGAGATTGAAATTAGATGACAAATTTTTTTTAATAAAAATTATCTCATTAATTCTTACATTTTTTTCTTTATATCATTTGATTATGTATTTGTAATTGACTCAATTTTAAACTTTATGTCAATTTAGTTCAACTAATTGTAATTATTAACATTTTTTAAGAAAAATTTGCACGAGTTACATGTCATATTTTTAGGAGGATTATTATAAACTTTCTTAATTAAGTGAGTTAATCTCAACCATTTCAATGATCAAAAAATCTTAATCAGTATTGTTAATTAGATTAAATTGATACAAAATTAAAAAATAAAGGTTAATTTCAAATTAATTAAAAAAATAAGGATCAAACTTACTCATGGAACAAAATGTGAGGACTACTGATATAATTTGTGTGTGTTTTTCTAATAAGATAAGTTTTGGGCTTTGTACCAACTAATTTCTACATACATATAACTACTATTTCATCATAGAGAATGAAACTCAAGTTATTGATCCACCCTTATAGTCCATTTGGATCGTGTGATTTGGTGAAAAATACTAGAAAACAAAGTGAAAGAGAACTTTTTTTTTTCTCATGATTGTCTTTTAAGTTAGGTAAGAAAATGAGAACTCTCTTACATTACGGATTTTATTTCTTACTAAAAGTGACGATATTTTATGAGAAGTTAATTGGATTTTATTTCTTACTAAAAGTGATGATATTTCTTACATTATGGATTTTATTTTTTAGTAAATGTGCACGTGCGATGCACATGAGCAAACAATTATCAAACCCTTTTATATAAACAAATATGGTAATAATCTCTTTGTCAACTTTTAATGATATTTTCAAATTCAATTGCTCGTCACATCTGCTATATTAATTCACCTTACCAAAGAGAGATTATTTTAGCAACCAAAATTCAAAAAAATCATTAAGTTTTATTTTGTTTTGACAATTACTATTGAATCCTATAAAGTTTGAATATGGATAACTAAATTCTATTTTCTAAAATTCGTCCCTAAAAAAAGATTAAATTTTCCATAATAATACTTTACCCCCCTCCAATTTTACCCTCCTCATTAAAAGCGGATTGAGAAATATATAAATCCATCACAATATTAATTTTCATAACTGTATTGATGGAATTATACTAAAATTTTGTCTTTTGGATTCATTTTTTTTATTAAAAAAAATTTAAATTTTTTTAAAAAAAAATCATAACTTCAAACAATAGAAAATGATGAATTTTATGCTATAGTTTTTTGGGATACTTACGTGTAGATTCAAATGGGTGAACTTATTGTTCAATAGGTCCTATGATAATTAATGATATTTTTTATCAAATACTATTAAAAAAAGTCATGAATTGTTAATTTTCAGTAATAGTTTGAAAATTTTATCACAAAAATTGTCACTAATTATAAGTTTTAGCATCAGTTTAAAAAAAATTGTCATAAAAAATGTCACTAATTTTTAACTTCCATCGACAATTCAAAAAATTCGTTGCAGAAAAACATCACTAATTGCAAGTTTTAGCAACAATTTATAAAAATTGTGACAAAGAAAAGTCACTAATTGTCAATTTTTAGAGACATGCAAAAAATCGTCACAAAATATTATTTTTAATGACGATTTTACTATGACTAACTTTCAGTAAGACTTAATGGAAATTAAATCCAACTATTAGGACGTAGTGATAGTTTACCCTATTTCTTTCGATCTAATTGTGATTTATGTCTTTGGTTAATATAATATTCATAATTTTTATAATTAAAAAATATAATTATAAATAAATAAATTAAAATTATTTATAAAATTATTATTCATATTAAATCAAAAATGTAAAATTAGAATGAAATTCATCATTATGGATAATTGAACTTCATAGAAACATTTTATAAAATACATTGTCGTTAGTTTGCTGCCTCAAGAATTGTGGTGTAAATTTCGTGGTTTAGTTTTCAAAAATTGTTTTAGGCTTCTTACATTTTGTAAATTTTTTTTTTGGTTGTTTAGTTAATTTTTTTTCTTCATATTTTAGTCATATTTTATTCTACTTTTTAAATACATCTAATATAAATATAGATACACTTAAAAAAAGTAAATATATGTGAACAAATCAAGAAAAAAAAAAGTTTACTAAAGGTTTAAAAAAAATAATAATAAAAATCATACAAATATTTTTTGGGGGTCATTTTTTTAAGATGTCTTCACATATACTTTATCTTTTAGGCGCATCTAAAAAAAATTGACTCAAATACAAAATTAAATAAAATAAAAATGGCAAAAGATAATTTTTTTTTTTTTCCTAAAAAATCACAACAACAAAAAAGCATCTAAACTACACTAAACATCTTTCAAGACTAAACTAAACTAAACTACAAAAAAAAGAATTTAGAAAACATCTTTCAAGACTAAACTAAACTACACTTCAACTTAATTTTTTAAATATATATGAGACTTGTTCATTGCATGTCTTTTCATCAATAAAGCGTTCTTTTACTGATTAAAAAAAATAAATATGAGACTTGTTAGGCCAACACATCTTAAAGTTCAACACTAATTAATAATTTTTCATATGCCATCAATTGTGATAAAAACAAAAAAGAAAAAAGCAAAAAATAAAATTCTAAACCTGAATTGAAAGAGAAGCCAACAAAGAAAAATTCACAAACATGGATAGTAGGGGATGAGAAAGAGTAGTTTTAAAGAAATTGTTTAGTGTGTTTCAAATGGCTAAGGAGAAGAAATTAATAAAGAACTGTATTATATGGCTCGAACTATTTATAGATGCTAGGCATCCTTTGGCCAATCAGTCACAACTCAACTCTAAGAGTTGTGACTACTGGTGTTTGAATTTGAATCAAATTTTATACGTGAGAAATCTTTTGTAATGAGCATAATGGTTCACTTTAAATTGTAATTCATATGTAAATATACTACCGAATGATGGATAATTTTAAAATAAAAAATGTAGAATACACGTTTTACGTTCACTCCTTTTATAGTGGGTAGATGGTAGAGTTGATTATATGGGGTACACATTTCATGTGTGAATTTGAGGTCACAGTTTCATGAATCATAGCAGACTAGGGCCTCTCATTTTGGTGATTTTAGTCAACTAATTGAGATGTCAACATTTGAATAGTCAGTAGAAATATGAAAAATGTTTTGGTTATGCATTTTTTTAATACTATTTTTTTGATCTTAGAGTGCAATCACTATAGCCCATTTCTTGGTTGACAATTATTGGCATGTATCATTTCAATCATTTGTGTTATCTTTTCTTCATATTTCTTTCCTTAATCGTTTGTTGTTTTGTCGGAGAGAAAACAACAGTAATATTTCTATTTTGTCTAAGTATGCTTGGTTTTAATTTTTTTAATTTAATTTTTTTTAAATTAAGTTTTTTATTTTTCATATTTTTTTTTATTTTTAGTGTATATTTTTAAAATTTAAATTTTTTTTTTTACTTTTTTAGATGTACTTTACTTAGATGTATCTAAAAACTAAAATATTTGTGAAAAAAATATTTTAAAAAATTAATAAATACACAAAAATATGAAAAATGTACTGAATTTATATATATATATATATATATTGATATTTTTGGTATTTGGTGAATTTTTTAAAGATTTTTTCAGAAATATTAAAGAAATTCAGTGAAAATAAAAAAAAAATACAAAAAATTAAAAAGTAAAATTTTTTAAAAAATGAATTCTGAAAATCAACTCTAAACAGAAAACTTTTCTAATTTATTAAGTAATCAGGATTTTTTGAGGATTTCTTTGACTTTCTGAAAAATTGAGGCTTTTAAAGATAAGGATTCTTTGAAATTTTTTTTTGAAAGTCATAGGCGATGAATTAAGCGACTTAGTAATTGAGTTGCCTCTCATGTATGATATTCATAGTAAATGATGCAAGAAAAATGTGATATTACCAGAATCTTTATACGAAATTTACTTTTTTGAATGATATATATGACAGTAATATATTTATAAATTATGATTACAATAATGAGTTTTGTGTTTTAAAAAAAAGTGATCATAACACATAGTTATTTTGTATAATTTTTCTATTTTATATAATAATTATATGCTTTTATGTTGCAATGGTTTCTTGAAATAATTTAATTTCGCTCCCATAGAAGTGTTATTTGTCACTTTGATCCAAAATCTTATCTCGCAACAGATCATTGCTCAGGCATGCATAAACCAAATGTTAAATTACCAATAAGTCTTAATAGTTAAATTTAATTCTCATCAACTTCTATTGAGAATAAGTCCTATTGAAAAAAAGTTCTAGTAAATCGTCGCCAAAAATAATTTTTTGTGACGATTTTTTCACATGTCGCTAAAAATTAACAATTAGTAATTTTTTTTGTCACGGTTTTTATAAATTGCCTCTAAAACTTACAACTAGTGACGTTTTTCTATGACGAATTTTTCAAACTATCGCCGAAAGTTGAAAATTAGTAACTTTTTTTATGATATTTTTTTAAATTGTCACTAAAACTTATAATTAATTACATTTTTTGTGACTAAATTTTCAAATTATCGCTGAAAATTAACAATTAGTGACATTTTTTAATAGTGTTTAATGAAAAATGTTAGAGTAAATTACACTTATACCCCCTGAGGTTTGTGTTTGATACATATCACCCCCTGACGTTTGAGAAATTACACTAACCCCCCCTGTCATTGTAATTATTTAGACAGAATGAAGACTTTGAACTTATGCACTCTCTCTTTTTTTGCTTTGCTTTACTTTTTCTTTTTTCTTTTTCTTTTTCCCCCCTTTCCTTTACTTTTTTTTTTTTCAATGTAATTTCCTCTTTTTTTTCTACTAGGAGTTGTTGCATTTTATATAAGCAGAGAGGTTTGTGAAATGAGATTATTAACTACAGGGGTGGGAATGTAATTTCAAAAACGTCAGGGGGTGGGTAATAATTGGATCAAACCTCAAGGGGTGTCAATGTAATTTACCCAAAATGTTATTAATTAGTATAGGACCTATTGGACAATAAGTGTACCTATTAGGACCTACACGTAAATTCTCCTAAATCAAAATGACAATGGGTGTCTTTGAGACTAATGGAACTATATACAAACTGCATGGAAAGAATTATTGAGTATTGTGGACCTTGATAAGTACTATATATTGAGTCTTGTGTTGTCCTAAAATTTATACTTATGAATAGATGAAGCAGACACCTCTTATGTTATTAAAAGAGTTATAACCGTTTTCTTATTATAGTGAAAATCTCAACAATCATTGACGTAATCCTATTATGGGGTAATCCACGTAAATCTTTGTATTTCTTGTGTGCGTGATCGTTTCAATTCGTTGTATTTTTATTATTTGTTATTTTGTATCTCACTGATCCTGATTAGAAATTGTTATTTTCCTAACATTCAATAGATAACAGAAAAATTATAAATATGTGAATTATATTAAATTACTAGTATTGTTCATAGTGTATGCTCTTTAAAAATGTACAAATGTGCTTAAAGTTACAATATTCAAACACATCGGATCATTTTAGGTTGCATGTTTAAAGAATAAAGAAATCACTATTGAACAAGAGTGAGTGGTCCCACCATTATTGTTAATCCCGAGCTTGCTAAGGAAGAAAGTAATTTCAAATTGTGACTTGTTAAATATTTCATCAAAACATTAATAATAAAATATAATATAATTAAAATATAACTTAAAACACAGCACATCGTAATTTTACAAATCTCTCATTATAATCAAAAGGACATTTCGTCATGTGAATCTCTTTCGATTATGCATCTTACTTTGTGACTGGGGGTATTTTAAAAAGATAATTAAAAGTTAATTTTTGATTTTTAATTAAGTTTTTTAATTTTTTTAGAAAGTGATTTGAAAAATTAGTAAAAAGTTATTTTTGACTTTTTTTTGTTAATATTTGTTTATTACATCATAATAAAATGACTAAACTATCCCCACTTAATTTAAAAAATTTACAATTTTACCTATCTGTAGCTCATTTTGATCTATGAAAAGTATAGTTATAATTTTATTAGTAATTTTTGTTTTTCACCTCCCGAAATAGTTTTTAAGGTAAAAAGCCATTTCGGCCTTTTTTTGGGAAGAATTGCAAGACGCAATTTTTTTAATTTTTTTTTTTTAAGTTGTCAAAACGGCACTGAATTATTTAGGTTACTCAACATTGTCATTTCTTAATGATTACATTAATCATTAAGAGCAAAAACTTTCTTCTGTTAGTGCATTAATAGGTGACAAAAAAAAAATTATCAATGGATAAGAGATCCTGGTTGCCACCCGGTCAACCGGTCACCAAGTGGGACCCACTTGTCTATGCATAATTGATCCAAGTGTCTAACATGCTGACGTAACCCCATTTAAGGCTGTGTTTGACACGGCCTAAAAAAAAATTAATTGCAGGTAAGCGGGTGGTGATTGAAAAAGACAATAAAATTGCCACAAGAACCATGCCATGGTTTTCAATAAAGCAAAGACTTTTTCAAGTGGTCCCCACACACTAAGCCTTATCCACCGCTGAGAACCTGACACGTGCCTCTCTTTGTCAAAAGCCTTCCTTATCACCATACTTAATATGTTAATATTATAATAAAATATACTACCAACTTAAAATTTTTACGTGAAAAATTATTTAAAAATAGTAATGTATGATTTAGATTTAATTTTATAGATAAATTTTATAATTTATTATTCAATTTTAACTCATATTATAATTTTAAACACAAATCTAAATAATAATTATTATGAGTTTTCAGACTTCTTAATATTATTATTATTTTATTAGGAAGCAAAAAGTCACTTACGGGTGACGGAAACATGTGTCAGCCGCTCATATTTGGCAGCATTCACAGACGTCACCGGTGTCTGACTGTTGGCATCTGTGAAACGAGAGAGGATCCTCTCCTTGCAGCCTTGGTGCTTGCAACCGTCCTTGCAGGCCTTCGGGTCTACTTTTAGGCCCAATTTTGATAATCTGAACCGTTCATATTTTATGATTTATTCAGTATATCATACCTGTAAAAAATCAAGTTGATCAGATATCGGGAAGTATGTGTTCAAAAAATTGAACTAAAAATTATTTTTTAAATAATTTAATAAACAGTTTTCTGAACATATGCTTCCCGATATCCGATCAATTTGATTTTTTACAGGTATAATATACTGAATAAATCATAAAATATCAACGGTTCGGATTATCAAAATTGGACCTAAAAGTAGACCCGAAGGCCTGCAAGGACGGTTGCAAGCACAAGCCTGCAAGGAGAGGCTCTTGACTCCTGTGAAACCACTTTGATTTCAATATAGTTTTAGCTTAGTTAGCTTAGATTTTAGATGATTATTTGTAAATTTATTAGTATAAACTTACTTGAAAGAATTGTTTCTTGTTGCCAAGCAAACAACATATATGGGTTTTTTTTTTTTTTTTCTTATAATAAAAAATGATTTATAAAAATAAAATTTATACAAAATGCACATTTAGAATATTGTGTCAATGAGATTTGTAAAATGATGAGAACAATGGTAGTATTTTGATTAGAAATCAAAGGATCACAAAAAAATAATATCATATTGTATGAAAATTCAGTACAAAAATTTTGTTAGTATATTATTAGTTTTTTTTTTTATTAGATAAGTAAATTTTTTTTTTTTGATCAGCAAAAAAATATTATTGATGGAAAACATACAAAGTATGAAAATTATATCAATAAAGAGGAGGGTGCAAAAAGTATCACAGTGAAACCTCATGATCCCAACCAGGTTGGCACCAAGAAGCCCACCAAATCATCTACTAACACTACCTGAAAGCTCGAAGTTGATGAGTAACCAACAAATAGAGCAAAACAGAGCAAACCCCCAAACAAAAACACCCAACACAACCCCAACCAATAACCAACCCACACAGATCATTAAATTGGGTTGAGGTTCCTTAAGAAACAACAGAACAACCAGCATAACAGTGGCAACAAATTAACAGATAACAGCAGCAAACAGAGCAGAAATCTGCAACAGTCCACCCCAGACCCAGAAATGCAGCTGTGGCAAATACAGCAGAAATACACCCAGTAGCAGTCCACCCCAGACCCAAATTAACAGATATCAACAGCAGGATTGATACCAGACCAAACCAGATCCCAGCAACAGTCCACCCCAGACCAAACCAGATATCACCTATAGCAAAATCTGAGCTGATGTAGATTAAACATAATGTCATTAACTGAGAGGGGCAAACCTGTACATGATGCTTTGAACCATATTGCAATTCTCACTTTGATCAATTCACAGAGTTCCTCCAAGCTGGGTTGGGCATTGTTGAAGATACAATCATTCCTTAACTTCCATACTGACCAGAGCACCGCAAACGGGATGATTCTCCAAAATATTCGAGTGATAGACATGAAGAGTTGTTAATGTTTGTCTATCCATGCAAAAAAAAAATTGATTTCATTGTTAATATTTTATATTTCATGGTGTTTTTAATATTTTGGATGATAGATAGACAAGAAGGTTCTATGGTTTTAATACTATTGATGGTCTGTCCATTTGACATCAATTGAATTCAATATATAATGAGTTACCAAATGAAGAGAAAAATTTATAATAATAATATATCAATAATGGAAAGTTCACATGAACAAAGAACAAAGTATGGTGCAATTTGGGAGACAAAGAGCTTTGACAAAATTGCAACAAATTATTAAGAAATTGTACACGAAACATCAACAAAGTGAAATCCCCATAGGATCTCATTTTAAAAGGGGAAAAAAAAAAAAAAAAAAGCAAAAGAAAAAAAAAAAAACTATTTGATTGATCAGTTTGATTTTCAAATTACATGTATTCACTAACATCAAGCATGTCTGGGATTTCGAATTTCAACATGCCGCTGCAATAGCTTTCCCTCTCATCTTCAGTAACAGTACTGCTGCTGTTGATGTATGTCGAATTCGAATTCAACGGTGCCGGGCTCGATGAAGGTGTTGTTAGAGTTGATAAGCCAGATGCAAAGCTGAAGTTATTGCTGTTGTAGGATTGGAAATTTGAGTTTTGATCAGATGGATGAGGGTCCATGATGCTTTGATCAGACGCGTAATAGCCGTAGCTTGATAGAGCTCCATAGTCTTCTGCCAAGTTAGAAGGCATTTCATGGCTTTGCCAATGATTTAACTGACAATTTTGGGAGCTAAAGTCGGTTAGATTTGATGAGAATTGGTGCACATTTGGTTCCATGAGTTGGGCATCACTAGCAAATGGGACACAAGGTGTACTCAATGTGGTACAAACCGGAATTTCTTGATTTTCTTCAATTTCTTGAATTAGGGTTTGATTTTGGTTAGGTAAAACCAATTGATTTTGGACTTGATTAGGACTGCAAACTTGGTTTTCTTGAACATGTTGCAAAAGAAAATTAGGGTTAGGGTTTTCGCATTGCTGAGACGATAAAAGAGAAGAGGCTAGCCTTAGGATTTCCGGGTTAACAAGGGGCTGTTGGAGACCTAGCAACCTTGAAAGATTCATTTGAGAGGAGTTGTGGAGAGATGAGCTTAGAATTGAAGAAAGTTCAAGAAGATCAAGACGAAGACGGTGAGTCACCGGATCGATTCCCATTCGGAGAAGCCTTTTCCTAATGTGGGTATTCCAGTAATTTTTGATTTCATTGTCCGTCCTTCCGGGCAATTGAGCAGCAATGGCAGACCACCTATGGTCAAACAATGACAGTACAAAATTAAATTAGTGCACATGAACAAAATCAAAGCTAGTACAACTTATGTTCACACAACAATGCTACAAAAATGTTCAAAATTCAAAATTCATAAACCACATCATTCCGTATCTGACCATGTAACAAGAAGTTCAAATCTATGCCAGAAATTTCAAATTCTAAAAAGTTTTTCTTTTAATACATAACACCATGTTTGGTTGAATTTTCAAAATTAGATTTCTTTCTCCTTTTTGGGATGAAAACAATTTTTAAAAGTTAAAAAAAAAAAAAATCAGTGTTTATTATTGTTAAACTAGTTTCAATTTTTAAAAAAAACAAATAATAATTTGAAAACTCAACCCACTAGAGTGAATTTTTTTTAATATTAAAAAAGTGTATGAAATAGTAGATTGAATCAAAAAAAAAAAGAAAAAGAAACTTACTTGTTTCCCAAGATGCTATGTAGTTGGATTATTGTTTCTTCCTCTTCAAAAGAGAATCGACCTCTCTTGATATCAGGCCTCAGATAGTTTGTCCAACGAAGCCGACAACTCTTTCCACACCTTTGGAGCCCTATTATTGCATCAACAACAAACTTTCAACACGCAAAACCCATAAAAAGCAAACCATGAATTTAGTAATGAAAACAACACTTCATCTACTTTCACATAAACCAATAATCACATAATCGAATAGAATAGAGTTATTTTTAGTTCTGTGATTGATTTTTGTGAAAACTAATGATTAAGAGAAGGAAGAAGAAGACGTACCGGCATTCTTGGGAAGTGTTCTCCAATTTCCATAGCCATGCTTCTGAATATAATCAATGAGCTTCTGATCTTCTTCAGGAGTCCATGGACCTTTTTTCAATCCATTTTTTTCACAACAAGGTGTTCTTCCCATGGTGTTTGTTACCAATTAACACTGATCCTTTGCTAAAAATTTCTCTGATGCGAGAGAGAGAGAAGATGTAGTAGGTCCGTAAGAGAAGTGCATGTTGATGGTGTGTATATATATACAAGAGAGAAGGGTAAGAAAACAATGGTGGAAGTCAAAGGGATTCGGTGCCGTCCTCATAGGACGTGTCCCTTCTCTTTTGAACAAAAATGTGAAACCTCAATCTCTCTCTCTTTAGATTTAAAAAAATAAATAAAAATAAAAATAAATAAAATAAAAAAATCTCTCTCTTGATCTCTCAAGATGGTAACGAGTTACTATTTTTAAAACAAAATTTTCAAGCACTAGTAATAATTCATTTATGCTGTTTTTTATTCATGAATTTAGGTAAGAATTATGAATCAAACACAATTTTCAAGTGTGACGTTACAATATAAATGTCAAAATATATACTATAAATTTGAAATAGCTGACATTGTTCTACTTTTTTAAACTAATGTTATTACACGACTTACATGAAGTGGTATTTTCAAAAAATATTTTTGGCTAAATTTGATGTAGTTTTATGGAGGTGGTGGCCATTTCTAGGAAAATTATTAAGTGGTCTTAGGTGTCACGTGACAATATTTTTACCAATCATCAAATGTCATGCTATTTACTGTTTCTCATTGCCTAACACTAAATTGTGAATCTTACTTTTTTCACCAATCACAATACTTTTAGGTCATGTTTGATTCACAAAATTAATAATGAAGTATTAACAATCCTATTAAATTAGTGTAGTATTCACTATCCAATTGGATTAATATCCATTGGATTAATAATCTCACCCCTACCCCATTACTAATAATCTTACAAATTTGTTGGATTAATTATCCATTGGATTAATAATCCTAAACCAAAATGTTAAAATAAATATAGGATAAGTAGACCCACGGATTAATAATCTCAATCCCATGTTCTAATCCAACCAATCAAACATGACCTTAGAACACTACCTAATCATGCCTCAAGACCACCAAATCACTTCTTGTAACTTTTTTTTTCCTTTTCCTTTTTTTTTTTTTTTATATGTGTTTTTGACTATTTAGTGCAATTTTTATTTTATGCGATGCAAATGACTTAAATAAATTTTAAAGAAATAATTATTGAGATATAAGTGAAGAGGTGCTATTAACTTATAATTATTTATTATCAATTTTTACCTTACAAAATATTAAACAAAACAACCCTTTTATACCTTTAATTAACTTAATATTGAATTTTATAAAACAATCTTTTCAAAATTTGCCCTCAAATTTACAAATTTAAGTCTATAAATTTTTTATACAAAATGTCCAATGTTTAATTTTGACCATTTCACATCTGTCTCTCTCTCTCTAAAATAGATTTATATTCTCTCTCTCTATAATTCACAAGCGATACATCATTGTCCGGCAGGGTGATTCTCTTTAGTTTCTGGATTCATATTAGCTGTCAATCTACATATTTATGCCACGTACCCCACTCTACTTTTTCGTAGACTTCGTGTTAAGCCGCGTTTGCATGGCTCCATTTTCAACCCGCTTGGCTTAGCCATGTACGTACCTTATGTGAAAAGACCATATAATCCCTCACGAAAAAGCCAACAACATAAAATAAAATATATATTTTTTTAGTAATTAATAGATGGATCAAAATTTTCAGATTAAAAAAACACACAAATAGCACCCAAAAGAATAATTTGTCAAAATTGTATCTTTCAAAATTTTATATTAAAAAACATTATAAAATTCAGTTTCAAAATGATGTAATATAAATATATTTGTAAATTATAATCACAGTGATAGACATTATGACTTTAGATGAATGAATTACAAGTCACATTATTCTATTAAAAAACCTTAATTTGTAATCACTGTAGTAAATTTTTTTATCAAGTAATGTGGTATCATTGCATTGGTGCAACGGATCCATATTCCAAATATTGTATATCCATAGATTGATATAAAGTATCATATTAGATGATAAACAAATTTAGTACAAAAAAATTGATATTCATAACATTATTCTTGGAATAGAATAGATTAATAGACCTTGGTATACAAATTTATAATGATTGTATATTTTTTTTATGAAGATACTTATTTTAAACATTGTACACCTATTTAGCTTTCGTTTGGGATATGAGTTGGCTTTTTGATTTTTTTTGACTATTTTAGCCTAAGGCTAAACAGCCTTATTTATGATGGGCTTTTTAACTTTTTTTACTTTTGTGAAAGAAAAAATGAAATGATTATGATTTGGATGTGACATTTTGTCTTATTAATTTTTTAACCTATTTTATCTCTTTATAGCTAAAATAGCCACAGTAGCCCATGCCAAACATAACCTTAATATTTTATTAACCAATCCTATAATAAGATCCAACTACTCTCAGTATTGGACAGTTTTATTGGATTCTGGTATGGTCCACTTTGATGACTCAATTCATTTATTTTTAGACTTCTATGGGTAGATAATTATAAAAAGAAATAAATAAATACAAAAATTATTTGATAATTATTGCCTTACAATTTCATCACATTTGCCTTAAAAAAAATTAAAAATTTATTTTTAAAATCATAATTGTCATCTTTTTTCAAAATATATATATATATAAACAACGACAACAACAACAACAACAAATGTGATATAACTATATAATTATGATCATCAAATCATATTAAATTTTTTCATGTATAATCTAGGGCGACAAATGAATGGACATATCTTAAAAAATGAAACTTATATGGTGGGTCCAAAAGAGTCCACGTGATCTAGTCTTCTCTCCTAAGTAAAAAGAAATGAGACTTTTTACAATTTTTTTATTTATTAAAATGATATAACCGTGTTATTTTTAAAATTTTGATAAGTTTTTTTCCTTTAAAGTGATAAAATTAAAATTGCTACATTATTCTCTCATATATATTTACAAAGGGTTTGATTTCTTTCAAATTGTTATCTCAGTTTGAGAGAACATTTAGACTTGGTATGCTTATTTTGAGACCAATTTCAATATTCATGTGAAAAATTAAAATAATTAGATATTAGCAACTGCATGTTTGAATCATAATTATTTTTACAAAATAGACGACAAATATAATTTTTAAAATAGTCATTCATTTTTTATAAAATAAATGTTATTCAAACATATAATTACTTATTAATATCTGATCAAAATGAATAATTCAAATTATCGAAATCGATCTCAAAATAAACCTATCAAAGTACGAACTCTCAAATTAGGAAATGACCAATGTAAAAGAAATCAAATCCATCAAGAAACACACAACATATAATAAATGCTTGGAGGTCGAAGATCAGCATTTATAATACATGGTGAGAATAATGGAGTTCGGTGTTTGCCGAAATATGGGATCATTTATTATCAGCACCCCCCATGACCAAAAAGGTTTCAAATTGAATTTCAACATAAATTTTCATTTAGATATTTTATTTTTGCTTGTTGATATTTGTTTTAAAGTTATATATATATATTTTTTTTTTCAAATTGCAAATCAATTTCTCCAAACGAGGAATAATTCCAACAACACTTTTTGCTTCCAAATTGCATTGCTTTGGAAAAAATAAAATTAATAAAAGGTTAGCAGTAGAAATACCCATCGGCTTCAAGCCAATCTCACCCATCGGCTTCAACACATATCTAATACGTCACTTGCATGGATTTCCATCAAATCAACAATTAAATATATTAATCTAAAATTAATGTGATATTACCTTATTATAGATATATTAATCTTATTACATAGATATATATCCTTCTCCAAAATTATACAATTATTTTTGCATGACGGTCTTGAAGTATACGAGCCAATCTCACTTATATCAAAGTCTTATACAAGTCATTATTATAGATATATTAATCTAAAATTAATGTGATATTACCTGAGATCTTTACCTTTAATTAACACATGTCTTTCTGTAGGACACTAGTCCAGTATTGATTGTGATATTATGTGACGATATTTACCAAAAACAAATTATCTATATTGATTGATTAGATTAATAAGAGCTAAAGAAAATCTCATACAACTTTATAATATGATATCACTATTACATTTAATTTTTTATTTTTATTTTTTTAAATGATATATAAAATATGATAAAAAAATATAATCATCCTAATATTAACGCATTTAAAGAAAATCAAGAATTATAACCTATCAACAACAAGCCACGTGGCAAATTATCAACCTTTCTTAACTTCGATGTGAGTCTCTTATAAAGTCTTAATCTAACTTTAATTATCAATTATTTTAATCTTTTGTAGTAAATCTCACTTTAAATGGATTGAAATTTCTACTCGCTTACTCTGCTGCCATCTGTCCTTGTGAGGGGTATTTTAGTACTTTTAATATGTTTGTGGGATCATGACAACAAATACACAAACTTGGACAGGTGGGAGCTTCTATTTACACACACAATATACACTTTCTACACATATTCCCTCACTACACTTTTTACACACCTCCTTCATTAAATGTGTGTATAGAGGGGGTTTAATGTGTGTAAATAAAAGCTCCCGGACAGGTGTCCACCACTGCCAGTATTTGGGTGTTTGGCTTACATCACAGGAAATTAAGAGCCCAATATATAGAGATTTGTTTTTAATAAAGTAAATTCATGTGAAGGCTTTTGAGTGTCTCAATCTCATCAAGCTTTATCTGTTTTTAACCTAAGGTTAGGCCTAGTTTGGGAAGATTGAAAAAAGACAAAAAGTCAAAAAGTTACTATCCTATTTAAGTCACATCATCTTATTTAAGTCACATCATCTCTCTAACACATCACTTCAAACCCAACCCAAACCCAACCCATATTTCATAAAAAGTCAAAAAGTGCACTTATTTAGTCTTCCCAAACTAGGCCTTATAATTTTATTCATCTACCAAGATTGGCCCTTGGTTCTGTTGTTATACCAACTGTTTGTTTTTGACCTAACCCTCCATCCTCTTATGTTTCGTTTGGGAAGTGGGTTGGCTTTTTAACTTTTTAGGTCAAATTTAGCTACTGCAAAATAATCCATCTTTCTATTTTTTTATCTTTTTTCCATCACATCATCTCTCTACTTTTCTGCACATCTTTTCATAAAAAGACAAAAAGTACATTTATTTAGGTCATCCCAAACAATCCCTTAGTTTTTTTGGCTATTTTAGCTTGGGGCTAAAAAGCCTGGTTTGGGAAGAGTTTTTGACTTTTTTGATTTTTTTGACTTTTTTATGAGAAAAAGAATGTAATGATTATGGGTGGGGTGTGATATTTTGTCTTATTGAGCTAACAAGTCTATTTTATTTTTTGTGACTATTTTAGCCAAAAAAAACCACAAAACCCACTTCCCAAACATAGGTATTATCAAATCAAATTTTATCTCTTCATAACCCCAAAATCTCATGTTTGGAGATAGAGCTGACTATTAATCCCATAAAAGCGTATGATAATTTGCTTTTAGATTAAATTATCTCATTCATCAGATTGTGAAAAATAATCCTACTTTAACTAAACATAATATAATAATCTCACGGTAAAAACATGTGGGACATACAATATTACTTAGGGTCTGTTTGGTAACGTTTACGTTTTCAGTTTATATTTACAAAAATTTTATAAATTGGTTTTTATTTATTTATTGTTTATTTTTAGAAAAACATAAATTACAAATGAGTCTGGTAATTGACAAAAAATTTTAAAAATATAAAAGAAAGTGAGAAATGGCAAGTGGTGGCAAGTGGCGGCGGAAGACGGTGGTGGAAAGTGGTGACGGTGAGTGGTGGGTAGCGGGTGGTGGTGGGTGGGTGGGTGACGGTGGCGGGTGGTTGGTGGTGGTGGCAGGTGGGTGGCGGATGGCGGGTAGTGGTGGCAGGTAGGTGGCGGGTGGTGGTGGTGGGTGACGGTGGGTGACAGTGGCGAGTGGTAGGTGGTAGCGAGTGGGTGATGGTGGTGGTGGTGGTGGCGGGTGGTGGATGGCGGTGGCAGGTGGGTGGCGAATGCGCGGGTGGTGGTGAGTAGGTAGTGGTAGCGGGTAGGTGGCAGGTGGTGATGGTGGGTAGGTGGGTGACGATGGCAGGTGGTAGGTGGTAGCGAGTGGGTAGTGGTGGCGGATAGCGGGTGGTGGCGGATGGCGGGTGGGTGACGGTGGCAGGTGGTGGGTGGCAGCGAGTGGGTGGTGGTGGTGGAAAGTGGTGACGGTGAGTGGTGGGTAGCGGGTGGTGGTGGGTGGGTGGGTGACGGTGGCGGGTGGTGGGTGGTAGTGGCAGGTGGGTGGTGGTGGCAGGTGGTGGTGGTGGGTGGGTGAGTGACGGTGGCGGGTGGTGGCGAGTGGGTGGTGGTGGTGGTAGTGGTGGCGGGTGGTGGATGGCGGTGGCAGGTGGGTGGCGAATGCGCGGGTGGTGGTGAGTGGGTAGTGGTGGCGGGTAGGTGGCAGGTGGTGATGGTAGGTAGGTGGGTGACGATTGCAGATGGTGGGTGGTAGCGAGTGGGTAGTGGTGGCGGATAGCGAGTGGTGGCGGGTGGTAGCGGGTGGTGGCGGGTGGGTGACGGTGGCGGGTGGTAGGTGGCAGCGAGTAGGTGGTAGTGGTGGCAGGTGGATGGCGGGTGGATAGTGGGTGACGGTGGTGGTAGTGGTGGCTGGTAGGTGGTGGTAGCTGGTGGGTGGCAGGTAGCTGGTGGTTGGTAGTAGTGGGTGGCTGGTGGCGGCGGGTGGTGCATGGTGGTGGCATATGGGTGGTGAGTGGTGGTGGTAGGTGGGTGGCGGGTGGTGGTGGCGGGCAGTGGATGGTAATGGCGGGTAGTGAGCGGGTGGCGGATGGATGGCAGATGGGTAGTGGGTGGTGGTGGTGGTGGTGGTGGCGGCAGCGGCGGGGGCAGCGAGGGGTGGGTGGTGGTGGTGAGTGAGTGGCAAGTGGGTGGTGAGTGGTGGTGGCTGGTAGTGGCGGGTGGTGGGTGAGTGGTGGTGGCAGGTGGTGGTGGGGGGTGGGTGGTGGGTGGTGGTGGAGGAAGACGATGGTGGAAAATGGTGGCGGGTGGTGGCTAGTGTTGGGTGATAAAAAAAAAAAAACTCAAAATTCAAAACGGAAACACATTTTTTGGCCAAATTTATAAACTGAAACCACAGATTTATAAATCAAAAATTTACCAAACAAGTTTTTATTTGAGTTTTTAAAATTTTTGTAAATATAAATAGAAAACTGAAAACGTAAATGTTACCAAACAACACCTTAGTATTAATTGTACGAACACCTCTCAATTATCACCGAATATCACTTTACTCTCCCAACTTTCAATTGTACGTTCAGACTATTCAATTATTAAAAATCCAAGAAATGCCCTATTTCTAAATAGGGTTCAGTGATAAAATTTTATAATAAAGCTCAGTTTTAGAGTTAAGAAGCTAAAATGATATTCAATGATAATTGAGGAGCTTCCATGTAATTAATCTTGCTACTTATCCTCTTATCTCATCATAGCAAACAAACGTTTAATTATATATAAATTTTTTTTAGATGGTGATTAATTATATATACATTACTCACAAGGTACTGAACCTTCCATTAACATTTCTTAATCTAAAACTCACCTAAAAAGAATGAGTGGGGATCATGTATACAGTTAAACAAACATATATCCTAATACTATATGGTTTAGTATATTAATATGACCGTAATCTTAGGCTAATGTCCCCATGCGCGGTATCAAGCAAACACGAGTGTCACTAATTAATAAAACAAAACCCAATATTGAGATCACTAACTCAACAGTTTATTACTAAATTAAGGAATGGTTTGAATCATTATACTCGATCAAGTAATTACTTGTCAAAATTCTAGGGTTTGCTTGTTTTAATTTACCAGATTAAGTTGCCTACGTTTTAGTTGACTATAAAACGTATATGTATTAGGTACATTTTTATTTTATTTTTGTATATAAATGAAAACAAATGCTTGTTTGTTAGTTTCTGTTGTGAGCTGTTCGATTGCTCCAACAAACTTTGAATATTGAGTGATTCTTGTTTGTTGTCTCCACAACCATTTGTTCAACATGGATTCACATAGTTTGGGGCTATTTTTAGATATGAAATCCGAAATAATTATTCAGTGGTTTCAAAGTATCACATAGAGCTCTTAATATTAGAAAATTTTAAGATAAGACAATACTAACTACTCAACTTTTAATAATACTAGAAGTGGTGGCACACACAATGTGTGTGGATGTGATCATTTTGTTTCATTGAAACTGTATGATTGAATTGAAAATTTGAAACCAGAAGTTAAAGAGATTTGAAGCCCCAATTCAGGACATAAACTACTCACCTAATTGTGTGTGGATGTGATCATTTTATTTCATTGAAACTGTACGATTGAATTGAAAATTTGAAGCCAGAAGTTAAAGAGATTTGAAGAAACTCTCCCCCCTCCCCAAAAAAAAAAAAAAATTCAGGGCATAAACTACTCACCTAACTGTTATAGGGGTATTTTTTTTGGGGGGGGGGGGGGGGGGAATGAGACATAAACACTAGGTTGGGCATTCTCTTCATAATAGTATCAGTGGTCTGCACACGTGATGTGTGTACGATTCTAAAAAATGTAATATTATAGTATTATTGACAAAAAGAAATGCACACATAATATGTGTTGTTCAAATGATAAGGGCCTTATTTATAAAACCTATAATCCCACTTTTGAGTTCTAACTTAATATAATTTTTTCATAAACACCAACTATACTATAGAGACATTTTGGAAAAATCTAAAATATACATCAATACCACCAACAGCCTTTGCATATTAATAGTTACAAAAATACTAGAGATCCCAAAAGTTCTATCAAAATTTCTACCAAATGTCTCACATGGATATATCCGTTTGAGACATTTGATAGAAATTTTGAAAAACTTTTGGGATTTCTAATATTACTCTAATAATTATAATAATATTATAGATAGATAGGTAATTTATAAAATTTTATTTATTAAAATATCATATAAATAATGTCACACGATACTACGAGACTGTCTAATAAATTTTATTTATTATTATTTTTTGAGATAAGAAGGTTGTGTTGATGATGTGCTTTGTGTTTACTATTATAAGAAAGTCTCGTACAAATTGTTTAATAATTTGTGGATGTTATGAGATATTACCCATACTTATGTAAGCAAGACCATGCATGTTTGTTTATTACCACGTAGTTAATTTATATCCTATTGTTGAGATCAAAAAAATGAATATACTATTGTGGATATGAGGAGAGCATAAAAATGATATTATTATAGAGAAAAACACACCAGGCTTATTTTGGGCATCGAGAACTTTCCCATAAAATAGGGTCCTCTAAATGCTGATTGTATAAAATTTGAACGATAGAGAAGATTAGCATCCACTTGGCGTTGTCGAGAACTTTCTCGTAAAATAGGATCCTTTAAAAGCTGTTGCATAAAATTAAAATGATAAATTATACTGATCACTTTTCATGTTAAAAATAAATAAATTTTGTAAGTTTGGTATTACTACATGTTACTTTTTTAAGATTTTAATTTATATAACATTTTAGTTATTCGTTGGTCGTGTTATGTTGATGAAAAAATAATATTGTCATCTCTTTTATACTAAGATCATGTTTGCTTAGTAGATTAAGTTGATTGGAATTATGAATATAGTAAGACTGAGTGATGAAACTAATAATGTAATGATATTAGGTTGGAAATGTAAAATAAAGTGTATTTACTTATGCACTAATGCGGTAATATTAGGCTGTGTTTGGTGTGGGTTTCTAATCAATTTTTCACCCTTATATTTGAATGTTATATTTGGTTTTAGTTTTCAAAAATCAATTCCAATGTCAAATTTGAATACACATTCTAATGCATGTTTTTTTGAATTTTGAATTTGCGAATTGGGTCTTCTGCCCGAACATCCCCGGACGTCCGGCCGAAACAATGTTTTTTATGGTTTTTTTTTTTTTTTTGCAATTACAACCTATTATTTGAGAACAAAAATTTTATATTTGTTTTTGATATTTTGTTAATTTTCAAAAAAAAAATTTAGATCGTTTTCAAACAAAACAATGAAAAAAAAAAAAAAATTCGAACCAAATATACAATCAAAAGTAATTTTAAAACACTAGCGGAATATTTTTTAAACATTTTAAATAAAAAAATATTTTCGAAATTTTTTAAATTTTTTAAAAAAATTATTTTTTGAATTAAATTTTAAAAAGAGTTTGATTGTGAGCTTTGAATATAATTTTTAATAGAATTTTGAATTGTATGTTTGGTTATGAAATATAAGTTTTTTAATTAAGTTTTGAAAACTTATAACCAAACAATTTTTTTTTATTTGAAAACTCCTTTCAAAACTTATAACCAAACAAATTTTCTCTTTTCAAATCATAATTCAAAAATTCACAAATTCAAAATACAATTCTACACTCAAATCCTAATTCTATAACTCAACCAAACGTTACCTTTGTTTTTTCTACAATGAAGCTCAATGAATTAAAATCGTGACAATGAAAATCAATACACAACAACATATAATCAATACAAAAAAAACTCCCAAAATCAAAAAATAAGCTCCAATAAATAAACGGGGAATAAGAGTGCAGGAATTTTCATCAATTGGGTTAGTCTCCTAGTTGTCTGGTATTACAAATTTTTGTGAAAGTCTTCAATTCATAAAAGGTTGTTTTGTTATTTTTATACAGTGGGAATAAAATTGTAATTTCACCTCCAATTCTATGAGATTGGATCCCACCCACCATGATATTGCTGGCCCAGCAAATGAATGGAATTAGTAGTCCACTAAACAATTTGATTGGTAATTATAATAAATTATGCACATTAATTCGTACATCAATTAATATATTAATAGATGATATAATATAATTTTATTGACTTTAAATCTTTCTAATTTATATAATAGGTGAGATCTATAATTTTGAAATTACAATGTTATAGCATATATTGATACATAAATTAATATAGTAATTGGTGTATGTAAAACTATTGGGTATATTAATTCTAACTAATCACTTTAAACTTATTAAAAAAATTACATTTAAATTATAATCATTTTATTTTTTCTCTCACACCCATTACATCTAAATCAAAAAAAGCCAAATTTTTATCCCAAATAAATCTTTCTTAATCAAGTTAAATTAATTAAAAAATAAGATTAAATTAGCCCTTCCCTAGCGAAAAGTAAAAACGAATACGGAGTTGTTATACTAAAGTTCATTATAAATATTTTTTTAAAAAAAACTTCAATAGTCAACGTAATTTACCCAAATTCAAAGATACAGAGAAAATAAACATGCCACTTGGCCCACTTGGGTGTTTGAGAAATTTCCCATAGAATAGGATCCTTTAAATATGTTTATACAGAGAAAATTAACATAACATTTGGGAAAAGAATGACACAAATGGTGTTGCATAAAACGTAAGCAATTTGGGGAGTGGGACTTATGGGGGAGACGGATGGTTGTAATCATTAGATTATTCACTGAGCTTGAAACGTGTCCAAACCAGATCAATTTGAATATGAAGTTACAAACAGTGTTTGGTTTAAATTTTTTAAATTCAGTTTTTTAAAAATTGATTTTTTATTTTTCATATTTTTTTTTTGTTTTTAATGAATATTTTTAAAATTTTAAATTTTTTTTTTATTTTTTTAGATGCATCTTACTTAAATATATCTAAAAAGTATAATATTTTTAAAAAATTAATAAATATACAAAAATACAAAAAATATACTAAATTTTAATTTTTTTAATTATATTTTTATTAGTGAATTTTTTAAAGATTTTTTTCACGAAAATTATACTTTTTAAGTATATTTATGTTAGGTGTGTCTAAAAATTTTTAAAAAAAAATATTGCTTAAAATATTATAAAAATTCAGTAAAAAAAAATACAAAAAAAAAGAAAAAAAGAAAATAGAATTTTTTGAAAAGCGTTTTCAAAAAACTAGAAACAAACATATGATTTTTTTTGAAGTTATCATGACCAATAATGTAGTTGATATGTTGAAAAGGTTAAGGTGGGAGTAGAGTGCAATTGCAGCAACAGATCCAATATGTAAACAAACTTGCAAAATTCAAAAACAATATAAGAATAAGAGACAACACTGGGATTTTGTTAGAAGCACGCAAAAGTCAATTAGTTATGTGATTTGAAACTGCACCACCAGAACACAAACTCGAACCCGTGTTGTGAAGATCCACACAAGAAGCGACCTTTTGGGATCCCTCAAGAGTCGCATTGTTTAAGACTTGCTTTGGATGAGGGAATTTGAAATCGAAGGATTTAAGCTTAAATTTTAGGGTAAATTACAAATATACTCCTAAAATTTACTTAAAATACAAACTAATCCCTGTGATTTGAAAAATTATAAATACCCTTTTATTAGAATTTTTTATTTAACAGAATTAACTGAAAAAAATAAAATTCAAAATTACTCTCATATATAATAATAAAATTACCTAAATTATTAATTGAAATATATTTTTAATATCATTAAAAACTATTAATTGACTTAATAATTTATTAATAAAAAAGACAATTTGTTATGAAACTAGAAATCTCAGAGGGTGGAATGTAATTTTCAAAATCACAGGAAGCGATTCGTATTTTAATAAAACCTCAGAGGATGTATTTGTAATTTACCCTAAATTTTACAAATATTTTAAGAAAGTTAGCTATTAAAAATAGTTGGATATAAGATCTGCTGAAAAGAAGAATTTCATACAAAAATGCTTTAGAGCTCAAATTTTGGACCTCTAAAGCCATCACTAATTAGGTGGCAGTTGGGCCCACCCACTGCTGATGTGATGGCTGTGTCTTTGTTTTTTTTTTTTTTTTTTTTTTGTTTGCTGCCAGCTCACTAGTGCAGCAATTAGAGCTGCACAATTAGTGCTCTGTGTCACAGCCCAATTTCATATAATTATTTTTACCATGTTATTTCAAATCCATCAATATAGAATTCTCAAACCCATTCTTGAAATTTAAAATCCAAAATATTATATTGAATTGAAGGAAATTTATACTCAAAATAGTAAATGCAAAATTCATTTTAATTCCATATCCATAAATCCAAATGCGACAAAAGAGTATGATTGGAATGCTTCTCCAGAAACCATGTATGAAGTGCATGCAGCAGCTGCTACTAGACACGGAAGAAAGCGTCTACAATTTCAAGCAACTGAGGGGCCATTTGGATAGATAAGAATTTCAAATCAAGGTTAAGTGAAAGAAATCAAGTTAAGATAGAAGAAATATATACTTTAATTGAATCCTTAAAGCTAGAAAATGAATCCTTAGAATGATTTCAAATAATTAGTTTTCTATAATTATTTCAAATCTGTCATAATAAAGCTATTTAACTCAATCTAGAAATTCATAAGTAAACTATCATAATATCTAAATTTCAGTCAAATCCCTTGATTTGAAATTCAAAACTATCCAATCGGACCCTAAAGAATCTAAGTGATCATTTATACCCTGCAAATGAAGTTTAAGGGTACATTCTTCCAAAAAAAAACTCCAAATAACTAGTATTTACAAAAGCCAAATTTGGAACAAGAAATCTAAACCATAGTACTCTGTAGAGGCATTTGCTAGATGAAAATAACTGAACATGGGCTCAGAAAAGTTTCAAGCTAATCAGAACACCAAATATTGACCTGCACTTCTCTATTTCCAGTAATTCAAAAGTTGTAAACGTTAACAATATTCCTGATATATTCTAGGAGAAAGGGTGTCCCATATTAGATTGATTGAAATGCAGAGAAGGGTTCCAGATCAAAGAGAAATCAGTGACAAACTTACATGTCAATAAGCAATTAAGTTTAGGTACTATAAAAACCACCGCCCTCTCATTTGTCTCAAAATCCCCTCTTTACCATATGATCACGCTAGAGAGGCTTAAGAGAGGGAAGAATGTGCCTTTCATAGACACATATCTATAACTTGTATTCACATCTCAGTTTAAGCATTCCATGCCGATGCATATACATTATTGTCTCTCTTTCTTCTTCTTCTTCTTCTTTTTTTTTTTTTTTTTTTTTTTTTTTCTTGGTGAGGGTTCAGAACATACAAGGTATATCATATTCATTACCCACCTTGGTAATCACTTGTAAAACCAGCCACTAGTAAGTGGATAATATACAAGGAGGAGCCACATTTAACTAGCTTCAACAAATTAACATAAATATTATGGCCTTGACAATGCAAATATTTTTCTTCATAACTCTCCTTTTTAAATATAAAAATGACCCACTATTGAACAGCAAGAGTTTTCATCTACTTCATTTACTAATTTCTGATAAATTCAAAACTACAGCTAGCAAACTAATGTCACAGACCTTAAAAAAAGAAAAAAAGCAAAAAAAGAAAAAAAAGAAAAAAAAGAAAGAAGGAGCTCTACATGTTAAACTAAGCACATGGGTGAGAAACATAACTTGATTTTGAACAGTTTTGGCCCAACAGCTCAAAATTACAATAGGATGTTCATATGAGTCTCATGTGAAGATAAAACTATGGCCTTTACATAACCATGTGACAAGTTGAAAGCAATGAGCACTATCCAGCTTTTGTTCCAAGTTAATAAGTGGACTTCTCAAAAAATCAATAACCCTTCTCTTACCATATGGGATAAATCACAGAGATCAGTATTAAATCTTGAAGAAAATCAAAACAGGTATATGGTTGTTATCATAACCATAAAAGAGCCACTTCAAGTCCTCTATCCGCAGCCACAATGAATTGACTCGGGAGTTCATGTTTCCTCATGAAAGGATCATAATATGCTAACATCCATTCTAGGCAAATTGCCAGCAGTAAACTGTTTAATGATTTCTTCTGTCAACTGAGACATTATAATGACAGCAAAGTTTTCAAGTCTTTACTGTTTTAGGGTTAATGGTTTTCTTATTCAAATAGCTAGACAAGGCAAGAGTCCTAGGCTGCAACTCTTGTGATCTTTAAATTTTACTTTCTTATCAATAAATTCCTACAATATCCCCCTGTTGGCTTCTCATGTTCTCAAAAAATATGAGTAAGTCAATTCAAGACCCAAACTGGACTGAATATTTCTTATAATTTGTGTCCTCCATATAAAAACTTAACAAGTTGTGCACTACCATTGTTTAGGTGTTAGTGAACTGCGTGTGCTCAGATGATGATACAAAGAAGGTGTAGGGAGGTTATAGAAAAGAGCAAAACAGAATAATAATAATAATAAATTCTAAGCAACTGTAACTAAATCCTGGACTTCATTTTAAAGGGTTAAGTTTAAGCCAAGTTTAACCCATTATGGTGCAAGGTTATATATCTAATATCCTGAAGCCAAGTTAGGGTTTTCTTAAATTCTCAAATGTATAAAATCACCCAACTCTGTATTTTGATCCCTTAAATTTCGGTACAGTTGCCAAAGTTGGATATAATAAGTAACCAATAATTGCCCCCACAAGCTAACTCTGCATTCAAAGTCATCCTTCATTAAATTCTAGAACCTTAACTGTGAACTAGAGTTAACAGATCTACAAAGCTCAGTCCATCTTTCCCTCCAAGTTATAAATTCTTTCCATACTCGAGTTGGAAAGGGGCTTTTATAACTTTCCATACTCAAGTTGGAAAGGGGCTCTTATGATAACCTATCTTACCATTATTGAACAAAATGATTTGTTTTTTGTCATAAAGATATAAAGGCTTTTATAACTTTCCATACTCGAGTTGGAAAGGAAGGCTTCTGGCCCAAGTGGTTTTGCCTGTTCTTGAGGGTCCTTCGAGGTAGAGGGAGATTGGGCGGATGGGCCTCTGCTCTGGTTCCTGTTATCAGAGGAGGAGGAGAGTTCTTCGTCAGTATATAAATTGTTGATATTATTTTTGTGTATCCCTAATCTAAGGAAGTCGTCTTCGTGCATTGAACCATGGCATGTATCCCTAGACATAAAGCAAAGGCGGGAAAATAAATGTGTCACCTCCATGCCATGGTTCAATGCACGAAGACGACTTCCTTAGATTAGGGATATACAAAAATAATATCAACAATTTATATACTGACAAAGAACTCTCCTCCTCCTCTGATAACAGGAACCAGAGCAGAAACCCATCCGCCCAATCTCCCTCTACCTCAAAGGACCCTCAAGAACAGGCAAAACCGGCTGGGCCAGAAGCCTCAGACGACACAATTACTTCTCCAGCAGAATAAGCTTCAAGGACTACGACCAAGACGCCGTCTACAACGTCATAGACGACATCAAATACTCGACAGTCCCTACCGAATTAATGAAGAATTTAGTAGGCTGCCAGAGAGATTTCCATGTATTTGTTAAGTTCCAACCAGATCTCACTATTAGAGGAGGAATTCCTTGTATTATATTAACTAATGGGGACAGTAGTTGGTTAGATGCAATGTCCCAAAAAATGAGAGAATGGTTTCATATTAATGTAACCACTGTCATGATTAATGAAAAATTTTATTAATTTTATTTATGAAACCACTCAAAGTTTTATTTATTTACTACATTTCCCTTATCATCAACTATTACATCTTGAGTCACATCACTATTTTTTACACTGATGATTACATTTCGTAAAACATTAGAAAATTCTGCTGGATTCATAACAACTGATCCTCGACGATCAACTTCCTCTTTGCTAACACCAACTTCTGAAATCGACGGACCAGGATCAACATCACTAGTGTCATCACCACCTCTGCGTACATCAATCTCTGACAAACTCAAACGACCTCTGCGTTCATGAATAACTGAACCACTTTCCCCAAAACCTCCTAACAACAAATTTCTTCGCCTCTCCGGCGAACCAACAGACTTAGTCCGTGTCAAAATCGGAATGACCTTCGTTGGAGGACAATGCCAAACATCAACATTATCATTAGTATATTTTTTAGATAATACAACAATAGAGAGGGCCCTCATTTGCGAATCTTCTGGCATGTCACTCGTAGAATACTTCAGATACCCCTTCATTTTACAGTACGTAACCCCCCCTTTTAATATTCGAATTTTCAAGTCGATACTTTACCATCCATGGCACCTGTTTGTCGTTAATTGAACAATAACCATTCCCATAATAGACTAACTCGCATTGACAATCCACTGGGAAAATAAACCACGCCTGCAAACTGTCATTACCGTCTAACCTCCGATCATAAACATTTACTCTGACCAACCCACTGGCATTGGGTGCGCAAAGGGGGGAATATTTTATCAATATTTTATCAACCTTAATACTTTTTTGTTTGTATCTTAACCTCAATTGAGAAAATAAATTAGGCAACGCAAGTTCAATACAACTGAAATCACTTGCTGAAACACCTTCAACAACACCAAGTTTTATATCGTCCACCTCCATTCAAAACCTGAACATTACAAATAAAAATACATAAATTATAATTCTAAAGAATCTTAAAGTACATTTGACTCCTTAAAGTAATTTTGCATTCTTTTCCACTAAAGTAACAGCCACTAAATATATGGCACCCTTTTGAATACTTCCAACATTTCCCAACAACGTATCTTTGTTGTCCGTCCAAACATCAACTGGGAAGAACCGGTCTACAACTTCTATCCCGTGACGAATGTACTCTTTGTCCTTGCCACCAACGAGCTTGAATCTCATTTTCTTTAGCATTCGAAACCGGTCGGACTGGTCATGATAACCCATCTTACCATTATTGAACAAAATGATTTGTTTTTTTATCATAAAGATATAAAGATCTTAGACAAGCCATTACAAGCATTTAAACAACGGTCCTCTTCAAGCTATTTTCTTTTCCATTCTTAAGCAGACTAATTTTGGATTTGAAATCACCAGCTGCCGACACTTGACAACTGATTTTTATAACATGAGCCCCACCAAAATTCCTTTGGTTGACTAAATAGCATTAAATTTCTGATTTTTGCAGGGTTTAATTGAAAATTACTATGATTGATACAATTGCGTGGAAGTATTTTTAGTGCTCTCAGTGCAGGTATGAAAGTTTGGCATACATGAACTTCAGCTAATCTGCCCTGTACTGAACATTTTCTTCTCCTTTAAATGAAGATGTGGAGTTCTGTTACCTATCATAATTCTCTCTAAAAAACAAGTTTACATATTAGTTAGAATTTATTTTTTGCATAATTTTATTGGTACACAACATTTTACATGAATGATTTTGTATAAAAATTCAAAAGTCAAATAAAAATGAGGATCTCAGAAAAACTGACACAAGGGAAGCCACAAGAATTGTATAAATCACATAATTGATTAATGGAAATAAAAATAAATGACTGATAGGATTGAGTACCCGATGCCATCAAACAACTGACGAACTAGATGAGATCAACTCTAGTAGTTTGCTATGTAAGTTGCTATTTGCAACAAGAACCCCACCTGAAGGATATATGAACCTCCGGTCAACTTGATCTGCTGCAAGATCAAGTTGACTCCCTCTCCAGTCAGTCACCTGACAACAGATTAATCCATGACCACCCAAACATAACTATAATAGCCATAAACAGACTTGAGACTTCTTAATATGATATGATCATGAATGGAAGGAAGAGAAGAAAATCTCCTGTTGGATTTATTTTCTTCTTCACATGACATGTCACATAAATGCAATAAACATAAAAATGCTGAAAACCAAAGTGCTATACTGGTTTTTTTTAAATCAATAGCCAAGTTGCCTATGTGCGAGCATGTGTGCATTTTCGTCTGTTTATTTTATTTACCAAAAACAAGATGTTCTCTTCAATTATTATTATTATATATATATAAATTGTTCTTGTATGAGCAATAGGAGTAAAACCATTTAGCATTCAAACATCCATAAAAATAAATAAAAATAAAGAAAAAAGAAAAAAAGAAGCCCCGTGGGGAGATGCACACCTTTCCCCCTGCTTCATGCACGCATATCATCCCAACAGCATGATCCCAAGCCTGTAATTTTAAATGAGATGAAGAATCAAGTCATGCCTGGGAAAATTTAGTACTCGGTGGTGCCTAGAGATTAATAGGATACCTGGACCATTGTTTGAGCCCTTTTACGAAGGATAAAAACAGATGCCCTACCACAGGCCACCATTAAGTACTTGCACAAACTACAAACAAAAAACACCCAGCTGTATCAGATGCAATGCATAAGAACACCATAAAACAAATAGTGAGATGATAATCATCTGGTTCTCTTGAGAAAAAGTTTTAAGAGTGTCATGCAAAGACCACGACAAAGCAAGTGGCACAAATCTAATATGCTCTCTAATTAGGGAACAAAAGAAACAAAGCCATTCCTAAGTTTATTTGCAAGAAGTGCAGACAGTAAACTCATATTGACTCTAAAAAATGCTCCACATATTCTGGATACCTAGTTTGCTGTTGCAACTTCCCATGTGGTAGTGTGACAAAATTAATTAAAAGTTAAAACAAAAAAATAAAAACCAAAAAAAAAAAAAAAGAAGTCTCCTTTTAGGATTAGAGTGGATGGTTGAGGGTGAGTAGGCCAGCTTTGGAGCCCTCTACAAGTATGGTAGGCATCTATGAAACACGGACACGGACACGGATATGGACATGCATATGCATACGGACACGAACACGGGACACGGCAATTTCTAAAAAATGGAGACATGGACACGGTAAGGGACACAGCAAATTTTTTAATTTTTTTTTATAAATATTTTTATTTTTATTTATTTATTATATTTTTTAAATAATGTGTCATTATTAATTTTTTTTTTTAATTGATATATATTCTAAATAAATAAATATAACAAATAAGCTATGAAGCATGGGTACTTCGAAAAACAGGCCATACCCATACCATGCGCTTGCCGACATATGGTACCTCGTATGGTACTTCTGCATAAGTACCAGGTACACGAAACACGCACCCAAGTTTTTTTTTCTTAATTTTTGGCGTACCAAGACATACCTAGTATACATTTAAGCCGTACTGCACCTCAGTTGAAATAATATTTTTTTCTATTACAGAGATAAAACTCCTTTCACTAGATTTCTTTTTTATTTTTTGTTTTATACTTCGGATGATTTTAAAATTAAACTATTGTTTATAAGTTATTTAATATATTGACATTTAATTTTGATTTATATCTTTACTTTTGACATTAAATATTAATTGTAGGTTGAACCTTAACAAATTAAACCATTTAATTAATTTTTACATTACTCTAAATTAAAAATAAATATTTTTTTATGTACTAACTATGGTTATCAGAATCCCGATCCGGATCTTACGATCCTACGATCTTACAATCCATTTGGCTACAATCGATCCGGATTGTATAAAAAATTCCTTATAGGTAGGATCTTTCGATCCTAGTAATGAGATCTTATAGGATCGTGAAATCCCGATTCAAATCCGATCCTATCCAATCCAATTTACAAGCCTTGTTTTGTATAGTATGACATATTTTATTATAAATTTTATATTTGTTGTCTAAATACCAATTTATATGGTCAAAATAAATAATAAAAATTAAGAAGTATTGAATCAAATAGACTAAGAAAAACAAACTAGGTAACAATCATTCAAATATTGCGGTAATTTAAGAAAATTAACTAGTTAGAAAAACAAACTTAGCTTTAGCGGAATCTAAGGAGGGTAAGATGATTGCAACTTTATCTCAATTTTTTGAGAGATTATTTTTGACTCAAATCTGCTCCACCAAAGATGCTAACGACAAACCTTATCAATCGGTTAAGCTGTTCTTTTGAGTTCTTAGCCCTCGTTTGGCAACAGGCTAATTTAGTAACTTTTTGGCTATTTGGCTAAAATATGAGCTAAAAAAAACTAGTATGTTTGGGATGACTTTTTGGCTTTTTACGAAAAGATGTGCAAAAAGTAGAGAGAAAAGAGAATCTTTGACTTTTTGGTATGGGTTGTTGGCTTTTTGGCTAATTTAGTAACTTTTTGGCTTTTTGGCTAAAAAGTTCAGTTGCCAAACGATATTTTCATATCAAACTTTGTTAAATAATTTCGCTTCACTTTTTATGCATTATTGTAGATTGTAAAGTATTTTGTTATAGAGTTCTTCTTCACCTTCTTTTTTGATAAAATACAAAACTTTTTTCATCGAGTTTTCTATTCTATAATATTATATGTACATTTTGCATGGAGTATTATATTTTTCACCTCCCTCTAGAGACTTGCACCTTCGCTGGTCTTGGGGAGAAAGCTCCACTGGAAAACAAACTCTAGATCATGACAAAGATGTGGCGTGTTCTAAATCTCTCCATAGTTGAGAAGCACACCCGACCACCGTTGCATCCATTAAGGCCATTGAGTATTTCAACACCTATGACCACTAGTGGCTGCTACCTCCAGGTTGTCGAGTTAAAGAAGACAAGCCACCCGTATCCTTGTATCCATCTGAGCACCTGACCACTGTGCTCTCAGCTGAGTTGGTCTCTAGGATTTGACCCTCCTATAAATAGGTCACTTGCACACAAATCTAAGACCACCTCACTCTCATCCCTTTCACCTCTAGTGGTCCTCCGCCATCTAAGTGCCTACCTATGAAGCATGGACACACCAAAATGGAAGCTGTGGCGGTGTCGGATACGGGGACATGCTGGGGACACATACGGGACACGCCAGATGGGGTGTCCCTTTAATTTAATTTATTTTTTTGCAAGGGACATGGCAGGGACACGGCAGGGACACGCGTGTTCAAATCTGGACATGCCATGGGCTTAGTTGCAGCTTTGCTCTAGCCTAAGATAGGATCGTAAAGGGGAGAGAGAGAGAGAGAGAGAGAGAGATGAACCCTCAATTCTAGCCACATATGCCAAGAAGTCTCATGGAAGGAAGGATCGGTTGCTCGAGCACTCCATGACCGCAACACCATTCTCAACAGGGTCCCCTAGGATAGGCCCTACACCCAAGTAGGCTAACATGAGAGCATTAGGGTGCCTTTTGGAGGTAATTGGAGATAACCTTGGAGATAAGAAACTGAGGCTTAGGAGGAATACGTTCAAGTTGCAGTCGTTTGGCAGAGCCAGGGGTACCAAGCATGTCACGATGAGTGGGAGCGATGATGCACTTGAGCATAGTTTCCCTTGGCTAAGCCAACAGGATGCCTCAAATGTCTTTGGGCGATCAAACAGGTAGTTGCCTCTAGAGGTGCTAAACAACTAAGATCAGGGCTGAGGCAACACATACATTAGCTTGGGCCGGCATGGCTCAACCCCAGAGAGCAGCATACAGAGATATATGATTGGTCCATGTGTCACTATGAGACTGACATGTGAATCCCAAGTCCATGGAGATGGTGACTTGGTGATTATGTGGCTTGCCTTGGAGATCTAGATACATGTACCCACAATTAGATCATAAGAATAACCAAATCAAATCAAATCAAATCAAATCAAACCAAACCAAACCAAGCCAAGCCTTAAGTCCCATCAAATGGGGTCGGCTACATAAATCCTTCTTCTCCATGCGGCCCTATCAAAGGCCATTTCATTAGTCAAATTAAGTAGATCCATATCTCTATTTATAACGCTAGCCAACGTTAATCTAAGCCTACCCCATCCCCTAACACTTCCATCTACCGTTACAGCATCGCATCTCTTCACTACGGTCTCTGTTGGTCTCCGTTGAATATGACCAAACCATCTCAATCGATTCTCTCTCAACTTATCTTCTATCGGTGTTACTCCTACCCATTCTTGAATACACTCATTCCTAATTCTGTCTAGTCTAATCTTACCACACATCCACCTTAGCATCATCATCTCAATCACACTCATCTTATCTACATGTTGTTTCTTAGTTGCCTAACACTCCATCTCATACAATATAGCTGGTCTAATAGCCGTTCTATAGAACTTACCTTTTAGTCTAGTGGGTATTCGTTTATCGCACAGTACCCCAGACGCACTTCTCCACTTACACTATCTCGTCTTAATCTTATGGGCCACATCCGTATCAATCTCCCCCATTGTTGTGATAATTGACCCTAAATAACGAAAATGTTCATTCTTAGGCAGTTCTTGGTTCTCAATCTTCACTTCTCCTCTACTTTCATTGTTACTGTTACTAAATTTACATTTCATGTATTCTGTCTTAGTTCTGTTTATCCGGAATCCTTTAGATTCAAGAGCTTTTCTTCAAATCTCTAACTTTGTGTTAACTCCTTCTCTAGTCTCATCCACTAGCACGATATCGTCTGCAAAAAGCATACACCATAGCACGCCATCCTGAATATTTCTTATCAACTCATCCATAATTAAAGTAAAAAGATAAGGACTTAAGGTAGATCCTTGGCGTAACCCTACAGTGATAGGAAATTCATTTGTCTCTCCAGCAGGTAATCTAATAGTGGTCACCACCCCTTCATACATGTCCCTAATCACATCAATGTAACATTTTGTCACCCCTTTCTTCTCTAACACCCACTATATTATATCTGGGAACGCTCTATCCTATGCTTTCTCAAGGTAGATAAACACCATATGAATGTCTCTTTTCTTTTCTCTATACTTTTTTATTACTCTCCTCAAAAGATAGATCGCTTCTATTGTTGACCTGCTAGGCATAAACCCAAATTGATTCTCTGACACCTCTGTTATATCTCGCAAACGGCGTTCCATCACCCTCTCCCACACTTTCATTATATGACACAATAGCTTGATTCCTCTATAATTGTTGCAATTCTGGACATCTCCTTTATTCTTATAGATTGACACTAAAATACTCTTCCTTCACGCATCTAACATGTTCCTAGTCAACAAAATTTTGCTAAACAACCTAGTCAACCAAGCAACTCCCTTTTTATCCAAACACTTCCAAGCTTCAATAGGGATATCATCGGATCCTAAAGCCTTATTTGATTTCATCTTTTTAAGTGCAATCTCCACTTCAAAGTTTCTAATCTTGCGATAGAACCTATAGTCTTGGTTTATCGTATTACTGGCTATTTCTTCCCCTATCGCCGTACCTCCATGCTCCTTATTTAATAGTTTCTCAAAATAATTCTTCCATCTTTCCTTAATCTCTTCATCCTTCACCAATACCTTAGAATCCTCACTCTTCAATGCACTTAACTTGATTAAAATATTTTGTTTTCCTCTCCCGTATCTTAGCAAATTTGTATACCCTCTTCTCTCCCTCCTTACTATCTAGTCTAGTGTATAGGTCATTATAAGCTTTCAACTTAGCCTCTCTCACTATTTTCTTGACCTCCTTATTAGCCAATCTATAGCTCTTAAGGTTTTCCCCAGTTCTATCCTTCTGCCACTTTTTAAAGCATTTTTTTTTGCCTTAACTACCGCTTGGACCTCTTCCCTCCACCATCAAGTTTCCCTAGAGCTGGGTCCCGTTCCTTTCGACTCTCCATGCACTTCCCTTGAGATTCTCCTCATACAATTGATCATCAAGCTCCACATAGTGTTAGCATCATCTCCCAAGTCCCAAGTACCTTCATTATCTATTCTATTCTTAAATATTTTTAGTTTATCCTCTTTTAGGTCCCACTATCTCGTCTTACAATGCCCATCATCCTTCCTAGCTTGGTATTGCCCACTAAAACATAAATCTAGTACCAAAATCCTATGTTGAGAGGCCAGGCTTTCTCCAGGAATCACCTTACAATCATTGCATTTTAGGCGGTCTACTTGTCTCACTAAGAAGTAATCTATTTGGCTCTTACTTGACCCACTCTTAAAGGTTATCAAATGCTCCTCCTTTTTTTTATACATAATTTCACATATTAGGACATGTTTTGCATAAACATAAAGGTTGTGACAACATCATTGAGCTTAGCAGGAACTCCATGTGTCACAGAAGTTCTTGTGTGCAAATATATATATATATATATTGGCAAATGTTCTCATGTGCAAATTATTCCATCCTTTCTTAAACTTGTGGAATTCCATGTCTAGAAGAAATGACAACCAGTGAACTATATATCACGGTATATAAGAAATCAAAATTTCAAGCCAATGCAAATACCTAGGCGTGGGCAATATACACCATTTCACAGCATATGACAATAAAAGGTACAAGTAATGCAAATGATTAGAGAATGTATTCTAATGGAGGAAAAGCAAACCTTCCACAACATGCAGGCAGAAGGAGAACCAGTTTATCATTGGTACTCTCAGCATCAGTAGTTGCATCAAATGAAGTGGATAGAGGCAATGAGTCCCATGTTTGACTATCCGGACCACAAAAGCGTGCCTCATGAACTAAGCAACAGCTATCAACAGAGCATCTGGCCCAATTATTAGGAATTTTAATGGTGCTACTCATCATAACAGATAATTGTTTTGTCCATGTTCCACAGCCAATATGAGAAACCATAATGATTCCTGTATTTGCAGACTCCAGGGCTTCTTTCGTGGATTTGCTGGGATTATCTTCCTGCCAATTAGGACATCCCATAACACCTAATACAATCTCTCCTTCAACTACCAGAGCCAAGCCTACCTGAAAATTCCGGTTTACTCTTAGCCAAGGAAGATAACAAGAAACTTGGTGTGACATAGAACCAAATATATCCAACGTATAACTAATAAAAAAATGATAGTGAAATGAAAATATTAAACTAGGAATTAAAAAAAACATAAGCAAAATATCCTCTCTTTTTTATATGTAAATGTGGTCTATTTAATTAAGGAATCTACCATTTTTTGTTCAAAAGAAAAAAAATTCTAATAATTAGAAAGATTTATTTTAGTTTTAGTAACAAAGAGAACAAGGCAACCCAAATTCTGTTTTGCATATTAAATACTATTCTCTATTAGCTTTCTCTTCCATTGCTATTCATATTTATCTTTCTCATTTCCTTACCAATTGTTATCTTATAAGTCTGTAATTTCAAATTCTTGGCTCTGTGTATTTGTTCTGGCATGTCATTCTTACTTTTATTTTATTTTTACAGAAACTATATCTTCTTTTACAGAAATTATTGATAAGCTAGTCAATGGATTTTATGATGAAAAAGTTTGAAAGGGTTTTATCTTAATCAATTTTTTTTATTTACATTTTGCATAGCTCATATTTCACGCAATTTAAGAATGATATTCTCATTATTATTTTAAGTAAAATACTCTATTGCATGGTCAACAGAATTGAAACCCCACTTGCAACACACAAAAAAATGTGTGCCCTATTTTCTGGCCAATTTTGCATTCAGTGGTGAAAATATGACTTGGACTTGGCCCCAAAATAGAATGCCAGTTCTTGATAAATGATTATCTTTGGCCTCAGTTAGCAGTTATAACTTATATATACTGCCTAGCATCAATTTGATCTTAAACAGAATTTAAACACTAACAAAAAATGCATTCAATTATGTAAGAAATAATTCACATGCAATCCATTACAGATTTGTCCTTCTGGGACAAGTGAGCTAGAGCCAGCCACATATTCCTTTTTCCAAACTCTTAATTCACCGACAATTCATAAAACTAAAGCAAAGATTTTAATCGGAGCAAAAAGAATGATGAACTAAGATGACCAAAAGGTAGTACATACCACATATAAGGCGTCACCACCTCTGACAAACCCCCGCGTGCCATCAATTGGATCAAGTATCTGTACCAAGTCTATCAACTTAATAAATCCAAAGTAATTCCAAAGACAAAGCTTAAGACTAAGAAATAAATACTTTTTTTTTTTTTTTTTAATCAGCAGGAAAGTAAGTGAATCATGTCGGACAAAGATTCTTGGGGCCATAGCAGAGTATTGCCTTATTCACACGCACGAGAGCAGTCAATATGTAAATTAGGAGGGTTCAAAATATCATAATAGTTAACTTAATACATATGAACAGGCATTACAAATGACCAATTCTCAGCAATCTTTTTGAAACAGAGAGAGTGTAAATTTCTAAACTTTTTGATTGCATAAAATCCTAGCGGTAAAAGAGTTAAAGATACAAATAAACTTACCCAATAAGTGGCTGGCATAGGTCCGAATGAAAAGGCATCCTTTCCCCCTCTATCAATTGCTTCCAACACATCAGCTTCTGTCAATTGTTTCTCTCTAAAGCTTGTTTTATCAGTAACCGTATTCACAACAGAAGTTACTAGATTATTCAAATGCAAGGATGCAGAGTCCTCCTCAGCCACCAATGGAATAGAAGGAAACAATTTGCTCAGCTCTGTCACCGGAAGTAAAAATAAAATGCAATGAAACGAGATATAGGTGAATAAGCAAATATATAGTTCCTACAAAATATATATATATATATTGTGGAATTTTGAGAGGACAATTGGAAAAAGCATTTGTTAGATTAGATCTAACGACAGCTAAATAAGTATCCTTTACTAAAATGGAGTTTGAGTTGCTTTATTATGTAGCTCAAAAGAGACTCATATGGTGCTGAGGAAAAAGATTTATGCTAATGTCAGAACAAAGCTAGTGAGGGTGGTTGTTCTCCCTTGGTTCCCTGGAATTATAATTCTAGTGAAACCATGGTAAAAGTTCTGTTAAATGAATGTTGGCACAAAAATGCATGAAGCTCGTGAAAATAGTTGTGCATGGAGGAGGGTACATGGGTTACTTAGGGAGCCTTCTGGGAAGTATGACAGTCTCTGAGACGACATTGGGTAACTGGAGATGGTTCCAGAGGCACTGGAGGTGCTGGAGTCTCCCTTCCAGGAACACAACTGTTCTGGATTTGCTGGGAGAGAGCGGATGCAATCTCCAAGTAGGAGAAACAAAGTAGTGATCAAAGTGTGGATATGGACAACTAAGCTTCTTGGGTAAGAGATGGAGAGGATGAACATCTTGCATGCATGGCAAAGGTCTCCTATTTATAGGAGCGTCGACCAACAGAGGTCAGCTTCCTTGGTCACATGCCTAAATGAAGAGAAAGAGACAAGTGGTTCTCTTTGATTGTCCCAACAACCTGGAGGTAACAACCAGTAGTAGTGGCACTAAGAATTTTCATAGGCTATAGCTAAGTGGCTACAATGTTGGTCAAGCATACTCAATTGAGGCCACGAGGTTGCTCAAGCACCTCATGATTGCAAGTTGCAACACCAACCTCAAGGGGGTTTCTAGACCCAATTCTTGACCTAGGTTGACCTAGGAGCATTGGGGTGTTGTTTGGAGAATCAAGTGTAAATTAGAGGAGGAACACACTCAGGTAGAGAACTACTCAACAAGTAGAGGGAGGGTCAAAGGAATACGTGTGAAGATGGGCACGCTACGGTGGAAACATGGAGGAGTAGTTTGACTGATTGGGAGATAGACAAGCATGCTTGGGGCTTCCTTGCCCCCCAACTGCTTTGGCTTGAGGCTAAGACACTACATATATTAGACTCAACTGGCACAGATGGCAATGTTTGGTAATTCCATGTGTCAACATAGGAAGGAACACACTAATATGATGCAGCAATATGATAACTTTCCAATATATCCAATTAAGCTACAGTCTATTAGTGCCAAATTAAGGAGTCAATTCAATTATGATTGTAAGTGTTGCCAGGAAAATAGACTAGCAACAACAGCATTTATTTATATTGAATGGAGTGTCCATGTGTCTGGGCATTCTTCCAAAGGCATCAAATTCTATCTCCAATAAACTCACTGTGACTTATTTTCATCTGGTTGGTTGGTATTGTACTCATGGTAAATATAAATTACGGGTTTAAAAGGATTGATTTTGTGAAAAAGCTAACCCCAATAGACAGTTGATCATTAAAACTCAACTATCTCGGCCAAGCCTTTCCCAACTACTTGAGGTCGGCCATATGACTCTAATTTTGCCATTCCCATTATGCTTGATGAGAGTACATAATCTCAGTTAAACAGCAAGCTCAAATATTTTTCTTTCTTATTTCTAGTATCAACCCAAGTTAATTAATGTCTCCATCGCCTCCTAACATTAACCTCAGTACAACTAGTGCCGTTCTTTCTAATTGGGGCATTGGTAGTTGAGCATCAAACTAAATTGGCACTAATACATTAAGATGGAACTTTCCATGAAAAATGAACAGTTACAACAAGAGGAGAAAGAAATGAATTACCCAAACTGATGAGAGCCTGAACGCCAAAATCTGCCACAGTGACAGGAGTTTGGTCATTCTTTTCAAGAATCCTTCTATCACCAGATAACAAAGACTTCTTCACCTGGTCATCACACAAAGAACAACAAACAATTATTACCACAGTCTCAGTTAGGTGGCTCAGAAAATGTGGGAAAAGAAAAAAAAAAATTGAAGTTCAAATTTCAAGTTGTTTTGCTGTTTCAGTTTCCATGAAATGTAAAGTTCATCTCAAGTATGCGAGAAGATGCCAATGCACCCATTAATTGAAATGGCACTTTTATTTTAAGAGTCAATTTCATTTTTATCCCCTAGACTATTGTCATTTTCTCTGTTCCATCTTTAAAAACTATCGATTTTCATGTATTTAATCCTTAAAGCTTCTAATTTCAATTCATATGGCGCAATTTTCTACTTCATCCTTAAACTATCGATTTCATCAGTTTAATCCCTAAAGCTTCTAATTTCAGTTTATATGGTGCAATTAGAGATAATCTGTCCAAATCAGTAATGGTGAAAACCTAATCTAATAGGCAAAAAGGTAATTTTACAATTTGGACAACATAAACCATACAAGCAAACACCAATTTTTTTCTCTACCCCCTCATTTCAAAATAGTGAAGAAAAAATAAGTGTTGGATTGTAATCAGGCAGTTACTGACTGGGACAATCTTCTAATTAGATTACATCATCTAAAATTAAAAAATTTAGGGACTAAATAAATGAAATTGATAGTTTAATAAATAATAATAATAATAATAATAATAGTTTATTTAAGGAATAAAATAGAAATTAATCCTTATTTTACAAAATTTTCTCGAGAACCAAACAGGGGGCTTAACATTAAAAAAGAATAGGAAGTTGAGAAATTACATCGACACAAATACGACAAGCTCTCTCGACTACATCGACGGCAGCTCGAAGCTCTCTGTGGTACTTGGCATTCTGATCAGGAAACGGAAGGCTCGACCTGAAAATCCATCAGAGAAAACGAAAGTGAAGAGCATCGCCAAACCCTAGAATTTGGGGGAGCACGCGAACCACAGAGAGAGAGATGCTCGAAGAAGAAGAGTCGAATGGCGGAGAGACCTGACGGTGAAGCCGAGGCGTCGAAGAGGCGGAGAAGGACGGTGAAGGTGGAGGAAGTGGATTGTAGGGAATCGACAGGCTGATGAGTGTAGGAGATCCATGGCGGGAACGTTTGGTGGAGCTGGTGACCGTTAGCTGCGGAGGTTGGTTTCGAGGCTGGACAATAGTGACTGGACACCGGACAGTGTAAAGTAATTATCCAGTGGTGCTAGATAATATTCTTGCAAGTAGCGCGGTATAAAATATACCGTTCAATCCGTTAAAATTGTATTGATATGTATTAATTTACACTCTGTCCACTAATTCTAATTTAAATTTTAAAATTTATAATCTACTTTCAAAGTTAATTTGTTTTACTATAATTAATACATATATATTTTTAATCTATAATAAAATATTAAAATAAAAATGAGTATGAGAGAGAGTTAAGATGTGAAATTTATTACAAATTAATAGTTAAGCAGTTTAAATTTTAAATTTTAAAATTTATAATCTGCGTTCAAAATCAATCTACTCTACTATAATTAATACATATATTTTTTTTTAATTTATAATAAAATATTAAAGTAAAAATGAGTATGAAAGAGATTTAAGATGTGAAATTTATTACAAATTAATAGTTATGCATATGAAAAATATTATACAAATTAGTGTTATATATTATTCAAAGACTTAATAATTAGTTACAATATTCTTTAATCCGGCAATCTGCGCAAAATCATTCAAACCGTAATTTATCAGTCCGTCAATCCACTAATCCACTATTTAAGCCAAGTTTGGCATATTACAAAAAAGTCAAAAAGTCAAAAAGTTACTCAAAAAGTTAAAAAGTTAACACTATTCACCAAAAGTCAACAATTACGGCTGCACAACTCTCAATCCTAATTTTTCCCTACAAATCAATTTTTACAATTTTTTATTACACATTTTTCTATAAAAAGTCAAAAAGTTAACCCAAACATCCATATTTTCTTTCTCAATTTTTTAATCTAAAAAGACAAAAAATACACTTATTTAAAACACTCCAAACAACCCTTAATTTATAATATTACTCACAAATTATCTGAATAGCATAGCTCGCACCCTTACTTGCAAGGCTTGTTTGGAAACAAGTTAAAAATTAAACAAAAAGTCAAAAGATCAATACAAAAAGTTAACTCTTTTTTTTTTTTTTTTTTTCTAATTTTTTATACGTTTGTTTGAAAGGAGAAAAAAAAAATACTCAATCCATAAATCTAAATTTAAATTATATTTGGTGTTCAAATATTTTGCCCATAAAGACAAACTTGAGCAAAAATAACCAAAATACCCCTTAAAAAAATTAATTCCAAACAAATTCTAAATTTTTAGCTTATTTACACCAAGAGAGGATATCATTGTATATTTTTTATTTATGAATTCGCACATCTTAATCCACTCAACAATAAAAATGTATCATTTTCACTTTTGCTAACCCCTTTCATAGTCAAGGGTGTACGAGTTCATATATGAGAGGGTAAAATTATATTTGTTAATAGTGGAAAGAGTTTTGATGTAATTAATTTAAAAATAAATAACTAAAGATTATTAAGGTGAGGTCTAGAGCTGTGCAAAATATTATCCTATCCGTTAAAATCGCACCGATTTGTAATAATCCATATTGTTCTATCCGCTAATCGCAAATTAAACTTTAAAATTTATAATTCGCTTTCAAAATTGTTCCACTCTACTGTAGTTAATACATATATATATATATATATATATTTTAACTTCTAATGAAATATCAAAATAAAAATGAGTGTGATAGAGATTTAACATGTGACATTTGTTACAAATTAGTAGTTATATATGAAAAATATTACGTAAAATTAGTTTGTATTATATATATATAAAATATTATACAAATTAGTAGTTACATATGGAAAATATTAAGTAAAATTAGTTTGTATTATATATATGAAAAATATTATTCAAATTAGTGTTATATATTATGTAAATGTTTAATAATTGATTAGAAATATTCTTCAATATGCCCCAAACTTCGGTTTGATTATTTATTAATCCATTATTTGATTTATAATTTTACTTTCAATCTGTCCGAATCACACTACATACACCCCTAAGGCCTATAATAACCCTTAAGAATTTAATTAGACCAGATTAGACTTCTCTATCAAGGTATGTTTTTTGTTTTTTCAAATTCCTTTTAGGGTCTGAGGCAAAATTCAGTTTGATATATCAGATATGAAAAAAATAATTATTTATTTTATTTTACCTCATATATATTATTACATGTATATATGGGGTTCATCGTATTTAAAAAATTGTGAATCCATCGTAGGAGGAAGTAAAAAAAATTGAAATTTTTTTAGATGATATATAGAAATCCTCAAAAAATAATTATTATTATTGTGGATTTATTGTGTGGGGTTGGAAGCCTTGTCCATGGGCTGGTTAGGGTTCTAAGAATTAAGTCCACAAATTGTTGGAATAGAGAGGCCCAAAGTTAAGTGCTAATGCTATGCAGAATAATCCATATGCACCAATCCATCTCCATTTTTCAACCCAACTTTGTTGTCCAATTGAATAGCTGAATGCAGGGACACTGATTTTAAGAATGAGTGATTGTTCTTTTTCGATCATTACTATCTAACTTGAGAGTAGACAACTAATGTGTTCCACTTGTTGAGCAAATTTTTATGGTCAATCTGTGACCCTTGGATACCAAAGGCATCTTTGGGTTGATCTCGTAGTTCTATCGGCCGAAGATGATGGGGTTAATCTATGAATTTTTCTTCCTTTTGCCATTTCATTCAAAGCGTTGAACAGGTAGTCTTTAAATAGATAGTGTATCAAGTTGCTCGCTAACTTGATCCACATATGAAAACATTATTCAATATTTTTAAAGTAAATTTGAGTGATAGTCTAAATTAATTGTCATTGGCCTAAATTATAAGATCCATTATTTTAATATTGAAATTTTAAGAAAACACGTGTAACGTGTCAATCAATAAATAAAATAAAATATTGCTCTATAAATACTGAATAATTTCTTTAGGACATGTGACATATGATAAGTCCAAGAGAGGGAAAAAAAAATATCAAGTTTGCACTTTGCAGTTGTCCTAATTCAGTGGGATGATTCTGAGTTCCAAATTTAAGCTTTTTGTTTCTTTATTGGTTGACAACTTAGTGAGGGGTTGAATTTAGTGCCCACTTATCCATGTACCACTACCTTTGTTTTTTTAGGCTTAAAATGTAAATTTTAACGTGTTCCTTATCTTAGAGGGTGATTGAATATTGGAAGCAAACGTTAAATTGAGGAGTAGAGAAATGCCTCACACATTAATTTGTAAAAATTATTAGTTTGCATAACATTTTCATAGGAATATATACTTATATTTGTAGCGTCTCTATCTCGAATCATAATAATATTGTCTACTTTGTGTTGGGGCCTCGTAATTTTAAAAGTCATTATCAGAAAAAAGAAGTGTAAATTTATATATAAAACATGTTGTCGATGAGAGATGAAATTTAAAGTGGTATGATTCTCACAATTGAAGGTACATCCCGGTTTGATAACAAATTTGTAACTTATTTTTTAATTATTTATAAATATATTAATATTATTCTCATAACTTTAAACAGAAATGATAGAGATCCATTTTTTCTTAACCCCCACAACTCTCACAGACACATGTCAGTGAGTGGTAGTAAAAAAAATAAAAAATAAAAAGTAAAAAATTGGTTAATCCCAACACATTGAGGGTGGTGAGAGTCTAGAAAAAAAGAAATTTCAACATTTTTCCAACTTTAAAATATGTTGTTACTTAAGGCTAAGTTTGGGATGTGCAAAATAATCTAAAAAGTCAAAAAGTTACTCAAAAAGTTAAAAAGTTAACATTATTCACCAAAAGTCAACAATTACGGCTGCACAACTCCCAATTTAAAATTTTCTCTAAAAACCAATTTTTACAATTTTTTATTACACATTTTTCCATAAAAAGTCAAAAAGTTAACCCAAACATCCATATTTTCAACCTCAATTTTTTAATTCAAAAAGACAAAAAGTACACTTATTTTAGTCTTCCCAAACTTGACCTAAAAAGGAAGGTGAAGTCATATATCTAAATCAAAAACTTTTCATACCAAGCCAACGTTGGGTGAGTTGTTACATATGAAAGTGTTGCCAAACTTTTAGGCCAACTGTCAATTAGAATATGTTCTCATTTTAACTTATTTCACCATTTTATATTTGAAAAAACAGCTACCCCATCTTCTTTTGGAGAAAGGTTAGCAAAGCTCATTAATTTAATTTATAATGGTCCCCTTTTTCGTTCATCATTGTTGGTGTTTTTAACCTTTGGAGTTTGAACAACGGCGGTAAAAACAATGACGACAACATGCATGGTTGCTGTAGATTTTGTTTCTTCAAATTGTATTTGTGAGAAGATTAGTATTTTTTTCAAAATCGCAACTATTTTTTTGGCCATTTTTGTTATTCGTGAAGGATTTCTTTATTTGTGCCTTTGAGCTTTGTTGTATTTTTATTTTTCTTTGTTTTCATAGTTGTTTGAAATAGATTATTTTAGTGATATTTTGATTTTTTATGAAAAAATATGTTAAAAAATAAAGAGCTGATGTAACCAAAAAAAGATAAAATGACAACAAAATATGTTATTTTAATAGCATCCCAAATTAGCACTTTTCTCAAAAGCAATTAACTTTTTATGGTTTCTTTTTGGGTAAATCTATTCTCAAAGCAATAACAAATAGGGACATTTATTCATAAACATTTTTTCGTTTACTTATGTTTTACTTAATTCAAATTATTTTTTTATGTTCCAACAAGTCTATGGATGATATAATTATCAAAATATTTCTAATAATAATATTCATATTGACAATGTGAATGTTCCGTAATGTGAACATTCACACGGTAAAATATAAATGTTCACATTACCAAATTGCTAGCGTTCAAAAAATATTTGTAAAGATAAAATTATCTATAAAATACCTTTGGTGAATCAAATGTCTAAATAATAAGATTTATTGAAATACAAAAATATGTTACAAACTAATTAGAATACAAATACGTGAATATGAATTTCTTAATAAATCTCCCTAACAAATACTTGTAAGTGTATTTATAGATGAGATAACAATAGGTGAGTCTTACCATTACATTTAAAAAATAAAAATAAAAAATAAAAAATTTATCAGAGTCTGTAACCTTTTTAAAAAAAAAAAAAAAACAATTATCAGAGTCTGTAACCTTTAAAAAAAACTTATCATAAACAAAAAATTATCAAAAAAAATAAATTACAAGAATAAACTACTATACTACAAGAATTAGAAGAGTATAACTACTATACTAGGTGCATCTAGTGGCGGTTCTAAATTTTTTTTATTCATGAATCATGTAAAATTGAATATAAATTCTCAAATCATAAATAAAAAGAAATATTAATACATAAAAAAAAATGCAAATATATGTATGTTGACAATTATTCCGAATGAGGTTTAACTTCATAATCTTTGTTTTTTGGTTAATCGGTTAGAGAAAAATTACAAATATGAAAAATATTTTATCAAACAGACCACATGTCCCACAATAATTAGAAAGTCAACAATCACCAAGAAAATATTATCAAATATATTTTTTTTCAATGTGTCATCATATAATCATTCATTCACTGATTATTCTTTATGAATTTCATTACTTTAAAAAAAAAAAAAAAAAAAAACTCATTTTATGGTTACAGTCTGATTGGAAAAACTAATGCTAATTTCATAAGTAACAAATGGATATATAATAACTTTCTTTATCTCCACCAACATTTTATCAAGACCATCAATTCTTTGTAGTTATAAAATTTATTGTTTGAATGCATATCAACAATAGATTCTAAAGCTGATCATCGAGTATCTTCGAGTCTACCAATGAGATGGATTAAAAATTTGACCAAGCTATTTTCTTTTACGAGTAATAATATTTTTATTTTATTTGTTTTTAAGAAGTGTTTGATGAGGTAAGCCAATACCACATGTTTGGTGCTGCCACTTGGTGTATCATCACCTCCATCATCTACCTCAATGTGGGTAAATTTAACAATTCATAATTTTTTACTCAAGATTTATTCATAAATAGTAATTAATAATTCAAATTCATTTTATTTATAGATTCTATATTTTATCAATTTAATTTTTACCACACAAACCAATTATGGACAAATTCTAAATTCCTAAGTTTGGTTTCTAACTTTTTTTGGGGTAAATTTATGTATTCAATTTTTTATTCTCAAATTCATGTGTTTTAACTAATAGCCAAGACATAATTTCGTTGCTAGTGAACTTTAAACATGATAATCCATTATTATGATAACCATTTTAGAGACCTAATATCAAATCATGTTTTAGTCCCATTATAATAACCCAATATTAGATGTCTTAACTTTGCAGTTAGAAGTTCTTATTTGATAACGTTTTTACCTTTTTTTTTTATTTTTTTTTAAAAAAAATTTCAAACAAAAAGTCGTTTGGCGATTATTTTTGTTGTAAAAAAGTGGCAATAATTTCTAAATATATGAAAAAAAAAAATGTTTTTTTATTAAAAAAAAAAAGAGAGCAAGTTTTTACTCTTTTGTTTTTTTTTTTGTTCAGGAAGTAATTTTTTTAGTGACTTTTTCGTTAAAATATGAGGAGAAAAAAGACCAATACATTTAGGAAGCTTTTTTTGAATTTCTACGGAAAAAAAAAAAAATTTAAGTGAATGAAAAACAATCTTTTATATTGCAGAATGAATATGAATGAATCTTTAGTTTTTTTTTTGTACAGGTTAAAAACTTTTAAATTTTGTAATAACTTTTTAAATTTTTAACTAAAATAAGAGAAAATTGGTGATAAATTTAATCTAAAGAAAGTATAAGGCAATAGGTGCAGTGAATATTTTCTATTAGTGAGAGGTCTACCATTTGTGAAATAGTTTGGTGAGAAGTCTTTTTGTTTGTTTTGAAAAATATTTTGTTTTTAATTTTACCCCTTAATTTATCTATTGAATTTTTTTTTATGTGTTAACTTTTGTTGACTATTTGTTCAGATTTATATCTATTTGTTCAAATTTTATTTCTATCTATTCAACTCTTTTGACTATTTGTTCAAATTTATGTCTATCTGTTGAACTTTGTTTCCTTATATGTTCAATTTTTTCCCTATCTGTTCAAATTCTATGGGTTTCTCTATTTATCTGTTCCAATTCTATGGATTTCTCTTTATTCTTATCTGTAAAACACTATCTGTTGAGAATCTATATCATAACTTTTTCGTTTATCTATGGCAATCATCAACATCAACAACAACAATAACAAAGAAAGGTTCTCAGTAAATAAATAAATAAATAACAGAGAAAGAAAGAATTTTTTATCTCTTATTTGTTGAAATTTTTTTATCTGTTCAATGCAACAATGGTAAATCTAATTTTTTTTATCTGTTCAAATTTTATATATGTTTTGTATCTATCTATTGAACCAACTGTCTCTTTTCTCTCTCTATCTCTCTTTCTATCTGTCAAATTAAAGATAACAATCATCATTAGATTACAAACTGTTGAAATTCTAATTTTTATTCGTTCAAAAAAATTTTCTCTATCTAATTTCTTATCTGTTGAAATTCTTGTTCTACTTTTTTCTATATGTTGAAATTCTTGTCTTAATTTTCCTATTTGTTCGAATTCAACACACAATTCTGTTCAAATTCACACACAGATCTTATATGTTCATCATCAACAACAACAACAACAACAAAAGCTACAAAGTAAAACTAAATAAATAAGTAGATCTGAAATCCAAATCTACAACATCTCAGATCTATCATATTACAAAATATGTTTCTTCTATAATCATATATACATGTATATCATCATCAACCTAGGGCTTACATATGCCTTCCATAGCTCTATATATAGATCTATGTTAAAGATTTGAGTATCGGATCTGCGAATTAACTTGAAAACTGAACATATCGGAGATATGTGAATAATTTAATAAGCATCAACTAAACAATTATCAAAATATTTGAAACCAAAGCAGAAAAATATGTATATATATGCATCTAAACTTACTTATTTCCAAAGCATGAAGATCATTAAAACTCTAATAATCCATCATCATTACCCAACAAAAAAACATAATTACAATACCATACATTAGAGAAAATATAAGTAGAGAGAGAAACATATACATTTCTAAAAAGAAAAAGAGTTCTTATAAATGAGAGAGAGAAGCAAGATCAGATTTTTCATCATCGACGGCGCCTCCCTTAGCTCCATCGCCAACTCCGATGGTGTGTTTAGAGCTCCGGCACGGTTGTGTTAGTCCTCTCATCTCTCGAGTTCTGGATTTGAGCGGAGATGGCATTGTCTGGCATGAGAGGTCTCTCCGTTTTTATTAACAGTATTCGAAGGTAGCGACAGACATCACCGTTGCCTGGAGGAGCCTACAACGTCGACAATCCGTCCTTTAGTGATAAAGAATCAACATTTCAATGACAATCTTCACTCAGATCTAGTCGAAAAGAAGAAGAGATGAGGACTTACGATGGTGATGAAGAAGGCGTCGCGATAGTAGCAGTGTGCACAGAGCAGAAGGCGATAGCGATTGTGTCGCCGTGGTAGGCGGAGAAGAGTGAGTGTGATTTGTTGACCATATATATGATATATATATATAAGGAATGGTATTTTGGTCATTTTGTTTGGGTTTATGCTTTTGGACAAAATGTTTCAACGCTTGGACCTTTGGACAAAGAAAATTGAGATTTAGACTTTTGGACCGAATACCCAGGAACGGAGGAAAGTAAAGACTAAGGGCATGTGCTTAGGAGTGTAAAAATGGCTCGCGGCCTGTGGATAGCTCGAAGCCTATCCACGGCTTGGAGTGGGCCCGGCCTGGTTAGGCCCAAGCCCGAGCCCAGCTCGAGACCCTGGCCCTGGGCCGTCATTTTAAAGCCCGACTTGTAGGGATGGCAATATCAACCCGGTCCGACGGGGACCCGGACCGCCCCGTCCCGATAAATAGGTTTTTCCCCGAAAATTATTCCCCATGGAGTCGGGGCTGGTATTAAAAAACACATCCCCGATGATTTTTGGGCTGGAGACGGGGATTAATTTCTCGGCCCCGGCCCCAAAAGTTCCCCGAAGCTTCCCCGCATATATACCACCTATTAGTTGTATTATTATTTTATATCTATTATTATTTTATATCTCTTTCATACATCTCTATTCTCTCACTCTCTGACTCTGACTCTCATTCACTCTTTCACTCTCACTCTCTCACTCTTTCATTCGTCTCTTTCTCACTCTCTCAACTCTCTGTCTCTCGTTCTTCTCTCCCTCACTCTTTCTCAACTATCGTTTCTTCTCTCTATCAACTCTCGTTCTCAACTTAGCCCCGACTCTCATCTCAGCCCCGACACCACCACTACCGGTGGCCACTGCCACCGCCACCGCCGCAGAAGCTCTGTCTCTCTATCACCACCACCGAACCCACCGCCACAACCAGCGATTGTCGATCTCGCGCCCAAATTTGTTAGATCTGAACTCAGATCTGTTATATATCTCTCTCTCTCTCTCTCTCTCTCTAATCTGTGTACTCAAATCTCTCTCTGGTATTGTTGTTGAAATCAGATTTTTTTTTTCAGATTAATTTTTTTTTCAAATTTAAATCTCTGTGTGATCTGATCTGTGTACACATATTGATTTATTGATGATGATGGAAACATATTGTTGTTAAAAACAGATTTTTGTTTCACATTAATTTTTTTTTAATTTAAATCTGTGTCTGATCTGTGTACACATTGATTTGTTGTTCATGACAAAACATAGTGATTATATTGATTTGTTGTTGTGTTGAACAAAATTCAAAAAAAACCTCGGGAATTTTTCGGGGTCGGGGAAACCCGATCCCCGTTAGGGGACGGGGATGGGGAGTTGATGGGTTCCCCCGTCGGGGATCGGGGGCGGGGACGGGGATTTTTGAGCCTTTGCGGATTGGGGACGGGGAGTGTAGTCCCCGGCCCGGCCCGGCCCGTTGTCATTCCTACCGACTTGGCCCATGGGCCCGTCTACCGGGCCGCTCACGGACCGCTCAAGGCCCACTTAAAGCTTAGCCTAATGCCAATCCTGTTTGAGGCCTAGTGTCATTTTTAGTAGAAAATAATAAAATTTTGGTGGAAAAAATAAAAATAAATGTTCATGCTTGTCCAAGCCCCGCCCAAGCTTGAGCCCAAGCCCAGGCCCACTAGCCCGGCCTACCCGAGGCCCAAATACCCCTTGGCCTAATTTTCTGACTCCAGCGAGGTCCAAATTTTGGCAAGAGCCTGCAAGGTCCAACGTGGGCCAGGCCAAGCCAAATTTACACCCTTACACGTGCCCCTCCTCTATTTTGTATACTTACACTATATATTTGTAATTTTTTATTTATTTATTCCCTAAAAAATTATAATTGTCCCCACCCTAATTTATTTAAGATCTTTTAAAAATTAAGATTTAAAAATCCTTATTAATTGAAAAAAGATTGACATGGGTCTTACAATTTATTTACAATGACATATCAAGTTATGTATAAACTTTTAATTTATTAAAATCGCATAAGTACTTTGAATTCATAAATGACTATTTTTCCCTTCTTTCTCTTTTCCCTTATTTTTCTTATTGGGTAAATTACACATGTGGTCCTTGTAGATTGTCCATTTTTGTCAATTTAATTATCTACTTCCAAGTTCCAACTACATCAATTTTTTTCATTTTTCAAATTATGTCAATTTAATACAAGGGCTTTGATTTGTGACACTAATTTGTTGAGCACTAATGGCACTAATTTCTATATCAGGTAAAGAAAAAAAAAAAAAAAACAAAGTTACCAAAACAGGAAATTAGTGCCATTAGTGCCAACAGTTTTAGTGCCACAAATCATTTTTCTTAATACAATTAGTAATGGCTGTTAATAAATTGAACAAAAATTAAGAAAAAAATAATTTATGCACTCTCTTCAAAATGATTAAGAGATTGACATATAATTTGAAATATAAACCATATATGTCAATAATGCTGCATCAATCATATATATATTTTTTAATCATATTTGAAATACCATGTGAGTTGTTACTACTATAGTGGTTGAACAAGTCTCATCACTTATGCTTGTTTACAATATAGTGTTGAGACCTTAATAATAAAGTAAATATAATATAAAAATGTAGTCATTATAATATTATTTTTTAAATTTTCATAGTTTCGCAAAGTTTTTTTTTTTAAGAAATATTTATGGTTTGTATTATATTATTGTTACTGATTATTAAAATTTTTATTATATTTTACATTTGTGATTAACCAGTGCCATTCCTAAAATAATTTACTGGTTCCGCCACTGCAAATACCCCTAAAATAACTAGTTATCAAATGATCCCCCGATGTTAACCATCACCTCTGGTAACTTGCCTAGTATATAATTCCTTGTTTTTGTTTTTGTTTTTTCAAAATATTTGTATGCATCAGTGTTTTATTTTTATCTTTTTCCCAAAAAAAAAAAATAATAATAATTTTTTTTATTTTATGTATAAAAGAATAAAAAATAAAACAGAAAAACTGATAAGTCTGGTGTAGCGTAGCTTTGATTTTAGCAAGACTTCTTCGAACACATTCCACTTCCTATTAATTAATTAAATTCCCTAACCAATATGCTAGCTCCTTTCCTTTGTCATTGTCAATGACTCGAGCTGACTTCTTAGGGGCTGTTTGGTTATCTCCTAAATATCCAGTGAGCATTATTTTCTAATTGAAAGCATGTAGCCTCTGAGGCAATTTTTTTTTGAAGCGAATTAGACTAGCACTCTTTGTAATTTAAAATTTGTGTTATTTTAGTTTTGACTTTTTAATTGTTATACATTTGACTTACAATATTAAATCTTGTTTTAAATAAGGACAATAAAAGATATTTCATTTACAAATGGTCTATTTAAACGGCAAAATTGCCATATAACTTATTTTGTGTTAATTAACTTGTATATTGTTTGAAATGTAATGACCTTTTTTTTAATGAATAATATTGAAAGAGTTATGTTTGGTTTGGTTTTCAGAATCTATTTTCAAATTTTTTTTTATAAGGAACTAAAAATTAAATTGGTGAAAAAAAAATTAAAAACACATCATTTTTATATAATTTTATCTTTTGGGAGGATATAAATAATTTTTTTTCATATTTATTTTCGTGAAATTAGTTTTTATTTATTTAAAAGTCAAACATAACGACAATTTTGATGTCATTATTAAACCAATCCATCAAATCAAAAAATCCAAAACTAAAAACATTTCATATATTAAATATATATTATACATTAAAAGCCTAATAACCATTTATTACATGATAACCATCAAAAAAAATCTATTAACAACAAATACAATAATCTATTACATGATCAGTAGTGATTTAGACCCCCTCGAATTTCAACCCCCACCACCCCTACACACACTTGGTGGGTGGTGATTGAAAAAAAAAAAAAAAAAAAGAAAAAGAAAAAGAAAAAGTGACCAATCAAAAAAGAAAGGAGGTCAAAAAAGGGTGAAGGAAAAAGGGTCCCCATCTTTATTCATTACATGATAGCCATCAAAAAAATCAATAAAAACAACAACTCATTACATGATCATCATCTAAACACATATTGAAAATTAATTTGGTAAAAAAATAAAATTAAAGATTTATCATTTTTATATAATTTTATCTATGGTGCGCGTAGAAATAATTTTTAAAAATTAAAAATAATTTTTTGACATTTATTTTTCTTACTAGTTTATATTTTATTAAATTGATGATTTTCTTACTAGTTTATATTTTATTCAATTGTCCTTATTTGAAACAAAATTTAAAATTTAAAATTAAATGTATTAAAATTGAAAGGTCAGGAACTAAACTAACACAAATTCTAAACTACATACACCGTTAGAGTAATTGGCACATTTTTTTTTTCTAGAAAAAGAAAATTGCAATGAACAATTCTATAAGCTGCGTCAAACAGATCAACAAACATGCCCTAACTAAGGGTTTGTTTGAGAATTAATTTTTTTAGTGATTTTTAAAAAAGATTCACAAAAAAAATTATGTAAAAAAATAGAAAAAAATGAGTTGATTTTTATTATGACTTTTTGACTAATTTAGCAAATTTCCAAACAAGGCTTAAATCTCAAATTGATATTTTTAAGGTTCATTTAGTAGTCTCAAAGAATAGAGTTAATATTTTAAAATTATTTTAATTAGTTATTTACTAAAAGATCATTAGAAATTTTTTTGTTAAATTGAAAAATAACAAATAAGAAAAAAAAAAAATCTCTGAACAGCTTGTTTCAATCTGCCTAAATATGCCATGTAAAATAAAATTAAAAATTAAAATTTTATTTACAAAAATAATTTTGTCATTATTTACGTAAACACAACATTATTATGAAGTCTAAAACCATCAGCTTTCAATTTTGAATTAACTCATTTATATAGTTTTAAAAATTAAAATTTTATTAAAAAAAAATGATTTTGTCATTTGAGAGGGTAATTAATAAATAAATTAAGCCGAGCTAAGGAAGAATCTTCTTTGGAAACTGGGCTACGCATAAATAAATTAAGCCGAGTCGGTCGTTTTGTCATACTGCTGAGCTAAAATCATTTCACTTGGTTAAAGCAGTGATAAGGGTGTTAAGGGATAAGCATTATCTTTTACAAATGTGATTCCTAAGAAGACTCTACATTGAGAAGTAAGAGTCCTACTAGGATTGTGCCAGGCAAAAACTATAAAAGCTCACAACAGAACCTATGTACAGATATCACAACTTTTATTCTTGAATACGCAGAACTTTTGTCTATTTGTCTATTTTGCTGATTTAAGCATCGGAGAGGTATCCGGCACACGCCCGCCGGCTAGCTCACGTTTGTATTTTCAGGAAGTAAAGCGACGACGTTTGGAGGAGCGCAGACTTGACCAACAGGATTATACGAGAACATTATTTCTTACTCGTACAATTGGCGCCGTCTGTGGGAAGTCCACAAAGAACAAAACCTCTTGATCAAGCTTTCCTCTCTAGTTGGAAGCAATGACGCACAATAAGGACTTACCACAATCAGCTATTGATGGGCAAACCCTGGAGGGGGGTGGGAGGCGCGAAGGTTTGCCTTCTATCCCTCCCATGGCGAATTTAAAACCCCAGAGACAGAACCCCCGGAGAGATGCAAGGGGGAGACGGGGCGGCAGCCTCCGTCGCTCTCAAAGTCCCGGACAGAGGTGGATGTTGGATCCTCAAGTTTTGAAGGATCGCGTAAAGGAGCAGGACGAGCTAATTAGGAAGATGACGGTAGACATGGAAACAATGAAGCGCCAGATAAAAGGGAAAGAGGTGGTGACATGAGAGGGGCGCAAAGGCAACACGCCCCCTTGCCGCTCGGAGGATCGTGATAGGCATCCCACACCATCACAAGCAGAAAGTAAGAGCCTTAGAACATGCGACACTCAATCGAGGACTTCTAGGACTCGTTACTCTAGGTGTAAGAGAACAAGAACTGAGAGGTCGTGTACTGAGGAAAGCACATATTGGCCCTCGCACACGCATCAGACGACATCTAGGCACACGAAGTTGCCTAGATCATCTGACTTGCGAACAGTACTAGAAAAAAGGGCCCGATGGAAGGAAGACACTAGGGCTCGTGACCCACGCAGAGTTTCAGCACTATAGCGATTGGCCCCTTGGACACATGGGAGTGTCGAGGTAGGAATGCCAATGCCGCGCCTTACTTATGAACTAGCGGACAAAGTATTAGCAAGGCTACAGAGCTCGCCGTTCGTTCTGGCAATAGAGAACGCGCCACTACCTCAAGCTTCCACCAGCCCAAATTCACCACTTATGAGGGGAAGACAGACCCATACATGCACTTTCGCCAGGTTATGGCAGTGTACCAGTGGAATGAGGCCCTGATGTGTATCTTGTTCCCATCCAGCCTTGGCGACCTAGGTCTAACCTGGTTCGAAAGGCTACCAGATGGCAGCATCGCCTCCTGGGCATAATTGGCAAAGGCGTTGGTGACTAGGTTCAGAACGAACACCAAGATACCAGTGGAGATCAATCAGTTACTCTCCATTGACATGGGTGACAAGGAGACGTTGAGATCCTACAACGGTCGATATTGGGAGACTTTTAACTAGATAGGAGATTGTTCTACAAATATCGCCATCGCACAATACAAAAGGGGTTTACCAGTCGGAAACAAATTGAGGGACTCAATTACTATGACGCCACCCCTCATGATAGAGGCCCTAATGGAGAGGGTGCACCAATATATCCGCGTAGAGGAAGATAGCGCCCGGGCTAAAGCAAAATCTGGCTCAACAGTAATGCCAAACAAAAAGACTGCAGCAAAAGTCAACATAGTAGAACAACTAAACAGGAATGGACGAGGCAGGTGAGCCAACAGGGAGGACCCAGAAAAAAAAAGGAGGTTAAGAGTTCGCACTGCCATTACCACCGTGTTCAATAAACCCATCTACCGAATTCTCAGCGAGATAAAGAATGAACCCTTCGTTCGGCGGCTAGCCAAGTTGGGAGTAGCACAAAGGGGCTACGACGAGAGGTCCCGTTGCACCTTTCATAATGAGAATGGGCACCTAACTGAAAATTGCACACCCCTGAGGCAGCATCTGGAAGAATTAGTAGCTGCTGGTCACCTAGACCAGTATATTGAAGGAGGAACACAGCCAGCCTCCAAGGACCTCAACGGGCCAAACGGGATGCCGGTGGACGGACCACCCCAAGGCGTAATCAATGTTATTTATGGGATCATTGAACCTGAGCGGGTATGTGAACTCAGGGGGATGATAAAAGAAGGCAGAGCACTTGAAGGAGGTACTAAGTGCACAACTCGCCATCAAAAAGGGCAAAACAGAGACTACGAACGTCATATCCTTCTCAGACAAGGACCTAGCAAGACTACATTGCCCTCACAATGATGCACTGGTGGTAACTTTGCGCGTCAAGAACTTTGACATCAAGCGAATTCTGATTGACCAAAGAAGTTCATGCGAGATAATGTATTATGAAACTTTCAAACAGCTAAAACTAGAGGACAAAGACTTGGCCTCTGCAACATCTTCTTAGTTGGCTCTAACTCAATGCTAGAATGGCCAGTAGGCAAGATAATCCTCCCAGTCAAAGCTGGGACCATGACACAACATTATTATGAAGTCTGAAACCACCAACTTTGAATTTTGAATTAACTCATTTATCAATTTATTTTTTTTAGATGCGAAAAAAATTTGGTGAGAATTGTATTTGATTTTATAATTAAATTCTATGCACAAAAGTTTTTAGTTATTTGTTTATTAATTGACACAAAACTAGTTAAATGTTGTTTAACACATAATTAATTAATGCTACGTTTGTTTGAGCAGAGTGTATTTTTTAACTAACAAAAAATATTTTTTACGAAATTTTTTTTTCAAAAAATATATATATATTTTTATGTTTAGTGGTGGCATTAGAGTGAAGGTGTAGGAGGTGGTGGCGACAGTGACAGTGACAGTGACTGTAGTGGTAACTATGATGATGGTGGTGTGGTAGTGGAGGTGAAAATAATAGTGATAGTGTGATAATATTAGTAAAATTTTAATTTGAAAAATATTTTTCACCTTTTAAAAGTGAATATTTTCTATCCAAATAAATTTATTTTTTGTCAACCATAGTTTATGTTTTTTTTAAAATTTTTTTTTTTTCATTATAACAACTCTAAAAAAATATAGGCGGTGTTTGGCAACAATTTTTTTCTGGTTTTTTTTTTATTTTTTTCACTAAAAGACAATTTTTTTACAAAACCAAAAAAAACAAATTCAAACAAAATATCATATCAAATCTCATAATCATTTCACTTTTTCTTTCACAAACATCACATCTAACCACAAAAAAGTCCAACTATCTTTCTAAACACAAAAAATATTTTCTTCAATAATATTCTACAACTAAAAAAACCTACATAAAAATCCACTTCCCAAACACCCACATAGTAAAAAATATTTTATACCCAAACAAATAATTTAAAATGGAACAATTGATATATATAAGAAAATTCCTTCACCAAACAAACAGGCCCTTATTGACAACTGTTTAAAATGCTGGACCTTTCTCGGCCAAGATCAAGTGTAGTAACTGTATAAAATGCTTTTGTGCGGACGTGAACCCTACCAATCAAATTCACTTCAATCCTCTTCTTCATCTCCAACCTCTCTGTCTCTCTCTCCGTTTCCAATTCCTGAACTCAACGAGACCTCATACTCAAAATTCCAAAACTCGTCTGTAAAACAAGGATCGACAAGCTCAAAACGACGACGTTAGACCCCGCCGATGGTCTGAGAACCACCGACGAAGACCAAGTCAACTCTGTTTCCGGCGATGGCGATCGACGATCAGAAATCGTCGTCCGACGGTAAAATCTTGGGGTTGTTTAAGCTACCGTTTCGGCAATCGGTGAATTCGCATTCTACGACGTCGTCTTCGTCTTCGTCTCACATTGCTCATCATCAGAGTTCACAGGTCGAAGGATCGAATCCACACAGCAACACTTCAAGCTCAAGCTCGAGCTCGGTCTCGTCTGCGGCCAGATCTCTTCTTCCGACACGACGTCGTCTTCGCCTTGATCCGTCGAGCAAGCTCTACTTCCCTTGTATGCGCTCTCATCTCGATCGTTTACTTTCGTAATTGTTGTTGACTTGTGCTTTTGATCGTACTTGTTTACGCATTTTATGATATTTGTGCGATCTAGTTGATTTGAAGTTGATTGATTGTTAGATTTGCTTAGCACACTTAAATTTTTGATTTTGTTCAAAAAATTTGTAGGTGATTTAGGCGAAATTAAAATTTGTAATCTAACAAGGTTTATGTGGTGTTAAATTTGCACAATAATTTTATAATGATTGAATTTAGTGAAATAAAGTGGCATTAGTAATTGAATTTGGGAATATTGGTGTGCTGGTAACTAATGTGAGAACAATTGGTGGAGAGAGTTGTGAAATTTCAATTGCATTAAGCTTAAGCTCTGTTTGGATAAGTGGATTTGAAATGAAGGGACTTGAAGTTACTTTATAAAAAGTGTAGGAAGGTTAATTATTGGATGTTGATTGATGACATAGAGATAGGAGAGATGCATTTTGTTGATGATTTTGTACAATATGATTTCAAATAATTGTTTTCATCAATAAGTATGTTAATCAAGTTATTTCAAATTCAATAATCTAAGACTCTCTCATTCATTCTTGAAATTTAGATATAAAATAATTCAGTGAATTGAGGGTTATAGTCATTGAATGAGTGATGCTATATTCATTCATTTCAAATTCATAAACTAGGTGATGAGACTCAAAAAAGATAAAAATGCAATAAGTATGCTATTTTAGGAGGTACCCAAGCAACCCCTCAAACTTGGTTAAGTTCAGCATTATGGTTTCTCATTGGTCATGGATGAACTTACAAGAAAGTTTGGAGGAACTAAAAAAAAAAAGAAGGGCTTTTCGGAATCTAGGTTCTCCCCGTGCAAATTCTCCTTTATATGATGGATGAGGTAGGCTTTTTATTTTGAGTTGCACTATTGCATTTATGTGTGTTCAACTCTGGATTATCTTCCTGTCTCTATTTGTTAATTTTGAAAGTCTCATTCCTTTTCGTATCATTGAGTCAAGTTTCATCTCTTTTGCCAAGAGTTGATCTCTCCATTTTGGTATTTTTCTCCCTTTGTCAAGATTGCATTGTGCTTTTCAATTATTGAAAGTTCATGTATTTGACTGCTATAAAGTATTTGTATTGTGGTCAATATGGAGAAATATGTTGTTTTGAATTTTGATCAATATGGACGCGTTTTATTTTTTGGGGCATTCTTATTTATGTGATTCCTTTGAGTCTTCTTCCTGTTAACAGTTATGTATTTAATTATGAAAAAATGCTCTCTCTCTCTCTCTCTCTCTCTCTCTCTCTCTCTCACACACACACACACACACACAGAGAGTATATGTATGGTGTCAGGGACGGGAAAATACCAACACCTTTTATTTTTTTCTTTTGTTTTGGAAAATTGATCTTCTAATTTAATATATATATATATCTTTTTACCTTTTTTTTTTTTTTTTTTTTTTTTTTTCTGGATTTATCCAGCTGTTCTTACAATCTATTTCTTTTGCTTCTATATTGTTTTCAAGATGAACCTGGTAAGCAAGTGCAGAGCGCTATCAGGATTAAAAATACAAGCAAGTCTTATGTAGCATTCAAGGTATGATCAAGAAGTTGTAACTTGTTTCAATCCATAGTTTGTAGTTTTCAGTTCTCTGATGCCCAGTGGTAGGTTCTTAAGATAGTAATATGAATTGAATATAGATGTTCCTTTAGGTCCTTGTAAAGTGAATCCTCAGTGATATCATATCATGCCATAGTACTATATTTGTTATTATCTTTCTACCTGATTAATGCATTATTTATTTCTGTTGTTTTAGTTTCAAACAACGGCGCCAAAAAGCTGTTTCATGCGTCCTCCGGGGGCTATTCTTGCTCCTGGTGAGAGTATCATAGCAACTGGTAAGAATTCCTGTCTAATTTTTTTGTCATTTCTTGTGTTTGGTACAAACTTGTTATGAACATTATAATTGCAAGTATTATATTTGCACTTGATTTTTTCAATTTTTACCTCTTGTTTATGGATGGATTTGCTAGTATTCAAGTTTGTGGAGCCTCCAGAGAACAATGAAAAACCATTGGATCAGAAGAGCAAAGTGAAGTTTAAGATTATGAGCCTAAAGGTGAAAGGAGTGATGGACTATGTGCCTGAGCTGGTGCGTCTCACACACCTTTCTTGCTGCTTCTGTTTCTTATGCGGGTTTGAACTTTAAGTTTTCCAATCTTGGTGATCACATTAGTGTAATTTGGTTTATTTACTTAAATCTTTTCCATATTTGATTTCTTACCAAATCTACAGGGACTACACGCTTTAGCTATGTGAAGCCTTATTAGTTGAAGGGGTTTTCCAGGTGTCCAATCATTCATTAAACTGGCTATCACTAGCTTGCTGTCATGAATAGGAAAATGAGTCTTGCATATGAGAAAATTTCCTGCCTTTCACTTTTTAGAAATAGTTGTGCTCTGTAGTTCAACTTTATTGGATTGGAGAGCGCTTGTCCTTACTCGATGGATGGTTTTGCAGAACGTGGAAAAACTAGCGGCTATTTATAATAAATCCATGAGATTTAGTTCCAATTAGAAGTTCGAGTTGCTTGACTGCTTTTGTCACATTACCTCTATGAAATCCTCTTTTTTGATGTTATCATTGAAAAAGATCTTGTATTTGTTGTAGTTTGATGAGCAAAAGGATCAAGTGGCAGTAGAGCAGATATTGCGTGTTGTTTTTCTTGATGTGGAGCGTCCTACCCCTGTAAGTACATCTATACATGCCAAATATGAGTGCATTTGCATTCATGCCCTTGCTATTGTGGCTGTGGTTGTGCACATGCTTATGTGCATGATTATGTGTAGTCAATAGTTATATAATATGATATGATAATTCATGAAATTGTGCCTACTTATTTCTTTCAAGGCTCTGGAAAAACTTAAGCGCCAGTTGGCTGAGGCTGAGGCTGCACTCGAGGCTCGCAAAAAACCTCCAGAGGATACCGGCCCAAAGATTATTGGTGAAGGACTTGTCATTGATGAATGGGTGAGCAAGCTCGCTAATGAAACTTATGAATTCCTTCTTTATAAAATTATCACTATTTAAGAGTATTCTCATCTTTTTTTCCTATTCTATCCCCATTTTTTAGAAAGAACGAAGAGAAAGATACCTTGCACGACAGCAGGTTGAAGACTCTGTTTAAATTGGAGCTTTGTTCTACTTTCAAGTGCTTTACCGGGAGTGAAAAAACTTTAGAGTCTGCCTTTGCTTGATGAGTCATTTTCTACCTGTCATCTTTTGGCTTAGTGCAACGGATGTTCTGTTCAAAGAGTTTGGTCAAGGCTATTATTTTCTCATGTAAAAGATGCGAGTTGGATCTTGTAAAAGGTATTACTTGGCGTGTTGCCACCAACCTGTAGATATAATGAATTACTTCTTCGATAACAAATATTATTCTCTATGGGATGTAAGGCACTAAATTGTTCTTGTTTATAAGCTCATGCATTGTGATTCAGTTTGGTTTGCAAATTACCTTAATTGTTTTCCTGATCTTTGATGCTCGTGCAATGTTTTTTTTTTTATTTATTGTTGGCGACATTGCTGTTGTCTTAAAATTGCATGTAAGTATATATGGTCATTTTGAAGTGTGATTGAAGAAAATTTTCTTGTTTGACATGGGGATGTTGTGTTGTTGGTTTAGTGTGTGTTTGTGGTCCATCATGGTTCGTTGTGATGCTGCTGTTTTTATTGTTCGGTTAAAAAAATGGGGAATTACCATTCAGTGGTACTTTCAGAAAAATATTACATTAATACTTTAATTATAACATTGATTGATAAAGTTTACCATTAATTTGTATTTTTTATTTAGAAGTTACACTGATTTGTTATTTTCTCTTGCAAAAAATTTGGATTTGTTCAATAAAAAATTGAAAGATATCTTTTTTTGGGTGCAAAATTAGGATTTGTTTATTCACCCAAAAAAAATATTTTTAATTCACCAAAAATTAGGATTTGTTTAGTTTACCAATTCGATTTGCAGCCATCAGTTAATCTATTCAACTCACTTGATCGATTTTGAAACCATGGATGGTCAGGTGTGATGGGATTTCAGTTTGTTGAAACAGGAAATTTCCAAATGCTATTCAAGTTTAGTTTGGAAAGAATTTTTTTTAGTCTGATTTTTTAGTTATTTTAGTTTGATTAAAAAGAGTTTTGTTTGTAATGAATTTTTATTTATAATTTTGTGAGATAAAAAATAAAATGATTATAATTTAGATGTGATATTTTATTTTATTTTTATATTATCTTTTAGCGAGTTAAATTAGTCCCAACTATAGTACCAAATGGGGGCTCAGTTTTTATGAAACCATTTTCCGCTGGCAACTGATACATATGCAAAAATCTTCTAATACATATGCAATAAAGAAGCTATTCATCCATAAAAAGATGAATACTTTGTAGCATAGTTAAAAGGTAGGTTTTTTAAGCAAAAATCTATTAAAAAAGTGAACTTTTATTTTTTTACACGATTTTTTTTTTTTTTTTTTTTTGTAAAATATTAAAATATCACTAAAAAACTAATTTTTAAAACAACTGTACGAATCAAATAATCAAGTTCATATTGTGTTTTTGAAATCAACTCATTATGTAAATAAGATCAGTTTCAATACATTTTAAAATTTATTAAATTATCAAATTAAATTTGAACAATACACGGCTTGACTTAATTATATATACTCTAAAAAATCAAACTACTTAATTTGGACTTATGATTAATTGATTCAAAAAATAAATAAATAAAATTTAAAAACATTTTAAAACTTATTAAGGGGTCGTTTGGTTTTGGCTTTTTTAGTTGGTTTTTTTGACTTTTTTGATTATTTGGTATTCTTGTTTGACTTTTTTGATTTTTTGGCTAAGGAATGACAAAATTAGCCTCCACTTAGAAATGATACTCTTTTGACTTTTTGTTTGTATATGGGTCAATTTGATAATTTTGTAACTTTTTTTTTTTATCTTTTTGTGATTTTGTAGTTTTTTTTTTTTAAATCTTTTTATAATTAGGGCAAATTACACAAATAGTCCCTATAGTTTGGGGCTTGTGTCACTTTGGTCCTTGACTTTTCAATTGTGACACATTTGACCCTGAATTTTTAATCTTATTCCAAATAAGGACAATTGAATATATAATTAGATTTTTCAAGGGTAAAATTGTCAATTTGATAAAATATAAACTAATTTGACAAAAATAAATGTCAAACAAATATTTTTGAATTTTTAAAAATTATTTCTACCTACTAAAAATAAAATTTTGTAAAATTGATAAATCTTTTAGACATTTATTTATTTTTTTACCAAATTAATTTTTATTATGTGTTTGGATGATGATCATGTAAAATTAAGTTTAAAAAATTAATCATGTAATTTTTATTAATTTTACATAATTTTATCATTGGTGGATAAAAATAATTTTTAAAAAATTAAAAATATTTTTTTGACATTTATTTTTATCAAATTAGTTTATATTTTATCAAATTGACGATTTTACCCTTAAAAAATCTAATAATATTTTCAATTGTCCTTATTTGAAACAAGATTCAAAATTCAAGGTCAAATGTGTCACAATTGAAAAGTCAGGAACCAAAGTGATACAAGTCCCAAACTATAGGGACTATTAGTGTAATTAACCCTTATAATTATATAGCCAAAATAATTTGCTAAACCAAGGCTATGGGGTGGTTTGAGATGATTTAAATTAATGTACTTTTTGACTTTTTATGAAATATGAATTGAGTATGGGTTGGGTTTGCAATGATATGGTAGAAAGGTGATATGACTTAAATAAGATGATATTATTTAAATAAAATAGTGACTTTTTAATTTTTTAATTTTTTAAAGTTATGACAAAGAAGAATTGGGTATTTAAATAATAGCTAACCAATGCAATTGTGGCAAACAGAGGTGTAGTTTGGGAAGTGGGTTGGCTTTTTGATTTTTTGGCTTTTTTGACTATTTTAGCATAGGTTAAAAAACTTAGTTTGAGAAGAATTTTTTGACTTTTTAACTTTTTTTGTGAGAGAAAAGTATAATGATTATGAATTAAATATGATATTTTATTTGTTGTAACTAAAATAACTTATTTTATCTTTTATGACTAAAATAACCTCAAACCTATCCAAAACCCACTTGCCAAACCATGCCAGAATATGCATGGTAGCTGCTATTGCTTGGAAGAAGTCTGGGCTTCCCCGCCCCTAAATCATAAATTAATTATCATTTTGGTTTGATTACTCCGCGTATTAAGCTTAAAAAAGTCATTTGTCTTAGTAATATGACAGCTGTCACTTTGACTGAGAAACCCAAAGTGCCGATGTGGCATTGTCAAGTACTTTTCAACTTGAATGCGATGGCTTAAAGATTCTCCATGGATTTGTCTTTCTCTGTAATTCAACGGTTTATATTTTGCGGGAATGTTAAGGCTTAGGTCAAGTTTGCATTCTCAAAAAAAAATTTAAAAAGTTAAAAGGTGATTATCTTATTTAAGTCATATCATTTTATTTAAGTCAAGTTATTTTTTTAACACATCACTTCAAATCCAACCCAAATCCAATCCATATTTCATAAAAAATCAAAAAGTACACTTATTTAGTCTTCCCAAACTTGGTCTTAGTTTGACATAACACAAAAAAGTTAAAATATTATTATCTTATTTAAGTCACATCATCTTATTTAAATTACATCATCTCTCTATCACATCACTTCAAACTCAATTTATATTTCACGTTTTTCGTAAAAAGTCAAAACATAAACTTATTTAGATCATTCCAAATAACCCCTAAGTATAAGTGTTTTCAAATTTTTAGTTAAATCAGAGTTTAAAAAGTTATTTTATTATTTTAGCTAAATCATTATTTTAATATTCACTCTACCAAACTCTCTATTCGAACTAAATCTTATTAAAATGTTATTTTTTTATTATATTTGTTTTGCTTTCTTTTTTTTATTAAATTGATTAACTGTCAGCCAAACAATTCCTAAAAAATGCGAAAAAATAAAAATAAAAATAAAAATTGTTGCTAACTGGTTGACCAGCCGAACATTTGGCCGATAACACCTAACCCGCTTGTTATAGCGAGATACTGTAACGTTCGCAAAATGAATGAACGTTATATTGAGTCTGATGGAGCACATATTTTGACTTTTGCTCTCTATAATAGCTTCAAAGCCATTGTAGAGAAGCTGATGCTGATGCTCTTACACTTTACTTCCTTCTATTTGTTTTAAGTAAATTATAAATACACTTTTTAAAGTTTGCTTGGAATATAAATTATCTTTTATAATTTAAAAAATTATAAATATTTATTTGTTAGAATTTTTTATTTAATAAAATTAATTAAAAAAATAAAATTCTTCATTATTCTCCTATATAATAATAAAACTATTTAAATCAAAAATTAAAATAATTTTTTGACATCATCAAAAATTGTTCATTAACTTGATGATTTATATAAAAAATGGATAATTTGTTATGAAATTAGAAATTTTAAGTGTTGTGATATAATTTTCAAAACTACAGAAAATAATTCATATTTTAAACAAATTTCCGGAGATACATTTGTAATTTACTTTTTTTTTTATTTATCATTTTGGTTCTATAATTTTTTTTTTCTTCATTTTGATTCTTCACGTTTTAAATTTTTCTCAATTTTATTTTTAAAGTTAAATTTTGTCTAAAATTAGACAAAAAATAATTTTATGAGTAAATAAGAAAAAAAATTAAACGTGAAAAGCCAAAGTGAAAAAAAAATTAAAAGACCAAAGCAAGAAAATAGTAAAATATTAAAGGCACAAGGCGTAATTTACCCATTTATATTTTAAGTTAAAGTGAAACTTTGAGCATGTGATTTTAATGTCATTTTATTTTAGTTCTAACTCAAATAACTAAATATATACTTTTCTAATATGTATTGTTGTGATTAAAAAAAAAATAGTAAAATCATTGCAGGATATATATATATATATATATTAAATAAAATAAACAGATGCTCATTTTTTTTTTTTTTTGCCATCAATGGATATTGCTACTCCTTGAGCAAAATAATAGAAATAAGAAAAAGAAAAAGAAAAAGAAAAAGAAAAAGAAAATACTTTAAGTCACTTTCGTAGGGATCACGATTGCATTTAGCATATGCAACAAACCTTTACCCTGAGTGGAGGAGTATAGTCTCGTGAGGGTTTCCAGAAATGATACCCACAAACGTCAACATATTCATATTTGCTCAACAACAATTAACCACATCATTCCACTTAACAATCAACTTATGTGTCATTATAGTGTGATATTAAGACATGATGACTCATTGAAGGCACAATGAACAAACATGAAGGAATCTATTGAGCCAAAACCACAATTCAGTTAATACAAAAGTAAAGTCTCTTGTATTTGTGAATACTAGTAGATACATCATCACTACTCTCGGTGTAAAGTGTAATCTCCATACTAGTTAACTGTCCACTATAATAGTCTAATGTAACTCATAATAATACCTAACATATATAGAAAAATGAAATTGTTACAACCAAGATTTTTTTTTTTTTTTTTTTTTTTTTTTTTTTTTTGTGAAAGACAGTGCAATGTTCTGATCTATTAAGTTTTCTAATCAACCCATGTAACAAGCATTGGGCCAATGACTCCCAAACCAGACGATCTTAGGGCACTAGGTGTGAAGACACCCCTACAGGCTTAATAACTCAAGCTGAAAAGACTACAAATCTGAACAAGTCATTCTTCTTATTTTTCCTTAACTGTGCAATGTCTAGGTCCCTTAAGCTTTCTAATTAACCTATGTAGTAAGTATTGTGCCAATGACTTCCAAACCAGATGGTTTTAAGGCATTAGGTGTAGAGACACCCCTACGCGCTGAGTTAAAGAGGTTACGAATCCAAACAAGTCAAGTGTTTTATTTATTTATTTAAGAATCTTGGTTACTCATTTATTCTTTTCTGCAACCTTAGCAATTATCAATGATGTATACTAGGAATTAGAATAGAGAGGTCACTGTTATGAAAGTGTGTTCATGTGAATCAAAGCATACTCATGACAAGTGTACTAATACCCCAAACATAAACAACTCTCCTAATACAAACATCACATGTGAGTATCTACCCAATAAGCCCACTATGTTCCCCAATTAACATATGCTCATAACACTACCATACTAGCACATAAAAACCCTCACCCCTCAATTGGAATACAACATTGTCCTCAATGTAAGCAACTGGAAAATAGATAGTAAAATAAGAAAGAGAGGATCTTACCAGGCGGCGTAGGCGCACATCTAACGAGGCAAGGACACACCAAACAAACACACCTTTTTTTTGGAACAGTACAGGATAAAGGGAAAAGAAAAATAAAATAAAACAAAACAAAAATGAATAAGAACTAAAACAAAGAAAATACAACGGATATTACTGATTTGGATCCGGCGGTGGCGAAAAATGCTGCTCAAATAAGGCATGCATTAGCGTCCGAGTCTCGAACGCCTCATCATGAATCTTAGCGCCAAGCTGATCAAACCGCTGTTGGCTCGACTCGTGGTATGTGTAGAAATCAGTTTGCAGAGATGCAATTGACTGCTGATACCCATCAAAGACCATTTGCGAGTGATCTCGAAATGCCTGACAGTCTGCCCGGAGATCAACCACAGATTGCAGAATAGCGGCTTGACTATCCAAAAGAGCTTGATATTGCGCCCGCGTCATACGGAATGGCGGTGGTGCTGGGGCTGGTGCAGCGGCGGGCTGTACCGGAATATCATTAGGATTACCTGGGGCATTAGGGAGGAGTAGTGGAGGCGGTAGGCGAGCATTGGTTTGGCGGGATAATGTAGACATATCTGTACAAAATAACACAACCAACACAACCAAAAACATGAAACTATTATATCAGCACTCATCAAATAGCGCATGCATAAACAAATCTCTCAAAACCTCAGTGTCATCACACCACCAGATTACTTTTATTTCAAAAATTTTTTTTTTGTTTTTTTGTTTTAGAGAAAATCAAAATAAAATAAATAAATAACTTAAAGAAAAATAGACAAACCAAAGTATGAAATAAAAGAAATAAATAATTAAGTTAGTAGAGGAAAATAAAAGAAAATAAAAACAGAAAATACAAATAAAAATAAAAAACTACTAAACGATTAAACTAACATTTAAATCACTAAATAAAAATAAAATAAAACTAAATCACTAACTAAATAATTAAAAAAAAATAAAAACAATCTACTAACATATTAAACTAACAAGAACCACTAACTAAACAATTAAATTGAAATTAAAAAAACAAGAATCACTAACTAAACAATTAAACTAAACAATTACATTGTACAAAAATAAGTTACAATAAGCTAGAGGATTATTATTAGTATTATAACTACAATTTTTTTTTTTGGAAATCCGATGCGCCGCACGTGCGCCGACGGAGGCAGCACGTGTTGATGTTGCTCCCCAGATCCAATCTTTTTCACTTTTTTTTTTCTTTTATATTTATTTTTTATGGGAGGATGAAGATGAAGAACAATGCTTAAAAATTACTATTAAAGTACCAATACACTAATATTACAAGTGAAAAGAGATTTAAACAAAAAGTGGGTGATTATCTTGAAAAAAAAATAGGGAGAAGAGAAGATGTAGATCCGCCGGAAAAAATGCCTGCCGGAAGGTCGCCGGTCGGAGAAGATAGTGATGCTCCGGTGGTAGGGTGGTGGTGAGTGAAAGTTGAAGGAAAAAAGAAGAAGTTGGTGATGGTGGGATTGGATAGAGTTTGTGGGTTTGTGGGGTTGAGAGAGAGAGAGAGAGAGAGAGAAAAAAAAAAAGAAGAAGAAGAAGAAGAAAATGAGAGGTAGAGAGAGAGTGTGCTGGAAAGAGACAATGAAAGTGGGTCTAGGGTTTGGCTTAAAGGTGTGTTTATTTGTTTGTTTTTTTTTTTTTTTAAAGAAAATAAAATAACATAACATAAATAAATATAAATAAACAAATAAACATTGCGTGGATTTTTTTTATATATAAAATAAGTAAATAAAAATAAATAAAGAAATAAAATTGTACAATTTTTTTTTGAAGAAATATAAAATAAGTAAATTAAAATAAATAAATCTGCAGGGAATTTTTTTTTATTTTAAGAAATATACAATAAGTAAATAAAAAATAAAATCTACAGCTTTTATTTTTTTAGTTTATTTTTTGTTGGACCACTCATGCGGCAGTTAAGCAAAATACTTTTGGACCTAGGCTGCTCGTGCACTCCATTGTTTTTTTGTATGGGCTGCTCGTGACCCACACCAAAATTAAATTTTAAATTATATCAAATTTTTTTAGAATAATAACAAGTTTAGGTATCGATCCACAAGGACAATTGTAAAATTAAACTAATTTAATTGTTAAATTTCTAAATCAATTTTGATTAAAGGATTGAGGGATATTATGACTAAACGAGAATTAAATGAAATTGAATAATTAAATTGACAATTAAAATTAGGGTTTGAGATACTAATTTTTGAAAAAATCTTAGGGCTAAGAATTCACCACTAATCATATAAATAAGACTTAACAACGGCCATCTATTGCAATCCGGTTTGAACTACCCAATATTTCACAACTACAAGTTTGAAATATTGATCAAGAGGATGGTTGTGTTCAACGTACTGGCACGAGTCATCTCAAGTAGCACGAAGCGTTTGTTCTAAACTATGGTAGTAACACGATCCATCTCTTATAGCATGAGTCGTTTCATACTTTGAACACAACGACAAAGAAAACTAATGTATGCAAAACATTAAATAATCACAAAGAGTAAAACACTTGAAGAGATGAAAAATAAAAATATTATAAACTTCTATAGTATCCATATATTTATTCAAACCGTTTCACAATAAAAGCTTAAGAAAAATCCCTTTACATGGCTAGGGTTTCATCAAAATCCTAAAATTAGAAGACTAGCCACTCATGGAGGAGTGAAAAGAGGAAGAAGATGAGGAAGAAGGCCCCATGGAAGTTGTTCTTCAAGTTTGAGGGAAATCACTCTCTTCAAACTCTAGCCTTCCTTTTTCTTCAAATAATTTTCGAACCCTAGGTTAGCCTATTTTTCTTCCTTTTATTCTCAGCAGAACAAACTCACAATTCAGCGCATGCATCCCTAAGTGGGCTGCTCAAGCGGTGGTGGGCCGCACGTGCGGTGAGGTGGTTGGCTCTAATTTTTCGCTTTTCGCACGAAAAATCTGCTTTTGCACCCTTTTTTGATTGAATTTGGGTATTTCCTACCAAATATGTATAAGTATACAAAACACATCATCTCTACCAAACAAACAAAGTTGAAAGACTATAAATAAAATTTAAGTGACCTTAATGTGGTACCTTTCGACCTACATTAGATATGTATTGAATGGTGTGGAGTAATATGCTCTAAGAACAAGAAATAATTTTTCAAAAGGTAATGATATACAAATAATAATTTATACAAAATTCTTATAAATAATAATCTGGCTCAATGTATTATTTTTGCTTTAAAACAAAACGCTTATAAAAATGAATTTATTTATAAGAATAATATTGTTACATCATCTTATAAAATTATTTATATCAATTTTATATGTATAAAAAAATACCTGGTTTGTAGATGTATTGTTCATATTCTCTATAATTTCTCCATGCAAAACTATGGAAACTTACGAGTGTTATTGTTTTGGTTATATTAACAAGAAGATGAGACATTCCTCTACACACAATTTTTAAATTAAAAAAAAAAAATGTGTATACTATATATGTATTCTCAATTTCAGTCCTTTGATTTAAAAAATAAATTTGAGCCATTAATGACAATTACATTGGATCATTACTAATACCATTTAAGTCATAATTGAAGATCACATTGGATATAACTAGCCTTTTGTTTGGTATGAGTTATTTAGTCTGATTTTTGTTATTATTTATTATTATTTTAGCCTAGTTAAAAAAGTTATGTTTGGAATAAATTTTGATCTTTTTTATAGTTGATTTGATAGTTGCGAGAAAAAAAAAATGAAATAATTATAATTTAGATGTGATATTTTGTCTTATTAACTAAATCAAACTGTTTTGTTTTTATTGACTAATTTAGTCAAAATAACTCATGCCAGACAAAGATATAACTAAGCCAGTCATATAATCAGCTTTGATTTGAAAATGTGATAGTTGATGACCACAATGGCTCCTAACAAAATACAATAATGATTCATAACTAAGATCAAAGTAAATCATAATTTACATGAAACTTGTGCATTTTAATACGATCCTAAGAAAATTTGATAGATTACTATGAGCTTTGTTTCTCAGGATAGTCATGAGCAGATGCAGTAAATTGGATTTATTTATTAAAAAGTCTTACTCTAACTTTCAGAAATAAATTAATCACTAAAAAATATTTTTTAAAAAAAGTACAATTCAATTACTTATGGTTTCGCATCATATTTTAATACAAATTAATACCAAAAAAATTACAAATTAAAAATTAATCAAAACTCACAAACAAAGGTCAAATTGTCCTGATTTTTTTTTATCACTTAATAAATTTATCAGTATTATTATCAATATCAAAAGATCATTCTATAAACACAAAACATATCTAAAAAGTTTCGAAACTTTCTTATTATTAAAATGAGAAACAAATACGTAAATAAATAATTATTAAAAACTTGTGAGTAAATAAGTCCATTCAATACAACTTACCAATAATTATCCCTTGTTTCTCCTCTGTTTAGAGATGCCGCCGGCCTGTATCGAAATCTCAGACCAATGATGCCTTTGGGCTTATGTGTGTTTTGTCTATTTCTTGAAAACAATCTATACATTGGAGGATTTTGAGGAAGCTATACAAAAGAGAGATTTTTCACATTTTGTGAGTAAGAAGAAGAAGAAGAAAAGATAGAAAAATGGCCAATTCAAGCAACAAAATAACCATGTTTATAAACATGGTTTTGATTCTCTCTGTTCTTCACATCATCATCACAATTGCTGAATCCAGATCAATCCTTAGCTGTAAGTCTTGTTGCTTCATATTAAAACAATACAAATACAAAGAAAATGCTATTTTTACATTACTTTTATGTAAAATTTTCTATTTGAATATCATTAATTGACACTTGGATTGTAATTTAAGTAGTTGTGAACGAACACTTATGCCAATAAAGTGAGCGTTTGAGTTTATAGAGTGGGGGAAAAAAATATGTATTTTTTATAATTTTTTTGGGATAGATTTGTAAATTGTCTCCTCTAGTCTTTTAATTTACTAAAGATGCAAAGATCTGGATATTTTTTATTCTATTTTTAATAACTAGTAATCTTATGATGATCACATTACATTATCATCCTTTATATATCATCTCATATACCATCTCATATACTATCATTTTATTGATTTAATGGGTCTACCACTCATGTTTGTTATTAATGTAGTAGTGATATATATGATGATATATAAAATAAAGTGGTCATTATAACATTATTATTTGATCGATATAGTCACAAAACAAAAAATCTTATATCCAAGATATTTTATATATCATACATTTTGTTTCATCAACTAAGATCATTTTCAAAAAAAATAAGAGATGATGGATGGAATGTTTTACTTACCACAATAATATTATTTTGTGGCTTAGAAAGGAAGATTGCAATGAAATTTGCTTATCTTGACTCTGCAGTTTTGTACATTAAAATTATTTGTCTTGACTCTTACCTGATTTTGTATGTTGAGAAGAAAATTGAATCTTGACTCTTACCTGATTTTGTATGTTGAGAAGAAAATTGAATGAAATTTAATTCTGAATCAATTTTAAACAATTTTTGAGAATTGAAATAGTGTCGAATCCCACTGATAGTGTAATTAAACTTCTTTTGTTCATATTTTGTTAAGGTTGAATATTTTTTATTTTTCATGAATAAACTTAGTCTATAATCTTAACAAGAAAATGATTTACAAACATAATTTTTATACATAATAGCATGATGACAGTGATATTTTTAAAATTATGAGTCATAATATTAATAATGAGTGTTTTAGTTTAAAATGAAATAAGCATTAAAGGCATGTCATTCTATTTTATTTGTATAGTAAGAAAAAGGTTGGGACCCTTTTTTGGAGAACTCTCACCACCCCCATTGTATTGTGATTGGCTAATTTTTTGTTTTTTGTTTTTTGGTTTTTTTTTTTGCCTTCTATCTCACATGTGTTTGTGGGGGCTGCGAGGGTAAAAAAAAAAATGGGGTCTATATCATTTCTGTTTTAGTATTATTGATCTTAATATATTTTTCTTGATTAAACTTGTAAAACATGTTCATATTTAGGAAATTATTATTCAGCGTAAATGTAGGAAAAATTACACATCAATGATAAATTTTATGAATATTAATAATTAAAATTCAAAAAAATTTCATAAATCTGTAAATATTATTTTAAAACACTATTGAATTGTAATTCCCCTTCATATTTTCTTAGAAATACAAAAGTTTTATTAGTTGGTGAAAATCTCTCTCTTGCCCCTCGCGAAGTTAAAATCATGATTCTGTCCCTTATTCTACTGCGTGACCAGAAATAAAATCATTACTCGAAATACAAACACAATTTTTTCTTTTTCTTTAGAAAAGTGCATCGTGCTGAACATCTTTGGTAGGGGCACATTCCATCAAGATGAATGCCATGTTTTCCATTAAATTTTTTATAATTTTTTTTTTCTTCTAGAATAGAAGGCTGCTAGCCTCTCGCGAGAAATATAGTTTAATTTCTCCTTTCTTTCTGATTTCGAGGTAATTATTCAGTAATTTCGGAATATAAACACGTGATATTTCATGATATTGTGATTGGTAAAGAAGATGGATAGGTGGAGTATTATGTTGGGTGATTGAGAAAAATGGAAAGACATTTTAAATGATAATTGGTTAAGGAATACAAAGTACTTTGAAAACATTTTATAATTTTTCCTGATGTCATATCATTACACGAACACATAATACATTTGTTTTTCTTTTTTCCCCAAAAAAGTACACAAAATACCATGTTGGATAAAAGCAGTGCTTTCTTTATATTTTTCTTTATATATATTGTAGTAATAGCATTACTGATTGTAGAATGTTATGATAACAATACCATATTTCCTAGCATTCTAGGTTCATTTGAGTATGCAATGGTTTAAAATCATTAATTAAGACTACAATTACAAGTTTTGTGACATAGTAACATATTTTTGTGTTTTAATCTCCAAATGTAACAACAGTTGACTTCACAAACCCAAATACTCTACCAAGTTGCAACACCGTGGTCGGTGTGGAGAGCGGAGACACTTGCTTTGAGCTTATTCAGGCACTCAATTTGACTACCATATACTTTGATTCGATCAACCCCAATCTCAACTGTTCCAGCCTATTTCTCGGTCAATGGCTTTGCATCAATGGAACTGCAATTTAAGTTGGAAGAACTAATCGATCATTGTCGCAACTTTTCTTATAGTTTACGTGCACGAAATAAAGAAGATGAACTTCGTTTCTCTCTATGAATGGCCACCCGTTTCATGAATTGATAGCCATTATTGTTGTTGTTTTTTTTTAATATTCAGTACTTTTATTTCAATTAAAGCGCTATTTTTAGTTAAATCTTACATATTTAAGAAATAGATACTATAAAACTATGCCCTATAAATTAATGCAAAATTCTGTTTCCTCATGAACATGTTCAACATGTACTAAAAACCCTAAACACAACAATGCAAGGAAAATTACAATTTTTAAATAAATTATTTCAAATTCATTGAAAAACTTGTGAGTTTAATTATTAATGTTAGTAAAGTTTACTACTAATCTGTAATTACTTTTTAAAAAATACTAATCTGTAATTTTCCCTAAACTGTATGCTGGAAACTCTAAAATCAACAATGCAATGAAGGAGAAGATGGAAATTGTTCTTTAAAACAAAACAAGTCTCTAGTGAGCTCACATAGCACATGAGGTTAGTTTAAATGGAGAAAAATAAATCATCAAAGTAAACAATGCCGCAAATTCTATATAAATTCAGCGTCGGTCACACATATTTAGCGAAATGCCCTCCCTTGCTCATCTCAATGGCTCCACTAGAAGGATAATCAACATCATCAGTCACGAACCTCGACCAGAACCAATATTCCTTCCATACAATGGCCATCTCTTCGATTGGGATGTCCTTTGTCTCAGGCACAAAGAAGAACACAAAGATGGTCATCACCACCACGAAGAATGCAAAGAAGAGGAACAAACCAAACTTCAAGTGGCAGAGCATTGTTAAGAAGACTTGAGCAACGGCGATTGTGAAAATCATATTGACCGACACATTGATACTCTGCGCTGCTGAACGGATTTCAAGTGGGAAAATTTCACTAGGAACCAACCAACCAAGAGGTCCCCAAGACCAAGCAAAACCGGCAACATAGATGCATATGAAAAGCACCACAACAATAGCATACCACTTGGGCAAGTCACCGGGCTTCCCATCTATTCCGAATTTAGCACCAATGCAAGCTGCAACTACAACCTGTCCATAACAAAAAATAAGTCAATAAATAACATAGCGGGTTAATTCATGAATTGAATCAAATGGGCCCTTTTATTTTAACTAAGCAGGAGAGTCACGCTCTTTATATGTCAATCAATACACCAGAACAAATGATATCATACCTGGCAGATGAGCATTTGAATACCACCCTCAATGAATAAAAATCTCCTCCCCCACCTATCAACACCATAAATTGAAACTAGAGTTCCAATAACAAACACTCCACCGGTGATCATAGCAGACATGAGTGAGGCGTCGCTTCCAGAACCAATTGTTTTGAATAAAACTGGTGCATAGAACATGATCACATTAATGCCAGTAAGTCGTTGAAAGAAGGGAATAAGGATGGCCATGGTAAGGTGGGGTCTATATTTTCTTTGCAAAAGGTTTCTCCACGGATGCTCCACCTTCTTAGATGCCTCACTAGCTGCCACAAGATCATTAAACTCTTCGTCAACATCTTCAATGCCCCGAATTCTTTTGAGTTTAGCTTTGGCTTCTTTGCGCTTGTCACGCTCAATCATTGAGTTTGGTGTCTCAGGAAGGACTAATGATCCGATTGTGATTATGAGGGCAGGGACCATGGCACCTCCCAAGCTCAACCGCCATCCCCAACCGCCTTTGATCTTGGAGAAGAAGTAATTCAACACATTGGCCACCAATATACCGATTGTGATTGACAATTGAAACCCAATGTTGAGTGCACCTCTGTACTTGTATGGGGCCATTTCAGAGAGATATAGTGGCACGGACTATAATAACAAATTAAAAACAAAATATTAGTACTTCATCCAAATGGTTTTGTCTCTTTTTCGTGATTAGCAGTAATTAAGTATTAGTCTTTAAGTGAGTGATATGACAATAATTCTTTAGTTCTGTATGCTTAACATAAAGCAAAGTACAGCACATTTTGATGGTATATATAACAAATTGAATAATACAAACAATAAATAAATTAGATGAAATTTCTGAAAAATAGTAGTCGTTTTTGGGGACCACATGTCATGTTTTTCTAAGGACAGAATATTTTTATTTTCAATCAAACCAAGAAAAACAGAACATTTTACACCTAATTCTAGTTATAATAACTGTTTTCAAATCATTTTTCAAATTTTGTTTCCACGAAAGCTGTTGCATTCACAGACTCACAGTATACAATGTCGAAAAAGGGCACAGTGAGAAGTCATGTGCCAAGAAAAGCGAGGCACATCTGACATTTTTTATTTTAATAAAAAAAAAAGGGCTTAACAAATAATAATGGATTAATTTTTTTATTTCAGGGTAACGAGTACTACTACTACAGAGTAAAGCAACATCAAAGCAGATTCAAACTCATCATGAATTCAACACACAAAAATTAATTTGATTATGAACCACTGATCTCCAATACCCAGAAAGAAAGAGTCACAGCAAAACACATCAGAGAGAGATATGAATCAAAATATCTGCAAAGAAAGATAGTCGGGTCCGTGTATTGGACTGAAATTTTCTAGCAGAAAATACATCTGTCATCTTTTTAACACACTTCTCATTGGTATTTCGGATTCTAATCAGATCAGAATGAGAGAGTGTGTTTCAAGCACTTCTCTTGCTCTTAAAAATCAGACTATATGCAATATTTGCTTTAGAAAGTAACAAAACTACTTTTAGAATGCTTCTTGTCATTGAAGTTTGTTAAAAAGATATAGCAAATAGAAAAACACATAACACGACAAACACAAAAAATTCTTGAAAGAATCAAATAATTTTTTTTTTTATAAAAAAATGTGAACTTTGTAGTGTTTTTAGAAAGGATCAGTTTTTTGAAACATGAGTGTTGACTGTTGAGTTAACAGAGGGGGAACTTGGAAGCATTCTACACCTTAAAATGAATTATTATTAACACAAAAACACTTTGCACAATTGAGTTCTTAATTGAATCATACTTCAAAGTTTTTATATAATTTAATGGTTGAGAATAGATTGAAATAGGAGATGAATGGAACTGAAGGACTATCATTGGCCATCACACAAGCTTACTTGATGCTACTTTGACTACTAATGTCCTAAATTGAAAAGCTCACTTTAACTGTAGTTACCATTTTGTAGGTAAAATGGGTGATGAAAATACCAGTTCTAGAGATATGAGTAAACATTGTGAATCTCTTGATCCAAAAACAGAACACCCTTACACAAAACAAGATCAGAAAACAAACAAGCATTCCAGAAGAGAAAGCAAGTTACCTGATTAGCAAATCCATCCAATACCAAAACCAAGCAAAATACGACCAACAATTAGCATCCAGACTGTTTGAGCAAACCCATTGATGAGAGCTCCAGCACAGAACAGTACACCTCCGAACAGCATCGACAACTTTCTGCCCAGTTTTCTGGTCACCGTTGATGCAACGAGCGAGGACAACAGAGCAGCCACGTGCAGAGATGAAGTGAACATAGTGAGAGTGAAACTGTCAAATTTACAGTACTGGTTTGTCGAACTATCCGCCTTTTGCTTCTTGTACACAGATGGAAAGAACTTCTTCAAAAACGATTCCATAGATGTCACTCCACCTATACATACACACAACCCAACGATCAACAATATGTGCATGACAACATAAATTGCTATATATACATGGAAGTTCATACCAGAAATTCCAATATCGTAACCGAAGATGAGACCACCCATGGCTGCAACCATGCATGTTATAGTGACGTAGAGGGTGAGGTTGCCCGGATATTCCTTCCCGGTTCCAGGACCGGGGCCAAAAACAGCGGCAGGCATGTTTGCTTTTCTGTTTCTGTAACTTAACTGGTGAGAGGGGAAGTAAAGTTCAGGGTGAGAAATGGGTTGTAAAGAATCACATTGGGAAAAAACAAAATCAGAAAAAGAGAGAGTTATGTATATAAATTAGGGCTAATTAACAATGAAGACAAAACATAAATAGAAAAGAAAGCAGAAACCAAGAAAGTGTTATTTGTCTCCCCCACATCTTTTGGAGCCTGCAACTGCTAAATTTTATTGCATATCATGTGCTATATATCTTGTAGATTAAAAAAAAAAAACCCATAAATGAAGACAAAAAAAAATTACTTATAAAAGAAAGGACTAGAGCAAGGAGGCAGTTGTTTTAGATTGAGACTCTTTTGTCCCTCTCGGATTCAAATGTGGCCCTCTGATCCCTCTTTTCAAACAAAAACACAACAATGTGAAAAAGGGAGAAAATAGAAATTGCTTAAAAACGAATCTAGAGACTAAACGGTAATGAGCTCAGATAGCACAAGATATTCATGCTCAAAACACACTTTAGTCATTGAATTTTAACATAAAAAGCTGTCTGCTAATTGTACAAATTTGCTTGAGCAAACCAAAAGATGCTTGTAAATTATGACATTCATACAATTTGAACCAACTATACTTCTCCACACTGAAATCAACAGTATCCGCTGATACCAAATAAGCAAAAATGAAGAAGAGATCGAGCAATGATCATCAATCAGTCATTTCAGAAATAAAGAAAAACTAATTCATCACCCTCTATCCAATGATGATTGTACACGTATGCAACGATATATATAAATTCGGAGTAGGTTACACATATTTAGCAGGCTTGCCTTCCTTGCCCATCTCAATGACTCCTTTAACAGGATAATCATCAACATCGGTCATGAACCTTGACCAGAACCAATGGTCCTTCCATATAATCGACATCTCTTCAATTGGGATGTTCTTTGTCTCGGGCAAAAAGAAGTACACAAAGATGGTCATCACCACCACAAAGAACGCAAAGAAAAGGAACAAACCAAACTTCAAGTGGCAGAGCATTGTTAAGAAGCCTTGAGCAATGGCAAATGTGAAAATCATGTTGACCGAAACATTAACACTCTGTGCTGCAGAACGGATTTCGAGTGGGAAAATTTCACTAGGTACCAAGCAAGTAAGAGGCCCCCAAGACCATGCAAAACCGGCAACATAGATGCATATGAAAAGCACCACAACAATAGCATACCACTTGGGCAACTCACTAGGGTTCCCATCTATTCCAAATTTAGCACCAATGCAAGCAGCAACTGCAACCTGTCCATTAAAAAAAATAATCAACAAATAAAAAAGAAAAATGGTAATCAATGAACAAAGCAGAACAAATGATATCATACCTGGCAGATAAGCATTTGAATACCCCCCTCGAAGAATAAAAATCTCCTTCCCCACTTATCAACACCATAAATTGATACAAAAGTTGCAAGAACATTCACACTACCGGTGATCACAGCAGACATGAGTGAGGCATCACTTCCAAAACCAATTGTTTTGAATAGAACCGGTGCGTAGAACATAATGACATTAATGCCAGTAAGTTGTTGAAAGAATGGAATGAGGATGGCCATGGTAAGGTGGGGTCTATATTTTCGTTGCAAAAGGTTTCTCCACGGATGCTCCACCTTCTTAGATGCCTCACTAGCCACAACAAGATCGTTGAACTCCTCATCAACATCATCAATGCCGCGAATTCTTTTGAGTTTGGATTTGGCTTCCTCAGTCTTGTCACGCTCAATCATTGAGTTGGGTGTCTCAGAGAGGACTAATGATCCAATTGTGATTATGAGGGCAGGGACCACAGCACCCCCTAAACTCAAACGCCATCCCCAACCGCCTTTGATCTTGGCGAAGAAGTAATTCAACACATTGGCTACTAGTATACCAATTGTGATGGACAATTGAAATCCAATGTTCAGTGCACCTCTGTACTTGTAGGGGGCCATTTCAGAGAGGTATAGTGGCACAGACTGTAATTTAAAAATATATCTGTTAGTACTTGGGCAAATTTGGCAAAAAGTCCCTCAAATCCAACAGATCTTAATTGATAAGTTCCCTTAGTTCAGTTTTTCATTTTTATTTTTTTAAAGGATATCTTTCTAGCTTGTTGAACAATTTTACCTTTTTCTATATTGAATGGTGCAGAGACAATGCAGTCCTCCCGTTTCTGATTTTGTATAGAATTTTGCTGTCAATGATATGAAACTTTTCATTTGAAATCAAAATACCAACAATTTTAATTTGCACTTTTTTTTTTTTTAAACAAAAAAAAATCACTGCCACATTATGATTGTAAATAATTTTTCTAAAAAGTTGGAAAAGCAAATATAAACAAGACAAAAAATCTTGCAAGAACAAAAGCTAAAATCTTTACACAAAACAAAGATGAGAAACATCCTAGAGAGAGAAAATGAGTTACCTGACCGGCGAATCCAATACCGAAACCAAGCAAAATACGACCGACGATTAGCATCCAGACAGCTTGAGCAAAGCCATTGATGAGAGCTCCAGCACAGAACAGTACACCTCCTAACAGCATCGACGATTTTCTTCCCAATTTTCTCGTCACTGTCGAAGCAACGAGCGACGATAACAGAGCAGCCAAGTACAGAGAAGAAGTGAACATAGTGAGAGTGAAACTGTCAAATTTACAGTATTGGTTCGTCGAACTATCTGCCTTTTGTTTTTCATACACAGATGGAAAAAACTTCATCAAGAAGGAATCCATAGATGTCACTCCACCTAAATTATATGTGCACAGATATAGATTAGATCAGTGCATGTGTATGTATATAGTATGAAGTTGGAGTGGTGGTGGCTATTTTTCATAATTATTACCAGAAATTCCAATATCGTAACCCAAGATAAGACCACCCGTAGATGCAATCAAGCACGTTATACTGACATACAGTGTGAGTTTGCTTGGGTATTCCTTCTTCCCATCAGCGACGGCCATGTTCGCTTCTCTCTGTTTCTTTCTGTAAATTCAATGGTGTCCTCCAAAGAAACGATCATGGTGAGAAATGGGTAGTCAATATTAATTATAAATAAATAAATAAAAACACAAACAGACATATTATTAGCTATGATTCATCTACACAAATTTTATTTTATTTATTTTATTTTTTTTGAATTAGACTAAAACCAGACTCTTACTAAACAGTTACATTCAATATAAATTATGAGGTTTTATAACTATATAATTATATGTATTTAAGTCTTAATACCTAAGTCCTATATATACCTATGGCTTTCTAAAAGTAAGGAGATGCACAAAGAAGAGATGGAAAAGATGAGAGATTGTTGAGAGAGTTTTCTATATATTTATGTGTATTTTATATTGTTTTGAGCAATTTTGGTATGTCAAACACTAAACGAGGGACGCTATGAATAATACGAGTTTTATCTTTAAACTGTTACTTCGGTTGTACCTTCACAAAGAGAGGAAAAATAATTTTAAGACGGGGATAACGCGACTCCTAAAGTCTCCCTACATGACTCATAAAGTCTCCCTATTTTTACTTTTTATCTATATATATTATTATTTGTTGTCATTATCATTATAATATTCATACTAATTATCTAATTTATTTTATTGCTAGACTAACAATTGAAAATAAAATAAAATATGTAAATGAATCATTAATATGTGTTATACACAGAGAGTTGGAAAATAGAAACAGGATTTTGATCCACTTCAATTATCCAAAATGCTTATCCTCTTCTCTCCCACTGCTCTCCGCCAAGTAAATTATTACCTACATAATTGCACAGTTGCATTTTTACATTTATTTTAAAACATAGACCAAATCATACATTATTTTTATAATAAATTTGAGATTTGAAAAAATACTATTAGTTATATATTTTTTAGTAAGACTAAAAGAATTAAAACTATTGTAGGTAGACGGTAGATATTCAAATAAACAAACATAAATATGCATTTTAAATAAAAAATAAATGATAATATTATTTTTTATTCATACAATTAACAAATTATTAATAAAAATAACTTAATTATGTGAGGTTAACTGTATTTTTTTAAATTTTAATAATTGTGAGTATAATTTTTTGAAGATAAATATAATTTAATTATATAACTATAAGTATTTGATTGATCTGTATAATTTTTTAAAAATAAATAATTATTTAAAAATTAAAATCATCAAGACAAATTCGAAATAATGAACCACAGCTAATGAAGTGGACCCTTTCTGATCTACTTGGATTGGATTGGAGGAAAACTGATCTCATTTATATCATTATTTTTTGTCTGATAATAAAATATTAGATTAAAAAAATATTTTATACGTATTATTTAATAAAAAAAACATTTAATACAGAAAAAAGAGTATGGGTGGGTGAATAGAATAAGGCAAGAAGCCTAAAAAAAATTTAAAAAAAAAAATCAAAAAAGAAAGTACATGCATTGGTGAAGAGAAATATTGGATGGAACCTGATATACATGGGTGGTATTATCAATTCTTGATTTGTGATAGGGAGTGGAGACATTATTTTTGTTTTTGGTTCATAAATTTAAGAAATTTAAAAATAAAAAAAAAATATGTAAAATATAAATATATTTTAATCATATTTGACTTATTTTTTCCAACTTGATAAACCAAACATGGCCTTAATACATTTGTAACTTTTTATTAGGCAGTGGGTTTCTTCATTTGGGTTTCCTAATTGGAGGGGGTTGTTCACCCTTCGTGGATCTACTAAGGAGTTCACATTGATAATTCGAACGATTTAATACATAAAATTTGTCGAATAGTCCATTCTTGTAAAAAATTAAGTTAATTAGATATCGATAGACACTTAATCACATCATATTTGTATCAACAATTATTTTAAAAATTATATTTACCATTGACATAAATGTGATCTGATCAACTTACTATCAATATCTGATTAATATAATTTTTTATAAAGCTGAAATACTAGACAAACCCTACATATTCAACCTATCGAATTATCGGTGTGAATTCTGTAATGAACTCACGGGCACCCAACAATACCATCTAATCTGATTCAAACTGAACAAAAGCCTATTACTTATTATTAATTATGACACTACATAACATTATCGTTACACTCAGTATTTTTTTTGGTGGAGAGAGAAAAGACAAAGAAGAAGCCCAATAACCCCGGTGTGGAAAGGAGCTGAGGAAGACAACAAGGGCGGTGGAGAATGAAAGCATGTTGCTATGTAAATACAAGGCGATCTGTTTAACTCGCAATCGAATCCGTAGTTTCTTATTGTAATTTTCCGAACAATTAATTGATTAATTAATCTCCACGATTAAGACTTCGCATGTCCAATATGTCAGACGTAATTGGGATTTTTTTTTTTTTTTTTTTTTTATAAATATTTTTTGTATGAAATCAGAAACTTCAAGCGGATTGAAGGAAAGGTAGACAGAGAGGATGACACAGACTCACACTGATCTACGCTTCGTCTCAACCAGAGTCTCCTTTTCTAACACACTCTCATTCTCTCTCTAGAATCAAAGTCGTACATATATATATTTATCTGAAGAGAAAGAAAGATACATAGAAATTTGAAAGCCTCATACCTTTTTCAGCAGCTTGTTGAAGCAACGTCTCGGACCGGACTTGTCTTTCTGCTTCTAGATTTCTATCCCTTCATCAACTGATGTGGGCGCACATAATTCGTTGCTTTAATAAGAGCAACCCCATTATTAGGCCTTCCTATTTCCACTTTCTTTTTTTTTTTTTTTTAGGTAGTCAAGTATAAAATAACTCCTTCCAATAGTTTGAATTATTCTGTTTTTTTAGAAATTTCAATTAGATTGTGTATTTTTTTTAATTTTATTTATTGTTTTATATAATATATATAGGAGAAAGAAAAAGTATGTATATAATCAATAAAATTGTAAGGATATATCACGTAAGATATAGAGCGGACCTATGTAATAATTCTCTCTCTAATAGGCTCTCTCCTCAACTCCCAATTTAAGAAGTTATTCGATGCTTCTGGACCAAATCTAGGTGATGCTCTGACTAAAGAGTTATTGGTCTAAACTATAGGATCAACTACTTTTGTATTAGAATTTTAAGAGACAGTGTTAAGTGTCAACCAGTAAATGGAATAGAACATTGCTCTCGGAGCATTCAATAATTGAATAATTTTGGCTCTTGAGAAATTATTCAATACTCCTAAAGCAAGTTTCGATGGTATTCTAAATAAAGAGTTATAGGTCTAAATCATAAGACTCATTACTTTTATGTTAAAATTTTAAAAGATAAAATAAGTCTCAATCTATAAATAGAATAGAGTATTATTCTAAGAGCATTGATTTTTAGCTCCCTATATTTAGAGAGGCTTCAATCTCTCCATAATTATTATTTTTTTTTCTCTCATTCCTCATATTTTTCTCAAATAGTAGAGAAGAGAGAATAAAATTTGGAATAGTATTTTTAATAAAAAATGATAAAGAACAAATTTTTTAAAAATAATTAAAATATATAAATAAAAAATAAGGAGTATTGTTGGAGATGGTAGTTGAAAAAGTAATTCTCTACCATAGGAAAGACCTTTTTTTAACTAAAATTAAAAAAAAGAAAAATTAGAAAGATTGTTCAAGATGCTTTTTTTTGGGGGGAGTTAGCTAACACGCCACTTCGATATCCGATCCGATCAATTAATTATCGATATTCGATCAATGTAATTTTTTACAAGAATAAAGTACTTGACGAATTCTACATATTAACGGTTCTAATTATTAAAAAAGGACCCGTCGTGAGCCTCACGAGCCCAACAACACTATCCCCTAATTTTATACTTTTTGAGTCATAATTATAAAAAAAAAAAATTATAACTAAATACAATATGAGACATAATAAAGATTTCCTTAATCATAATTAAAATAATATCATAATTAAAAAATAATAATATAACTAATAATGCATATGATACATCTTTTTAAAGGGGTATATATTTGAATTTCCCTAAATAAAAATACAGACATTATTAACAATGATTCATCTATGGGTTTGTTTAGAAAGTGGATTGACTTTTTAGTTAATTTGTCTAGGGCTAAAAAGTTTTGTTTAGGAAAGACTTTTTGACTTTTTTAATTTTTTGTGAAAGAAAAAATATAATAATTATGAGTTAGATATATATTTTGTCTTATCAAAATAAAAAATTTACTAAAAAAATTAAAACTAATGTAGATAGTACGTAAACACTCAAGTAAAAGAAAAATGTTTGAGGGCTCAAAATCATTTGGCTCGAAACTCAAAATGACATCGTTTTGAGTTTTTTTACCGGTGACATGTAATAAAATTCTTTTATCGGTAAGATATATTACAATTCTCTTACCGATAAAATAATTTAAAACAATATCATTTTAGATTCGGGACAAATTCAAACTTGAAAATTTCGGAACCTCTAACAGTTCTGTAAATAAAAAGACGTCTTGATTTAACTTCCCCAACTCCAACTTAGCAGAAGGGGCACCTTCTCACCCCTTACACACCATAGGGCCCGCTGCTCATGCCCTTTTTGGTCTGATTCGATAGGACTCTGGGCGATACCCTATTCTAAAGAAGAAGATTCAATTGGCTTTATGCTTTCAAAGCTTTCATTGGGGTGAGGAGCCGGCATAAAGAGGCCTTTTCCTTGCTCGATGGGAAAAATAGCGTAATAAAGAACATAAATATGTATTTTAATTAAAAAATAAAAAATAATATTACTTATTTATTTATACAATTAATTTTTTTTAATAAAAATAACATAATTATGTGTGATTAACTATATTTTTTTAAATTTTAAAATAAATTATCAAGATAAATTCGAAATAATAAACCACAGCTAATGAAGTGGATCGTTCCTGATCAACTTGGATTGGATTGGAGGAAAACTGATCTCATTTGTCATTATTTTTTTTCTAATAATAAAATATTAGATTAAAAAAATATTTTTACGTATTATTTAAAAAGAAAACATTTAATAGAGAAACAAGAATGTGGGTGGGGGAATAGAAAAAGACAAGAAGCCTAACCAACCCAAAAAAAAAGGTATATGTATTGGTGAAGAGAAGTAAATATTGGATAGAACGTGATACATGGGTGGTATTATCAATTCTTGATTTGTGATATCGAGTGGGAGACCTGAGACCACCATGCTGTCTTTGATCGATAGATTTAAGAAGATATTTAAAAAGGGAAAGACAAAATATGTAAATGGTGGTGCTAGAGATTATTAACTAATTTAGTGACTCTAAATTCACTACTAATGAATCTGTGGCAGTGGGTGAGATCCATTGCCACATTACTAGTAATAGCTTTAATTAGAATTTCCACTCATTTTCCATATGTAAAATATAGATACGTTTCTATCATATATAACCTTTTTTTTTTTTTTTTTTATGTCAAATCCTTATTCGAATTGATAAACCAAACACGCCCTTCATACATTTGTAACTTTTTATTAGGTAGAGGGCTTCCTCAGAGGAAAAAATTATACAATAATTTCGAAATATTATATAATTATATTATTTTATTAATCACTATTCATTATGTCTCTTTATATTTTTTAATCACTCCACATAAATAATTAATACTCCACTTTCTCTACTAATCATACTATCATAAACTAATGCGTGGTCATACTCCCAGACTATCAAATAATTACTTTATGTAATTGGATTTTTTAATTGGCAGGTGTTGTTGGACTTCTGTGGGCCCATCAAAAAGTCTGCATTGATAACCTGAACCGTTGAATACGTAAAATTTGTTGATTACTTCATCTCTATTAAAAATTACGTTAATTAGATATTAATAGATACTTGATCAGATTTTATTTGTATTGTAATTTGATTAAATAACTATCGGTATTCGATTAATATGATTTTTTTATAAAATAAATGTTCAATAAATCTTACATATTAAATAATTTAAATCGACCGATATAAATTCCGTTATAAATCCACATGGATCTGACAATAGCATCCAGTCAAACTTAGACGGAAGAAAAGCCTACCCCTTTCGAATAATCATGACACTACTTGTTATCCCTACACGCAATATTTTTTCGGTGAAGAGAGAAAAGACAAAGAAGAAGCCCAACAACTCCGGTGCGGAAATAATTCAATAATTTTGGCTCTAAACAAGTTTAGGTTGTACTCCAAATAAAGGTCCTGTTTAGTGGGATTTATTTTTAATTTATTTTCAGTTTATTTTGATTTTTATTTTAATTTAAGTTATTTTGATGTATTTGATTCAGCTTAACAATACAGTTTATAATTTTTTATAAGTTAAAAATTAACTTATTCTTTGAGTGGGGGAGGAGAAGCTTAATTTATAAGTCAAAAATCAACTTATAAGCTATAAGCTGTTAAGTTATAAATTATAATCACTTTCTTACAGTTCTATCAAACAGGGTCAAAGAGTCAGTACTTTAAATCATAGGATCCACTATTTTTATATTAAAATTTTAAGAGATAAAGTGTTATATGTTAATTTGTAAATGAAATAGAGTATTGCTCCAAGAATATTGAATAATTTTGATTCCCTGCATTTAGACAGGCGTCAATTACTCTCTATAATTAAAAAAATTTCTTTCTCCTTCCTTCCTCATATTTTTCTCAAATAGTAGAGGGGAGAGAATAAAATTTAGAAAAATATTTTTAATAAAAAATGATAAAGAACAAATATTTTAAAAATATTTATAAAAAAAATAAATAAGAAATATTGTTGGATATGATAACTTCTCTAAAATGGGAAAGACACTTTTTAACTAAAATTTTAAAAAAAAAAAAAATTGGAAAAATCGCTAGAGATGCTCTAACATTTATTTATTTATTTATGAGCACCGATTGGTAGCTCGAAACCATTTCGAGCCACGCGGCTCGAATTTCAGCAGAGGAGGGGAGGGGGAGGGGGAGGGGGGAGGGGAGGGGGCCCTAATACAGGGGAGGGGGAGGGGGAGGGGGAGGATCGGAGCTGGGCATCGGTGACGAGACGATCGGAGCTGGGCATCGGCGACGAGACGATCGGAGCTGGGCATCGGCGAGATGATCGGAGCTGGGCGACGAGACGATCGGCGGCGACGATCGGAGCTCGGCATCGCCTGTGTTGCTGGTTCAACGAAGAAGAAAACGAAGAAGAAGACGAAGAAGAGAAAGACAGAGAAGGAAGAGAAAGAAAAAGAAAAAAAAAAAAAAAAAATTCGAGACCCAAAACGACGTCGTTTTGGGTCTCGAGCCACAAGTCGAGCCACGGATTCGAGCTACCAGGAATTACTCATTTTTGGGAGTTAGCCAACATAACACGCCACTTCAGCTCAAATTATTGACTCATGGTCACTGTATATGTTTTTTAAATGAAGTCAAAGTTTGAGAATTATTTTAGTTTTTTAAAAGTTGACTTCCTTATTTTATATATTTTTTGTTTTTAATAAATATTTTAAATAATTTTTTTGCTTTTTTAGATGTGTCTGATTTAGATGTATTTAAATAGTAAAATATTTATAAAAAAATATTTTAAAAAATTAATAAATATACAAAAATATAAAAAATATACTGAATTTTCATTTGTTTTAATATTTTTGATATTTAGTGAATTTTTTTAAAAACAATTTCACAAATATTATATTTTTTAAGTGTATTTATGTTTGGTGTGTCTAAAAATTTAAAAAAAAAATTGTTTAAAATATTAAAAACATTCATGGAAAGCAAAAAAAAAATATATATGAAAAATAAAAAATAGAATTTTCTAAAAAGTGTTTTCTGGAAACCAAAACAAAATATTTCTTCAAAATTTTTTTTTCCACAACTTATTAAAATATTAAAAAGTCAAAAAAATCACTATTAAAAGGTTAACTATTTTCTTTATTTTTCTATGCATTTTTTCGTTAAAAATGAAAAAAATAACTAAAATAGTTAATTCTCAAAATAACTCATTAATATATAATGATCAGTTTATTATAAATTAAAAATTAATAAGTAGAAAGTAAAAATTTAAAAGCTAATTGTCTCTTAACTATCAAATAATTAGTTTTTTTAGTTTATTTAAAAAAAATCTTATAAGTTGTAAGTAAAAATTAGAGAAAATTAGTTTAAGATCTCTCTCCAATTTTTAGTAATGCAAGATATCCACAATATTATTTTATAATGTATAAGGTCCTTCAACCCCACATCCACATATCACAGAGAAATATGACTCTCTCAAATCAACTCACAATCTTGATCTCATGATCATCATGTTGCTGACTCCGGCGAATTAGGGACGGAAGAATGGAATCGCGAGCCGAAACGAAGGCTCGGTGTCGATGAGGTTCGCCATTGCTATAAAGCTCTCTCTCCAAGTTGTTTTCTAGGTTTAGAATCCTTAACTTCAAAAATCTCTATATCTTACTCCTCAGTGCCATTTCTTTGAGCATAGAGCTTCTTAGTATAATCATCAGGTAAGGAAACCCGCATCTTCTTTTTTACTTTCTCCTTATCTACTACAGTAACATATTGATCAATTACTTCATATTTCCTAGTAACAGGAGGAACAAGGCTTGCTTTGGTCATTCAAGCACTCCATTCACGTTCATCAGTCAGAAAATCAAACCCATCATCTGCAATTAAGTATCTATCCCCTCTTGACCCCCTCAATCCACTTTCTGGTTGGAAAACGGAGTCACTTACTGAGTCCGAGGCACTCCCATTCTCTGGGCTACTGTAATGGTGAATATACAGGTATTCCAAATAAAGAATAATGAATTGCTTTGTATTTGTAAAGTCTAGTTTCAAAAATTAACAATTTTGTTCAGAGAAAATTTAATTTTCTTTGATTTGAACCCAGAGTAATTCTCAACAGGCAATGAGGTAAATTTCTTTGAAAATTTCTCTAGTTTGGAGAGAATTTCTCTAGAACTAGAATTTCTCTGATTTGGACAAAATTTCTCTGGAACTAGAATTTCTCTAGTTTGGACAGAATTTATCTGGAATCAAAATTTCTCTAGTTTGAACCAGAATATCTAGCATTGTATACACCTTAGAACTGTAACAATCCCGATCCATGATTACCTGCTAAGCTATGATTAAGCATTCCTAATGTGTAATTAAGATTAAACTTTGAATTAATTGCATACAAATAGCATCATTTGTGTTTATATCTGTTTATCGTAGAAAAATCTATTTGCATTTCTGTTTTATTTTTCGAATTGAAGGCCTTATCGGCATCTGATTATGAAATTGACTTGATTTCTATGTTAGTTAGAATTTTTAGAATTTTAAGGTAGGTTCAATTGAAATTTGACTCGGAACGGATTAATTAGAATAATTAATGTCCAATTGATTAACTTAATCAATAATTTAATTAAGCCACTAACTAAGCCTATATAAGGCCCATGTGAACTCATTAATTCACTTTACACTCTTCTATCACCCTACTTTAAAGAGAAAAACATAGAGAGAGAGAGAGAGAGAGAGAGAGAGAGAGATAGAGAGAGAAAAGAAGATTGAGCTCATTTTAGGTGAATTACTAGAGAATTTGGAGGGTTTGGCTTGGGGCTTCAAACAATTGGCCTTTGAAGGTAAGAATTTAACCTTCTAGCTTTGGGATTAAGTCACTTAGTACATGAATTCAAAGAAATGAGTTGTGTAGTGCAAGAATTGAACTTAGATGGTTGACTATAGGAGTGTAACATGCATGCATGGATGCATATATCATACCATTTGAGTTTGATTCTAAAGAATTTTCACATGCATATATCTATCTTGACTTGGTTTTGAGCATTCATCACATTTCTTACCATTTGACCTTAATTGATCATGTTTTGGAAAGTCTAAGGTCATAGTAATTCATGCATGTCATATTCATAAGTTTCAAGTTGACTTTTGAATAATTGGCATGCTATTGGGCCTTGATTTTACGAAATGGTTTTGAATTCAAGATGTTTTCCAAGTTTAGACTTGTTTTCTCAAGTTTTGGGGCCCAAAGGTTGAGTTTGAAGGCATTGAATTCGAGTTTTGGACTTGGGAGTTCAATCTGGAAATTCCAGAATTTGCACCCTCCACTCGAGCTATAGATCCTGCGCTTGAGCGACCATTCTGTGGCCTTGCACTTTCGCTTAAGCGACCAGAAGTTTGCTCAAGCGTGAAATGCAAGCTCCCAAAAGTTTTATGTTTTTGCAGACCGCTCGAGAGAAAAGAGGTGCCCTCTTGAACGAGGACCTCAGTCTTACGCTTGAGCGATCGTTGAGCGGTCGTCGAGCGGAGAATTCATACGGCCAGTACTTTTGTAGACCGCTCGAGCGACAGAAGTTGCGCTTGAGCGACCACTCACATTTTGCATGTCCGCTTGAGCGGGACCCCTATTTCCAGCATTTTTGACCAAGTGTTTACAAACGCATTTTGGCATCCACATTGCATCATGGGCATTCCTAGGCCAAGATTTAGACATAATATGAAGAATAAGGACTAGAAACACACTAAGAATGAAACAAAATAAGTTAAGTACGACCCGAGCATGTGTTCCAAAATGTGTATCTGTTACATTTATATAGGTCACGCATCATGAACTGTTGATCCATTGGTTGCTATCAAAGTTAACTGTGTAATAATCTGTGAGTAATAACTCTGTAAAGTTATGTTTAACTTTAATTATTTTCTGATGATGTGAAATGATCAGTTTTTTGAAATGCTATGTTTTGTATGAATGAATGATTGTCTAAGTTTCTGAAATGTATTCGTGACATCTTTAGCATCATATGATATGCGTCCCTTTATGATTATGGGTCATCAGAAACATCTCTGTGCACATAAGTCATCGAAATGCCTTAAGGCTGTCCCTTTATGGGTCATCGGAATACCTTCACGGCCGTCCCTTCATGGGTCATCGGATTTGTTATCGCTGATGGATGTGCCACGTACTATGATGTGAAATATACGAACTTTGAATACGAATACGACTACGTATTTGAAACTGTTTCTGCTTTGATATTTGATCATGCACAAGACTCTGCTTCTGTATGGACATCATTCAATAAAATCTTTACTTTGTTTTTATTCACTAGGCTTCTGCTCACTATTTATATTATGTATATAGGTGAGCAGACACGTACCAGGTCTAAGCTGTTGCCTGGAAAGTTTGGGTTAACTAACCACTGTGCCTCCCGTGGAGGTTCTCTTTTAAGATCCGATCAAGTTTTTGAGAAACAAGCCTTTGGGGCTTTTGCACTTTCTGATGTTTATATTTTGTCCTGAACATGTTTTTGGAAATTCTGTATATGTGGTTTTGGTGACATATGACTAATGTATTTATATAACGTCACTCTTATGTATTGAAATTTTAAACTTTTGTTCCATGTATATCTGTATAGCTCTATGGGACTATGAATATTTCTATATTTGCTTCCGCAGCTCCTTATCATATGATATTCAAGTCAGAGGCCTTTGGTAATCTCAGGATTACTGGCCGGTTACGACACTAAACCTACAAGGGTGGGTTTGGGTCGTGACAGAGTGGTATCAAAGCACGAGTTATACCATACACACGAGTCCATATGAGCTATAGGATGTCCTAACAAAGAATGAGGGACATCATTTGCATGTGTGAGTGTGTTAATTTCTGTGAATGCGCAAATTGAAACTGAATATGAACATATGAAGTAGAAAAGTATGAATTGAAACTAGATACTCCAAGCATGGTGAAAAGAATTATTGGCTTATGTTTATTATTGTTTTGTTTACCTATACCAACATGGAGAATGCAAGGGAAAATGATACAAGTGAATCTTCTGAGGCCCGAATGAATAGAATGGGACAGATGCTTATAGCCCTAACTGAGGCAATGACGCAACAACAGAGGCAACAACCTTTACCTCTCCCGCCTCCGCCGGTATAAGTTGAACCGAATAACAATGACATTGTCAACTTGACCCAAAAGGTCATGAAAATGAAACCACCAACTTTCTTAGGTGGTATTGAGCCGTTGAAGGCAGAAATATGGCTTCTTGAGATGGAAAAATTATTTGAGATCTTTCCCTGCTTTGAGACTCAAAAGGTTCTTTTGGCCACCTACACCTTAAAAGATGAAGCTCGTAGATGGTCATTGTTAATTCGAAGTAGTAATGGGAATATGACATGGGCTAGTTTCAATGAGATCTTTTATGACAAGTACTTTCCCCAATGTTTTAGGGATCGGAAAGTGTCAGAATTTCAAGAACTCAAGCAAGACAAGATGTCAGTGGCCGAATATAAGGCCAAGTTTACTAAATTAGCTCGTTTTGCCCCACACATGGTGGACACGGATTATAAGAAAGCTTGAAAGTTTGAAGGAGGACTGGATCTAGATGTGTTTGATCGGGTACGTGTTTTAAAGCTACCTACATATGTGGATGTACTTGATAGAGCCCTTATGGCTGAAGCCAACTTAGCCGCAAAGAAACAGACTAACGCTCCGACAACTGAATGGAGGGGTAAGAGATCAGGATCTAATTTTAAAAGGGGTTGGTCATTCTTAAAGAAGCAAAATACGGGATCTTACAGTAGCTCAAGCCAAAGTAGTGGATCTGCACTGACTTGTCCAGAATGTGGTAGGAAACACAAGGGGGTTGTTATCGAGCAACGGGTGCCTGTTTCAGGTGTGGTAAAACCGGCCATATGATGAGAGATTGTCCTATTAGGCTCGAAAATACTAACTATCCAGCAGCAAGTATAGCCGGAGCCGATTCTGCATTAAGAGCGAATATAAAAGCTAACACCGGGAACGAAACCTTAAGGCAGGATTGAGTATGTGCACTTGTGCCTGGTGATGTGCAAAACACCGAATTTGTGGTGTCAGGTATAATCTCTATCTGTGCTCAGAATGCTTATGTGTTGATCGACTCTGGTTCCACACATTCATTTGTATCATATGCTTTTTCTCGGAAGTTAACTAGACCATTAGAACCTATGAACTGTGTATTGTCTGTGTCCACCCCATCTGGAGGTTCTATGATATGTGCTTATGTATATCTGGCATGTGATATTATGATTGGTGATATGATATTGTACGTTGATTTGTTGCCTTTGAGCCTTAATTATTTTGATTATATTCTAGGTATGGATTGGTTAACGAAATACTATGCCACCATTGATTGTGTGAGTAAATCGGTTGTGTTTAGACCACTTGGTATGCCTGAGTTTGTTTTCACTAGAAATGGGGTAGTTCCTTCGCCGTATATGATTTCATTTATGAAAGCCAAGAAGTTGTTGAGGAAAGGGTGTCGGGGTTACTTATGTTGCATTTTGACTGTGACTTCTAATAACTCTACTGTTGAGAACATCTATGTAGTGAATGAATTTCCTAATGTATTTCCTGATGATCTACCTGGGGAGTTAATTGATAAGGAAATTGAATTCACTATTGACGCAATACCAGGGACACAACCAATTTCTAAGACCCTTTATAAAATGTCAACTTCTGAACTGAAAGAGTTGAAAGTCCAACTCCAAGAACTCTTAGACAAGAAATTCATTCGTCTGAGCACCTCACCTTGGGGAGCTCCAGTGTTTTTTGTCAAGAAGAAAGATGGGTCTTTGAGGCTATGTATTGACTACCATGAGTTGAACAAGGTAACTCTCAAGAACAAATATCCATTGCCTCGAACAGACGACTTGTTTGACCAACTGCAAGGGGCATAAGTGTTCTCTAAGATAGACCTTAGGTCTGGATATCACCAATTAAAAGTTAAGGCATAAGATGTAGAGAAGACTGCATTTAGAACTAGATATGGGCACTATGAATTTTAGTAATGTCGTTTGGAGTGACTAATGCACCTGCTACCTTCATGGACCTTATGAACAGGGTGTTTAAATCATATCTGGATGAATTTGTTATTGTGTTTATTGATGATATCTTGATTTACTCCAAAAGTAGGGAAGAGCATGAGAACCATTTGCGAACTGCTTTACAGATTTTCAGAGAAAAGAAGCTGTATGCAAAAATTGTCCAAATGTGAATTCTGGCTTGACAGCATGGCATTTTTGGGACATGTAATCAACAAGGACGGTATCTCTATTGACCCTCAGAAAATTGAAGCCATTGTGGACTGGCCAAGACTAACTAATGTGTCAGAAGTTAGAAGTTTTCTAGGACTTGCAGGTTACTACAGAATATTTATGAAAGATTTCTTAAAAGTTGCTATGCCATTGACACAGTTGACGCAGAAAAATGCACCGTTTGACTGGAACGATCAACGAGAGTCAGCCTTCTAAGAATTGAAAATTGGATGGGTAACTGCAGCAATTTTGACTTTGCTAAACGAAACGGATGGATTTCAAATTTACAGTGATGTTTTCTACAAAGGCTTGGGGTGTGTCTTAATGCAAAATGGAAAAGTAATTGCTTATGCTTCTCAACAACTCCGTCCCCATGAAAAGAATTATCTGACCCATGCCCTTGAACTCGCTGCTGTGGTTTTTGCCTTGAAAATTTGGCGACATTATCTGTATGGTGTGACTTGTGAAGTGTACACAGATCATAAAAGTCTCAAATATTTCTTCACCTAAAAAGAATTGAACATGAGACAGAGGAGATGGCTAGAATTGATCAAGGATTATGATTTGTAGATTTTGTACCATCCAGGGAAAGCTAATACAGTGGCGGATGCCTTGAGCCGAAAATCTATTGGAAATTTGTCTTGTTTGCTCACCAGTCAAAGAGAGTTATTATGTGACTTGGGAATGAATGAGATTGAAATTGTATTATGTGAACAGGGCGGGATCTTGGCCGCCATTTCTGCTCAACCTACAATCATGGAAGAGATTAGAGAAAAACAACTGCAAGATGAATTTTTTGAAAAAGATTGTGGATGGCATAGACTCAAAACCGAGGCCAGGATTTGTGCTGGAGAATAATGTGCTGAAATTCTAGAATAGACTTTGTGTTCCTGATTGTTTGGATTTGAGAAAACGTGTTATGATTGAAGCCTACACCTCTAAATTTTCTATGCATCCAGGGAATACAAAGATGTACCATGACTTGAAGCAAAATTTCTGGTGGCCGGGAATGAAGAAAAATATTGTTGATTTTGTGGTTCGATGTTTACATTGCCAACAAGTTAAAGCTGAACATCAACGACCTGCCATATTGCTACAACCGCTTCCAATACGGGAATGGATATGGGAACATATCACAATAGACTTCATTGTGGGATTACCTCGTTTGCCTCGAGGTATGGACTCTATCTGGGTAATTGTTGATTGTTTGACTAAATCTGCACATTTCTTACCTGTCAAATCTTTGTATAATGCGGATAAGTTGGTTAACTTGCATGTTAATGAGATTGTGAGATTACATGGTGTGCCAGTATCTATTGTACCTGACAGAGATCCTAAGTTCACTTCAAGATTTTGATAGAGTCTACAACAAACTCTGGGGACTAAATTGAGACTAAGCAGTGCTTATCACCTACAAATAGATGGCCAATTTGAACGGACCATTCAAACATTGGAAGACTTGTTACGGATGTGTGCCCTAGATTTCCAAGGTAGTTGGGAAACCTACTTGCTATTCGCCGAATTTGTGTATAACAATAGCTACCATTTGAGTATCGGCATGACTCCTTATGAAGCTTTGTATGGTAAGAAGTGCCGTTCTCCGATTTGTTGGGTCGAGATAGGTGACAGACCATTGTTGGGACCAGAACTTGTGCAAGAAACAACTGAAAATGTAAACTTGATTTAACAAAGATTGAAAACTACACAAAGCCACCAAAAGAGTTGTGCAGATGTTCGAAGGCGAGATAGAGAATATAAAGTCGGGGATCATGTGTTCATAAAAGTGACTCCAATGAAAGAACAAACTGGGGTTGGTATTAAGGGCAAGTTAGCACTGAGATATGTTGGGCTATATGAAATCCTTAAGAAAATCAATCTGGTGACGTATCGGGTAGCCTTATCGCCGGTCATAGAGCATATGCATAATGTTTTTCACATATCTATGCTTCAATAGTATTTGAGAGATCCATTCCACGTGATTGAACTAACTCATGTGCTTTTGAAAGATGACTATACTTATGAAGAACGGCCAATGCAAATTGTTAACCGAAGAATTAAGAGATTGAGAAACAAGGAAATTTCGTCAGTAAAAGTTGATTGGCAGAACCACGGAGGGACCTATGCAACTTGGGAAACAGAAGAAGATATGATGAAAAGATACCCAGATTTGTTCCCTCTGGATCCGATTTTCTTTCAGAATGAAGGTACTTCGAGTTTGGAGGACCAAACTTTTTAAAGGGGAAAAATTGTAACAACCCCGATCCATGATTACCTACTAAGCTATGATTAAGTATGCCTAATGAGTAATTAAGATCAAACTTTGAATTAATTGCATATAGATAACATCATTTGTGTTTATATCTGTTTATCGTAGAAATATCTGTTTGCATTTTTGTTTCATTCTGCGAATTGAAGGCCTTATCAGCATTTGATTATGAAATTGACTTGATTTCTGTGTTAGTTAGAATTTTTAGAATTTTATGGTAGGTTCAATTGAAATTTGACTCGGAACGGATTAATTAGAATAATTAATGTCCAATTGATTAACTTAATCAATAATTTAATTAAGCCACTAACTAAGCCTATATAAGGCCCATGTGAACTCATTAGTTCATTTTACACTCTCTTATCACCCTACTTTAAAGAGAAAAATGTAGAGAGAGAGAGAGAGAGAGAGAGAGAGAGAGAGAAGAAAAACTGAGCTCATCTTAGGTAAATTGCTAAAGAATTTGGAGGGTTTGGTTGGGACTTCAAACAATTGACCATTGAAGGTAAGAATTCAACCTTCTAGCTTTGGGATTAAGTCACTTAGCACATGAATTCAAAGAGTTGAGTTATGTAGTGCAAGAATTGAACTTAGATGGTTAACTATAGGAGTGTAACATACATGCGTGCATACATATATTTTAGCATTTGAGTTTGATTTCAAAGAATTTTCATATGCATGTGTCTATCTTCACTTGGTTTTGAGAATTCATCACATTTTTTACCATTTGATCTTAATTGATCATGTTTTGGAAAGTCTAAGGTCATAGTAATTCATCCATGTCATATTCATGGCATATTCATAAGTTTCAAGTCGACTTTTGAACAATTGGCATGCTATTGGGCCTTGATTTTACGAAATGGTTTTGAATTCAAGATGTTTTCCAAGTTTAGACTTGTTTTCTCAAGTTTTGGGGCCCAAAGGTTGAGTTTGAAGGCATTGAATTCGAGTTTTGGGCTTAGGAATGCAATCTGAAAATTCCAGAATTTGCATCTTGCGCTCGAGCGACATATCCTGCGCTCGAGCGACCACTCTGTGGTCTTGCACTTCCGTTCGAGTGACCAAAAGTTCGCTCAAGCATGAAATGCAAGCTCCCAAAAGTTTCACTTTTTTGCAGACCGCTCTTGAGCGACAAGAGGTGCACTCGAGCGAGGACCTCCGTCTTACGCTCGAGCGAACGTCGAGCGGAGAATTCACACAACCAGTACTTTTACAGACCGCTCAAGCGACAAAAGTTACGCTCAAGTGACCACTTACATTTTGCATGTCTGCTCAAGCGAAAGAAGTTGCGCTCGAGTGGTATCTTTGTTTCCAGTATTTTTGACCAAGTGTTTACAAACACATTTTGGCATCCACATTGCATCATGGGCATTCCTAGGCCAAGATGAAGACATAATATGAAGAATAAGGACTAGAAACACACTAAGAATGAAACAAAATAAGTTAAGTACGACCCAAGCGTGTGTTCCAAAATGTGTATCTGTTACGTTTGTGTAGGTCACGCGTCATGAACCGTTGATCCATTGGCTGCTATCAAAGTTACCTGTGCAATAATTTGTGAGTAATAACTCTGTAAAGTTATGTTTAACTTTTATTATTTTTTGATGAAGTGAAATGATCAATTTTCTAAAGTGCTATGTTTTGTATGAATGAATGATTGTCCAAGTTTCTGAAATATATTCGCCGTATCTTTAGCATCATATGATATGTGTCCCTTTATGGGTCATCGGAAACATCTCTGTGCACATGAGTCATCAAAGTGCCTTATGGCTGTCCCTTTATGGGTCATTGGAATGCCTTCACGGCCGTCTCTTCATGGGTCGTCGGATTTGTTATCGCTAATGGATGTGCCACGTATTATGATGTGAAATATACGAACTTTGAATACAAATACGACGTATATGAAACTGTTTTTGCTTTGACATCTGATCATGTATAAGACTCTATTTCTGTATGGACATCATTCAGTAAAATCTTTACTTTGTTTTTATTCATTGGGCTTTTACTCACTATTTATATTATGTATGTAGGTGAATAGGCGTGTGATCAGGTCTGAGTTGTTGCCTGGAAAATTTGGGTCAACTAACCACCGTGTCTCCCTTGGAGGTTTCCTTTTGAGATTCGATCAAGTTTTTGAGAAACAAGCCTTTGGGGCTTTTGTACTTTCTGATGTTTATATTTTGTCTGAACATGTTTTTGGAAATTCTGTATATGTGGTTTTGGTGACATACGACTAATATATTTATATAACGTCACTCTTATGTATCGAAGTTTTAAGCTTTTGTTCCATGTATGTCTGCATAGCTCTATGGACTATGAATATTTCTATATTTGCTTTCGCAGCCCCTTATTATATGATATTCAGGTCAGAGGCCTTTGGTAATCCCAAGATTACTGGCCGATTACGACGTTAAACCTATAGGGGCGGGTTTAGGTCGTGACAAGAACCATACAAAGCCTGCAAACATAATGGAATTGTTTGGTTTGTGTTTGAGAAATTTTTTTCTGAAATATTCCCTACAAACACATTTATGGAAGTAATCAAACCAAACAGATTTTCCCAAAAAAATTCTCAGAAATGTGTTTGGTTGTCTTTTTTCAGGATCACTTTTCAAAAAAAATTCTTAGAAATCCATTTGGTTGGTTTTTTGAGAAACAAAAAATACAAACACCCCTAATTAAAAAAAAAAATAGTGTGTAAACATGTTCATAATTTGGGAATCTCATTTAAAATAAAATTTATCGTTGATAAGTTCCGCTATATTACAGTTTGTAGTGTTTGAAAAACCTATTCACTTGTGAAAATTTCCCAATGATGCCTGCATTTTGAAATTCATAAGAAGGACCATCTCCCATCAGTATTCAAACACATTGCACGTTGTGGATAAAGGAAGTAAGTTGGTGTTGTGGGACAGACAGGGAGAGTGAAATCAACCCTCATACATGCCATTTTTTGGTTTGGGCGAACCAAGAGAGGGGAGCACTATCATTGACGATGTCGCTATTTCGAAGATAGGACTTCATGATTTGAGATCAAGGCTTAGCATCAACGGTAGGACCCAACGATGTTTTACGGTTCCCCCACGTCCACAATTTGCAGTCTACCACCCCAACAATTTGCACTCTACCACCTCCACGTCCACGCCCACGCACACGCGTACCCTTACGAACCCATCCCTGCCAATTGCCATCATCCGTGTTCCCAGCAGTATCCCCACCATAACTCCTTTGATAACCATCAGCATTTCCAATGCTTTGTTGATACCCAATGTCCCCTCCACCATCAGTTCCACCACACTTCTGTTTATAACCATTGGCTCCTCTGTTATTTGGTTGATAACTATTTGCATAGTCCTCTGTCTTAAACTGCTGCACATCATTCCGACCCTCAACGGTTCGACCTTGGCCTCCTGTTCCTCCCCGGCTTTCATTTCTCGCTAAAATCAGTCAATACCATATTGTCATATCATTCAATAGGATTCAACAATTCAAAAGTAAGAAAATAAACCCACAACAGAGTTTTATTTTCAGAAAACTAAATTAAAGTTTAAAAGAAACTAAATGAAAAAAAACCCATTATCATGTTTATCATTTTGACTCCATCAGTTTAAATAGATCAAAATAGACATCAAAATAAAAAGCTTGCCTCCATCTCATGCTGATGCAACATCAAATAAAATAAATAAATCTCAATTCATGAAAAAGCATTTGTGCAACTTCATTGAATCAAATAAATGAAGTCCAACCCTCAATTCATACAAACGACACAAATAAATATCTACAAAAGAGATTTAGTTGCATCAAGTGATGCTGAGCTTAGTCGCATGAGCCTGACACCAAGCAGGGTCAGAAAGCTGTTAAGACCAACTTCGTCTAGGACAAATACACCAAGCACCACCACTTTGTAGTCTGCCAGAGAAAGCATAGAGTTATGCAACTCTTAGACTGTGTTTGAATCTCGAATTTGTTTTGAGGAATTTTAGCCAATACTTCATAGTCCTGTGACAATCATGCCAATTAGATGAGATTAGAAAATGTAGATAAAGAGGAAACAACTTCTGATTGTTCTTTACAAGTAGCAGTTTTTTGACAATTTTCTCAGTAACAGATTACAAAAAGTTTAGCTCATTGTTCCGGATGAACTAAAAAGCACCAACAAGGTAATAAGTGGAAAAAAGAAAATAATTATGCCAGTAAAGTAAAATTAAACAATAAATAACCTGAATTTGTCTTCTGTTCATTTACATGCCCGATCTTCTCATTTATCATCCCATGTTGAATTCCTCTGATACCCAACAGGAGGAGACCTTGATATTCAAACCACTGTTGACTATCTGCAATTTGGGCATCCCATGATAATGGGTTTTTGTACAGATGGAAATTTGCCCCCAATTTTCTCCAATTTTGGCAATTCTTGTAGATCAAGTTTATCACCAACGAACACAGCAAAAAAAAAAAAAAACATGCAACACATTCTATTCTACACTTTCTTAATCTACACGAATTAAAATAGTTTTAGCTACGACCCAACAATGTTTTAGCTTTAACCATATGAGTGCAAATTGTTGCACTACATTTTTAACTAAGTCATTAACTACTGCATTAGTGTACCTACTGAAGGAAAAAACGAAAAACCAGAAGAACCCCATGGTTTTAAAAAAAAAAGGATCATAATAGTAAAACAACTAGCCCATCGTTTTAAAAAAAAAGTAGCCCATGGTTCCAAAAAACCATACATGACCAAACGAACATTAAAAAACATGCAACTATAGTACCGATACATGAACCATACATGCACAAGAAACATTTAACAAACCGTACATCAACACTTCTGACATAAAACAACTACCACAATCTGTTTGAAAATAATAAAAATCAAAATAGTACAACATAATTACTACCAATGGTTGAGCGACCATAACAAAACAACAAGTTCAAGCATTGTTACAACCACAGTTTGGAATATCCTACTTACGTACAATGACAAACAAAAATACCAACAAAAGGATGATAATAGTAAAACAAAGAAAAGCGTTGCATCTACAACAAACCCAAAACAACCACTTCTTGCTAGTACGAGGCACTTGCGCAGGTGTAAAATGCTGTATCCCACCATCATAGTCATCTACCCAGAGGAAGGAGCCCCTATGATTATCCCAATTAGGACAACGGAAAAAATAACGACCATTGTTTGTTTCGGTGTGAGCCATAATCACCAACATTGGACTAGCGCCACATGAACAATTTGGTGTCACCTTCATCTGCATATGGCGTGAAATTAGCAATCCCATTTTAAAATAAATACAATAAAACATTTTATAATGTGAAGTTTAAAACATTAACCTACTTTGATTATGTGCACCATTTTTCTAATTACCAAAAAGAATCTATCTACTTGTAATCATATACCTATTGTTGTATGCTTCCCACATAGATGTTGCAACCTCATCTCGCCATTGTCCTATCTACAGTAGTTGTTCATGTGACATGTTCACATGGTTGTGTTGTTGCATAATTGGTACTCCATCTTCATTTCCGTGGACATTTTGAACTCCAACTTCACCCTGAACTTCACTTGCACCTTCACCTTCATCTTCATCTTCATCTTCGTCTTCATCTTCATCTTCATCTTTGTCACTTGATTCTTCTGCATTGAAAAATTCATTTTGCTTTTGCACCGTCCGGATCCAATTGTGGAGAACACAACATGCCATAACGATTGGCCCTTGCCGTACCATATCATACCGTGACATGTGTCTCAATAATGGAAACCGTTGCTTCAACACTCCAAAGGTTCTTTCTATAACATCCCTCAAAGAAGAATGTCTATGGTTGAACAACTCCTTTGGACCATGATAGCGACGCCGCCTATTGAATTCCTACAAATGGTATTTTTGGCCACGATATGGGGCTACGTACCCAGGCACGTGTGTATACCCGACATCAACGAGATAATACTTGTCTACAGTAAAACACTTTCAGTAAGAACATTTCACGGCATATTTGGGTGTGAAAAAAAAAGAAAATACAAAAGTAAAAACAAATACCCTTTCTAGGTGGTGGGTGTGGAAAGTCAGCGGAATTTGTGGTAAGTGCTTCTAGAAAAATTCTCGAATCATGTGCACTACCTTCCCAACCAGTGTATACAAATGTAAACTTCATGTCAAATGAACATGCAGCCATGACATTTTGAGTTATATGCACTTTTCTACCTCGATATGGCATTTGGTCACCTTCTGGTGCCACAACAACAATATGTGTGCCATTTATGGCCCCTACACAGTCTTAGATGACATAACTATGAATTAATTTATCAATTTAATCTTTAAGCCATATAAAATAATTCAAATCAACTGCCATTTATGTTACCTTAAACCATGGCTAGTACCGTTTGTCATTCCGAATTTTAGGATGGGTAACAGCCATGTTTGGTGGTTGGATTACAAATGGTGCAAGATTTCCCAACGCTCGCATCATAAGTATGAAATGACGATGAATTGTCTCATTTGAGTGCTGAAATCGATCTCCAGCATTTCTTGTGCCTGAACTTTGACCACAAATAAATAAAAACATAGCCAACAACTCTTCCAGTGACAATCGCATGTTCGACCAGTCTACAACATTTCTACGAACAATCTGTTTAACCAATTCCACAAATGTCGAGACTTCCATTTGCAATTGGTTACGAATTGATTTAGGATTTCCACTTAGTAAGAATTTTATGTACTGATCACCGGTGTATGGACAATTACGTTGCGGTTGTCTTGTAGGAATGTCACGTGTTAGTTGACACAGCATGTGTAAGTCCATCACATCATCGTCGTCGTCATTGTACGGGTCGTACATATTGTTCGGTTGCCCTCCATTGGGTCGTGTCGACGACATTTAAAGTGGAAAGTGTAAAACAATCAAGGTATTATCAGTAATGATATGAGTATAGCACTAAAAATTTAATGACGACATTACAACAAAGAAAGCATGGCGAAAATAAATTACGACAACATAGTGCTAAGTCTAAAGCGAAACCACATAGAAAACATGAAATATCAAATTAGCTCAACACCCAACATAGTCCAAACCGAAAAGGAAAAACAAAAAAATTAAAACAAAAAAAATTTAGAACTTCAAGTTTAACAAAAACAAAAAAAAATAAACCCAAACAATTCTGCGAGCATCTTCATTTCCTTCACCTCAAACCGAACAGTGGGATGACCAAGCTCCTCACAAACTGAGGATCCAAAGGTACGTCATTTCCGGTTCCATGGTCATAAACATGGTTCACCATTCTAGTGATGTGAACATGTTCATGGCCTTCAAAAACAAGCTTGGATCCAGGGCCATTGATTTTAGGATGGCCATACATGCTGCAACGGTGTACGCATCAGCTGCCCTAGCATTTGCCTCTGCTCGAAGGTAAAACCGTTCACGTGCGTCACATGAACGTTGCCATGATTGCAGTGCATCATCCATTCTTGGATTCTTGCTGGACTGAACTTGGCCACTAGACTTACGCTTACTTTCGGAAGTGCAAGATTTATCTACTACGCCTTTCCCCAACATATATGCATGAAAGTGTTCATCCATTTCTCCCTCGTCATCAGATGTGGGTGCACCTTGACGAGAAGAACGGGCAAAAGCGCCAGTGGCAAGTGACTTGGCAAATATTTCTGACATGAGCTCATAATGTTCAAGGCCTTTGGTTTGGAATTGTTTTGCATTTGGGTGTGCCTACAAGTTGTAAACATTAATTAATCATTTAAAAAAATATTTCTCTATACACATGGTTTTGGTAAATGTATGCGCCAAAATAATTACCTGAACATAATTTTCCCAAACATCATTTGGGGCTGTCACTGTTTGAGTTACTGGATCCCAACCCAAACCCGTGTGGTTTTTCAGAGTAACAAACTCTTTGTAGTTCACCTTCAAACGCGCGAACTTACCCTTCAATTTTTTTAGCCCAAAATTTTTTCCAACCTTTTTAGTCATCTCCTCATCAATTGTTTGCCATTGCTTTGGGTAAAAACTCCTATCTTTCTTTGGCATGGAAGGACCCTTTTTCTTAATTTCGTCCACCAATATTTTTAAAAATATCTTCACAATTTCGGACCCCCACATCTTAAAGTCGTCATTATCGTTAGCCATTCTAGCCTAATACAAGTGCAACAAATGACCGTTTATAGTTATGTGAATAACTTAAGTTCCAAAAATATCATTGTGTTTGGCAGTAAATGAAATTAAGCATATGCATAATAATAGCCATTACGAATATTACGAATATTTAATATGAGATTCCGCGTGCAAAAGTTTACCGGATAAGGACAATCGTTTTCAGCAGTGAAGGAATTGATTGATGGTTGAGGTGATCTCTTCCTCTTATTTGTTGGTGTATTGAACAATGACCGATGAGTATGTAGTTGGCCTGGTTTAAAATCAAAATGAAAAATTCACTTATTAACAATTTTGTGCACGATAATGGTCTTGCATAATACATTTGCAGTGTTTTATACATTTATTATAAACCCCAGGCACAAGAGCAACGAAGCCTCATTATTGTATTGTTTTTTCTCTAGTCATAATCATATAAACCGAGTCATTACTTTTTGTATACCGCTTTACATGTCTATGCAATCACTTACATATTCTTCCAACACAAGCTAGACCCACACTGGTACATTAAAGTCAACAGTTATAAGCATAACAAATACCAAAAAATAGTTTACTTTAAGTTCTTAAAAGAGACAGCTTTGCTATTTTAGAAGAAATATACCCAGTGATTGACAAAGTGGAGGGAATGAAAGCAAAAGTTATGTTTAAATTATTTGGCCAAATCGCTAAATGCAATGCATTAATATTCACACAGAAAAAATAAAATAAAATAATGTAGAGTATGGCATTTAGGATGGTATACGGTGTTTGGATGCTATAGATAATGATATTTCAGATACAAATACAAATGAAAACCAAAAAATGAACTTCTAATTATTCCAAAAATCATTTTTCAACAAAATAAGAAGGTAACATAAGGATATGGTTCTTAGTTTGCAAACAAGAAAGTTGGTGAAGAGGAAAAATGTCTATTAACTAAAAGATGCAGCTGAGCATTCACAAACATCATTTTAACCCAAATATTTAAACCTCTGTAAATGCAGAGTTAAGTGACTCTGGTGTGTTGGTCAAGCACACATGCACATGGACAGTCTGTCTTGGTACACTGGGAATGTTACATAAAATCAAACATTGCTAACCTGAACTTTGTGGAGTTTGTAACCACAGGATTAATCGGTGTTTAACCCCAAAATAAATGAGACAGACAGAGAGAGAGAATTTCCGCACCCACACACAAAACGAAAAAAAAGAAAAAACTATTTGCTAAAATATTTTCAATCTGCTAAGCTATTTATCACTACAAAGATGTCCTCAAACACTAATGATGACAAGTGTGATAGGTAAAATAAGTTTACTCAGCAATGCTGAGTAAACTTAAGTTACACCCGTAGATGATCAGCAAGAACGAATTTGATAACCAATCTATGGACTATTTTCCAATAAACAAGCATGCATTACTCAAAAGGTCAGGTTTGCAACATTGTTTTGAGGTAGTACCTAAAGTAGACAGCTTTAAATTACTTAGTGGCTAAAATCTGGTTTGTTGATCTGTTCCAGTAGTTATATTCTACACTTCTGCATATTTGTAGAATTTGTGTACAAATTTCGTTTGGATATAACAACTCATATCAAAATTTGCTTTTTGCTGCATTTTTTATCAGTAAATTGAAATTTCAAGTAATTTCCTCAATGCAGACAGTGCTGCTACAAATTTTCGAAAATTTACCGATTCGAAAATTTCACCACAAATTGACAAACCCACAATCTTTTTGAAAATATAAGCCATGCAAACTTTGTAAACCAAAATCAGTCAATACATTGTTCAAAACGCATGTACCAAATGAAATTTAAAAAATAATAAAAAAAAAGTATTCGTTCATCAGAAATACCTCTTGCTTGCCTGCTTTTGGTGGCCCTCAAATCCCACCGTCCACAACGAAGTTTTGAGCATGGCCTCTCCGTTTTTGCAGGGAAGGATGAAGTTATGCTTCGTCTTGGTGGGGTTCCAAGGTGATTGGTTTGCATTTTATAGAGCCCAGAAGAAAAAAATGATAGATATTGATGTTACAAGTCCCGATTGTATGAATATTTAATTTAGTTTGACTAAGACCAAAGCTAGGGCACGATTTGGGAAAATCTGTGAGGCAGACAAGTTGTGGCTGTTCAAAGAGGACCCGTACGAGCAGATGCCCCCTATTGCCTTAAGCCTGTGCGACATAGAGATAAAGGAGGTGATAGACAGTGTTGGTGCATCTATGGCGAAAGATTTCTCAAATCTTCAACAGCGTATTGATGGAGGGAAGACAAGTGGGTCTCTTCGAAGGCACTTCGGCGAGTGCAAATCTTGGCCTATAGGTGTGAATCGTCTTCCTTGACACAGCCGAGAGAGAGCCGTTGGACTGCCTCTGAAGAATTTTCTTTGTATCAGAGAGATGAGGTCAGAAAGGTTCTTTTGAGAGAGAGAAGTTAATGACAGAAGATGCGTATTGTGTTGGGAACCATTTCTCTGAGACGAGTCTTTAGAGAATATTTCATAAATTTGTTTGCCAAACGCGTTTTGTTACTTTTTTCTCTCAAAAATTATTTCTGAAACACAAACCAAACAAGCCCAATGACTCTTGTACTTGGCTTATAGAAACCATATATTGTAATAAGTTAATAACATCTGGATTATACAATGTTTTTCTTTGTAGAATTGCATATTTCATAAAAAATAAAAATAACTTCACGCCCTTAATGAAAAAGCCTGTTTGTCAAGTATTTTCTCTTCACCCCACATGTAAAAGAGGTTTATTACATATATTCTAGAATTTGGATGTTCCTGATTATCTACATTTTTTGGGGAGGTTTTTGTTTTTTGTTATTTTTAAATTTTATTTCTATTATTTTATTTTTAAATCTTTATCTTTATTGTCTTTAGGATTTGGTTGTGATACTAAAGCTGTGATCAATGTTATTTCCCATCGTGATGCAACACAACGTGCTCTGATCCAACATGAGTACAAAGCTATGTATTCTGAGGACCTTCTTAAATAGTTGACTTCAGAACTTCGTGGAAAATTGGAGGTATTAATTCCCCAATTCCCTAGCACTACCTTCGAAATTTAAATTTCCTCTCATGCTTCTTGTTTAGTTAAACACATAGAGATTGATTCCTTCCCCTTCCTCAAATTTGGATGTTGTAAAATCTCTTCTACGTGTCAGACAGCGGTTTTGTGTTGGATGCATGATCTAGCAGGACGTGATGCAATTATATTAAAGCAAGCATTAAGTAGTGGCTCCACTAATCTTGAAGCTGTCATTGAAGTACTATGCTCTCGTACACCATCCTAGACTTACACCTTGAAGCAAATCTATTATTCCATGTTTGGGGTTTACCTTGAGAATGATATTGAACAGCAAACCTCAGGCGATCATAAGAATGTAGTCCCTCTCTCTGCTGTGTGTTTGTGTTTATTGGATTTAGCATTATTATAAACAATGTGCCAGAAACATGCAGCATAATTGCCCATTTTAGTAACTTATTTGGATTTTATTGCTAGCCATCTTCACAAAATAAATAAACAAAATTGGGTATTTCATCCAGGCTTTGTTGTTCTGGTTCACAGGCTTGTGATTTTTTTTTTTTTTTTTGTGGGATAATATATATATATTGGCAAATAAGAAACAGAATAAATATTAATACCTTGACTACTACTTGTATATATATTTATTTTAAATTTATTTCTTTGTTAAAAAGGAGTTAGAAATCTATCGCTAATCTCGTTGTTCACCTGCACATATATTTGCTAAATGAAATCAATTAATGTTGAACTGGATCTCTTTGGTTATCATAGCAGCATCTCTAATTTCTCCTTGGGTCTTTGAGACTACAAATATGCTTCTCCTGCCAATCATAGTTTTTCATCACATGGAAAGCAAAGTTTTATGTACATATATATAGATATATGTTTTTACATGTGTGTACACATAAATACATATATTTCCAGTGTTATGAATTTCCCCCCTACATTCATGGGAGGAAATTGAGAGTCTGACTTCTTAATGTGAAATACTCGTTGCAGCTTTTGCTTGCTTACGTAACCACACCACGCTCTGAAACCTTCGAAGTTGATAGAGGGATAGTTGAAAGGGATGCTAAGGCTCTCTGTAAAGCAGGGGAGAAAAAATTGGGAACTGATGAGAAAACTTTTATCCACATTTTTAGTGAATGAAGTGGGGTACATTTGGCTGCTATAGATTTTTCTTACCATAACATGTATGGGAACTCACTGAAAAAAGGTAATTTGTTCTTAATGTCGTCACCGTTTCTTGTTATCGGAAATTCTTGTTATGATTTTTAACAAATTGAGATAATTACAGGCTGTAAAGAGTGAAACTTCAGGGAAATTTAATCTTGCCCTTTTGACAATCCTACAGTGTGCACATAATCCTGTAAAGTACTTAGCAAAGGTATTTATCCAGTCTTAAGTTTTTCTTTTCTTATTAATGTAATTAGGACTTCTTAGGATGCATATCTATATGGGACCTTGCTGGAGACCCCCAGCTGGGGCAGACCCCCAGCACCCCCACCTCCACGTGGGGGGCTGTGAGAGGAAGGCTTAAAATATATATATATTTTTTGCACCAATCAAAAAACAGTGGGTGTGGTGGAGGTCACCTCCATTGGGGGTCCAAGCCATTTTCCTATATATATGGCTGTATGTAATAGTTTAAGGGACTAGACTATCATTTGAGTCCTGAACAACTGGTTTTTGAGATATTGACTTAGGATTGTGACTTCCCAATTTCTTTGTTCTTCAACAATACTTCTATGCAACGCCACTAGTGCATAATGTTTTGTCAATTTCATTTTTGGTCAAGACAATATGCAATATATCTTTACTCTTTGTGATGGGATTATAGTTCTCATAACATATAGTGTGACAACCCTCGCTACTGATTACTGCTAAACTGTGACTGAACATGATAAGTAACTGGTTAGACTGAAATTCTGAACTGATTGTGTGTGTATGTTGTTTTAGTGCGCTTCTATCTGTTTGCCATTGATTTATCTGTTTATGTTTTAAGTTTTGAACTGCAAATTGAAGGCCTTATCGGCGGCCAAATCTGAAATTGATTGGTATTTTATGCTAGTTAGAATCTATGTGATTTTATGATAAATTTAATTACAAGTTGATTTGGAATGATTAAATTAGATTAAATAATGTTAAATTACATTAGGTGGCTTATTTACCAAAATGCCATTAAATGGACTTTGCTAGACCAATTGTTTATTCTTGATTTACATGTGTTGGCATCACTCTTCATCACTCTTTTGCGGCCATAGCCGTGTGAGAGAGAGAGGGAGAGTGGGAGAAAACTTAGCTCATCAAGAATTTGGCTTGGAGACTTAGAAGATTTGAAGAATTCATTGCATAATTGAGCTTCTACCTTTGAAATTGAGGACCTAAGGTAGAGAATTCATCTTCTCCATTGTGAATTTGAGTTACTTCTTGCATGGTTCTTGGTGAATTAGAGTTTAGAGTCAAGTTTTGGTTCAAAATGTTGAATTGAGTGGTAATCGTGCATGCATGTCTATATTCTAGCTATGGTCCATGAATTCATCATGTTTTTGAGTGAATTGACTCATTTAACCAAGTATTTGAAGCTTTGATTTCAATTGAACACTTGCATGTTACATATACATTATGTCCATGAAGTTTTGTTTGGATTTGTGTTTAATTGAACTACCTTTGGGTTTTGATTTTACAAATTGATCTTCAAAACATGTTATATTATGGGTTTAAAGTGTTTTTCCAGAAAATGGGCCCAAGAGGTTGAGTTTTGAGGTGTTGAATGCTTGGTTTGAGCTTGGGAGGCAAATTTGGAAATTCCAGATTTTGGCTTCCACGCTTGAGCGAAGGATTCCACGCGGAGCGACCATCTTTTGTTCAGAGCTCCGCTCGAGTGAAGGGATGCTGGCTCGAGCGTAGATTGCAAGCTCTCAGGTTTTTGGTGCACGCAGACGCATGCTCGAGCGAGAGAACCTACGCTCGAGCGAGGATTGTGTCTCACGCTTGAGCGAGCGTCGAGCGGGCGTCGAGCGGAGATTTTCAACATCCAGCACTTTTTGCATTTTTACAAACCGCTCGAGCGAGAAAGTCCACGCTCGAGCGACCCCACTGTTTTGACAAGCTTGCTCGAGCGAAGAAAGCCACGCTCGAGCGAGACCCCTGTTTTCTGAAAATTTTGAAAAGTGTTTTAAAGTGCATCTTTGCCTCCTCATTTCATTCTAGGCATTCCTAGGCCTAGTTTAAGGCATCTTAATGAGGTTATTGAGGTAGAACCACACCGAGTCAAGATAGGGACTAAGTTGTTGATTCCCGAGTGTGTAACTTAGTGTGTGTTCGTTCTGTAACTGTGTAGGGTTGGCATCCGAGGACGCTCTTTAGCTGCTATTAGCCCAGTGCTCTGTGAGTAACAATGTTGTAAAGATATGTTCAATTATGAATATTTTTTGAACGATCAACTGTTTTGTTTACTGAAACGTTATTGTTTAATGAATGAATGTTTGTCCGATTTGTAAATTGTATTCGTGGCATCTATAGCAATTTACTGTTACTGTACTGTTACTGCTACTATTACAGAGATCTCTGTTGGTTCCCATGTTTGGAACCACTACTGTTTACTGTTATGATGGCCATCAACTGACTGTTCGGTCTGTTAAGACCTGCTATACTATTTGCTATTGGATGTACCACCTATAACTGCTATGGTTTCTAAATGGCTGATACGACTGTTTAATGACTGAAAGGACATTCATTCTTAACATCTTTACACAACTGTTATTCACTGGGCTTTAGCTCACTGTTCATATTTATATGTAGGTGTCCAGGCACCGGATCGGAGTTAAGAGCGTTGGGTTAGCTCCCTTTTTGTCAAGCCAACCAGCGCGCCTCACTTTGAGGTTCCATGTCAATCCAAGCCAGGGCTTTTTGGGGTGTCTCAGTTCACCCTTTTGCTTCTGTTCTGTAATACTGTATAAGACTTGTACTGTACTGTGCTAATTAGGGATTTGGTCCATAACCTGAATGTTGTACATGTGGTGTATATATGTTTTGCTTATGAATGTGAATATGTTACAGAAAAGCCTTTTTGCATACAGACTGTCACAGCTCATTGGACATCTTTTATTACTGTTTTGGCTTCCGCTAGCCCCTGTACTCTGTATTATTGTCTTTACTGTTAAGTAGGCTTTCGATAATCACGGATTACTGGCCGGTTGCGGTACTAAACCCGTAGGGGCGGGTTTGGGTCGTGACAGAGTGGTATCAGAGCGATATCAAACCACGAGTTATACTGCACACACGTGTCCCAATAAGTTATAGGATGTCCTAGAAAAGCGAATAGGGCATTGCATGAGCATTAAAAAAGTGTGTGTGGCCATGACATGAATATATGTGCTAATGTGTTAATATGTTTAAAGTATGCAACTGCTTATGTTTGTTATTGCCATAATTGCCTATAGTGAAATGGATAACGCAAGAAATGCCAATGAGTTTGAATCATTTGAGGCAAGAATGGCAAGGTTGGAGAGAATGGTGGAGCTTTTGGCTGAGAGTCTAAGACAACAACAGAACCAATAACCCCCACCTCCTCCAGTACAGCCAGAGCCACCTGTTAATGATGATATAATTACTCTGACACAGAAGTTCAGTAAAATGAAACCGTCATCATTTCAAGGAGGCCTTGAACCATTAAAGGCCGAAGCATGAGTTCTGGAAACCGAGAAATTGTTCGAAGTGTTTCCATGTTCTGAAGCACACAAGGTGCTATTGGCTACCTTCACTTTACAAGAAGAGGCCAGAAAGTGGTGGATGCTTGTCTGTGACACCAATGCTGCTATGACTTGGGCTCAATTTAAAGAAGCCTTCTTTGAGAAATACTTCCCTCAGTGTGTCAGGGATCGCAAAGTGACTGAGTTTGAACAGTTGAAACAAGGTACTATGTCAGTGGCAGAATATGAATCAAAGTTTACTGAACTTGCCCGATATGCACCACACATGGTGGATACAGATTATAAAAAGGCCAGAAAGTTTGAGAGCGGGCTTAATGTCGAGATACTTGACAGAATCAATGTGCTAAAACTACTGAAATATGTGGATGTTCTTGACCGAGCAATAATAGCCGAGTCGAATATCGAGGCACTGAAACAGACTGAAACACTGGAAACTGAATGGCGCGGTAAGAGACGAGGCTTTAAGTTCAAGAAAGGTCGAAATAACTCATCGAATAAGAAGCAAAATATAGGGTCAATGACCAGTTCTAGCCAGGGAAGTGGTTCAATACCACCCTGCTCTGAATGTGGGAAGAGACATAAAGGGGTTTGTTATAAAATCTCAGGTGCTTGTTATAGGTGTGGCAAGGTGGGCCACATGGTCAAAGATTGCCTTTCTGCTCCTCAGGGCAATAGTAAAGCTGCAGCCAGTGCCGCAGCATCAACTGTTGCACCGAAACCTAACCCCAAAGCTACTAGAAAAGAGCCTATGAGGCAAGGCCGAGTATTTGCACTTGTACCGGGAGATGTGCAGAATACCGAGACCGTTGTATTAGGTATACTCTCAATTTGTGCTCAAAAAGCTTATGTTCTGATTGATTCGGGGTCTATACATTCATATGTCTCGCATGCTTTTTCGCGAAAACTAAATAGACCATTGGAACCCATGAATTATTTGTTAGCTGTATCTTTACCCGTTGGGGGATCCATGACATGTGCTTATATGTACCCTGTATGTGAAATTATTGTTGGAGATGCGCATTTGTATATTGATTTACTGCCATTGAACATTGACCACTTTGATGTAATATTGGGAATGGACTGGTTAACAAAATATCATGCTACCATAGACTGTGTAACAAAACAAGTTGTTTTCTATCACTACAACAAATTTGAGATTTAAAGACGAAACAAATTTGTCCCAAAATGTATATATTTCGTCACCCAAACTATTTACGACGAACATTTTTCGTCACCCGTTTTGTCTCCAAAGGGTCGTCGCTAAAGGGTCTTAGAGACGAAAAAAAAATTTCGTCATTGAAAATGATAAATTTGTGACGAATTTTTTTGTCTCCAATACACTTTGTTGGGAACATACTTGTAAGTAATTAGCGACAAAATATTTTGTCATTAAAGAAGAAATTAGAGACAAAAGTATTTCGTCATAAATATAAGAAATAGAGACAAAATAATTTTGTCACGTTTAATATAAACGAAGACGAAAATTTTTTGTTAAAGAAGCTACCAATAGAGACAAAAATAAATTCATCATTAAAAATGATAAATTTGTGACGAATTTTTTTGTCTCTAATATACTCTGTTGGGAACATACTTGTAAGTAATTAGCGACAAAATATTTTGTCATTAAAGGAGAAATTAGAGACAAAAGTATTTTGTCATAAATATAAGAAATAGAGACAAAAAAATTTTGTCACGTTTAATATAAACGAAGACGAAAAAATTTTGTCAAAGAAGCTACCAATAGAGACAAAAACAAATTCATCATTAAAAATGATAAATTTGTGACGAATTTTTTTGTCTCCAATACACTTTGTTGGGAACATACTTGTAAGTAATTAGCGACAAAATATTTTGTCATTAAAGAAACAAATTAGAGACAAAAGTATTTTTTCATAAATATAATAAATAGAGACGAAATAATTTTGTCACGTTTAATATAAACGAAGACAAAAAAAATTTGTCAAAGAAGCTACCAATAGAGACAAAAACAAATTCATCATTAAAAATGATAAATTTGTGACGAATTTTTTTGTCTCCAATACACTCTGTTGGGAACATACTTGTAAGTAATTAGCGACAAAATATTTTGTCATTAAAGGAGAAATTAGAGACAAAAGTATTTTGTCATAAATATAAGAAATGGAGACAAAATAATTTTGTCATGTTTAATATAAACGAAGACGAATTTTTTTTGTCAAAGAAGCTACCAATAGAGATAAAAACAAATTCATCATTAAAAATGATGAAATAATGTCAAAAAAATTCGTCACACATTGAGGGTAATAGTGACAAAATGTGACAATATTTTTTGTCATGACAAATTTATTTAGCGGCGAAATAAAGAATTCATGACAAAATTAATCATCCACCTAAGCCAAATAAGAGACAAAAAAAACCTTCTTTAGGGATGAAAAAATTTGTCAGTAATTCCATAATATGTTTTTTCCACATTATATACCTATTTTATCAAAATCTAAATTTTAGTTCAACAAATATAACCCTGTTCATGTTGAAACCTGTTGAATATAACAATTCCATCATTACTTAACCTAACCTGTTATCAACACATTTACAAATTAACAAAATGAAATTATCCATTCATCATTACAAATAATTTCATCATAACACAATAAAATAGTGAAATATCCACAACATATCCAAAAGTTATAACTTGTTCAATTCCACCAAAAATCCAACAATAACTAGTGCAACTCCAAAAAGTGTGTATCCTTATCAAACAAAAATGAACATTCAAGCAAATTACATCATTGTTGCACATAAAAAATGCCACCCTAATCCAATCTGCAAAAAAAATAAATTAAAAGTTTTAGTAATTAATCAATTATACAAAAGATTAAAAACATTAGTAACTCATCAATTTACAATTAGATCAATTATACAATTTATCCTTATAACAGACTTTTTTTGAGATTATGAGAACAAAAAATTAATTTTAAGACTAATTCATAAATGGTGCATCCCATTAATGTGCCGTAAGTTCATACAACTTATATTGGTCCCTCCTAAGGTGTTTTTATTGGTACATGTACAAATCTGTAGTTGTGTGATAATTTAGCATTTCAACGGCCTTTTTTGAAGCTTTAAGTATAGAGAAAAAAAAATATTTTTTAGATTAATTCACAATTTATACATCTCGTGCAGCTGTACAAATTGGATGTCATATGCATATTTTCATTACTTCCTAACTCTTCAAACATGTATTCTTTTATAAAATTTGTTATATTAAAGTTAATATACTTTACCAAGAAGTATGTCCACTTGTGGATGAGTCCCCTCCACTTCCAAAGTGTCTAGTGAATCCTTTGGTCCTCAAAAAGTTGACAACATCAGCCATTATCTCCCCTTGCTTATTCTTACCCTCTTCAAGATCTTCTATTTTATTGTTCTGCATTTGTATTTGTTCCTTCTGTGTCTCTATTTGCATCTCAAGGCGCTTCACATAATCATTTGTTTCATCATATATGGTAGTGGTCCTCCTAATAGAGGATGAAGGTCTCATGCCAAGTCCCTTCACATAGCCAGACCTTGGCTTTAAGACTTTGATTGATAGCTCTTCTGCAGTCAAAGGGGTTGATCCCGGCTGTGAGAGGTGATCAGCCTGTGTCTGTATCATATTTTCCTATTAAATATAAAAAAAAATTAAATAATTATTAGAAAAATATATAAAATTATAACAAATAGTATTCTAAAATTTTGTTAATAAAAATTGCAATATATACTCACATAATTACACTGCGCTTGAGATGAGATCCACTCATGTGTTTTCTCATTATAGTGAGTTTCCTTGTACAACTCTGCTAAATCAGGTAGCATCTTCTTTTCTCGTGCCTAATTCGATAGACCAAATATTCAATAAATAAAGCTAAGAATCTAATATAATTCTGAAAGTGCAAGGATACGTACCAGTTTTTCTACTCTAATAGGGATTGACCTAGAACCACACCTATGTTTTGTATACATCCTTTCTCTGTTCGCAATGTTAGCCTTTGATTGTTCCTATAAGGAAGAATGACCAATGTAACAATGAAATGTATCATTAGTAAGACAAATATGTTGGCTTTTGATTGTTCTTGTAAGGAATAATGAACCAATATAACAATGAAATGTATCACTAGTAAAACAAATTTAATGCTTGATAATAAAGAAATTGCATTGTTCCTCTCTATCATTTTCCTATATATCATTTCAACTTAAAAGATATTTTAAATTATTCACTAGTTTCATTCAATTCTTTGAAAAATAGATTAGAGGACTTGTTGAGATTTCATCATAAGATGGTTTTTTTGGGTGAAAAAAGAAAAACGAGTAATTTACACCGTTCACAAATATGGGGCATATAAGCATGGGCAAGATAGATTGTGAAAAAATCCATTTACATTTCACAAGATATGGAACAATTACGGATACCAAACTCATAACCCTTTCTTTCTTCCACAACTCTATCAAATCTAAAGTTCTGTCTCAATACCCTATATTAGTTACTTAGCTAGTTGCTTATCATTATCATAAAACTTCAGACCAAACCCAAGAACAAACAGAAAATTAATACAATCATAGAAACTGAAATCTTAGTTCTTTATTCTATGATGTGAAAGATGCACTTTAAGGAACCATAAATTAATCTCCTATTATGCGAGCCTTCCAATCCATGTTTAATAATTTCCCTTTCTCATTTTCCCACTTATTTGGTTTTTATTATGTTCCACTTACATGCCTAAAAGATAAAGGGAAAAGAATACATATGGAATTTCACAACAAATTGATTGTGTTCTTTCTAGTTTTTTTAGAATCTCTCCCTATTCTAATCAAATTCTTTTTTCGCTGATATAATAAAAAAGATGAAAATGTTACCAGAAATTCTTTAGTGTTCCACTTTTTATCAATAAGATCTATCCACTTGGTAGGATCAACATTCTTTGGTGGGTGGTTTCTTGCATACTCCTCCCCTTTAGCCTCCTTCAACTCCATGAATTGTTTGTGCAGCCTATAGGTATGGTTACTCAATCTCCGACCAAATTTTGTGTTCATTGCCTTCTCTATATCAACAGGGTCTCCTTGTAAATCAAATTGTTCCTGTAAAAAATAGATAAGTCATAGATAATTCTTATAAAAAATAAAATAATTACAATAAATAATTAAGATTTCTAACCTATTATAAAAATGAGTAAAATGTCCTATAATAGAGTAGACAATGAACTTACATTCAAGCGTTGAAACATCGCCTCCTTAACGGAGGCATCAACGTACTTCCACCTACGAACACTTGGATCTGGTAAACGAGTTCGCACTTCTACACCAATCTTTGAGGCTAGTTTTGAGGCATAGTCCCCTACCGGTGCACGAAATTCTGGAGGGATAGGCACGCTAAGCTTTCCATCTCTATCAACAAGGCCTTGAACCTCTTTGCCTCGAGTCGGGCCACGAGCACGCTTAGCAGCTGATATTGTGAAGCCATAATATTGAAATAGTATGTGAACAAATTTAATTAAGATCTCAAATAAATGTAAATAAAGAGTGTGTCTTACCAATAGTATTACCAGCAGTCACCTCAAGTTGAGGCTCCACATTGAGAGGTGGTGGCGGATTGCTAGCCATCTCAAGACGTGAAGAAGTATCCCCCTCTTCTGATGCGTGGGTCAATGCCTCATGATGAGATTGTGAATGGGCTCTCGATGGTATCTCTAACAGCTGAATAACATAATAAAATATGAATATATGTACAAAGATATACATGTCTATGTGTGTATGAATTGAAAGTAACAAGAAAGAATATATTTCACAATGCATGAATGTATAGTACCTCATGCTCAAACGAATCATAGGATTCAGTGTCACTGCCATCTTCAGCCTCTGACGGTCGATAATCATTGTCATTTTCCTCAATTGGTATTTGTTTTTCCTTCCTCAATTTCTTATGTTGAACCGCAGCCTTCAAACAAGTTGTTATATTCTTCACTCCTAGAGCATTCATTCTCTCACGGTTTTTATTAATATTCTTCATTCTTTGTTTCTCATAGTTCGTTACCTTCTTAGTTGCGGTACTTGGTTTGGTCAATTGCTTTTTTGTAGCGTCCATTTTGCCCAACTATAAAGCATAATTGAACATTTTTTTGGTGGATATGCATAATTGAACATTAGATATAAAGAAAAGATAATTATATATTTCTATACATAAAGCATAAAGCAACAACAATCTCAACAAGTGGATATGTCATATAGGCTCTAAATCATTGAAATATGGCTAGAGTGAGATGGATGATTTTTGTTTTTACCATTTACTTATCATAGAACAAATTAATTATAAAGCCATTAGACACATAATATGACCAATCAATGATAAACCTACATAACAGTGGATGAACCCCACAACTGAAATTCAACTACATTAATTAAGAACAATGTTCATATAGAAAGTGCAAAATAACTACAAATCCTAGTCTACATCAAGATCCATATCGTAATCCACATCAGGTTCGTCACACTCTTCATTTTGTTCGTCAGCTCTATTCTCTGTCATTGTTTCATTAGATGACCTAACCCTTGTAACAACTTCTGCTTCAACACCATCTCTATAACATTGAACATCAGGGCCGATGTCAATTGGAACAACATCGGTAATATTTTCTTGTTGGAACACATCGTTTTCTTCTGATTCATCTAATGATTCTCCATCACCTACCTCTGGTACATCAAAGACACTCCTATGTTGCACTCGTTGAACAACTTGCCAAGGTTGTCCCCATTTGGTATCATTTAGGTAAAAGACTTGCTTAGCCTGGCTAGGCAAGATGAAAGGGTCGTGTTGATACCACCGACTTGTGACATCAATACTTGTGCAATAACCATCGGTTCGCAATGTTCTACTTCGACCTGTGTTTCCTGTGTTGTACCATTCACACTGGAACAATACAACTTTGTTATGACACATGTACTCCAATTCCCAAACATTGCACAAGTGACCATAAAATTCATGCATCACTCCCTCATGATCCCCTTCCGTAAGCACACCACTATTCTGACTCTTACAGCGATTGTCTACTTCTCTTGTACGAAACCGTACGCCATTGATTATGCAACCTGAGTACTCTTTTACTAGCAAATTTGGGCCATTTGCTAACGACCATAAATCATTGGTTGCCTCTGGTGACTTTTCTTCTCTCAATATATTTATCTACAATCACATATAACGTACATCAAGATAGTAAAAATAAATTAATAAATGATCAAATCTTATACAAATTTTTAATCATGTCTTAAAATTGAAAATGCCTTACCCGCTCTTTGAACCACTTGGGAAACTCTTGTTGTTGTATACGGGTTATGTCTTGGTCAGATGGAGTCCGTAATAGATTTTTGTGTATCCTACTCAAAAGAATGTGATTATTATGCACTGCTAACTACATTAACAAAGCTAAGAATACACATATTTAAATGAAAAACATACTCTAGATACTTCTCTATCTCGGGGCTATTGTTCAACAAGAACCAATGAGCCATATCACGATATTCTTGTGACATATCAGCATCCTTTGTGATTAGGCCAATAGGACGGGCAGTTTCTGTGAATATAGTCAACCCTTTGCGACGTTCGCCACAATCTTGATTTCGTTCGGGTCGATTATGCACTGTTTCAATCCCATCAACATACATTGAACAAAAAGTAATGCACTCTTTGACAATGTAAGCCTCTGCGATTGAACCTTCTGGTCGAGCTCGGTTTGTAACAAACTTTTTTAAAGCTCCGAGAAACCTTGAAAAGAGAATTAGTTAAGAGCAAGGTTACACATGCAACATATAATTACGAACCTTTCAATTTAACAATTACCTTTCAATCCGGTACATCCATCGATATTGCACCGGTCCTCCAAGAATAGCCTCACGCGGCAAGTGAACGGCCAAGTGAACCATCACATCAAAGAAAGCTGGAGGAAAGATCTTTTCAAGCTTGCATAATATGTGTACTATACGTTCCTCTAATTTCTCAAGTTCATTACGGCGCAGTGTCCTTGAGCACAAATCCTGGAAAAAGCTACCTAACTCAAATAGTGTTTTACTAATCTCTTTGTCTACGTAACCACGCATCCCAATTGGAAGAATTCGTTGTATGAGTACATGGCAGTCATGACTTTTCAAGCCTGTTAATTTACCATTTCTCGCATTCACTGATCTTGATATGTTTGCAGCATAGCCATCAGGATACTTCACTGATTTCAAGAATTCAAAGAAACCCTCCCTCTCTTCAGGGGTCAATGAAAAGATTGCCCTAGGTTTGACATAAGTTCCATCAGGACGACGTGTTAACCACAACTCTTTCCTTATACCCATATCTTCCAAGTCCATCCGTGCTTTGTCGGTGTCTTTGTTCTTTCCATCAATGCCTAACATAGTTCCAAAGGTATTTTCACTAAAATTCTTCTCGACGTGCATGACATCAATGTTGTGTCGAAGCTTCCGTTTCTTCCAGTATGGTAACTCATACAAGATGCTTACCTTTGTCCAATTTGGTGCCTGACGAAGTCTTTTCTTGTTTCTTGGATGCTTCCCATATGTGACACCTGTCACTCTGTCCAATTGCTCTAATATCTTTTCCACTGGTAACTTTAAAGATCTCTTTCGCTTCTCATGCTTACCATTGTAAGCCTTACTCTTTCGCCTTTCGGGGTGGTTTTGAGGCAAGTAGCATCGATGGTTAGTGTATGCAGTCTTACCTTTCAAGGATTGAAAATATGGTTCATCATTGCAAGTGTAGCAAGAATAATGACCCTTTGTTCTCCACCCAGATATGTCACCAAATGCGGGCCAATCATGTATAGTCCACATCAAAGCTGCATGCATCTGGAAAGACTCACCAGTTACGGCATCGTAAGATAATACACCATTTTCCCACAACTCATTCAACTCATCCACCAGAGGTCTCATGTAGACATCAATATCGATCCCTGGTTGTGATTCTCCAGGAATAAGTAATGACATCATAAGAAAGGGATCTTTCATAACCAACCAAGGTGGCAAGTTATAAGGAATGAGTACTACAGGCCATAAACTATACGAGTTGCTCATGTTCCCGAAAGGATTAAACCCATCAACAGCCAACCCTAGCCTCACATTTCGAGGCTCCAGGGCAAACTGAGGATGTTGCACATCAAATTCCTTCCATTTATCACTATCGGCAGGATGTCTCAATACTCCGTCATCTATACGTTTGTCCTTGTGCCATCTTATGTCTTCAGCAGTCTTCCTTGACATGTACAATCTTTTCAACCTTGGTGTTAATGGGAAGTACCGCAACACCTTATGGGGAATCTTCTTACCCCTGCCACGATTGATCTTGTATCTGGATGCCTTACATTTTGGACATTTATCTAACCTTGCATTTTCCTTCCAAAAGAGTACACAATCATTTATACAAGCATCAATTAACTCATATGACAAGCCCAAATCACGAAGTATTTTCTTAGCTTCATAAAATGACTTTGGAACCAAATTATCTTTTGGTAAAAGTTTTGTTAAAAACTCCAATAGTGTGTCAACTGACTTATTGCTCCAGTGGTTTGTTACCTTCATATTAAGCAGCTCGATGACAAACTTCAACAGAGTGTAGTTTGTGCAACCTAAGTACACCTCACGTTTGGCATCATTCAATAGTTTATCAAACGTTTGTACTTCCTCATTCTGGGGTGCATCGTTGGGTTCTCCTCTTATTCGATCTTCCACTAAGGCATCAATACCACCTAAAACCTCATCTTCATCAATTGCCATTTCATGGTGAGCCTCATTTGATACACATGGTTCCCCGTGCTCATGCCAAATAGTGTACGTTTGCATAATCCCATATTGAAGCAAATGAATTTGCACATTTCGAAGATTTTGGGAATAATAGTTCACACAGTTCAAACATGGGCACGGAATTTTACCTTCCTGGTCAACAACTGCCATTGCAAATTTAATAAATGATGTCACCCCATCAATAAATGGCTGACTCATCCTTCCATCAGGTGTCTTACCCAAGGCAATCCAACTCTTGTCCATGTCTGATCACAAATAAAAGATCAAGTTTTTTTAATTTGTTTATGTCATAAAACGCATCATGTATACTATTAACCTATTCCATTTAAGAATGTACAATATGTATCATACAAAGAAAATCATATGACGTTGTCTATCTCTAATCTTCCCTTAGTTCTTCAAATATATAACATAGATTGAGATGGAACATATGTAAGTAGTAAAGTTGCAAAGTACAATCTAGACTAATGTATTTTTGAATTGTTTGAATTTGGCCAAAATAGAACAGATTATGAACCAGACATCCCAACAGATCATGTACCAGACCACTGAGAGCAGCTACTGCTGTCCAAATACCTTGATCAAAGTATATCAAATTAGCTTTCACTTAACTCATGACTAGTTCTCTCTAAATCTACAAAATACCTTGATAAAAATTTGCCACAAATTCAGAGAGTTTCCTTTCCCATTACTGATCAACTAGCATATCACCCGTGCTATGCACGAATTATGTTTACAATTATCTATATATGTGAACTAGTGGTAACCCGTGCTATGCACGACATGTAAAAAATTAATAATATATTTTTATACAAAATAATATAAATAGTTAAATTTTTGTATGCAAATTATGAAAACAAATAACATTGAAATTTATAATTTTAGTAATACAATTTGAAAAAAAAAATTAAATTTGAAATTTTATTTTATAATTTAATAACGGATGCAAAATTTAAGGAATGAATATTGGTCTCATTCCAATTATGGTAACATAATTTAAGAAAGAATCCAAATTTGAAATTTTATTTTAGGGTAAATTACAAATACATCCCCTGAGATTTGTTTAAAGTACAGATGGCCCCCTGTGGTTTGGAAAATTACAAATACCCCCTTGTTAAAAAAATTTATTTAACAGAACTAACTAAAAAAATAAAATTTATAATTGCTCTCCTTGATAAAATTATTTTATATATTTAGTATACTTTCCATTTGAAAGTCATAAATCTAGAGATATTAAATATTTTTAAACAAAATAAAAAAAAATGCGAAAAAATAATTACAACTTTCAACCTTAATGATCAATTACAATTTTTTTTTTCTTTAAAATGAAATCTAATCATCATCAATAATAAGTACTTTATGTGAACCTAATAAATACAATCCTCTTTCTTTTTCTTTTCTTTTTTCTTCAAAAGTGAGTTAAAAATCAAATCACAAATTAAATCAATTCATAGTTAAAAAGCAAAATTAATTTTTTTTCTTCAAAAAACACAGTGAGTTTAAAAAATCAATTATAATTTTTTTTTTCAAAATAAATTCTAATTTATCTCAAGTATACAATCAAATTATTAAAATATTTTTAAATCTAGAATTCATTACCTATTTTGATATTATATTAGATTGTTAATTACTAACTCATTCAAAAGATTAAACTATTCAAATGTGACACATGCATGGTATGACTTAAATTTGCAAAAAAATTAATTATAGAATAAGATATAATCGTCTTACTTAAATTTTGAGTCCATGCTTTATTTTTTCTTTGTATTAGTCTTGTAATGACATCCAGAATTCACTTGACTTACTGTGTTTGTCATTTTGCAGTTCTGTTTGTTAATTCATTTTTTTTTATTACAAAGATGAGAAAAGAAAAGAAAATGATTTATATTTGGATCTCTTCCTTCTCTGCCTTGACCCGTTTTCTGGATCTGGTACTTACTTATGTGTTGGTTTTTGCAGTATGGGTGGAGATCCAGTTTACCCAACAGTGAACTACATTCAAGATCCAAATGAGGTGATTGATTTCAGGGGTCCAGATTTTCATGAACCAACACCCAATATGCTGGATTATTTGAAAGAGGTTGGCTCTAGTAACTCCTCTATTTGGAAATTTCAGTAATTTATTCAGAAGTTCATTTCAGGTCTAAGTGATTATGCTTCATAATGCGAGTAACTTTTTATATCAATCTCTTGAAGAGAAAAATACAAATTGTGAAGTTTATTTATTTATTTATTTTGATTCAAAGGAAAGTAATAAATAGGAGTTCACAAAAGCAAAACAACAAGCAGAGGGTTCATCCCTCAATACACTAACACCACACATATCATCAATGTTCAAAGGTGTGACTTCAGGTGGTGAACAAGCAGAATGGTGAACAATGAACATACAAACTCTACAAGCAGAATGAAAGAGATATCAAGCAGAATGAAAAAACAAGATTGCATATTCATTGTACATGTTGATAGACCAAAAAACTCTACAAACTCTACAATGAACAATGAAGAATGAACAAGCAGAATGAAAGGGTACCGTGAGAGCCCCTTCCAATCAGATTGTGGAAGAATGCTTCAGCAAAGAATCCCCTCAGCCGTGGGTTGCAACAGAAGCACACCAGAGGAAGAGTAGAGGAAGTTTGATGGTCTCACAGCCTTTCAACTTGATGGTCTTGAAGATGATAGCCTTTCAACTTCTAAGCCTTTAGATATATATTGATTGTGAGGAAGTTTTTTTGGTCTACAATGGGCCCAACTTCTCAGCTTTCAATTTTATTTGGTTTCATTTTTTGAAAACGATTTGGAGTTATTTTTTTTTTAGATACACTTAATTTAAATATACTTAAAAGGTAAAATATTTATGAAAAATAAAAATCAATAAAAAAATGACAATGTACTAAATTTTTATATTTTTTTTTGTATGTAGTGAATTTTTTACAGTGTTTCATAAATTTTGTACTTTTTAAATTTATCTAAGGGGCAAATTACACAGGTGGTCCCTATACTTTATTTATTTTGCGTCATTGTGGTCCCTACACTTTCAATTGGCACAATTTTGACCCTTAATTTTAAATTTTGTGTCAATCTGATCAATTGATAATGCCGTTAGTGTTTCTAAATGAAAATAATCACTGAATATTGATTGAAATTAACTCACTGAGGTTAGTATCACATCTCTACTTTTCTACACAGCATTTCGTAAAAAGTAAAAAAAAAATATACTTAATTATCTTTTTGGGTCACATTATATCTCTACTTTTCTATACATATTTTCATAAAAAGTAAAAAAATATGCTTATTTGGCACTTCCCAAACTACCACTAAGTTGATGTTAAAAAAATTTACTTTTTATAATGGCATACATAATTTAAATATGACTTTTTTTAATTTAAAATTACAATAAAATATCAAATAGAGTAAAAACAAATTTCTTACAAAATAAAAGTATTTGAATAAAAAAAAGGTAAGAAGGAAATTTTTATTTAATTTGAAAATAATTTTAGATGAATAATAAATTATCACCTATAATCCTCTTCTTTTTTTAAAAAATAAAAAAGTTTAACGAACTATCACTTTTAATAAAAAAGAAAAATTAAGGTTTCCTTCTAATTTATTTGAACAAAAGTAACTTTTTAACAATTTGAGCCAAATATATCTTTACTCTTTATTTTAATTTCTTTAATTGACAATTGAGATAAATAAAAAAAAATTAATAAAATCCACCATGTTTGGTAAATACTAAAAAATGTATGTTTTGTTCTTTTTTTTTTTAAAAAAAAAATTATATTAAAAAATATTATTGTTCAAGTCCTTATAGTTTAGAAGGACATAATTTTTTTTATAAAATTAAAAAAAATTAATAGCGATTAATAATTTGAACACATGTATTTAACACAAATTATATTTAGACCAATAATATTATGACACATGTAAATATTGAACTCATTCTAATCGTAGTAATATAATTTGAAGAAGAATTCACATTTGAAATTTTATTTTATAATTTAATGAAGGATTCAAAATTTAAGGAATGAATATTGATCTCATTCCAATTATAGTAACATAATTTAAATAAGAATCCAAATTTGAAATTTTATTTTCAGAATATAAAATTAATTTATAAACCAATCATATTGTAACACATATTAACAAAAAATTAAACAAAATAAAAAAAATGAAAAAAAAAGAATTACAACTTTCAACCTTAATGAAATGACAATATTTTGAAATTATAATAGTATATAGATAAATCATGAAATATATCATTATTTAAAACTTATGTATTATGGGATAAATGATTATAATTTTAAATTTAAATTAATAAAATACTTTCCATATTTAGTGTTCCTCAAATTTGAATTTTGAAATGGATTGGTGTACTTTCTATTTTTTATTTTATATATTTGATATACTTTCCATTTGAAAGTCATAAATTAAGAGATATTTATTAATTAATTAATTAATTAATATTATTATTTATTTATTTTGCTTGAATGAAAGCTATAGAGGATTTTTTTTAATTACTTAAAATCAAAAAATTAGAAATTTTAGTTTGATTGGAGCTCCCACAAAACTTGAGGATTTTTTTTAATCATATGTGTTAGACTTTTCAAGGAATTAAATGTCTTTTTTTTAATTATATTATATTAAAGTTTAATATTTTAATAATAATCATATGTGTTAGACTTTTCAAGAAATTTTTTTTATGTTTGTTCTTAATGCATTAAAGTGTTATTATGAGGGATAATAATCATATGTGTTGGGATTTTTCAAGAAATTTATGTGTTGGATTTTTAAAAAAAAATTTATGCTTGTTCTTAATGTATTAAAGTGTTATTATGAGAGTAAGACTTGGAGGTTGGGAGAAGTTAATAAATGCTATGGTTTTTTTTTTAAATCAAAAAATTAAGAAATTTAGATTGGGAGATTGGAGCTCCCACAAGGCTTGGGGTTAAAAATCCCTTTTTGCTTAATATATAGTACTAGCATATCACCCGTGCTATGCACGGATTGTGCTTACAATTATCTATATATGTGAATTGTGATTTTAAATTTTTTTTTAAATGTCTTCTTTTTTTCCTTTTTTATATTATATTAAAGCTTCATATTTTGATAATAATCATATGTGTTGGATTTTTCAAAGAATTAAATGTCTTTTTTTATATTATATTATATTATATTAAAATTTAATATTTTGATAATAATCATATGTGTTGGACTTTTCAAGAAATTTTTTTTTATGCTTGTTCTTAATGCATTAAAGTGTCATTATAGGGGATAATAATCATATGTATTGAGACTTTTCAAGGAATTTATGTGTTGAATTTTAAAGAATTTTGTTTATGCTTGTTCTTAATGTATTAAAGTGTTATTATGAGAGTTAGACTTGAGAGTTGGAAGAAGTTAATAAATTCTAAGATTTTTTTTTTTTTAAATCAAAAAACCAGGAAATTTAGATTGGGAGATTGGAACTCCCACAAAACTTGAGGTTAAAAACTCCCTTTTGCTTAATATATAGTATAGATAGATTGCAATTTTTAAATGTCTTTTTTTTTTTTTTTAAATGTCTTCTTTTTTTCCTTTTTTATATTATATTAAAGTTTAATATTTTGATAATAATCATATGTGTTGGACTTTTCAAGGAATTAAATGTCTTCTTTTTTTTATTATATTATATTAAAGTTTAATATTTTGATAATAATCATATGTGTTAGACTTTTCAAGAAATTTTTTTTATGCTTGTTCTTAGTGTATTAAAGTGTTATTATGAGGGATAATAATCATATGTATTGGGACTTTTTAAAGAATTCATATGTGTTGGATTTCAAAGAATTTTTTTTTTATGCTTGTTTTAATGCATTAAAATGTTATTATGAGGGTAAGACTTGGGGGTTGGGAGAAGTTAATAAATGCTAAGGTTTTTTTTTTAAATCAAAAAATCAAGAAATTTAGATTGGGAGATTGGAGCTCCCATTCGAGTTAGGCTTAGGGGTTGTGAGAAATTAATAAATGCTAAGGTTTTTTTTTTTTTTTTTTAAATCAAAACATTAAGAAATTTAGATTGGGATATTGGAACTCCCACAAAACTTGTGAGTTAGAGATAGATATAAATAAATAGATAGATATAGATATTTATATTTATATTTATATTTGTTTTAAATTTTTTTAATATACAAATTATTTGTTTTGGAAAAAGTAATGCAGTAATTATGAGCGAAGTCAAAAAGTCTTGTGAGTTGAGAGAAATTAATAAATGCTAAGGTTTATTTATTTTTTTTTAAAACAAAAAATTAGAAAATTAAGATTGGCATATTGGAGCTCCTACAGGCCTTTGGGGTTAAAAACCCCATTTTGTTCTTAATGCATTAAAGTGTTATTATGAGGGATAATAATCATATGTGTTGGGACTTTTCAAGGAATTCATATGTGTTGAATTTCAAAAAAAAATTTGTACTTGTTCTTAATGCATTAAAGTGTTATTATGAGGGTAAGACTTAGGGGTTGGGAGAAGTTAATAAATGCAAAGATTTTTTTTTTTTTTAAATCAAAAAATCAAGAAACTTAGATTGGGAGATTAGAGCTCCCACAAGGCTTGGGGTTAAAAACCTCCTTTTGCTTAATATATAGTATAGATAGATATATAGATAGATAGATTTAATAAGAATTTATATTTGTTTTAGAATTTTTTTTTAATATACAAATTATTTTTTTAATTTTTTTTATAAAAATAATTTAACAATCCCATTAATAACCATAGTGTATGAGAGAAATTGAAAAGGGTGTAGGTGTAGGTATGAGAGAAGTCAAAAAGGCTTGTGGCTTGGGAGAAGTCAATAAATGCTGAGGTTTTTTTTTTTAAATAAAAAATTTAGAAAATTAAGATTGGTTTATAAAAATAATTTAACAATCCCATTAGTAACCATAGTATATGGGAGAAGTTGAAAAGGGTGTAGGAGTAAGTATGAGAGAAGTCAAAAAGTGGGTTGGGAGAAGTCAATAAATGCTGAGTTCTTTTTTTTTTTTTTTAATCAAAATTTAAAAAAATTAAGATTGGGATATTGGAGCTCCCACAAAGCTTGTAAGTTAAAAACCCCATTTTCCTTATATAATACTAGCCTATCACCCGTGCTATGCACGGGATAATTATAAATATTTATATTTGTTTTAGATTTTTTTTAATATATAAATTATGTTTTTTAAGATTTTTTATAAAAATAATTTAACAATCTTATCACTAACCATAGTTTATGGGAGAAGTTGAAAAGAGTACTGCAGTAACTATGCATGGGTTGTATTTATAATTATCTGTATAAGGAGATTTTAAATGCTGATTAGAGAATTTTGGCCAAATCAATAAATGCAGGCATATGGAAAGACACGTGGATTGAAAAAAAGATAATGAATTCTGATCAGGGGATATATACGTGAATTGTGATTTTTAAATGTCTTCTTTTTTATATTATATTAAAGTTTAATATTTTGATAATAATCATATGTGTTGGACTTTTCAATGAATTAAATGTCTTGTTTTTTTTATATTATATTAAAGTTTAATATTTTTGATAATAATCACATGTGTTGTACTTTTCAAAGAATTTTTTTTTTATACTTGTTCTTAATGCATTAAAGTATTATTATGAAAGATAATAATCATATGTGTTAGGACTTTTCAAGGAATTCATATGTGTTGGACTTTTTAAGGATTTTTTTTATACTTATTCTTAATGTTTTTTTTCCCCTTGAATTCATCTTTTTTTTTTTTTTTTATTCGGGTATTTTTTTTTTCAATTTATTTAAGATGGACTTGTGGGTATCTATTTTTTTTAATTTAATTTATCTGTGATTTCCATTTGTTTTTAATTATTATTATTTAAGTAAGTTATGATGTGAGTTAGATATGTGATAGACATGTGAATTTTATTGATTTAAAGTTTATTTAGATAAACTTTAAAGATTTTTTTTTTAGTTTTTTAGTTTTTTTTTTGGTTATGTTATAATATAATATATAAAATATAGGTAGATATCTACAACTTTAATAAAAAAAATATTATCTAATTTTTTGGGGAAGAGAAAAAGAATGCAAGTTTTAATATTTTTTTTTGAAAATTTGTGATAGAGATTAGGAGGGAGAGATTATGAAAATTTTTGTTATTAAATAAATAAATCAGTCAATAGTTTTTTTTAATCTATTTTGTAAATTAAAAATCAATAATTTTAGAAAATTGATTAATTTGTCTCATTAAGTGATTTAAAATTTTGATAGATATACATAAAAAAATACATAATTATATTATTAAATCATAATTCAAATTTAGATGTTACATTTTTTTGAGATCTATAGCTAAATTCTTATCTTTTTTTTTTTTTAAATTTTTGTGTGTAACCATAGTGTATGGGAGAAATTAAAAAGAGTGTTGCAATAATTATGAGAGAAGTCAAAAGGGATTGTGGGTTGGGAGAAGTCAATAAATGCTGAGGTTGGATTGGGAGAAGTCAATAAATGCTGAGGTTTTTTTTTTAAATCAAAAAATTAGAAAATTAGGACTAGAAGATTAGAGCTCCCATAGGCCTTGGGGTTAAAAACCCTCTTTTGCTTAATATATAGTATAGATAGACTAGCATATCAACCGTGCTATGCACGGATTGTATTTACAATTATTTATATATGTGAATTGCGATTTTTAAATGTCTTTTTTTTTTCTTTTTTCTTTTTTTAAATGTCTTCTTTTTTTCCTTTTTTATATTATATTAAAGTTTAATATTTTGATAATAATCATATGTGTTAGACTTTTCAAGGAATTAAATGCCTTTTTTATTATTATTATATTATATTAAAGTTTAATATTTTGATAATAATCATATGTGTTGAACTTTTCAAGAATTTTTTTTATGTTTGTTCTTAATACATTAAAGTGTTATTATGAGGGATAATAATCATATGTGTTGAGATTTTTCAAGAAATTCATATGTGTTGGATTTCAAAGAATTTTTTTATACTTGTTCTTAATGCATTAAAGTGTTATTATGAGGGTAAAACTTGGGAGTTGGGAGGAATTAATAAATGCTAAGGTTTTTTTTTTTAAATAAAAAAATCAAGAAATTTAGATTGGGAGATTGGAGCTCCCAGTAGACTTGGGGTTAAAACCCCCATTTTGCTTAATATATAGTATAGATAGATAGATAGATAGATATAGACATATAGATAGATAGATATAGATATGGCACATACCATTTATATGACACAAGGACCAAAGTACCGGGACAATTGCTGCAATTTGCCCTCATCTAAATTAAAGGGATTTAAAAAGTAAAAAAAAAAAAATTTTATAATATTAAAAAATGTTCACTAAAAAAATATAGATTAAAAATTAAAAATTAATTATTGAAAACTCCATACTAAACAAGGTAATGTTTTCTGTTAATTTTGAAAATTAAAAAATTATTATTAATTTCCCTCTGTTTTTTTTCTCACCAAAAAAAAAAAAAAGCTTTCTTTTTTTTTTTTTTTTTTTGTGGAGAGGGGTTTTGACTTGCGATTTTTCTAAAATGAGTGTTCTAGACGAAAAGGGTAGAATTGGTTCAAACAATGAGAAAAAGTGCTTATGCAAGGGGCGCCTTCACTATGAGAAAGAATAGTCGGTTTTGCATAAGGTGCCTTCTTGGATAATAGCTTCAATACTAGCATGCATGAAGGGCTTAAGTGTGAGACATATGAGAGGGGCTTTAGTGCAAAAATAAAAGAAATGGTTTACAGAGTGTCTTCTTGCTTCACAACTTCAATACTTGTGAGAGAGGAGTAGGCTCAAGTGTGAGAGAGAAATGAGGGTTTGTAGGAAGTTTCTTCTTAGGTCACGACTTGAGTGTCCGTGCACATGAAAATGAGTGATAAGGGTCAGAGTGTGTCTCTTGGGGTGACGGTTTCAGTGCTCCAAAACACAAAACCATAGCATTTTAATAAAGAGAAATAATTAGTGATAAAATATTTTTGTCTCCTTAAATACAAGAATAGAGAATTTATTATTGGTGACGAAATATTTTTATCTTCCACAACATAACCTTATGAGACGAAAAATATATTCATCGCGCAATCAATCAGAATTTATTAGTGACGAAATATTTTCATCTCCCACAACTTATTCTTCCAAGACAAAAATATATTTGTCGCCCATTTAATAGAAAGATGAAACGGCATCGTTTGCATGATGGAGTGTTTATTGGTGATGAAATATTTTCATCTTCCATAACTTATCATTCCTAGACAAAAATATATTTGTCGCCTAATAAATGGAAATATGCAACGACATTGTTTAATAGGTAGGGAATTTATTGGTGACGAATTACGTTCGTCGCAAAAAATATATATATTTTGTGACAAAAATGTTCGTCTCCAATGAGTTAAAATAATTCGCGCCAATGCAAATGAAATTGGCTCCTGAATTTTGCAGACGAAATTTTTTTTCGTCTCCTATACGTTTGAGAAAAATTAAAACAAATGACAAAATTAATATTTTGTCATCTTTGGGTTAAATTTTAAGACAAAAAAAAAAAAAAATTGTCACCAAATTTTGTCACAATAGCTTATATTTCTTGTATTTTGTTTCCTTGTTTAATTATTATTATTATTATTTTCTTTTTGTGGAGAGGGGTTTACTGTGAGAAAGAATAGTAGCTTTGCACAAAATGTCTTTTTGGATAACAATGTTTGCATACACAAACGGCTTAAATGTGAGAGAGAATAGAGAAACTTCAGTGCAAAATAGAAGAGATGGTTTATAGAGATTGTTTTCTCGAGTCACAACTTCAATACTTGTGAGAGAGGAGACTCAAGTGCGAGGGAGAAATGAGGATTTGTAGAGGGTGTCTTTTCGGGTCACAACTTTAGTATTTGTGTGTGTGTGAAAGTAAGTGATTAAGGTAAAAGCGTCTCTTAGTTTCTGACGACGTTTTAATAAAGAGAAATAATTAGTGATAAAATATTTTCGTCTCAAACTCATATGTTCGTTGCCTAATCAACAAAAATACAAAAACAATGTTGTGTGGGGATGGAGAATTTATTGGTGATGAAATATTTTCGTCTCCTTCAACTTAACCATATGAGACGAAAACATATTCGTTGCACAATCAATCAAAATGCAACACGACACATGGAGAATTTATTAGTGACGAAATATTTTCGTCTCCCAAAATATATCCTGCCAAGACAAAAATATCTTTGTCGCCTAATTAACAGAAAGATAAAACGAGCATGAAGGGTTTATTGGTGATGAAATATTTTCGTCTTTCATAACTTATCCTTCCTAGACAAAAAATATATTTGTCACCAAATAAATAAGAAAATGAAACAACATTGTCTAATAAGTTTGGAATTTATTGGTGACGAATTCCTTTTGTCGCAAAAAACTTTAAATTTTGTGACAAATATGTTCGTCTCCAATGAGCTAAAATAATTGGCGCCAACAAGAAAAAAAATTGGGGCCTCTTTTTTTTCTGACGAATTTATTTTTTCGTCTCCTATAGTTTTGAGAACAATTAAAAGAAATGACAAGAGTAATATTTGGTCATGTTTGGGTTACGCTCTAAAATGAAAATAAATTTTATCACCAAATTTTAAAAATTAATTATTGAAAACTCCATACTAAACAAGGTAATGTTTTCTATTAATTTTGAAAATTACAAATTTTTTATTATTTGTTTCTCTGTATTTTTTCTCACCAAAAAAAAAAAAAAGCTACATTAATTATCTTTTTTTTTTTTTTGTGGAGAGAGGTTTTGACCTTCGATTTTTCTAAAATGGGCATTCTAGATGGAAAGGGTAGAGTTGGTTCAAACAATGAGAAAAAGTGCTTGCGTGCAAGAGGGGCCTTCATTGTGAGAAAGAATAGTGGGTTTGCATAGGGTGCCTTCTTGGATAATAGCTTCAATGCTGGCATGCACGAAGGGCTTAAGTGTGAGACAGAAGAGATGGGCTTTAGCGCGAAAGAGAAGAAATGGTTTACAGAGTGTCTTCTTGAGTCACGACTTCAATACTTGTGAGAGACGAGTAGACTCAAGTGCGAGAGAGAAATGAGGGTTTGTAGAAAGTGTTTTCTTGGGTCACGAAACTCATATGTTCATTGCCTAATCAACAAAAATACAAAAACAATGTTGTGTGGGGATGGAGAATTTATTGGTGATGAAATATTTTCGTCTCGTTCAATTTAACCTTATGAGACGAAAATATATTCGTCGCACAATCAATCAAAATGCAACACGACACATAAAAAATTTATTAGTAACGAAATATTTTCGTCCCCCAAAACATATCCTTCCGAGACAAAAATATATTTGTCGCCTAATTAACAGAAAGATAAAATGAGCATGAAGGGTTTATTGGTGATGAAATATTTTCGTCTTCCATAACTTATCATTTCCAGACAAAAAATATATTTGTCACCAAATAAATAAAAAAATGAAACGACATCGTGTAATAAGTTTGGAATTTATTGGTGACGAATTCCTTTTGTCGCAAAAAACTTTAAATTTTGTGACAAAAATGTTCGTCTCCAATGAGCTAAAATAATTGGCGCCAACAAAAAAAAAAATTGGTGCCTCTTTTTTTCTGACAAATTTATTTTTTCGTCTCCTATAGTTTTGAAAACAATTAAAAGAAACAACAAAAGTAATATTTTGGTCATGTTTGGGTTACATTCTAAAATGAAAATAAATTTGATCACCAAATTTTAAAAATTAATTATTGAAAACTCCATACTAAACAAGGTAATGTTTTCTATTAATTTTGAAAATTACAAATTTTTTATTATTTGTTTCTCTATATTTTTTCTCACAAAAAAAAAAAATAGCTACATTAATTATCTTTTTTTTTTTTTTTTTTTTGGAGAGAGGTTTTGACCTTCGATTTTTCTGAAATGGGTGTTCTAGACGAAAAGGATAGAGTTGGTTCAAATAATGAGAAAAAGTGCTTGCGTGCAAGAGGGGCCTTCACTGTGAGAAAGAATAGTGGGTTTGCATAGGGTGCCTTCTTGGATAATAGCTTCAATGTTGGCATGCACAAAGGGCTTAAGTGTGAGACAGAAGAGATAGGCTTTAGCGCGAAATAGAAGAAATGGTTTACAGAGTATCTTCTTGAGTCACGACTTCAATACTTGTGAGAGAGGAGTAGACTCAAGTGCGAGAGAGAAATGAGGGTTTGTAGAAAGTGTTTTCTTGGGTCACGACTTCAAGGTCCGTGTACATGAAAATGAGTAATAAGCATCAGAGTGTATCTCTTGGGGTCACAGTTCCAATGCTTTGAAACACAAAACCACGGCATTTTAATATAGAGAAATGATTAGTGATAAAATATTTTTGTATCCTTCAATACCAGAACAAAGAATTTATTATTGGTGATGAAATATTTTTGTCTTCCACAACTTAACCTTATGAGACGAAAAATATATTCGTCACGCAATCAATTAGAATTTATTAGTGACGAAATATTTTCGTCTCCCACAACTTATTCTTCTGAAACAAAAATATATTTGTTGCCTATTTAATAGAAAGATGAAATGACATTGTCTGCATGATGGAGTGTTTATTGGTGACGAAATATTTTCGTCTTCCATAACTTATCCTTCGCAGACAAAAATATATTTGTCGACTAATAAATGGAAATATGCAACGACATCGTTTAATAGGTATGGAATTTATTGGCGACGAATTATGTTCGTCACAAAAAAAAAATTATATTTTGTGACAAAAAAGGTTTGTCTCCAATGAGCTAAAATAATTCGCGCCAATGCAAATGAAATTGGCGCCTCATTTTTGCACACGAAATTTTGTTTTCGTCTCCTATACTTTTGAGAAAAATTAAAACAAACGACAAAATTAATATTTCGTCATCTTTGGGTTAAATTTTAAGACAAAAAAAATTTCGTCACCAAATTTTGTCACAATAGCCCAGATTTCTTGTATTTTTTATTGATTTTAAGCATTTGGTGATGAAATTTGGTTTTCCTCTCTAAAAATAATACATTTGGAGACGAAATTATTTCCTCTCTAAAATTTTTTACAATGGTGACGACAAATTTCGTCTCAAAAATGGCGCCAAATCTTCCACCAAATTTTCCAAGAGCGGGAAATTGTTTTGTGACGAAAAATAAAATTTAAAGACGAATAAAATTTTCGTCACCTATTGTTTTATTTGATTTTAAGCATTTGGTGACGAAATTTGATTTTCCTCTCTAAAAATAATACATTTGGAGACGAAATTATTTCCTCTCTAAAATTTTTTACAATGGTGACGACAAATTTCGTCTCCAAAATGGCGCCAAATCTTCCAAGGGTGGGAAATTGTTTTGTGACGAAAAATAAAATTTAAAGACGAATAAAATTTTCGTCACCTATTGTTTTATTTGATTTTAAGCATTTGGTGATGAAATTTGGTTTTCCTCTCTGAAAATAATACATTTGGAGACGAAATTATTTCCTCTCTAAAATTTTTTACAATTGTGACGACAAATTTCGTCTCCAAAATGGCGCCAAATCTTCCACCAAATTTTCCAAGGGTGGGAAATTGTTTTGTGACGAAAAATAAAATTTAGAGGCGAATAAAATTTTTGTCACCTATTGTTTTATTTGATTTTAAGCATTTCGTGACAAAATTTGGTTTTCGTCTCTGAAAATAATATAATTGGAGGCGAAATCTTATTTTCATCACTAAAACATGCATATTTGGAGACTAAATATTTTTTCGTCACGCGTTTTCGTCACCATAGACCTTTTTTGTTGTAGTGTATCCACTTGGATTGCCTGAATTTGTGTTTAATGGAGTTGGAGTAGTACCTCCTCCATATCTGATTTCATCCATGAAAGCATTTAAACTAATTAAGAAGGGATGTAAAGGGTATCTATGTTATATATTGACTGTACCTACTGATGCTAAAGCTAATGTGGACAGTATTCCTATAGTCAGAGAATTCCCACATGTTTTTCCAAATGATTTGCTAGGGGATTTGATTGACCAGGACATTGAGTTCACCATTGATGTGATTCCGGGTACACAGCCAGTTTCCAAAGCTCCGTACAGAATGGCACCTACCGAACTGAAAGAACTGAAAATTCAACTACAGGAACTGTTAGATAAGAAGTTCATCAGGCCCAGTACTTCACCGTGGGGGGCTCCAGTTTTGTTTGTGAAAAAGAAAGACGGCTCACTGAGACTTTGCATTGACTACCGTGAACTGAACAAGGTAACAGTGCAAAACAAATATCCATTGCCTCGTATTGACGATTTGTTTGACCAGTTATAGGGTGCCCAGGTTTTCTCTAAAATTGACCTTAGATCTGGATACCACCAGTTGAAAGTCAAACCAGAGGACATTGAAAAGACTGCTTTTCGAACGAGGTATGGACATTATGAATTTCTTGTTATGCCTTTCGGAGTTAATAATGCACCTGCTGCATTTATGGACCTTATGAACAGAATTTTCAAACCTTTCCTTGATGAATTTATAGTTATTTTCATAGATGACATTTTGATTTACTCCAAAAGCACAGAAGAACATGAACGCCATTTGAGAATTGCCTTACAGATCTTAAGAGAATAGAAACTGTATACAAAACTAACAAAGTGTGAATTTTGGCTAGACAATGTAATGTTTTTGGGACATGTGATCAGTAAGGATGGCATTTCAGTTGACCCACAGAAGATTGAGGCAGTAGTGAATTGGCCCAGACCGTCTAATGTTACTGAAGTTCGAAGCTTCCCAGGCTTAGCCGGGTACTACAGAAGGTTTGTAAAAGATTTCTCCAAAATTGCCCTACCATTGACTCAATTGACTCAAAAAGGAAAACCATTTGACTGGACCGATCAGAGGGAATCAGCTTTTCAAGAGTTAAAGACTCGACTTGTGACTGCACCGATTCTCACCTTACCCTCAGGTACGGATGGATTTACCATATTTAGTGATGCTTCTTATAAGGGTTTAGGATGTGTTTTGATGTAGAACGGTAAAGTTATTGCACATGCTTCCTGACAACTGAGACCGCATGAAAAGAACTACCTGGCCCATGACTTAGAACTTGCCGCAGTGGTATGTGCATTGAAAATCTGGCGTCACTACCTATATGGGGTAACATGCGAAGTGTACGCAGACCACAAGAGTTTGAAGTACTTCTTCACACAGAAAGAATTGAACATGAGACAGTGGAGATGGTTAGAACTGATAAAAGATTATGATTTGCAAATTTTGTACCATCCAGGGAAAGCTAACACCATTGCCGATGCACTGAGTCGGAAATCAGTTGGAAATTTAGCCTGTTTACTCACCGGGCAGAAAGAATTGCTTTGTGACCTTGAAAGATTTGAAGTTGAGATTGTTTTGCGTGAACAAGGTGGAACCGTAGCTGCTATTTTTGCTCAACCAGCACTGATTGAGGAGATTAAAGAGAAACAGCAACAGGATGACTTTTTGAAAAAGGTCATTGATGAACGGGAGTCCAAACCGAGGCCGGACTTTAAATTTGAAAACAATATGTTGAAATTCCAGGAAAGGTTGTGTGTCCCTAATGATTCTGAACTGAAAAGGCGAATTCTGCAAGAGGGCCACAATTCGAAATTGTCTATCCATCCAGGAAATACGAAAATGTACCAAGACTTGAAACTGAATTTCTGGTAGCCGGGAATGAAGAAAGAGATTGCTGACTTTGTATCGAAATGTCTTCATTGCCAACAAGTTAAAGCTGAACATCAACGACCTGCAGGCTTACTGCAGCCCTTACCAATACCGGAGTGGAAATGGAAACATATCACTATGGATTTCATTGTTGGTTTACCTCACTCCAGTAAAGTTATGGACTCAATTTGGGTTATTGTTGATAGATTGACTAAATTTGCTCACTTCTTACCTGTCAAAACAATTTACAATGCGGACAAATTGGCTATAATTTATATTGATGAGATTGTTAGATTGCATGGAGTGCCTGTGTCCATTGTTTCTAACAGGGACTCGAAGTTCACATCGAGATTTTGGCAAAGTCTACAAACAACATTGGGTACCGAATTGAGACTGAGTCGTGCATATCATCCTCAAACAGATGGCCAGTCAGAAAGAACCATCCAGACTCTAGAAGATTTACTGCGGATGCGTGTTCTTGATTTCCAAGGAAACTGGGAAAGCCATTTACCTTTAGCTGAGTTTGCCTACAACAACAGTTTTCACTCGAGCATTGGTATGGCGCCTTTCGAGGCTTTATATGGCAGGAAATGTCGATCTTCTATCTACTGGGCAGAAGTAGGAGATGGGCCTTTGCTTGGGCCCGAGATTGTACAAGAAACCACCGAAAAAGTGAAACTGATTCAACAGAGATTGAAAACTGCACAAAGCCAACAGAAAAGTTATGCGGATGTCAAAAGACAAGACAGGGAATATGAAGTAGGTGATCATGTCTTTGTTAAAGTGACACCAATGAAAGGACAGACTCGTTTTGGAGTTAAGGGTAAGCTAGCGTCGAGATATGTCGGGCAGTATGAAATCATTGAAAAGATCAATCCGGTGGCGTATCAAGTAGCGCTTCCTCCTGAAATGGAGCATATGCATAATGTCTTCCATATTTCGATGTTGAGGGATTATCTTCGGGATCCCTTCCATGTGATTGAGCCTACCCATGTAGTGCTAAGTGATGACTACACTTATGAAGAACGGCCTATTCAGATTGTAAATCGACGAATCAAGAAGTTGAGGAATAAAGAAATTCCGTTAGTGAAAGTGGACTGGCAAAACCATGGTGGCGTGTATGCCACTTGGGAAAGAGAAGACGATATGATGAAACGGTATCCTGAACTATTCCCTCTGGATCCAGTATTCTTACAAAATGAAGGTAATTCGAGTTTGGACGACCAAACTCTTTGTAAGGAGGGGAGACTGTGACAACCCTCGCCACTGATTACTGTTAAACCGTGACTGAACATGATAAGTAACTGGTTAGACTGAAATTCTGAACTGATTGTGTGTGTATATTGTTTTAGTGCGTTTCTATCTGTTTGCCATTGATTTATCTGTTCATGTTTTAAGTTTTGAACTGCAAATTGAAGGCCTTATCGGCGGCCGAATCTGAAATTGATTGGTATTTTATGCTAGTTAGAATCTATGTGATTTTATGGTAAATTTAATTACAAGTTGATTTGGAATGATTAAATTAGATTAAATAATGTTAAATTACATTAGGTGGCTTATTTACCAAAATGCCATTAAGTGGACTTTGCTAGACCAATTGTTTAGTCTTGATTTACATGTGTTGGCATCACTCTTCATCACTCTTTTGAGGCCATAGTCGTGTGAGAGAGAGAGGGAGAGTGGGAGAAAACTTAGCTCATCAAGAATTTGGCTTGGAGACTTAGAAGATTTGAAGAATTCATTGCATAATTGAGCTTCTACCTTTGAAATTGAGGACCTAAGGTAGAGAATTCATCTTCTCCATTGTGAATTTGAGTTACTTCTTGCATGGTTCTTGGTGAATTAGAGTTTAGAGTCAAGTTTTGGTTCAAAATGTTGAATTGAGTGGTAATCATGCATGCATGTCTATATTCTAGCTATGGTCCATGAATTCATCATGTTTTTGAGTGAATTGACTCATTTGACCAAGTATTTGAAGCTTTGATTTCAATTGAACACTTGCATGTTACATATACATTATGTCCATGAAGTTTTGTTTGGATTTGTGTTTAATTGAACTACCTTTGGGTTTTGATTTTACAAATTGATCTTCAAAACATGTTATATTATGGGTTTAAAGTGTTTTTCCAGAAAATGGGCCCAAGAGGTTGAGTTTTGAGGTGTTGAATGCTTGGTTTGAGCTTGGGAGGCAAATCTGAAAATTCCAGATTTTGGCTTCCACGCTCGAACGAAGGATTCCATGCTCGAGCGACCATCTTTTGTTCAGAGCTCCGCTCGAGTGAAGGGATGTTGGCTCAAGCGTAGATTGCAAGCTCTCAGGTTTTTGGTGCACGTAGACGCACGCTCGAGTGAGAGAACCTACGCTCGAGCGAGGATTGTGTCTCACGCTTGAGCAAGCGTCGAGCGGGCGTTGAGCGGAGATTTTCAACATCCAGCACTTTTTGCATTTTTACAGACTGCTCGAGCGAGAAAGTCCACGCTCGAGCGACCCCACTGTTTTGACAAGCTTGCTTGAGCGAAGAAAGCCACGCTCGAGCGAGACCCCTATTTTCTGAAAATTTTGAAAAGTGTTTTAAAGTGCATCTTTGCCTCCTCGTTTCATCCTAGGCATTCCTAGGCCTAGTTTAAGGCATCTTAATGAGGTTATTGAGGTAGAACCACACCGAGTCAAGATAGGGACTAAGTTGTTGATTCCCGAGTGTGTAATTTAGTGTGTGTTCGTTCTGTAACTGTGTAGGGTTGGCATCCGAGGACGCTCTTTAGCTGTTATTAGCCCAGTGCTCTGTGAGTAACAATGTTGTAAAGATATGTTCAATTATGAATATTTTCTGAATGATCAACTGTTCTGTTTACTGAAACGTTATTGTTTAATGAATGAATGTTTGTCCTATTTGTAAACTGTATTCGTGGCATCCATAGCAATTTACTGTTACTGTACTGTTACTGCTACTGTTACAGAGATCTCTGTCGGTTCCCATGTTTGGAACCACTACTGTTTACTGTTATGATGGCCATCAACTGACTGTTCGGTCTGTTAAGACCTACTGTACTGTTTGCTATTGGATGTACCACCTATAACTGCTATGGTTTCTAAATGGCTGATATGACTATTTAATGACTGAAAGGACATTCATTCTTAACCTCTTTACACAACTGTTATTCACTAGGCTTTAGCTCACTGTTTATATTTATATGTAGGTGTCCAGGCACCGGATCGAAGTTAAGAGCGTTGGGTTAGCTCCCTTTTTGTCAAGCCAACCATTGCGCCTCACTTCGAGGTTCCATGTCAGTCCAAGCCAGGGCTTTTTGGGGTGTCTCAGTTCACCCTTTTGCTTCTGTTCTGTAATACTGTATAAGACTTGTACTGTATTGTGCTAATTAGGGATTTGGTCCCTAACCTGAATGTTGTACATATGGTGTATATATGTTTTGCTTATGAATGTGAATATGTTACAGAAAAGCCTTTTCGCGTACAGACTGTCACAGCTCATTGGACATCTTTTATTACTGTTTTGGCTTCCGCCAGCCCCTGTACTCTGTATTATTGTCTTTACTGTTAAGCAGGCCTTCGGTAATCACGGATTACTGGCCGGTTACGGTACTAAACCCATGGGGGCGGGTTTGGGTCGTGACATATCGAGTACAAAATTTTCTTTTTAACATATAAAGGCTCTTTTGTTTTGATTATTGTGTTTGTTTGTTTTTTTATTTTTTATTTTTAATTTTCCTTCAATATATATATATATATTAACTCATATGATCCATCATGGGGATTCAAGTTCAATCCATTGATAACTACTCCGGAATGTTACAGGCATTACATAAAGCGACGAAAGGATTAGGAACCGACGACACAACACTTACAAGGGTTATCGTGACAAGAACCGAGATTGATATGCAATACATTAAAGCCGAATACTAGAAGAAATATAGGTAACGAGGCAAATTCTCTACAGGTAATGATGATATCTATCATTATTAACATGATATCAATAATGATAAACCAGAGTTTGAACCCAAGTGTTGCATATCAATAATGATAAACCAGAGTTTGAACCCAAGTGTTTCAAATTCTCTACGGGTTTGAACCCAAAATAATTCTTTATAGGTGATGAGGCAAATTTCTCTATGAATTTCTCTGGAACCAGAATTTCTCTGTGGAAGTCCAGAGAAATTCTCTGGATCGATTTGAGAGACCTTAGACATTATGAAAATATTGAATGTACTTTATGCTATAAAATCTTAATACTAGAGAGCCTAAAAAAAAATCCCTTAAAAATTACACCCATCAATTTGACACAGACTTTGAAATTAAAATAAACTATGAGCAAGTTATTTCAGTTGTAACAAACACCTCCAACGCATTTTTATACAACATCAAAATTTTCTTTTAAATCCAACAATTTGACACAGACTTTTAAATTAAAATAAACTATGCCTCTAATATATTTTTGTACAACAACAACAATTTTTTTTTTTTTTTATAAATTAAAAAGTTTGAAAAAAGTTAGGAAAAATTAGTGAAACATCCCTCTTTAACTTTTGGAAGTAGAAGAGATCCAATATGTTTTTTTCTTATTAGTTAAAGTCTGTCAATAATATTATTTGAGAAATTTTAGCTCATCATAAAGAAATTTGTGAAATTTCTTTTTCTTTGTGACGAGTTGAAATTTCTCTGTGAAGACAATTTTTTATATGTTGTAATTTCTCTATAGCAAAATTTCTCTATGTTGAAATTTTTCTTTAAAAATGTTGAGGGATTCCAATTACTATAAAAATATTACATGTGTCGTATCTTATAAAATCTTAATATCAGAGAGCTTAAACTATAAATCAAAAAAGTTAATGCTAAGTTGCTTTTTTTTTTTTTTGGCCTTTTATTAAGGATTGTTTTATAAATTGACTTTTTACAACAACCAAAAAAAAAAAAAAGCCGTCTAAAAAACTTATAAAAAAAAAAGTTTTAAATTTTTTTATAATGACTTTTTTAACTTTTTAGTTAAAATAGTGAGTTGCTAAAACAAACCAGAATTGATTTTTTTAATAATATTTTAATTTTTTACAAAAGGACTTGTGAAAAGCAAAAATAATAATAATTTTTTTTTTTGGTAATGATTTTTTCACTAAAATGTTAAATTTTGAAAATAGGCCTAAAATGCAAATCATTAACTATAATCAAACGAAACCTAATAAGAATAAGAAAAAAGCTCCGTAGCTCGAAAGTTTCAGGCTCGAGTGGCCCGAAACTCAGTCAAAATGAGTCAAATATATTTATGTCAATATCTTCTCTCTCCTCTCTATGTTTTACTTTCTACCTCTATTCGAAGTCAAAACCCATTGCTGCTGCTCTCATCCTCTCAGCAGAATGCTCTATGATTATCATTTTTGGTTTGTTTTCTAGTCAAAAAATGAATCATGCTTGGAACTTGCTATGCCCATTGATTAACCATAAACTTAGACCATGAGTTAGTCTTAGTCTAAATTCAAAGAAGTTGGCCCCCCAACAATTAAGAACTAAGAAATTTAGGTATTTGAATCCTTTTTGTAAATACAGCAATCGATACAAGCACAGTCCAACTAAAAAAAAAATAGAGAAAATCAAACAGAAAAAACCCTTCCTTTTGTTCTTCACCAAAATCTCTACAACAGAAGAAGATGATTAGAAAAGCAGAGTATAAAATAACTTCTGTATACTATTATTATCAGACTCAAATGAAAGCTTTACAATCTGAAGGAAACCCAAAAACAGAGATCTCATAAACGATCTCTGAGAACTCAAAACAAAAATAAAAGAATCAATTTCAATCCCCCTTCCCCCAAAAAAAAAAAAGTACAAAGTCATTGAAGAAGCTTTAGCCGATGACAATCCCTCAATTCCTCTATACTCGCATAGCTCTTCCTCCTCATCAATCCACCATTCCTCTTCTTCCCCAAATTCGCATCCTTCCAGGTAAGAAGTACAAAGTCATTGAAGAAACTTTAGCTTTTGTTGGGGATGTACACGATGCAAGTCGTTTTGTTCCACCTAATAATCTTTATGGTTCCGGTCCACAACCATCTGGACCTAGATCGGTGCTCAGCAGCGACACACAAGTCTGTTACCCGCTCCTCTCACTGTTCCCCTACAAAGCTTTATCCCTGTTCTTATAGGTTACGAAGGAGACGGTGCTCCTCTCTCTCTATTCTCTGTTTTTTTCTTCGATAGTGATAGGTAGCTCGAAACCGAGCGGCTCAAAATGGCTCGAATTCAAAAACAGCCTCGTTTTTGAGATGAAGGTGAAGCAGAACCAGAAGCAGGGGAGGGAGGAGGAGGAGGAGGAGGAGGAGGAAGGAGGAAGGAGGAAGGATTGGAGGGGGAGGGGGGAGGAGGAGGAGGGACTGGAGGGGGGCCCAACATTTGGGGCTGGAAGCGGGGGCCGGGGGGCGGAGGCGAGGCAGAGCCGGCGATCGCTGGTGCTGCGACGATCGGCGGCAGCGAGGCGACGGCGGTGGCGGTGGCGAGGCAAGCAGCAATGATCCTCTCTCCCTTTTTCTCCTCTGTTCTTCCTCCTCTCTTCTTCCTCTCTTCTCTCCCTCTTTCGAGCCAATTCGAGCCATTGGATTCGAGCTACGGCTCATTTCCGCTTTTTCTTTTTCTCTTTTCAAATGAAATGTGTGGGTGTGGAAGTTGAGTTGAGCACAACGCACACAGCAGATAAAAAAAAAATTCGGGCCACTCGAGCCACATGGTTTCGAGCTATGTAGCGGAGCCGTAAAAATAAGGTGTGAGGATTACTAAGATTGCTAAAAAACACTAATTTTCATATCCAAACATATACTAATAGTGAGAGTTAGGTATAAAGATGAGATGAGTGTGATAGATCATCTTTAATGCTGTTTCTATGTTCTCTTCTTAGAGTATCTACAGAAGCCTAAATAAACCACACTTTTTGGCTAAATTAATTAGCAAAATTGTACAAAATCATACTTTTTAGCTAAATTAACTAGCAAAATCATACAAAATCAATTGTAGTAGACTAGCCAAACCTACTTATGCTACAGTAATCGCCGACATAGGCGAGCCACTGTTCACTATGCCATTAATTTTTTTTTTATTATTAAACTCTCTTTTTCTTTGTATTTGGACAATTCCTTCCATCAACAAATCTTACCTTTGCAATCCATTGCTACTGAGGGCAAAACAACAAAAATTGAAGATTGTATTTGATAGATCCTCTCATTGTCACAAACCAAACGTCGAAATCACTACAAAACAATAGAATTATAAATGATTGAAGGTTTGATCAGCAAAAAAAAATTTAATATCTTCTTTTATTCAAAGATTTAAACATCGTATACTTTTATAGAGAGAATGTCATGTGAATAAAAAAAATTAGAGAAAATTAATATTTTCAAACATGACAGTTGAAATAGAGACTGTTGTTGAAATGTACATTGAAAAAGTGACTAGATAAACCAGTGAAGTAAAATTTTGACTAGTTATTTTGTTGAGTATTACTGAAGATGCTCATAGTTACAATGGAAAGTAGAATCTTCAAAATGTATTCCAGCTCGTCAGTGGTCGACCCCACAACTCCAAATATCACAATCCAATTTGTATGTGGATTGAAAAATTCTTATGAAAAATGGTTTTATCACCATTGTAAAAAAATTTAAATTTGAGTAGAAATCACTCAAACGCATTCCACTCCACCATGACTAGATTGAAAAATACTCTTTCAAAAAATGAGGGCAGTGCTTGGTGTAGCATTCTAATCATAATTCCACCTCCTTCTCTTGAAGCCTTTGTTTGGATGGGGTGTTCAAAACTTAATTTCACCACATATTTTAAAACACACTTTGTCTTTCACATTCGACAGAATTTCTTCCAAGCAAAGCTCTCACCTTTTCGTACATATCCTCTCTTTTGTACATGTTTGGTAAAGCAGAATTTTTGAATTTTTGGTCTATCCGGACATCCTCCCGAATGTCCAGCCGGTTGACCGAAACAGTAACTTTTTTTTTTTTTTTTTTTTTGGGCAATTGCCAATCGCCACCTGTTATTTGGGAAAAAAATTATATATTTTTTTGATATTTTTTAAATATAGAAATTATTTTTTTGGACCAAAATAATAAATTATTTTTTTGAATTGAATTTTAAAAAGAGTTTGGCTATGAGTTTTGAATAAAATTTTCAATAGAGTTTTGAGTTGTGTGTTTGGTTATGAGTTATAAGTTGTTCAATTAAGTATTGAAAAATCTTTTTAAAACTTATAACCAAACAAATTTTCTCCTTTCATACGTTACATCAAAAATTCAAAACTCAATTCAAAACTTATAACCAAATAAATTTTCTCTTTTCAAAACATGATTCCAAAACTTACAAACACAAAATACAACTCTATTCTCAAATCATAATTCTAAATCTCTACCAAACAATACCAAGATTTTCTCCCCTTTAAAGAAAATTTTAAATTTGAGTAGAAATCACTCAAACACCTTACAACACCCATTATCTCAAATTTATAAAAAATTGAGATTTATTCAAATTTTTACAAAAATCAAAAGAGAGTTGAGACTTAAAGGTTTCCTCAATTTTTTAAAAAATTATTTTGTGATCTCAAATTTACTGTTTTGCTCTTAAGGTTTTTATTTATGCTTAACAATATGAAGAATGTAATTTTTTTTGTTTATTAGGATGTGTTTGCTTTATTGAAGAACTAGCGTATGTTCGTTCCTAAAGGCACAGTATAATTAATAATAATATCAAAATATAATTGAATATAAAATTATTGAGTAGAAATGTAGCAGTAGTGGCAAGGGTTGAATCGGTGAAGAAGGCGTCGCCGGTGTTGGTGACAGTGATACCATGGCAGTGGCAGGCAGTGAGGTCGACGTGGTCGAGGTCGGCGTTGGAGCCACGTTGCAGCAGTAGCAACAGCAGCAAGGGTTGAATCAGTGAACAAGGCGTCGCCAGTGTTAGTGACAGTGATACCATGGCGGTGGCAGACGATGAGGTCGACGTGGTTGAGGTCGGCGCTGGAGCTGACGACGCACTGGACGAAAGGGAAGGAGGAGTCATATGGAGGAGACTAAAGAGAGAGAGAGAGAGAGTGTCTGGTTGTTGTTGTTGTTGTTGGGGAGCGGGTGTCACTACAACATTTTCTTAGTTTAGTGACATTTAAAAGTGCCACAAAACTATTCTTCTAATGACATTTTGAACAAGTGCCACTTCTATCGGTGCCATGGTAAATACGAGTGCCACGGTAGATACTTGCAAGTGTCATTGCACCATCATGGCTAAAAACTTTCAATGACATTTTAATGTCATGGTAGATATTATTTGTGGCACTATCAAGCGCCATTAAAAAAAGAGTTAGTGACACTTATAAGTGACACTTATAAGTGTCATTACACCATCAAGACTAAAACCTTTCCGTGACACTTTAATGTCATGGTAGACACTATTCGTGACGCTATCAAGTGCCATTTGTAACGATACTTCGCTGTAGAACAATTTGATCCGCTCTTGCGGAGACTCGAACCGCCAACCTCCCGCACCATAAACCTTATACACCACACTCTTTCCACTACACCTCTATAGCACCACATGATTATATATGCAACATATATTATTTATATAGTACATACATCTATATTAATATGTATAAACATAATTATTTTATTGAACATAATTTATGTAAAATAAACTATTTACTACCAAAATAAAAAAAGATCACTTTTGGCGACTAAAAATATTTTTTAGTCGCAAATTCTATACTTTTGGCTACTAATTATTTTTTAGTTGCTAAAAAACTTAACTTTTGTCGACCAAAATCGGATTTGGTCGTCGAAGATGCACTTTCAGCTACCAAAATTTTGGTCACCAAAAAATTTTATTCCCGCCTTAGGATTTTAGTTCTCCCGCGCTAAAAATGACCACTTTTGGCGACTAAACTTATTTTTTAGTCGCCAATTGTAGACTTTTGGCTACTAAAATTTTTTTTGGCACCAAAAAGCTTTACTTTTGGCTACTAAAATTTTTTTAGTCGGTAAAACCCATATAACCAGCGACCAAATTTATTTTTAGTCGCCAATTGTAGACTTTTGGCTACTAAATTTTTTTAGTCGCCAAAAAGCTTTACTTTGGGCTACTAAAAATTTTTTAGTCACGAAAACTCATATAATCAGTGACCAAACTTAGTTTTAGTCGCCAATTGTAGACTTCTGGCTACAAAAATTGTTTAGTCGCCAAAAAGCTTTACTTTTAGCAACTAATGCTATTTTGGTCGCTGAAAGCTATACTTTCAGCGACCAAATTTTTTTGGTCTGGAAATTTAGTCGCCGAATATGCTTTTTTCTGTAGTGTATATTGAGTTTAATTCATTTATTTTTAATCATTTACTGCATTTTAAAATTTTAGAAAATATATTGGCATTTTTTATTTTTTCAAAAATGTCATTATAAGCTTGGAAAGTTTTTGGCTTAGTGGCATTTCTCAAAATGCTATAAAATATTTGTTTATGACACTTTTCACCTAAGTGCCATAAAAAGTAATTTGCACCTACCTAGTGTCTTGACATTTTTAAAAAAATGCCATTGCAACTAAAGTTTAGTGGCATCTGTTGGTAAATGTTACGAACATAATTTTTTGTGTCATTATTTTATAAAATGTCATAAAATTGATGTGACATTTCTTTATTGAAATACCACTAGAGCCTTATATGTTTTGTGGTTCTGTGGCATTTTTCTAAAACATTTAATGCCAATTTTTATTTTTGTGGCATTTTCTAAAAACATGCTATTAGTGTAGTATCACTAAAGTGTAAATTTGTTGTAGTGACATTTTTGTTGTAGTGAAATGACACTTTTTTTTTAATTGAAATGCCACTAGAGCCTTGTATGTTTGTGGCTCCATGACATTTTTCTAAAAAATGCCACCAAATATTCTTTTTGTGACATTTTTTAAGAACATGCCACTAGTATGGTGTCACTAAAATATGTTTTTGTTGTAGTGTTGTGACACTTGTTCATTGAAATGTCACTAGAGCTTTTTATGTTTGTCGTTTTGTGGCATTTTTCAAAAACGTGCCACTAAATATCATTTTTGTGGTATTTTCTAAAAATATGCCACTAGTGTAGTGCCACTAAAGTATGTTTTTGTTATAGTTTTGTGACACTTGTTCATTGAAATGTCACTACAGCCTTTTATGTTTGTCGTTTTGTGGCATTTTTCAAAAACGTGCCACTAAATATCATTTTTTGTGGCATTTTCTAAAAATATGCCACTAGTGTAGTGCCACTAAAATATGTTTTTGTTGTAGTGTGTAAAAGTAAGAGAGAGAGAATGAAGACAACAATTATTTGGTAGCGAGGAGGTCTTGGAAGGATAAATTGGTCTATTAAAAATTAATGAGACTTGAAAGAGCAAATAATTTTATATAGGACTTAATGGATTATAAGTTTACAAAATGGGACTTGTATGTAAATGCCCCATAAATAAAAAAACTCTTATTTTTAGTTTTTAAACAAATCACACCACCCTTATTATCTCTCTTCTCTCTCTCTCTCTCTCTCTCTCTCTCTCTCTCACTTGTCTTGTGAAAATATTCCGTAGTAGTAAAATATAAACTATTTTATCACATTTTTTTTTAACACAACTCTATTTAAACCCAATTTAAAATTTAAGTTTAAATTTGTTCACCAAAAAAAACCAACATTTTCCAAAAAAAAAGTGAGTTTAAAAAAAACAACATTTAAACCCACTTTCTTTATTCTTCTTTTTTTTTTTTTTAAATGTTACATTTCTTAATAAACAACCTTATTTATTTATATTTTCCACAAACATTTTTTAACATAACCACATTCACAATTCCATTTTTAAAATACTTTACTTATCTACACATAAGCTTGTTTTGGCAATTCAGCTAAAAATTACTTTTTTAATTTTTAGTTTTTTTGAAGTCATATCACCTTCTAATTTTTTTACACGTTTTTCTAAAAAGAAAAAAAAGAAGTCAAAAAAATCAACTTTTAATCTCCTTCCCAAAATAATTCTTATTTTCTCCCCCAAACATAAAATATTGGGATAATTACAGTTTACTCGCCTGCGGTTTAACGCTTTTTCACATTACCGCCGTTACGTTTATAAATATACTCATAAACACCCTGTGGTTTTAACTAAAGTGCAAAAGTGACGGGGCATGACGGAATGATGGAAAAGACAAGAATACCCCTAGATATTTATATTGCTTACATGTTACAGTCCCTTCAGTTGTTTGACTATGATTTTCAGAGATAGAGACAGAGAAAGAGAAAAGTGAATCAGTCACAATCGAAAGATTTCAAAGGATTTACAAAAAAAATCTAGGTTAGGGTTTCAAAGGATTTACAAAAAATCTTCTTTTTAAAATTTTACTTTAGGTAACAATCGGCGAACCCTACAAAAAATCTGTTTTGTGTGACTATTTGTTAGTTTGATTGCGATTTTATAAATTTATTGTATAATATGTTTGGAAAATGACTTGTTTGATGGTTGATGTTTTCAAAAATTTTAAAAAAGGGCTTTATTGGTAGGGTTTTTGCTTTACGATGTATGTTTGTTGGCTTGTTGTAACCTTTTTGTTAAGGTTGTCTGATTATTGGCTTTTTTGGTAGAGTTTGTATTTTGATGCATGATTATGATATTTGTGCATGGAGGTAGGGTTCATAGTGGTCCCCTAACTGTTTGTTGTGTATATCTGGAATAATAAATTGGGGTTTTTTTTAAAAAAATTTTGATGCAACAATGGCCACAGATTTGGGGTTTTGTTGATTTTGATGCATGACTATGATTTTTGTGGTCCCATAACTGTTTGTTGTGTATTGGGAGACAATATGTCTGTTTAGAGTTGGTTTTTTTTTTTGTTTATGTTTTTTCTTTTTTCCTTTTTGTCTTTTGTGTGTTCGTAATGTTGAGGCATTGATTTTTTATGTATTATTTTTATATTTTGTGTCTTGGATGATTAATTAGGGTGAGGTGATGGCAACAGAGTTTAGTGTTGAGTTACATCATGGAGGTTACTTTACTAAGCCTTCATATAGAGTGTATGGAGGGAAAGTGAATTACTTTTAGTACTCTGATCCAGATAAGGTTGAGTTTTTTGATTTTCAGAAGTTGTACTTGAGCCTAGGTTATCCCTCTACTAGCCAACTGTATTACAGAGTTCCTGGGGAAATATTGGACATTGGTCTTAGGGAGATGAATTCAGATAGGGATGTAATTGATATGTTATTCCATTATATAGGTCTGAAAGTGGTTACCTTGTATGTGGAGAAAGGTCATGAGACATTTCACGTCTTAGGTCCAAATGGGAAAGTCATAAAAGGGCCACAAATTCCACAAATAGAAGCACAAATAAAATTGGATGAAGAAGGGATAAATGGGCCTGAAATGGAAGAAGATGAATGGGGAAATGGGACCAAAAATGAAGAAGAAGATGGGGGTGATAAGGAAATGAATGATTTTGATGGTGGTGATAGCAGAGATCCAGACTGGATGAATGGTGGGTTAGAGGGTAGTGAAGATGAAGATATATTTTCTTATATTGATAAAGATGTGGGGGTAGAATCAAATGTCGGTGTTGACACAAATGTAGGAAATGAACCACATGCTTCAGGTTCTAATGAATGGTATTCAGATCAAGATTTTGAGATGGATACTTTGTATGGATCATTAGATGAGGAGGAAATGGATGATAGGTTTGCAGAATTTAATGAGGATGTGGACATAATGAAACCTGAACTAAAAGTAGGGATAAGATTTAAGAATGCACAAGTTTTTAGGAATGCATTGAAGGAATGACAAGTACAACAGGGATATAATTTGAAGTGGGTTAAAAATGAAAATAAGAGGATCACTACAGTGTGTAAACAAGAGTGTGGGTTTAGAATTCATGCATCCCCAATGCAAAATGAAAGCACATTTCAGATCAAAAGCTTGAAACCACTTCATTCATGTGGTAGGACTTATGACAACCATTTAGTTACCTCAAGGTATTTATCTGTCACGACCCAAACCCGCCGCCATAGGTTTAGCATCGTAACCGGCCAGTAATCCTGGGATTACCGAAGGCCTCTGAGACATATTAACATAATATTAAGGGCTAACGGAAGCAAATAACAATATACAACATCCATTGAGCTGTGCAAACTTATATGAGATAGAAAAATTTGAAACTTTTTATATACATATTTACACATCATTCTTACGTCTTCATATATATTTACAGATTAGACAAAAACGGACTTAGCCCTATTTACAAAATAAACAAAGACTTGTTTAACCAAACAAGAAACAAAACTTGAACTTAATGTACTTAGCCATAACCACTAGGCATATCCGGAACCTCTACGGGAGGCACATAGGCTGGCTGACAAAACAGAATCCAGGCAGAAGCTCTAGGCCTGGTCACTTGCCTGATCACCTACATACGTAAATAATACAGTGAGCTGGAGCCCATTAAATAATAACATAGTAAAGGGTTTTTAATGAATGATGTCCATCACAGAGTCAAAAATCAGAGTTTATATCAGAAACAGATTCTTATAAGAAACAGAGTCTTATGTATATTTAGATTTCAAATTAGAAACAGATTCATATACATGTTCATATTCATTTTCAAAATTCATATATTTCACATCATAGTACGTGGCACATCCATTAGCGCTAACAAATCCGATAACTCATAAAGGGATGGCCTTGAAGGCATTTCGATGACTCATGTGCATAGAGACGTTTCTGATGATCCATAAAGAGACGGCCATAAAGGCATTCTGATGACCCATAAATAGACGGCTATAAAAGCATTCTGATGACCCATAAAGGGATGGCCATAAAGGCATTCTGATGGCCCATAAAAGGACGGCCATAAAGGCATTCTGATGACCCATAAAAGGGATCTGATGACCCATAAAGAGACGCATATCATATGATGCCAAGGATGCCATGAATGCATTTCAGAATCTTGGATAATCATTCATTCATTTCAAACATAGCGTAGCATTTCAGAAACCAATCATTTCATAATTTCAAACATAGCGTAGCATTTCAAAAACCAATCATTTCATATCATAATGTTCAGAAAATATTTAACATTGAACATAACTTTACAAAGTTATTACTCACAGTGTTCTGGTGCTTGATTCGTCCATGCGCTTGACCCTATATAATTCATAACACATTGAGTCATATTACAATTTATTCCATTCTTTAGCTTGTTTAACATTCTTAGGCTCCTTTCATGTTCTTTAATTCATTTACAATATTTAATGCATGCCTAAGGGCGCTTTGAAATGAAAGAGAATGGAAAACGAAGCATAAAACATTTTTTTCAAAATTTCTAAAACAGGGCTCCGCTCGAGTGTAGCTTCGGCCGCTCGAGCGGACCCCTTTGTTCTGCAAAAGTACTGGTTGCTTGCAAATTACGCTCGAGCGAGACTTTTGACGCTTGAGCGAGGAGTCTAGTAAAACACAGTATGCTCGAGCGGAACTCTCCACGCTCGAACGGACAGGTCGAATTCTGGATTTTTCTAGATTATGTTTGAGCTTCAACACTTGGTTCCAACCAATGTAATTAATATCATGAGACTCATATTTCCACCATATAACTTTTAACATGAATATAAGGGCCAATTGTACAAGATTTGAATCTCAATTTTACATAAATTCATCTTATAAACTCGAATCATATCAAACTCACTTCATAACTTCAAAGCTCATGCAAATTAATTTCTATATCATTTTGAAATATACATGCATGTGAAATATAGGCTTCAAATTCATACAAGCCCAACTTATTTCAAATTCACTTCCATAACTCATGCACATCAATTATACATTTCATGGATTGCGCATGCATATGAAATGTAGACTCTAATTTCATCTCAAATGGTGGAAATGATACTCAAATTCATGAGATTCAATAAAATTATGTATGCATGTGTGATTTGGTGCCAAATTCTCCATGTTTCAAAAATCATCTTTATTTATTTTATGAAGCATAACTTGAAGCTATAAAACCCCTCCTAAAAATATTTACATGTATGAAATTTAATTCAAAATTAAACTAATTTTTGATTTTCAAATATAAATTATAATTTATTTCCACATTTGTTCAAATTTAAATTTAATTCACGATCTTCATACCAAGCCCAATTCCGAACTCACAAATTCTAACACATGAATTAAACTTTCAAAATATAATCTCAAAATTTGGGTTCATACATAGCTTGTCTAAAAACACACAACTCTCAATTAATCAAGAAAATATGATCAATTTTAAATAATTTACATCAAAACTCCTTTAATTTAAAAATTGAACTCATTTGTTCATAAATTCATAATTTTCCAAAGCTTAGTTCTTATTTCATCAAAACATAAAATCAATCCCAAGAAACCTATGATGCATGTAAATTTACAATATCCATAATAAAGGTTCAATCGCTAATTTTTAATATAATTTTCAAGCACTTCCAAAATCCAATTAAACTTATATATATATATATATATAATTCAATCCATCAATTTCATAATTCTACTTTCAATTTGGGCGAAATCATTAATTATCATCATGAATCAACTTAGGGTTTTCAAGAAAAATCAAGACTTCCAAGAAAAATTAAAACTTCTCACACCACTTCTTTTTATTCTAATTTTCCCATTGATTATACACCCAAGGTTCATAATTCATAATCTTAACCCAACAATTGAATCCTAACACTTCAAACCCTAAACCTCCAATTTCCATGATATAACACTATATGCTCAAAAATGTAGATTTTGCATTTATATAATCAAAATACCACAAATCTATCTATTAATGCAAGTATTGAAGAAGAACTAGGACCCCTACCTCAAGAATCAAGCAAGGAGCAAAGCTTTGATGAGATTCCTTCACAAATCCGAATTCCAATCGGTAGAAAATGTTGAGCTTTAAGCCTTCTTCACTTTTTGGTAAGGGATCTTGGCCAAATCTTTGACAAATGGAAGGTATTTGGGACAAAATCTCTAGGGTTTTCGGACTAAGGGTGAGAGAGATGAAGAGAGAAGACGGAAGTGTGAAGAATGATCTAGAAAAGTGCCTTTAAACTTGCTGAATTCGCGAAGTCCGCTCGAGCGTACCTGTTTCTAGCACAGATTCCAAAACTTCAAATGGGCATAACTCTCTCATCCGGACTCCGTTCTAGGTCATTCTTGTGTCCAAATTGAAGCCCCGGAAATAAGCTTTCCAATGGTTCTAGCCTCACCTCTAGATTCAAAGTGTGGAAAAAGAAAAGGGTAAAAGAGTGATGACTGCTCGTAGGAAAAATTATCCGAATTAAATTCTTGGTTCACTCTTACTTTACCATCATGTTACCACTTTGATTTCAAATCACCAAGGCCCTCAATTTCAAATCAAATCCAAAATCCTTGTCCATAAATTTCATATTCAAATTGGATATCTCGTAAATAAATTTAATTCATAATAACTCACATAATTAAACATACAAAATCATGTCAAACACATAATCGCATGCGTAATTAAATATATTACAGGTTAGGTTATCACATTATCACAAAAATACCTTGAAAGATTGAGGAATTCTCTTAACATAGAGATCTCAGTCATGTAAAAGGACATTCATAAAGAACTAATGGTTGATGTAAGTAACAGTGAAGTGTATAGAGCAAAAAGAAAAGCAAAGGAAACAATTGAAAGGGATTTAAGGAAGCAGTATGCTAGACTATGGGATTACTGTGAGACAGTCAAACAGCATAATCCAAACAATTGTTTAGTGATTAAATTGGACAGACCTATAGTTTATGAAGATGATGATAAAGTAGAAAGGCCTAATAGACAGCTTACACCTATTTTTAAGAGGTTGTATATCAGACTAGATGCACAGAAGTAAGGTTTTGTGCAAGGTTGTAGGCCTGTTGTTGGGTTAGATGGTTGTTTTTTGAAGGGCAAATATGGTGGCCAGCTTTTAGCAGCCATTGGTGTTGATGGGAATGACAACATGTTTCCTATTGCCATTGCTGCAGTGGAGGCTGAATGCAAGGATTCATGGGTATGGTTTCTGACCTAATTAGTAGAGGACATAAGAACTGGCAGTGCCATTGGGTGGACATTCATTTCAGACAAGTAAAAAGGAGTGGTGCACACCTTTACACAGATTTTGCCTAATGTTGAGCATAGGTATTGCTTGCGGCACTTTTATACCAACTTCAAACAGAAGTTTAAGGGAAAAGAGTTTATGGAATTGATGTGGAAAGCTGCAAAGGCTGGGACAAAAAGGGAGTTTGATTATCACATGAAGAAGTTGAGGGAATTGGACAAAGAAAACAAGCCAAATGAGTGGTTGATGCAAGAGAATCCTGAAACACGGGCCAGGTCTTACTTCAGCATAAGATCCCAGTGTGATATTCAAGTGAATAATATGAGTGAGTCTTTCAACAAGTACATTTTGCTAGCAAGAGATAAATCAATTATCTCAATGGTGGAGTGGATTAGGAGGAAACTAATGAACATAATACAAGTGAAGAAAAATGGAATGGAAAAATATGGTGGCTCTATTTATCCAACTGTGCAACAGAAATTATAGTCAAACAAAGAGGATGCTAGGAATTGCTTTGCTAGCTTTGTAGGTGACTTAAAATTTGAGGTGGATTATTATGATACAACTTATGTAGTGGACTTAAGGGCAAGAACATGTGGGTGTAGGGATTGGGATCTAACAGGTATACCTTGTAAACATGCCATAAGTTGTATATACCTTACTAGGGAGAAACCTGAAGCTTATGTGCGTAACTACTTTAGCAAGGAGACATACTTGAGGACATATTCTTTCATGATAAATCTTGTGCCAGGGGAACATGACTGGATTGAGACTGGATATGATGCCATAGCCCCTCCTTACTGTAGAAAACCAGTAGGGAGGCCTAGAAAAGAGAGGAAAAAAGCTACTGATGAGGCCAAGAATGTACATAGGGTGTCAAGGAAGTACAAAACAGTGCAATGTGCAAAGTGTATGGGTTTTGGACACAACAGAAGATCATGCAAAGGTCCAGTACACAAGAAATCCACAATGTTCAAGAGGAGGAGTGGACAAACCACCAGTTCTAGAAAATCTACAAGTCAACCAAGCAAGGTAAATTCATTTCAATTTCAGTAATTTCATTTGTATACAAACTAAATTCATTTCAATTTCAGTAATTTCATTTGATGCATTTCAATTTGAATTGAATTGCTATTGCAATTCTCAAATGCTTCATTTCAACAAGCTGCAAGACACACAGCTTCATCACAACCATCTTCCATTCATCTTGTTTTTATCCCAACAAGCTGCTAGTACTCACCCATCTTCATCCCAACTAGTTGCCACTACTCAATCACAACCAACAATGCCTTGTGGAGCAAGTGCAAGTGGAAGTAGATTTGCAGCAGTTGGAATGAATGCAAAGGACAATGCAAAGGATTTGAGGGATTAGGTTTAGGTGGCCTATCTTATGATTCAAACAGAAGAAGTTTTTTGTAATTAAAATGTTGTTGACATGTTGGAATGTTATTGAATTGTACTCACAGCACCTGTTCTTTTTGTTTAGGGTTTAGACTGTTATCTTATGTTGGAATGCACAAGTTTTTGTAATTGATATGTTGGAATGTTGTTGACATTAAAACAGGTTTTGTAAAGGTTTTGTAATTCAATTGTTGACATGTTGGTCTTAAGGAGCAGGTTTTGTAAATATATGTTGATATATTGATGCTTAATGAACATGTTTCACATGTTGGAATTGAACATGTTTTGTAATTGAATTGTTGAAATGTTGGTCTTAGACAATCAAACAACATAATGCTTCAAAAATAGTCTTCAATATTACATATCTTCCTTCATCATATTAGGTTACATAACATTTTTATTTTTTATTATTATTATTATTATTTTTTCATTTGAGAGTACTTGCAATATAGCATAAAAATAGTATCCAGGTTTCTAGTAACATTCTTCAATACAACTTTTCTTTTCTTTTTTTGAGCCTTTTCCACTTCTAACTCCATATGATTTATTTGCTGCACGAGTCTTGGTTGTAGATCACGCTAGCGGCGGCACAATGGTGGGTCAATCCACTCAAAATATTCACAAGTAGTATGAATCTAAGATTTTTAATAAATAAGTTTAGATTTTTTTTCAATATTATATAACATAACAAATAAATTGATTAATTACTTAATTATTAAATATTGTAAGTGATTACTTCATAATTTGCACATCCTATAAATCTTCTTCCCATATTTGCATTTGTCCAAGCTATTCTAACCGAGATCTTTGGCCACAGTAGCATGTACGAGCTAAACTTTGTCCAGTATAGTGGAAACCTTGAGAGGATGACATCTTTAACAATGGAAGTGGTCCCAGAAATTTTTTGGTTGGAAAAAGTGGGTTTGGAATTTTTTTTTTGGCTGGAAAAGTGGATTTGGAATTTTTTTTGGCTAGAAAAATGGGTTTGGTTGCTTTATGTTTATATAGGCAAGTGGCTGGCCAAATTGGGGACAAATTGGTCATTTAACACTTCCATTTTGGCGCCAAAACACTTAAAGCCAGCGAAGACACGCTTCTCTGGCGTGTGTTCCACACGTGCTGTTAACTCTACCAATTCCCGTCACTTTTGCACTTTAGTCAAAATCACAGGGTGTTTATGAGTATATTTATAAACGTAAGGGGGTAATGTGAAAAAACGTTAAACCACAGGAGGTAAAATGTAATTATCCCTAAAATATTAGACATTATTGTCTTACCAGACTATTTTGATAGTATTTTTAAAAAAAATTCTTCTCTCCACTTTTTTTTTGGTTTTCAAAAAATATTTTTCCAATAAGATAAATGAATTGAAAAAATTGTCTAATCTTATGTGATATTATTTATGTATGCATATATACATAGATATATGTGTGCCTGGGTGAATGTGTCCCAAAAAAAGTATTTGCATACTGTGTGAGTGATTTTCCGATCACACTGCCCTCCTTAGTAATTCAGCTGTAGAACACAAGCAGTACAGATGGCACCCTGTTGCAATAAGGACTTTAATGGGTGCTCTGTGAGTACTACAATTTTGTGTGCCTGGAAGTAGTGGTTCAACTTCTTTGAGGCCATTACCAAGGCCAGCATTAATTTCTCCAGTGGTATGTACCTTGTTTCAGCGTTTGCCAAGGTTTTACTTACGTAATAGACAGCCTTCTGTTCTCCCTGTTCTTCTCGGATTAGCACTGCACTTACTGCGTGTTCTGACACGGCTAAGTACAAAAACAACTCCTCCCCAGGTTCAGGTGTGGAGAGAACTGGGGCCGTGGTCAGGTACTTCTTTAGGTCGGCCAAAGCGGCCTCGCATTCTTCAGTCCATAGGAAATCTGCGGTCTTTTTTACCAGGTTGAAGAAGGGTTTACACTTGTCTGAACTTCGGCTTATGAACCTGTTTAGAGCCGCGGCCCTTCCAGTGAGTATTTGAACTTGTTTTGCCGATGTTGGACTCTGTAGATCTAGGATTGCTTTGATCTGGTCTGGGCTGGCTTCTATTCCCCTTCTTGTTACCAGGTAACCTAGGAACTTACCAGATCCAACCCCAAACGCGCATTTTGATGCGTTGAGTCGGAGCCGATATGCTTTAAGTATCTTAAATACCTCTGCTAGGTCGGCAAGATGATTTTTTGGCTCCTTGGTCTTCACGACCATGTCATCGATGTAGACTTCTACTGTCTGGCCTATCAGGTGTTTGAACATTTTTGTTACCAATCTTTGGTAAGTTGCTCCTGCGTTCTTCAGTCCAAAAGGCATCACCTTGTAACAGTACAGGCCTTTTGGGGTAATGAATGCTGTCTTCTCCTCATCTGGGGGGTACATAGCTATCTGGTGATACCCCCTATAAGCGTCCAGGAAGCTCATTCTTCCATGTCCTGATGTAGCATCCACCAGTTGGTCAATTTTTGGCAGAGGGAAGCTGTCTTTGGGGCAGGCTTTATTTAGGCTTGTAAAATCTACGCAAACCCTCCATTTACCATTTTTCTTCTTTACCACTACTGTATTTGAAAGCCATGTTGGATAATTGACTTCTCTGATGGCCTTGGCTTCCAGCAGTCTGTCTACCTCTTCCTCCACAGCTTCGACGTGCATCAACGTCGGTCTTCTAGCTTGTTGTATTACAGGTTTTGCCGACCTGTCGACGTTCAGTCTGTGACATGTGACCTCGGGGTCAATGCCAGGCATTTCATAAGGTGTCCAGGCGAACACCTCTATGTTTGTTCTTAAAAAGGCTTCCAGTTCTCTCTCTTCTTCTTCGGCTAAGCCTGAGCCGAGAAGAAAGAAGCGCTCTTCGTCGCCTTCCTGGACGAGGATTTTCTTTAGTGATTCCTCACTCTTCTCGGCCGGCTCCTTGCCGACATCATCTAGGACCTCCATGTCCTCATCTTCAATCTCTGCCTTTGCTGGTTCTCGAATATTGCAGGTGGTCTTCATTGCTGCCATGGAGCAACTTTTTGCTTGCAGTTGATCTCCTCTGACTTCTTCAATCCCATGTTCTGTTGGGAAGCGCAGTAGTTGGTGCAATGTTGAGGGAACTTCCCCCATTGCATGCAACCATGGCCTTCCCAATATGATGTTGTAAGGGGATGGCGTATCAATCACGATGAATTCTGTCCTGATCTTCTTAGTACCGGCTTGTACTTCCAAGTTTGTGGCGCCCAGTGGCCATGTCGGCGTTCCGTTGAAGCCGACCATCGGGCCATTCGATTGTTCCATGTCGTCTGGGTGAAGGCCTAGCTCCTTGTAACATCTAACGTACATGATGTCACAAGAGCTGCCTTGATCAATTAGGATGCGTTTCACTTGGCACTCCCCAACCTGAAGGGATACTACCAGGGCATCATTATGCGGGTGCTGGACCATCTCTAGGTCGTTTTCGGTGAAGGTTATTATCAGTCCTTGGCTCTCTTCAGGCCGATGTCTCGTTTCCCCGACTTGGTAGACATGCTGCAGATGCCTTACTCTCTGAGTCTCTCCTCTGACTTCATTCTCATTAACCTTTGAGTGGATCACATTAACTATCCGAGGTCCTTCTGCCCGAGGTTGCGGTGGTGGTGGGGCTGCTGGAGCCTGAGGCAGTCTTGCCTGTTCTTCTCTTGTTCTGGTTTCGTCGATAAGGTCTCTCAGGTGGCCTTGCCTTACCAGATCTTCCAAGTGTGTTTTTAGGGCTCTGCAACCCTGTGTTGTATGTCCATTTTCATTGTGGTAAGCACAATGTCTGTCCATATTTCTTCCCATGAACTCTCCTGGTTCCCTTGCTGGTGTTCTGAAATAGGGCTGGTTCCGAATTTTTCCTAGGACTTTTTGAATTGGAATTCGGAATACAGTGGTGACTGCCTGTTTGGCCCTTAACTCCATCTCTGTTTTGCTGAATCCGTTGTTACTTCGGCCTTGCTTTGGCGAGGCGTTCCCTTTCTCCTGTTTGACTTCCTTGTGGGCCGATGTATCCTCCTCGGCTCGCGCATACTTCTCGATTCTTGCCATGAGCTCCTCCATGCTCTTTGGCAATGTTTTTGCCAAAGATTTTCGTAGTGAACAGTTATCTTTCAGGCCGTTCTTGAAAGACACGACCGCTACCTCCTGGTTGCATTCAGGGATTCGATTGAACACCTCGTAGTACCTTTTTGCATAGGCCCTCAAGCCTTCATCTTTGTTGATTTTTAAAGCCATCAGCGCGTCCACTCTTAATGGCTGGAGTTTGTTTGTTATGAACCTGGCCACAAACATCTCAGCCAGGCCTTCCCATGTCTTTACGCTTCCCTTTGGTAATTTATGGAACCAATCTGATGCAATCTCCCCAAAGGACGAGGGGAACACTTTGCAGAGTAGTGGCTCGTTTCCACTGTACAATGCCATTGAATTCAAAAATAGTCCAACATGGAAGTTAGGGTCTGACTTACCATCGTATATTTGAAACCTTGGCATGCTGAATCTTTTTGGTGCTTCAAATTTGTCCAGTTCTACCGAGAACGGCGTTCTCGGCTTGACGGGTGAGGTTACCTCGGCTTCAGCGTTCTGTTCCTTCCTCTTGAGGTAGTTTCTCAAGTCTTCTTTACTCCTCCCCGGAGCTCGGCTGTCTGTGGACTTCAGTCTCTTTGGTATACTACTCTCGGCCTCGTGATGGGCTCGTTTTGATCTTTCTCCGTGGGTTGTGTCAAAGCAGAGCGCCTGTCCTTGAATATGCCGATGTTCTTTGTGCCCCTGATCCTTTGTATGATGCGTCCTCTGGGACCTCTCTTTTCTCGGCTCTTCCCGTCTGACCTCCCTGGAGGTTTGGTGGGATTGTCTTCTACTCCTGGCGTGTCGGGGTTCTAAAGGGATCTGTCCCCCCTTCTGGGTATTGGCTACTGGGACTGGTGTGTCATGCAGTGGGAAGGGTGGCTGCATGACATTGTTTTGCATCATAAAGTTGACGACCGACTGTAGGTCAGCCAACTTGTCTGCTAATTCTTTTACTTCCTCATCCCTTCGTAGGCACCTATCTCTCCATACCTGGAGGTTGTCTTCATTGTAGTATCTGCCCTGGTCCGTTTTCTTCGAAGTGTCGCCCTCCTGGCCGACGTCTTTTCCCCCGTTCCCCTGGCCACGGGTTTCTTCGTTGTGGTTGTCTCCTTCAACGTCAAGGTCGATAGGCCTGCCACTCCCAGTGGGAGTATCGTCCCCAACCTTTTCGTTTTGTGCGTTACTGGCCATCTATTCGTCTTTCTTTCCCACAGACGGCGCCAAATTGTGTGAGTGATTTTCTGATCACACTGCCCTCCTTAGTAATTCAGCTGTAGAACACAAGCAGTATAGATGGCACCCTGTTATCCTGCACAGAAAGAAAAGGCTCCGACGGTGGTTCTTCCACCCGGGGGCACTCCGACGATCAAGTCAGTATATTTCTTAAAGATAATCAAGTATTCAACTCACAAGCTTGAGTATTCAGAACATACCTTAGACCCATGGGGGTGCCTCTCTTTTATAGTCAATGCAATCCTAGTCCCAATAGGAGCCTAACTCCAATGGACTCTGGATTATTGCTAATCTGCAACTCCCAAGGGGTTCAGGACAAAAACTCTCCAAGAGTTTTACCTTTATCCAAACTGAAGTCTTCTCTCAATCTAGGACTCTTTGTCCTTCATCCGCTTATCTCGGATTCCGATATCTTCGGAGATAATCTCGGCAACTATGAGATCACCTCGGCGTAACTACCTCGACACGTGGAACCTCGGCTGACACGTCGGCGTCACCATGCCACGTGTTGGTACTCAGAAATATATCCCCACACATACATATATAAAATAAAATATTTTTTTTTGTAGGGTGTTGTGCCAAGTGGTCGGCGTGGGATAGAACCCACATAGGGTTGCCCATCAATTCCCCAGTTGACTCATTTTTTTTATATTATTATTATTTCTTTTCCTATTTTTTTTGTCACTCTCCCCCACTTCTCTCTCTCTCTCTCTCTCTCTCTCTCTCTCTCTCTCGAGCAAGTCCAACTCTCCCTCTCTGGCGACAGTCTCTCTTTCTCCGTCGAGTCAATGTCTCTCTCTTCCTCTCTCTCTTTCTTTAGCGAGTCAATGTCTCTTTTTCTCTGATCTCTTAATATTTTTGAATACAACAAATTTGTGAATTTTTTATTTTATTTATAGAATCAGAAAATAAAATCCAATCTCTACAATTTTTTTAGTTTCCTTTAATCTCATTTCCCCCAATCTTTAAAGCTTATAACAGATTGCAATAAAAACATAAATAAACACACAAAAATTAAAAGCTAAGAAATCAAAATATAATAAATTAAAAACATGGTCTCACAGTTCTCTCCATGTTCCACCACTCATTCTCTCTCTACCTATTATTTCTCCATATTCTCCCATTCATTCTCTCTATACCTATGAGATACATATTTCCTACTCTCTCTCATCTCTCCAGAAACTCAATCTCTCTCTCTCTCTCTCTCTCTCTCTCTCTCTCTCTCTCTTCTCATTCTCTTCTTTCATCCTCTCTTAGATTAAATAACAAACCCTTATATCTCCTTTGTTCGATCTTCCTCTTGAATGGTGGTAGATAGTCGCAGAGTTGTTATGGCATGACAACGATGATGATGAGCAGTAGCAGTGGTGAGCAGCAATGGTTACGATGATTAGAGGAGGTGGCATTGAGCGATGGCGTTGAACAGCAACGGTGGCGATGACTGAAGGAGGTGATGAGCAGCACCCATGGTTGGGTTGCGGAGAGAGTCGTCAGAAAGAGATGTACTAGTGGTGTAGTAGGAAGTGAGGTTGAGAAACGGGGGTGTTTTGAAATTTGAAAATTAGGCAGTGAGGTTGAGAGACAAAGAGATGAGAGTTTATAGAGAGAGTGAGATGAACGTGGTCTTTCTTCTTGGGGGAAGAGAGTGAGTAAGTGTGTTTTGAAATTTGAAATCTGGAAAAGTGAAGTGAGACTTGAGACAGAAAAGAGGGAGGATGGATGGGCAGGAAGTTGAAGTAGAGTGAAAGAAAAGAATCTCATCTTTACCGTTCATCCCAGACAAAATGAATTCTAATCATTCAAATGTCCTAGTAGGATAAATGCATTTAGGACAAATTTAAAATCCGTTTTGTCATATTATATAGATAACATTTGGGAAGAATTATTTTTCAAAAAAAAAAAGTGGTAGGAAAAATTAATTTTGGTAAAGTTTCCAATATGTGCTCTATTTTTCAAAATTAATTTAGTGAAAATAGTTACCAAATAGAAAATGAAAACATATATAACGGGTGTGGAATGTTTAGACTTGATAATTTTTGTAGTGGGCTGGCGTTTTAGTAGACGGGCTTTGTTTTCTTCGGCCCTCCAATCAGCATTCGGCTTTAGTTTCATTTTAGTTGTTACATATGTAATTGCAACTCTTGCCAATGCAATTTGCAATTAATTCTACTTAAATGGTGTAAATATTATTAGTATTTATATTCTTCACACAAAATACAAAATAATAATCACTTTCTTTGATTTTGAATTTTTAAAAATAATTTGTAAGTTGTTAAGATTTTTATTTTTTGTGTTTTGTTCTTTTTACTAATTTTTTTTTCCTTCATATTTTAGTTAAATTTTCTCTTATATTTCAGGTATACCTAATCTAGATGTATTAAAAAATTAAAATATTTTGTAAAAAATATTTAAAAATTTAATAAATAGAAAAAAAATAAGAATATAGTTATTCTTTTCTTGTATTTAGTGATTTTTTTACAATTTTTTTTTATACAAATTTTATATTTTTTAAATGTACCAAAATTAAAATATTAAAAAATTTACTTAAAAAATTCTAACTGAAAACTCAAACATTAAATCAGTGAATGCTATTTGTGCATCCCATCATGAGACAAATAGAGAGAACTTTGCCAAAAATAAATAACAAATAATAAAATTTGGTCCAGTTCATAATAATAATAATAATAATAATAATAATAATAATAATAATAATAATAATAATAATAAAATTTGGGAAGCGCTATTCTTCTAAAAATAAATTGATAGAAAAAATGATATCTGAGAATTTTCATTGATCTGGCCAATATTATTATTATTTTCTAGGCTAATTTTGTGAAATTAAAAGCTTGTACATTGATTAATGTAATATGTTCATACAATTATATCTAAGATTGGATAATTTGTTTTGTCTAAGGAAATTGACAAGACACTAGACTCACTATTTATTATTATATTAATAGTTGTTTGAAATGTGCTATATAAGTGTACTTTTTAATTTTTTGGTTAAAAAAATAAAAAGAAAAAGATTTTAACTTTTTTAGTTTATTTCAAATAACACCTTAGTATGGATAAGATTATCAAAAGGAAATGGGAATGGAACAAATTGTGTTAAACTCAATACGATCATAATAGAAAAGGTTTGAACCAAAATTGATAGGATAAAATAGGTAAGTTATTAAAACTATTAAAAGTATGAAGTTATATTAGTTTAATATTACTACTGTTGTTGCTTTAAACTCTCTCCAACTTCATCAAAAAAAAAACTGTCCAACAGTAGAATACATTGATGGCACTTAATAGATGCCCACTAGACTCATAGACTCATCATGAGTATTGTTTTGATAATCTAAAATTTTCATTTTGTAGAGCCCTCCATGTATATATATATTATTCATGAAAAAAATTAGATCGATTTGATAATCATACTCCTCTCATTTTATTGTGTTTACTTGCTTTTTGGTATGAATAATGTGTCTGATTATTTTTTTTAGATAAATGTGATCTGATTAAGTACCTATCGACGTCCAATCGACTTGACTTTTGTATGAAATAATGTACTCAAAAAGTCTCACAAAGCAAAAAGATTAATGGTTCAGATTATCGAGATAAGCCCTATGTGGACCCACAATGGGCCAAACTAGACTTCTATAGTCCGACCATGGATTGGAAATGAGTTGCCTCCAACGAAGTAAAGAGATGCAAAGGCTAACAAATATCACAGTTATCCGTTTCTATCCAAAAATATTTGTATTTAAATCATGAATTTGAATAAAAATCTACAAAATAGCAATAATATCATTTCACTTTCTACTTTTTTTTTAATTTTTTTTTTTAATCCTTACTCAAATTCATAATTCCAGCACAATCTGACCAAGCAAATACCGCATTTATCCACTTCTATCCAAAAACATATCCACAAGGGCAAAGGTGCTCCAAATTGAATTTTAAAGTGTGGGCGGTGAGTGTCATGTGATGATGATACCTCTCTTCTTTCATGATTTGCAAGACCGTGACCAAAATGACTATCCTAACTACTTTCCTAACGTTAATAGAGGCGAAAAGGTGATCCAAATTTGATTGAAATTTGTGGCTTGTGTTGTGTTTTGTCCTTTGCTTCATGTGCAAGACCGTGACCAAATTGATTAGTGACCCTTTTTCTTGAAATGTCCCAGGCTTAACTCACTGTTGTGTTTTGTTATCCGGAAGGTCCTTTTAATCTAATTAGTTCTCACGCACACAAACAAAAAGAAAAGAAAAAGGGTGATTCTTTATTTGAAAAAAATGACAATTTGATCCCCCACTTGGGATTAAAGTAGTGGATTTTAGAGTTTCTTGTTGAATGATTTTGAGGGTGGATGTTAGCGCAATGGTACGATTGCTTCACTACATTTTGTGTTGGGTAGTGTGAATTCTTGTATGTATTCAGAAAAATGCTTGGGAGCACAAAAAATGAAGCACTAGAGGGCGCACTAATAATGATGTGGCAGTGGGTCCTGCCCACTTTCTATGCCTTGTTTTTTTTTTTTCTTTTTTTTTGTCATTCCCAATGCATTAGTGCTATTAGTGGTGTATTTTTTAGCAGTTTAAATCATTGTTGATGTATTCAAGACCCCTTAACAGTGGATCCAATCCAAATTTTGAATTAAGAATATTTTTATAGATTTGACTTCTCTCGGATTATCATTTCAATTTGAGAAAATATTTATACTTAGGCCTGATTTGGCATCTTCAAAATAATCCAAAAAATAAAAAAAAATACAAAAAAAGGTAAAAAAGTTAAAAAGTTATCACTATTTGCCAAAAAAAAAATAAAAAAATTAATTTTACACAAAAAATAATAAAACCCAATCTGACGTCCCACAGGGTGAAGCTGATTTTTTTGAAAAAATTGTACAGGTGGGGTGCACAAACAGCACGCTGCTGTTCGGCCCATGGGGGGCCATCACGGGTCCCGTTTTGATAATCTGAACCGTCAATGTGTAGAACTCGTCGAGTACTATATGGCTGTAAAAAATCATGTTGATCGGATATCGCTAACTATATGATCAAATCAGTTTTGTATAAAAAAATGGATGGTGTTATAGTTAACAGTTGAAAAAAAAACTAATATAATCAAATAGTTATCGATATCCGATCAACGTGATTTTTTATAAGTATATAGTACTCGACGAGTTTTACACATTAAAACGGTTCTGATTAGTAAAACGGAACCCATGGTGGGCCCTCAGGAGTCGAACATCACAATCCAATCCAATGTCTGCAAATGAGGCAACCATTTCTTATGTCAAATGCCTCTACCCAAGACGGTGTGGCCGTACGGCTACTCTCCCTAACTTCTTCTACACACTAATTTATACAATTTTTTTAATATACGTTTTTTCGTAAAAAGTTAAAAAGTTAACCCAAACAACCGTATTTTTTTCTTCAACTTTTAGTCCAAAAAGTCAAAAAGTGCACTTATTTAGGACATCCCAAACAACCTCTTAATAGGCCAATTTTTAGAGTAATTTCAGTGTCCAAACTTTTTTATTTTTTAGAACTCGTTGAGTAGAATATACATGTAAAAAAAAGATGATTAGATATTGGTAGTTATATATTTGAATCATATTTATTTTTTTTATAAAATGAACGATAAATATAACTTCAAAAATATTCATCTACTTTTTTGTAATAGAAATTTGATTCAAACATATAACTATCGATATCTGACCATCTTAATTTTTTGCATGAATATTCCACTTAACGAGTCTTAAAAAGTTAATAGTTTTGATCACTGAAATTAATCTCAAAATGAGCTTACCAAACCCAAACACTTTCTCAAGTTGAGATGACTAACTTGAGAGAAGCTGAACCTATTTTTTATATTTCACAATTCTACCCTATTATTCTAAGAGTATGTATTTATTAGTTGAAGTGTCGTATTTTTATATAGTTCTGTCGAAACTTTTTTCATATTATGATGAAATAGCAACGACGAGCAATATGGGAGGCTAGTAAAAAGTTAGTTTTTAACTTTTAACTTATTTTACGTCACATTATCTCTCACATTTTTTACACACATAAGGACAAAAAAGTCAAAAAAAGTCAAAAAGTCAATTTTTAACTAACTTCCCAAATCACCCCATAGTCTTAGACAAATGTTTCAGACTACTAATACACCACTAATGATGTGGCACCATGTGTACCCCACTACTGATGTTATAGTTTGGCCTTTATTTTTTTATTTTTTTCTTGCACTGCCAGCTCATTAGAGCTGGCATTAGTGCTATCATTTTAAAGTACTGAATCAGTGCTGATAATCTTATTTTGAGATGGATTGCATAAATTTGTGCGCTTGATTTCAATTAATGTTTGATTTCTGTCACGATATTATCGATTCAAATTATGAAAAGAGAATCTCGATGAGTAAGATTATGTATATTCACCTCTCACAAATCCTAAAATGACAAAAATTTTGTATACTGAAACTATCTTTCTTGTTAATTGATTTTATGATTATTTTTCTGCGTGACATCATCCATATCAACTGGGAGTTATAAAAAATGAATTTTGTAAAGAAAGATTACGAATGTGACAAAAGTAAGAGGATAAAAACATGATTAGTTTATTTATTTATCCAAATTTGATTTGGTGCCTAGCTTTGTGCTTTTTCAGTTGTCTTCATCACTATCACCTTCCAAAAGCTCGTTCACTCCCTCTGTCTCAAGCAATTAAGTAATGAATCCAAATGAGTTCACTACGTTAGAGGGGCGGGACGCGTGGCTCCTTCTAATGTTGATAATTTATTAATAATTTTATATTTATGAATATTTATTTATATATTTATTTTTTAGTGTTAATGGGGCCGAAGCCAGGAATGCAACTTTACGATACGAGGATAACCCACACCATTATTGTCACTGTCTAAAGTTAAGGCCAACCAAGAAGGAGAAGCGTTAAGACCACTAGTAATCAAGCTCAATCCACAACAGCTCAGCTCACAACAGTCCAATCACAAGTCAAGCCACAGTACGTGGCTTCCTCTGCTAACGCTCACAATTATGACAACAAAGTTAGTTAGGCAGTTGGATTAATCATATCAAGAGAAAAGTTGTTGGAACTCTAGTTAAGTGTTACCTGAGTTAGTTAGCTAGTTACTCTCTTTCTCTCTGTATAAATACTGTGTAATATCTGTTGAAGAAGTATTGAATAAAAAGTAATAACAAGATATTTTTTATGGCATCAGAGCTTCAAACTAGAGATGCAAAGGTAAAGAAACATGATGCATTAAGGTAATGGTAGTCTCAATGAGGTGCCCGTGTTCACATTCAGCCACCCCATTTTGAGCTGGAGTGTGAGGACATGTAAGATGATGTAAAATGCCTTTGGTTTTGAGAAAAGTTTGAAATTCATAGCATGCTAATAATGATGTGACTTTTTGTAATTTTAATTTTAAATTAAAATATTTAATATTTTTATTTATAATTTTAAAAAGTATGATTCATATTCATAGGGGATAAAAACAGATTTTTAACGTGTTGGTTGTCGGTTAATTAACACACAACTCTCCTCCTAACTAACCTCGGCGGATAAGTATTCCCTTCCATTATCTCTGTGAAGAATCTTAAGAGAAGTAGAAAATTGATTTTCAATTAAGGCTTTGAATTCAAGAAATT
>CM069909.1:120259179-120855002 GCA_036172215.1 Camellia granthamiana | reverse complement strand
AATGGTAAATCTAATTTTTTTTATCTGTTCAAATTTTATATATGTTTTGTATCTATCTATTGAACCAACTGTCTCTTTTCTCTCTCTATCTCTCTTTCTATCTGTCAAATTATAGATAACAATCATCATTAGATTACAAACTGTTGAAATTCTAATTTTTATTCGTTCAAAAAAAATTTCTCTATCTAATTTCTTATCTGTTGAAATTCTTGTTCTATTTTTTTCTATATGTTGAAATTCTTGTCTTAATTTTCCTATTTGCTCAAATTCAGCACACAGTTCTGTTCAAATTCACACACAGATCTTATATGTTCATCATCAACAACAACAACAACAAAAGCTACAAAGTAAAACTAAATAAATAAGTAGATCTGAAATCCAAATCTACAAAATCTCAGATCTATCATATCATAAAATATGTTTCTTCTATAATCATATATACATGTATATCATCATCAACCTAGGGCTTACATATGTCTTCCATAGCTCTGTATATAGATCTATGTTAAAGATTTGAGTATCGGATCTGCGAATTAACTTGAAAACTGAACATATCGAAGATATGTGAATAATTTAATAAGCATCAACTAAACAATTATCAAAATATTTGAAACCAAAGCAGAAAAATATGTATATATATACATCTAAACTTACTTATTTCCAAAGCATGAAGATCATTAAAACCCTAATAATCCATCATCATTACCCAACAAAAAGGCATAATTACAATACCATACATTAGAGAAAATAGAAGTAGAGAGAGAAACATATACATTTCTAAAAAGAGAAAGAGTTCTTATAGATGAGAGAGAGAAGCAATATCAGATTTTTCATCATTGACAGCACCTCCTTTAGCTCCATCGCCAACTTTGATGGTGTGTTTAGAGCTCTGGCATGGTTGTGTTAGTCCTCTCATCTCTCGAGTTCTGGATTTGAACGGAGATGGCATTGTCTGGCATGAGAGGTCTCTCCGTTTTTATTAACAATATTCGAAGGTGCGACAGACATCATCGTTGCCTGGAGAAGCCTACGACGTCGACAATCCGTCCTTTAGTGATAAAGAATTGACATTTCAGTGACAATCTTCACTCAGATCTAGTCGAGAAGAAGAAGAGATGAGGACTTACGATGGTGATGAAGAAGGCGTCGCGACAGTGGCAGTGTGCACAGAGCAGAAAGCGATAGCGATTGTGTCGCCATGGTAGGCGGAAAAGAGTGAGTGTGATTTGTTGACCATATATATAATATATATATATATATAAGGAATGGTATTTTGGTCATTTTGTTTGGGTTTATGCTTTTGGACAAAATGTTTCAACGCTTGGACCTTTGGACAAAGAAAATTGAGATTTAGACTTTTGGACCGAATACCCAGGAACGAAGGGAAGTAAAGACTAGGGGCACATGCTTAGGAGTGTAAAAATGGCTCGCGGCCTGTGGACGGCTCGAAACCTATCCACGGCTTGGAGTGGGCCCGGCCTGGTTAGGCCCAAGCCTGAGCCCTGCTCGAGACCTTGGCCCTGGGCCGTCATTTTGAAGCCCGACTTGTAGAGATGGCAATATCAACCCGGCCCGACGGAGACCTGGGCCGCCCCGTCCCGATAAATAGGTTTTTTCCAGAAAATTATTCCCTATGGGGCCGGGGCTGGTATTAAAAAACACATCCCCGATGATTTTTGGGCCGGGGATGGGGATTAATTTCTCAGCCCCGGCCCCGGCCTGGCCCTGGCCCAAAAGTTCCCCGAAGCTTCCCCGCGTATATACCACCTATTAGTTGTATTATTATTTTATATCTATTATTATTTTATATCTCTTTCATACATCTCTATTCTCTCACTCTCTGACTCTGACTGTCATTCACTCTTTCACTCTCACTCTCTCATTCGTCTCTTTCTCACTCTCTCAACTCTCTGTCTCTCGTTCTTCTCTCCCTCACTCTCTCTCAACTCTCGTTTCTTCTCTCTGTCAACTCTCGTTCTCAACTTAGCCCCGACTCTCATCTCAGCCCCGATACCATCACTACCGGTGGCCACTGCCACCGCCACCGCCGCAGAAGCTTTGTCTCTCTGTCACCACCACCGAACCCACCGCCACAACCAGCGATTGTTGATCTCGCGCCCAAATCTGTTAGATCTAAACTCAGATCTGTTATGTCTCTCTCTCTCTCTCTTTCTCTCTCTCTATGATCTAATCTGTGTACTCAGATCTCTCTCTGGTATTGTTGTTGAAATCAGATTTTTTTTTTCAGATTAATTTTTTTTTTAAATTTAAATCTCTGTGTGATCTGATCTGTGTACACATATTGATTTATTGATGATGATGGAAACATATTGTTGTTAAAAACAGATTTTTATTTCACACTAATTTTTTTTTAATTTAAATCTGTGTTTAATCTGTGTACACATTGATTTGTTGTTCATGACAAAACATAGTGATTATATTGATTTGTTGTTGTGTTGAACAAAATTCAAAAACCTCAGGGATTTTTCGGGGTCGAGGAAACCTGATCCCCGTTAGGGGACGGGAACGGGGAGTTGATGGGTTCCCCCGCCGGGGATCGGGGGCGGGGATGGGGATTTTTGAGCCTTCGGGGATCGGGGACGGGGAGTGTAGTCCTCGGCCGCGCCCCGACCCGTTGCCATTTCTACTGACTTGGCCCATGGGTCCGTCTACCGGGCCGCTCACGGGCCGCTCAAGGCCCACTTAAAGCTTAGCCTAATGCCAATCCTGTTTGAGGCCTAGTGTCATTTTTAGTAAAAAATAATAAAATTTTGGTGGAAAAAATAAAAATAAATGTTCATGCTTGTCCAAGCCCCGCCTAAGCTTGAGCCCAAGCCCAGGCCCACTAGCCCCACCTACCCGAGGCCCAAATACCCCTTGGCCTAATTTTCTGACCCCAGCGAGGTCCAAATTTTGGCGAGAGCCTGCAAGGTCCAACGTGGGCCAGGCCAAGCCAAATTTACACCCTTACACGTGCCCCTCCTCTATTTTGTATACTTACACTATATATTTGTAATTTTTTTTTATTTATTCACTAAAAAATTATAATTGTCCCCACCCTAATTTATTTAAGATCTTTTAAAAATTAAGATTTAAAAATCCTTATTAATTGAAAAAAGATTGACATGGGTCTTACAATTTATTTACAATGACATATCAAGTTATGTATAAACTTTTAATTTATTACAATCTCATAAGAACTTTGAATTCATAAATGACTATTTTTCCCTTCTTTCTCTTTTCTCTTATTTTTCTTATTGGGTAAATTACACATGTGGTCCTTGTAGATTGTCCATTTTTGTCAATTTAATTATCTACTTCCAAGTTCCAACTACATCAATTTTTTTCATTTTTCAAATTATGTCAATTTAATACAATTAGTAATGGCTGTTAATAAATTGAACATAAATTAAGAAAAAAATAATTTATTCACTCTCTTCAAAATAATTAAGAGATTGACATATAATTTGAAATATAAACCATATATGTCAATAATGCTGCATCAATCATATATATATATATATATATTTTTAATCATATTTGAAATACATGTGAGTTGTTACTACTAGATTGGTTGAACAACTCTCATCACTTATGCTTGATTACAATATAGTGTTGAGACCTTAATAATAAAGTAAATATAATATAAAAATGTAGTCATTATAATATTATTTTTTGAATTTTCATAGTTTCACAAAGTTTTTTTTTTTAAAGAAATATTTATGGTTTGTATTATATTATTGTTACTGATTATTAAAATTTTTATTATATTTTAAATTTGTGATTAACCAGTGCCATTCGTAAAATAATTTACTGGTTCCGCCACTGCAAATACCCCTAAAATAACTAGTTATCAAATGATCCCCCGATGTTAACCAGCACCTCTGGTAACTTGCCTAGTATATAATTCCTTGTTTTTGTTTTTATTTTTTCAAAATATTTGTATGCGTCAGTGTTTTATTTTCATCTTTTTCCCAAAAAAAAAAAAAAAAAAAATTTTTTATTTTTTTATTTTATGTATAAAAAAAAATAAAAAATAAAACAGAAAAACTGATAAGTCTGGTGTAGCGTAGCTTTGATTTTAGCAAGACTTCTTCGAACACATTCCACTTCCAATTAATTAATTAAATTCCCTAATCAATATGCTAGCTCCTTTCCTTTGTCATTGTCAATGACTCGAGCTGACTTCTTAGGGGCTGTTTGGTTATCTCCTAAATATCCAGTGAGCATTATTTTCTAATTGAAAGCATGTAGCCTCTGAGGCAATTTTTTTTTGAAGCGAATTAGACTAGCACTCTTTGTAATTTAAAATTTGTGTTATTTTAGTTTTGACTTTTTAATTGTTATACATTTGACTTTCAATTTTAAATCTTGTTTCAAATAAGGACAATAAAAGATATTTCATTTACAAACAGTCTATTCAAACGGCAAAATTGCCATATAACTTATTTTGTGTTAATTAACTTGTATATTGTTTGAAATGTAATGACCTTTTTTTTTAATGAATAATATTGAAATTTTCTTGGTTACAGAGTTATGTTTGGTTTGGTTTGGTTTTCAGAATCTATTTTCAAATTTTTTTTATAAGGAACTAAAAATTAAATTGGTGAAAAAAAAAATTAAAAAACATCATTTTTATATAATTTTATCTTTTGGGAGGATATAAATATTTTTTTTCATATTTATTTTCGTTAAATTAGTTTTTATTTATTTAAAAGTCAAACATGACGACAATTTTGATGTTATTATTAAACCAATCCATTAAATCAAAAAATCCAAAACTAAAAACATTTCATATATTAAATATATATTATACATTAAAAGCCTAATAACCATTTATTACATGATAACCATAAAAAAAAATCTATTAACAACAAATACAATAATCTATTACATGATAACCATCAAAAAAATCAATAAAAACAACAACTCATTACATGATCATTATTTAAACACATATTGAAAATTAATTTGGTAAAAAAATAAAATTAAAGATTTATCATTTTTATATAATTTTATCTATGGTGCGCGTAGAAATAATTTTTAAAAATTAAAAAATAATTTTTTTACATTTATTTTTCTTACTAGTTTATATTTTATTAAATTGATGATTTTCTTACTAGTTTATATTTTATTCAATTGTCCTTATTTGAAACAAAATTTAAAATTTAAGATTAAATGTATTATAATTGAAAGGTCAGGAACTAAACTAACACAAATTCTAAACTACATACACCGTTAGAGTAATTGGCACATTTTTTTTTTTCTAGAAAAAGAAAATTGCAATGAACAATTCTATAAGCTGCGTCAAACAGATCAACAAACATGCCCAAACTAAGGGTTTGTTTGAGAATTAATTTTTTTAGTGATTTTTAAAAAAGATTCACAAAAAAAAATTATGTAAAAAAATAGAAAAAAATGAGTTGATTTTTATTATGACTTTTTGACTAATTTAGCAAATTTCCAAACAGGGCTTAAATCTCAAATTGATATTTTTAAGGTTCATTTAGTAGTCTCAAAGAATAGAGTTAATATTTTAAAATTATTTTAATTAGTTATTTACTAAAAGAGCATTAGAAAAAATTTTGTTAAATTGAAAAATAACAAATAAGAAAAAAAAAAAAAATCTCTAAACAGCTTGTTTCAATCTGCCTAAATATGCCATGTAAAATAAAATTAAAAATTAAAATTTTATTTACAAAAATAATTTTGTCATTATTTACGTAAACACAACATTATTATGAAGTCTAAAACCATCAGCTTTCAATTTTGAATTAACTCATTTATATAGTTTTAAAAATTAAAATTTTATTAAAAAAAATGATTTTGTCATTTGAGAGGGTAATTAATAAATAAATTAAGCCGAGCTAAGGAAGAATCTTCTTTGGAAACTGGGCTGCGCATTAGGCCGAAATCATAGCTGGGGTAGCTCAGTCGCAAAACTAGCGAGCTATGGGCCGAGGTGAGTGGGCTTCACAACTTGGACCTTGTTTCTATTAGTCCGAATCAGAAGCAACCGAGGTATAGGTGGGGCGAGGATCGAGCTAGGCATTATGCATAGAAGCGCCAAGCTAAGTTCGTCGTTGGGCCTAGTTAGCTCGGTCTTAAATAAAAAGCCCAGTTGGAGTATGCCTAACCGAGGTACAGGCACAGAAGGGAAGATCCGAGCTAGGCAAAACTCGGTCAAATTTACCGCTTAAGCATAGCAATATTAGCTCGGTCGTTTTGTCATACTGCTGAGCTAAAACCATTTCACTTGGTTAAAGCAGTGATAAGGGTGTTAAGGGATAAGCATTATATTTTACAAATGTGATTCCTAAGAGGACTCTACATTGAGAAGTAAGAGTCCTACTAGGATTGTGCCAGGCAAAAACTATAAAAGCTCACAACAGAACCTATGTACAGATATCACAACTTTGATTATTGAATATGCAGAACTTTTGTCTATTTGTCTATTTTGCTGATTTAAGCATCGGAGAGGTATCCGGCACATACCCGCCGGCTAGCTCACGTTTGTGTTTTCAGGGAGTAAAGCGACGACGTTTGGAGGAGCGCAGACTTGACCAACAGGATTATACGAGAACATTATTTCTTACTCGTACAATTGGCGCCGTCTGTGGGAAGTCCACAAAGAACAAAACCTCTTGATCAAACTTTCCTCTCTAGTTGGAAGTAATGGCGCACAATGAGGACTTGCCACAATCAGCTATTGATGAGCAAACCCTGGAGGGGGGTGGGAGGCGCGAAGGTTTGCCTTCTATCCCTCCCATGGCGAATTTAAAACCCCAGAGACAGAACCCCCCGAGGGATGCAAGGGGGAGACGGGCGCGGCAGCCTTCGTCGCTCTCAAAGTCCCGGACAGAGGCGGATGTTGGATCCTCAAGTTTTGAAGGATCGCGTAAGGGAGCAGGACGAGCTAATTAGGAAGATGATGGCAGACATGGAAACAATGAAGCGCCAGATAAAAGGGAAAGGGGTGGCGACATGAGAGGGGCGCAAAGGCAACATGCCCCCTTGCCGCTCGGAGGATCGTGATAGGCATTCCACACCATCACAAGCAGAAAGTAAGAGCCTTAGAACATGCGACACTCAATCGAGGACTTCTAGGACTCGTTACTCTAGGTCTGAGAGAACAAGAACTGAGAGGTCGTGTACTGAGGAAAGCACATATTGGCCCTCGCACACACATCAGACGACATCTAGGCACACGAAGTTGCCTATATCATCTGACTTGCGAACAGTACTAGAAGAAAGGGCCCGATGGAAGGAAGACACTAGGGCTCGTGACCCACGCAGAGTTTCAGCACTATAGCGATTGGCCCCTTGGACACATGGTAGTGTCAAGGTAGGAATGCCAATGCCGCGCCTTACTTATGAACTAGCGGACAAAGTATTAGCAAGGCTACAGAGCTCGCCGTTCGTTCTGGCAATAGAGAACGCGCCACTACCTCAAGCTTCCACTAGCCCAAATTCACCACTTATGAGGGGAAGACAGACCCATACATGCACTTTCGCCAGGTTATGGCAGTGTACCAGCGGAATGAGGCCGTGATGTGTATCTTGTTCCCATCCAGCCTTGGTGACCTAGGTCTAACCTAGTTCGAAAGGCTACCAAATGGCAGCATCGCCTCCTGGGCACAATTGACAAAGGCGTTGGTGACTAGGTTCAGAACGAACACCAAGATACCAGTGGAGATCAATCAGTTACTCTCCATTGACATGGGTGACAAGGAGACGTTGAGATCCTACAACGGTCGATATTGGGAGACTTTTAACTAGATAGGAGATTGTCCCTACAAATATCGCCATCGCACAATACAAAAGGGGTTTACCAGTCGAAAACAAATTGAGGGACTCAATTACTATGACGCCACCCCTCATGATAGAGGCCCTAATGGAGAGGGTGCACCAATATATCCGCGTGGAGGAAGATAGCGCCCGGGCTAAAGCAAAATTTGGCTCAACAGTAATGCCAAACAAAAAGACTGCAGCAAAAGTCAACACAGTAGAACAACTAAACAGGAATGGACGAGGCAGGCGAGCCAACAGGGAGGACCCAGAAAAAAGGAGGTTAAGAGTTCGCACTGCCATTACCACCGTGTTCAATAAACCCATCTACCGAATTCTCAGCGAGATAAAGAATGAACCCTTCGTTCGGCGGCTAGCCAAGTTGGGAGTAGCACAAATGGGGCTACGACGAGAGGTCCCGTTGCACCTTCCATGATGAGAATGGGCACCTAACTGAAAAATTGCACACCCCTGAGGCAGCATCTGGAAGAATTAGTAGCTGCTGGTCACCTAGACCAGTATATTGAAGGAGGAACACAGCCAGCCTCCAAGGACCTCAACGGGCCAAACGGGATGCCGGTGGACGGACCACCCCAAGGCGTAATCAATGTTATTCATGGGATCATTGAACCTGAGCGGGTATGTGAACTCAGGGGAATGATAAAAGAAGGTAGAGCACTTGAAGGAGGTACTAAGTGCACAACTCGCCATCAAAAAAGGGCAAAACAGAGACTACGAACGTCATATCCTTCTCAGACAAGGACCTAGCAATGCTACATTGCCCTCACAATCATGCACTGGTGGTAACTTTGCGCGTCAAGCGAATTCTGATTGACCAAAGAAGTTCATGCGAGATAATGTATTATGAAACTTTCAAACAGCTAAAACTAGAGAATAAAGACTTGGCCCCTGCAACATCTCCCTAGTTGGCTTTAACTCAATGCTAGAATGACCAATAGGCAAGATGATCCTCCCAGTCAAAGCTGGGACCATGACACAACATTATTATGAAGTCTGAAACCACCAACTTTGAATTTTGAATTAACTCATTTATCAATTTATTTTTTTTAGATGTGAAAAAAATTTGGTGAGGATTGTATTCGATTTTATAATTAAATTCTATGCACAAAAGTTTTTATTTATTTGTTTATTAATTGACACAAAACTAGTTAAATGTTGTTTAACACATAATTAAGTAATGCTATGTTTGTTTGAGCAGAGTGTATTTTTTAACTAACAAAAAATATTTTTTACGAATTTTTTTTTTTCAAAAAACATATATATATTTTTATGTTTAGTGGTGGCATTAGAGTGAAGGTGTAGGAGGTGGTGGCGACAGTGACAGTGACTGTAGCGGTGACTATGATGATGGTGGTGTGGTAGTGGAGGTGAAAATAATAGTGATAGTGTGATAATATTAGTAAAACTTTAATTTGAAAAATATTTTTCACCTTTTAAAAGTGAATATTTTCTATCCAAATAAATTTATTTTTTGTCAACCATAGTTTATGTTTTTTTTTTTAAATTTTTTTTTTTTTCATTATAACAACTCTAAAAAAATAAAGGTGGTGTTTGGCAAAAAAAATTTTTTGGTTTTTTTTGATTTTTTTCACTAAAAGACAATTTTTTTACAAAACCAAAAAAAACAAATTCAAACAAAATATCACATCAAATCCCATAATCATTTCACTTTTTCTCTCACAAACATCACATCTAACCACAAAAAAGTCCAATTATCTTTCCAAACACAAAAAAATATTTTTTCTTCAATAATATCCTACAACTAAAAAAACCTACATAAAAATCCACTTCCCAAACACCCACATAGTAAAAAATATTTTATACCCAAACAAATAATTTAAAATGGAACAATTGATATATATAAGAAAATTCCTTCACCAAACAAACAGGCCCTTATTGACAACTGTTTAAAATGCTGGACCTTTCTCGGCCAAGATCAAGTGTAGTAACTGTATAAAATGCTTTTGTGCGGACGTGAACCCTACCAATCAAATTCACTTCAATCCTCTTCTTCATCTCCTACCTCTCTGTCTCTCTCTCCGTTTCCAATTCCTGAACTCAACGAGACCTCATACTCAAAATTCCAAAACTCGTCTGTAAAACAAGGATCGACAAGCTCAAAACGACGACGTTAGACCCCGCCGATGGTCTGAGAACCACCGACGAAGACCAAGTCAACTCTGTTTCCGGCGATGGCGATCGACGATCAGAAATCGTCGTCCGACGGTAAAATCTTGGGGTTGTTTAAGCTACCGTTTCGGCAATCGGTGAATTCGCATTCTACGACGTCGTCTTCGTCTTCGTCTCACATTGCTCATCATCAGAGTTCACAGGTCGAAGGATCGAATCCACACAGCAACACTTCAAGCTCAAGCTCGAGCTCGGTCTCGTCTGCGGCCAGATCTCTTCTTCCGACACGACGTCGTCTTCGCCTTGATCCGTCGAGCAAGCTCTACTTCCCTTGTATGCGCTCTCATCTCGATCGTTTACTTTCGTAATTGTTGTTGACTTGTGCTTTTGATCGTACTTGTTTACGCATTTTATGATATTTGTGCGATCTAGTTGATTTGAAGTTGATTGATTGTTAGATTTGCTTAGCACACTTAAATTTTTGATTTTGTTCAAAAAACTTGTAGGTGATTTAGGCGAAATTAAAATTTGTAATTTAACAAGGTTTATGTGGTGTTAAATTTGCACAATAATTTTAAAATGATTGAATTTAGTGAAATGAAGTGGCATTAGTAATTGAATTTGGGAATATTGGTGTGCTGGTAACTAATGTGAGAACAATTGGTGGAGAGAGTTGTGAAATTTCAATTGCATTAAGCTTAAGCTCTGTTTGGATAAGTGGATTTCAAATGAAGGGACTTGAAGTTACTTTATAAAAAGTGTAGGAAGGTTAATTATTGGATGTTGATTGATGACATAGAGATAGGAGAGATGCATTTTGTTGATGATTTTGTACAATATGATTTCAAATAATTGTTTTCATCAATAAGTATGTTAATCAAGTTATTTCAAATTCAATAATCTAAGACTCTCTCATTCATTCTTGAAATTTAGATATAAAATAATTCATTGAATTGAGGGTTATAGTCATTAAATGAGTGATGCTATATTCATTCATTTCAAATTCATAAACTAGGTGATGAGACTCAAAAAAGATAAAAATGCAATAAGTATGCTATTTTAGGAGGTACCCAAGCAACCCCTCAAACTTGGTTAAGTTCAGCATTATGGTTTCTCATTGGTCATGGATGAACTTACAAGAAAGTTTGGAGGAACTGAAAAAAAAAAGAAGGGCTTTTCGGAATCTAGGTTCTCCCCGTGCAAATTCTCCTTTATATGATGGATGAGGTAGGCCTTTTATTTTGAGTTGCACTATTGCATTTATGTGTGTTCTACTCTGGATTATCTTCCTGTCTGGATTTGTTAATTTTGAAAGTCTCATTCCTTTCCGTATCATTGAGTCAAGTTTCATCTCTTTTGCCAAGAGTTGATCTCTCCATTTTGGTATTTTTCTCCCTTTGTCAAGATTGCATTGCACTTTTCAATTATTGAAAGTTCATATATTTGACTGCTATAAAGTATTTGTATTGTGGTCAATATGGAGAAATATGTTGTTTTGAATTTTGATCAATATGTACGCGTTTTCTTTTTTGGGGCATTCTTATTTATGTGATTCCTTTGAGTCTTCTTCCTGTTAACAGTTATGTATTTAATTATGAAAAAAATGCTCTCTCTCTCTCTCTCTCTCTCTCTCTCTCTCTCTCACACACACACACACACACACACACACACACAGTATGTGTATGGTGTCAGGGACGGGAAAATACCAACACCTCTTATTTTTTTCTTTTGTTTTGGAAAATTGATCTTCTAATTTAATATATATATCTTTTAACCTTTTTTTTTTTTTTTTTTTTTTCTGGATTTATTCAGCTGTTCTAACAATCTATTTCTTTTGCTTCTATATTGTTTTCAAGATGAACCTGGTAAGCAAGTGCAGAGCGCTATCAGGATTAAAAATACAAGCAAGTCTTATGTAGCATTCAAGGTATGATCAAGAAGTTGTAACTTGTTTCAATCCATAGTTTGTAGTTTTCAGTTCTCTGATGCCCAGTGGTAGGTTCTTAAGATAGTAATATGAATTGAATATAGATGTTCCTTTAGGCCCCGTTTGTTTGGGGTTATAGGGAGGGGATTGGGTTTGATAGTGAGGTAGGACTACTATATGCGGTGTTTGTTTTGAGAGATGGGGAGGGGACTCCTAATCTCTTGCCTTGGAAGGGGGATTGGGAAGGAGGAGGTAGAGATGGTATTAGAAAAATAGTGAGGAGATTAGAAATTTTTTTAATTTTTTAATTTTTTATATATTGGGAATTTTTTTTAAAATATTAATGTTTAATTTTTTATATTTTTTTATTTGTTTTATTATTTTATATAAAAATAATTTAACAATTCTTACACTAACAATTATCATCAAAATAAACACAATTTTATTTAATCCCCTCACTAACAATCCCCTCACTATGAATCCCCTCCATTATACCTCTGAAAACAAACGGGGCCTTAGGTCCTTGTAAAGTGAATCCTCAGTGCTATCATATCATGCCATAGTACTATATTTGTTATTATCTTTCTACCTGATTAATGCATTATTTATTTCTGTTGTTTTAGTTTCAAACAACGGCGCCAAAAAGCTGTTTCATGCGTCCTCCGGGGGCTATTCTTTCTCCTGGTGAGAGTATCATAGCAACTGGTAAGAACTCCTGTCTAATTTTTTTGTCATTTCTTGTGTTTGGTAAAAACTTGTTATGAACATTATAATTGCAAGTATTATATTTACACTTGATTTTTTCAATTTTTACTTCTTGTTTATGGATGGATTTGCTAGTATTCAAGTTTGTGGAGCCTCCAGAGAACAATGAAAAACCATTGGATCAGAAGAGCAAAGTGAAGTTTAAGATTATGAGCCTAAAGGTGAAAGGAGTGATGGACTATGTGCCTGAGCTGGTGCGTCTCACACACCTTTCTTGCTGCTTCTGTTTCTTATGCGGGTTTGAACTTTAAGTTTTCCAATCTTGGTGATCACATTAGTGTAATTTGGTTTATTTACTTAAATCTTTTCCATATTTGATTTCGTACCAAATCTACAGAGACTACACGCTTTAGCTATGTGAAGCCTTATTCGTTTAAGGGGTTTTCCAGGTGTCCAATCATTCATTAAACTGGCTATCACTAGCTTGCTGTCATGAATAGGAAAATGAGTCTCGCATATGAGAAAATTTCCTGCCTTTCACTTTTTAGAAATAGTTGTGCTCTGTAGTTCAACTTTATTGGATTGGAGAGCGCTTGTCCTTACTCGATGGATGGTTTTGCAGAACGTGGAAAAACTAACGGCTATTTATAATAAATCCATGAGATTTAGTTCCAATTAGAAGTTCGAGTTGCTTGACTGCTTTTGTCACATTACCTCTATGAAATCCTCTTTTTTGATGTTATCATTGAAAAAGATCTTGTATTTGTTGTAGTTTGATGAGCAAAAGGATCAAGTGGCAGTAGAGCAGATATTGCGTGTTGTTTTTCTTGATGTGGAGCGTCCTACCCCTGTAAGTACATCTATACATGCCAAATATGAGTGCATTTACATTCATGCCCTTGCTATTGTGGCTGTGGTTGTGCACATGCTTATGTGTAGTCAATAGTTATATAATATGATATGATAATTCATGAAATTGTGCCTACTTATTTCTTTCAAGGCTCTGGAAAAACTTAAGCGCCAGTTGGCTGAGGCTGAGGCTGCACTCGAGGCTCGCAAAAAACCTCCAGAGGATACCGGCCCAAAGATTATCGGTGAAGGACTTGTCATTGATGAATGGGTGAGCGAGCTAGCTTATGAAACTCATGAATTCCTTCTTTATAAAATTATCACTATTTAAGAGTATTCTCATCTTTTTTTTCCTATTCTATCCCCATTTTTTAGAAAGAACGAAGAGAAAGATACCTTGCACGACAGCAGGTTGAAGACTCTGTTTAAATTGGAGCTTTGTTCTACTTTCAAGTGCTTTACCGGGAGTGAAAAAACTTTAGAGTCTGCCTTTGCTTGATGAGTCATTTCTACCTGTCATCTTTTGGCTTAGTGCAACGGATGTTCTGTTCAAAGAGTTTGGTCAAGGCTATTATTTTCTCATGTAAAAGACGCGAGTTGGATCTTGTAAAAGGTATTACTTGGCGTGTTGCCACCAACCTGTAGATATAATGAATTACTTCTTCGATAACAAATATTATTCTCTATGGGATGTAAGGCACTAAATCGTTCTTGTTTATAAGCTCATGCATTGTGATTCAGTTTGGTTTGCAAATTACCTTAATTGTTTTCCTGATCTTTGATGCTCGTGCAATGTTTTTTTATTTATTTATTGTTGGCGACATTGCTGTTGTCTTAAAATTGCATGTAAGTATATATGGTCATTTTGAAGTGTGATTGAAGAAAATTTTCTTGTTTGACACGGGGATGTTGGCCCCGTTTGGTGTAGCTGTTAAAACAGCTTATAGATTATAACTTAACAGATTATAGATTATGACTTTAATCAGAAGTTGTTAATCTGTTTGGTGTAGCTGTTGGATTATAAATTTAAGTTGCTGAGTAGTGTTTGTTAAATAAGCTGTGAAATAGTTTTTTCAAATAATTTTTATTTTTTGATTGTCTACATTTCTCATAAATAATAATAATAATAATCTATAGTCCATTTGAGTCTTTTTTTTTATTTTTAAAAAAATAAAAAATAAAAAAATTTAAGAGTATAACAATAAATTAACATATCCACAGCAGAAGCTGATAATCAGAAGCAAGGGGTGAGCAGTTTCTCAGAATTAGCTTTTTTGAGTTAAAATAAGCTGTTAGAATCAGAAGTTGTTTGAATTAAGTTTAACCAAACAGTCCAAAATAACTTTTTTAAAGTTAAAAGCCATAAGTTGGCTCTGAAAAGTTAAAACAAACACCCCCGTTGTGTTGTTGGTTTAGTGTGTGTTTGTTGTCCATCATGGTTGGTTGTGATGCTGCTGTTTTTAGGGTCTTGTTATGGTGTGCAACTTACACCTTACATCTTATACCTTACACTTACACCTTATACTTGAAATTACACCTTATACTTACACCTTTTTTGAGGTTGCATATGGTGTGCAACCCACTTACACCTTATATTTACACCTTACACTTACACCTTATACTTACACTTACACCTTTTGTGAGATTACATATGGTGTGCAACCGTAAGTGGGTTGCACACTTAAGAAAAGTCCCTGTTTTTATTGTTCAGTTAAAAAAATGGGGAATTACCATTCAGTGGTACTTTCAGAAAAATATTACATTAATACTTTAATAATAACATTGATTGATAAAGTTTACCATTAATTTGTATTTTTTATTCAGAAGTTACACTGATTTGTTATTTTCTCTTGCAAAAAATTTGGATTTGTTCAACAAAAAATTGGAAGATATCTTTTTTTGGGTGCAAAATTAGGATTTGTTTATTCACCCAAAAAAAATATTTTTAATTCACCCAAAATTAGGATTTGTTTAATTTACCAATTCGATTTGCAGCCATCCGTTAATCTGTTCAACTCACTTGATCGGTTTTGAAACCATGGATGGTCAGGTGTGATGGGATTTCAGTTTGTTGAAACAGGAAATTTCCAAATGCTATTCAAGTTTGGTTTGGAAAGAATTTTTTTAGTCTGATTTTTTAATTATTTTAGTCTGATTAAAAAAAGTTTCGTTTGTAATGAACTTTTATTTATTTATTTTTATTTATTATTTTGTGAGATAAAAAATAAAATAATTATAATTTAAATGTGATATATATATATTTTTTTATATTATCTTTTAGCGAGTTAAATTAGTCCCAACTATATTACCAAACGGGGGCTCAGTTTTTATGAAACCATTTTCTGCTGGCAACTGATGCTGTTCCATTTCATTCACATCTTCTAATACATATGCAAGAAAGAAGCTATTCATCCATAAAAAGGTGAATACTTTGTAGCATAGTTAAAAGTTGGTTTTTTTTAGCAAAAATCTATTAAAAAAGTGAACTTTTATTTTTTTACACGGTTTTTTTTTTTTTGTAAAAAATTAAAATATCACTAAAAAACTAATTTTTAAAACAACTGTACGAATCAAATAAGTTCATATTGTGTTTTTGAAATCAACTCATTAGGTAAATAAGGCTAGTTTCAATACAATTTAAAATTTATTAAATTATCAAATTAAATTTGAGCAATACTCGGCTTGACTTAATTATATATACTCTAAAAAATCAAACTACTTAATTTGGACTTATGATTAATTGATTAAAAAAATAAATAAATAAAATTTAAAAACATTTTAAAACTTATTAAGGGGTCGTTTGGTTTTGGCTTTTTTAGTTGCTTTTTCACTTTTTTAGTCTGAGACCTTTTTGATTGTTTGGTATTCTTGTTTGACTTTTTTTGCTAAGGAATGACAAAATTACCCTCTACTTGGAAATGATACTTTTTTGACTTTTTGTTTATATACGGGTCAATTTGGTAATTTTGTAACTTTTTTTTGATCTTTTTGTGATTTTGTAGTTTATTATTATTATTATTATATAGCCAAAATAATTTGCCAAACCAAGGCTATGGGGTGGTTTGGAATAATTTGAATAAGTGTATTTTTTGACTTTTTATAAAATATGAGTTGAGTATGAGTTGGGTTTGAAGTAATGTGGTAGAGAGGTGATATGACTTAAATATGATAATATTATTTAAGGGTTTTGATTGAGATTCCCTCCAATCACCACCCCTACCACCCCACACACATGTGACGGCTAGTGATTGGAGGAGAAGGGGGGAAAAAAAAAACTAACCAATGAGAGAGAGAGGGGGTCAAGGGGGTGGGAAAAAAGGGAGTCCAGATCATTTTTTATTATTTAAATAGATAGTAACTTTTTAATTTTTTAATTTTTTTAAGTTATGACAAAAATAATAGCTGACCAATACAATTGTGGCAAACAGAATCTGCATGGTAGCTGCTACTGCTTGGAAGGAGTCTGGGCTTCCCCGCCCCTAAATCATAAATTAATTATCATTTTGGTTTGATTACTCGGCTTATTAAGCTTAAAAAAGTCATTTGTTTTAGTAATATGACAGCTGTCACTTTGACTAAACCCAAAGTGCCCATGTGGCATTGTCAAGTACTTTTCAACTTGAATGCGATGGCTTAAAGATTCCCCATGGATTTGTCTTTCTCTGTAATTCAACGGTTTATATTTGGGGGGGATGTTAAGTATCGGTGTTCTCAAATTTTTAGTTAAATCAGAGTTTAAAAAATTATTTTATTATTTTAGCTAAATCATTATTTTAATATTTACTGTATCAAACTCTCTCTTCGAACTAAATCTTATTAAAAAAAAATGCTTTATACCCCCACTGGGGGTCGACCCCCAGTGACGTGGAGGTCCATGATTGGCGGAAAAATGTTGTTTTTTTTTTTTTTTTTTTTTGTTTTTGGGCTGTCAGCCAGTGGGGGCGCGCCACCTCACTGGGGGTGCGACCCCCACTGGGGGTATAAATCAGTGTTGCTTATTAAAATGTTATTTTTTTATTGTATTTGTTATTCTTTCTTTTTTTATTAAACTGATTAACTGTCAGCCAAACAAATTCTAAAAAATGCAAAAAAAAAAATTGTTGTTGACCGGTTGACCAGCCGAACGTTTGGCCGATAACACCCAACCTGCTTGTTATAGCGAGATACTATAGCATTAGCAAGATAATGTAGCGTTAGCAAAATAAATGAACGTTATATTGAGTCTGATGGAGCACATATTCTTGACTTTTGCTCTCTGTAATAGTTTCAAAGCCATTGTAGAGAGGCTGATGCTGATGCTAATGCTCTTACACTTTACTTCCTTCTATTTCGTTTTAAGTAAATTATAAATACACTTTTTAAAGTTTGCTTGGAATATAAATTATCTTTTATAATTTAAAAAATTATAAATATTTATTTGTTAGAATTTTTTATTTAATAAAATTAATTTTAAAAAATAAAATTCTTGATTATTCTCCTATATAATAAAATTATTTAAATCAAAAATTAAAATAAATTTCTGACATCATCAAAAATTGTTCATTGACTTGATAATTTATATAAAAAATGGATAATTTGTTATGAAATTAGAAATTTTAAGGGATGTGATATAATTTCGAAAACTACAGAAAATAATTCATATTTTAAACAAATTTCAGGGGGTGTATTTGTAATTTACTTCTTTTTTTTTTTTTTTTTTTTTTATCATTTTGGTTCTTCACGTTTTAAGTTTTTCTCAATTTATTTTTAAAGTTAAATTTTGTCTAAAATTAGTCAAAAAATAATTTTAGGAGTAAATAAGAAAAAAAATTAAATGTGAAAAGCCAAAGTGAAAAAAAAATTAAAAGACCAAAGCAAGAAAATAGTAAAATATTAAAGGTACAAGGTGTAATTTACCCATTTATATTTTAAGTTAAAGCGAAACTTTGTTTTAATGTCATTTTATTTTAGTTCTAACTCAAATAATTAAATATATATTTTTCTAATATGTATTGTTGTGATTAAAAAAAAAAATAGTAAAATCATTACAGGATATATATATATTAAATAAAATAAACAGATGCTCATTTTTTATTTTTATTTTGCCATCAATGGATATTGCTAGTCCTTGAGCAAAATAATAGAAATAAGAAAAAGAAAAAGAAAATACTCTAAGCCACTTTTGTAAGGATCACGATTGCATTTAGCATATGCAACAAGCTTTTACCCCAAGTGGAGAAGTATAGTCTTGTGAGGGATTTCAGAAATGATACCCACAAATGTCAACATATTCATATCTGCTCAACAACAATTAACCACACTATTCCACTTAACAATCAACTTATGTGTCACTACAACGTGATATTAAGACATGATGACTCATTGAAGGCACAGTGGACAAATATGAAGGAATCTATTGAGCCAAAACCACAATTCAGTTAATACAAAAGTAAAGTCCATTGTATTTGTGAATACTAGTAGACACATCATCAGTACCCTTGGTGTAAAGTGCAATCTCCATACTAGTTAATTGTCCACTATAATAACCTAGTGTAACTCATAATAACACCTAACATGTATAGAAAAACTAAATTGTTACAACCAAGATTCTCTTTTTTTATTTTGAAAGACTGTGCAATGTTCTGATCCATTAAGTTTTCTAATCAACCCATGTAACAAGCATTGGGCCAATGACTCTCAAAACCAGACGATTTTAGGGTACTAGGTGTGAAGACACCCCTACAGGCTTAATGACTCAAAGCTGAAATGGCTACAAATCTGAACAAGTCATTCTCCTTATTTTTCCTTAAATGTGCAATGTCTAGGTCCCTTAAACTTTATAATTAACCCATGTAGCAAGTATTGGGCTAATGACTTCTAAACCAGATAGTTTTAGGGCATTAGGTGTAGAGACACCCCTACGGACTTAATAACTTGAGTTAAAGAGGTTACGAACCCAAACAAGTCAAGTGTTTTTTTGTTTTTTGTTTTTATTTAAGAATCTTGGTTACTTATTTATTTTTTTCTACAACCCTAGCAATTATCAATAATGTATACCAGGGATTAGAATAGAGAGGTCATTGTTATGCAAGTGTGTTCATGTGAATTAAGGCATACTCATGACAAGTATACTAATACCCCAAACATAAACAACTCTCCTAATACAAACATTACATGTGAGTATCTACTCAATAAGCCCACTATGTTTCCCAATTAACATATGCTCATATCACTACCATACTAGCACAAAGTGAATATCAAGTGAAGTGGTGCAATCAAGTGCAACAAGTACAAACTTGAATTGTTTTTATAAAAACCCTCACCCCCCAATTTGAATACAACATTGTTCTCAATGTAAGCAACTGGAAAGTACATAGTAAAATGAGAGAGAGAGGATCTTACCAGACGGTGTAAGCGCACATCCAGCGAGGCAAGGACACACCAAACACACACACACTTTTTTTTTGGGAATAGTACAGGATAAAAGGAAAAGAAAAATAAAATTAAACAAAACAAAACAAAACAAAAATAAATAAAGAACTAAAACAAAGAAAATACAACGGATATTACTGATTTGGATCCGGCGGTGGAGAAAAATGCTGCTCAAATAGGGCATGCATTAGTGTTCGACTCTCGAACTCCTCATCATGAATCCCAGCGCCAAGCTGATCAAACCGCTGCTGGCTCGACTCGTGGAATGTGTAGAAATCAGTTTGCAGAGATGCAATTGATTGCTGATACCCATCAAAGACCATCTGCGAGTGATCTCGATATGCTTGACAGTCTGCCCGGAGATCAACCACAGATTGCAGAATAGCGGCTTGATTATCCAAAAGAGCTTGACATTGCGCCCGTGTCATACAGAATGGCGGTGGCGCTGGGGCTGGTGCGGCGGCGGGCTCTACCGAAACATCATTAGGGTTAGCCAGGGCATCAGGGAGGAGTAATGGAGGTGGTAGGCGAGCATTGGTTTGGCGGGATGATGTAGATATATCTGTATAAAATAACACAACCAACACAACCAAAAACGTAGAACTATTATATTAGCACTCATCAAATAGCGCATGCATAAACAAACCTCTCAAAACCTCATTGTTATCACACCACCAGATTACTTGTTTTTCAATTTTTTTTTTTGGTTTTGTTTTAGAGAAAATCAAAATCAAAATAAATAAATAACTTAAAGAAAAATAGGCAAACCAAAGTATGAAATAAAAGAAATAAATAATTAAGTTAGTAGAGGAAAAGAAAAGAAAAGAAAAGAAAAGAAATTAAAATAAAAGAAAATAAAAATAGAAAATACAAATAAAAATAAAAAACTACTAAACGATTAAACTAACATTTAAATCACTAAATAAAAATAAAATAAAACTAAATCACAAACTAAACAATTAAAAAAAATAAAAACAATCCACTAACATATTAAACTAACAAGAATCACTAACTAAACAATAAGATTGAAATTAAAGAAATAAGAATCACTAACTAAACAATTAAACAATTACATTATACAAAAATAAGGGAAAATGCATTCTACCCCCAGCTGGGGGTGACACCCAGTGAGGTGTCGTGCGGGGGTTGGACCAAAAAAACAGTTTTTCTTTTTTTTTTGATTTTCGGCCAGTGGGGCCGCGCCACGTCACTGGGGGCGCGACCCCCACTGGGGGTATGAAGCAAAGTTGAAAAATAAGCTACAACAAGCTAGAGGATTATATTAATATTATTACTACAAAATTTTTTTTGGAAATCCGACGCGCCGCACGTGCGTTGACGGAGGTAGCACGTGTTGATGTGTTCCCAAGATCCACTCTTTTTCACTTTTTTTTTTTTTTATATTTATTTTTTATGTGAGGATGAAGATGAAGAACAATGCTTAAAAATCACTATTAAACTACCAATACACTAATATTACAAGTGAAAACTAAGAGATTTAAACAAAAAGTGGGTGATTACCTTGAAAAAAAAATAGAGAGAAGAGAAGAGAAGATGTAGATCCGCCGAAAAAAATAACCGCCCGAAGGTCGCCGGTCGGAGAAGATAGTGATGCTCCGGTGGTAGGGTGGTGGTGAGTAAAAGTTGAAGGAAAAAGGAAGAAGAAGTTGGTGATGGTGGGATTGGATGGAGTTTGTGGATTTGTGGGGTTGAGAGAGAGAGAGAGAGAGAGAGAGAGAGAAAGAAAAGAAGATGAGAGGTAGAGAGAGAGTGTGTTGGGAAGAGACAGTGAAAGTGGGTCTAGGGTTTGGCTTAAAGGTGTGTTTATTTGTTTGTTTGTTTGTTTTTTTTTTTTTAAAGAAAATAAAATAACATAACATAAATAAATATAAATAAACAAATAAAAATTGCATGAATTTTTTTTGTATATAAAATAAGTAAATAAAAATAAATAAAGAAATAAAATTGTACAATTTTTTTTGAAGAAATACAAAATAAGTAAATTAAAATAAATCTGCAAGGAATTTTTTTTTTAATTTTAAGAAATATACAATAAGTAAATAAAAAATAAAATCTACAGCTTTTTTTTTTTCTTTTTTCTTTTTGTTGGACCGCTCGTGCGGCAGTTAAGTAGAATACTTTTGGGGGTTGCTCGTGCACTCCATTTTTTTTTTTTGTATGGGCCGCTCGTGCCGTTTCACACACCAAAATTAAATATTAAATTATATCAAATTTTTTTAGAATAATGGCCAGTCCAGGTATCGATTTACAGGGACAATTGTGAAATTAAACTAATTTAATTGTTAAATTTCTACATCAATTTTGATTAAAGGATTGAGGGATATTATGATTAAACGAGAATTAAATGAAATTGAGTAATTAAATTGACAATTAAAATTAGGATTTGAGATACTAATTTTTGAAAAAATCTTAGGGCTAAGAATTCACCACTAATCACATAAATAAGACTTAACAACAGCCATCAATTGCAATCCGGTTTGAACTACCCAATATTTTACAACTACAAGTTTGAAATATTGATTGTGTTCAACGTACAGGCACGAGTCATCTCAAGTACGTAGCATGAAGCGTTTGTTCTAAACTATGGTAGCAACACGATCCGTCTCTCGTAACATGACTTGTTTCATACTTTGAACACAACGACAAAGAAAACTAAAGAAAGTAGATGGAGTTTGTGGGTTTGTGGGGTTGAGAGAGAGAAAGAGAGAGAGAGAGAAAAGAAGAAGAAGAAGATGATGAGGGGTAGAGAGAGAGTGTGCTGGGATGAGATAATGAAAGTGGGTTTAGGGTTTGGCTTAAAGGTGTGTTTGTTTATTTGTTTATTTGTTTTTTTTTTTAAAGAAAATAAAATAACATAACATAAATAAATATAAATAAACAAATAAAAATTGCATGTATTTTTTTTATATATAAAATAAGTAAATAAAAATAAATAAAGAAATAAAATTGTACAATTTTTTTTGAAGAAATATAAAATAAGTAAATTAAAATAAATCTGTAGGGAATTTTTTTTTTTTTTTTAAGAAATATACAATAAGTAAATAAAAAATAAAATCTACAGCTTTTATTTTTTTTATTTTTTTTTGTTGGACCACTTGTGCGGCAGTTAAGCAGAATACTTTTAGACTTAGGCTGCTCGTGCACTTCATTGTTTTTTTGTATGGGCCGCTCGTGCCGTTTCACACACCAAAATTAAATTTTAAATTATACCAAATTTTTTTAGAATAATGGCAAGTCCAGGTATCGATTCACAAGGACAATTATAAAATTAAACTAATTTAATTGTTAAATTTCTAAATCAATTTTGATTAAAGGATTGAGGGATATTATGACTAAACAAGAATTAAATAAAATTGAGTAATTAAATTAACAATTAAAATTAGGGTTTGAGATACTAATTTTTGAAAAAATCTTAGGGCTAAGAATTCACCACTAATCACATAAATAAGACTTAACAACGGCCATCTATTGCAATCCGGTTTGAACTACCCAATATTTCACAATTACAAGTTTGAAATATTGATAAAGAGGATGGTTATGTTCAACGTACAGGCACGAGTCATCTCAAGTAGCACGAAGCGTTTGTTCTAAACTATGGTAGTAACACGACCCGTCTTTTGCAGCATGAGTCATTTCATACTTTGAACACAACGACAAAGAAAACTAATGTATGCAAAACATTAGATAATCACAGAGAGTAAAACACTTGAAGAGATGAAAAATAAAAATATTATAAACTTCTATAGTATCCATACATTTATTCAAACCGTTTCACAATAAAAGCTTAAGAAAAATCCCTTTATATGGTTAGGGTTTCATCAAAATCCTAAAATTGGAAGATTAGCCACTCATGGAGGAGTGAAAAGAGGAAGAAGATGAGGAAGAAGGCCTCATGGAAGTTGTTCTTCAAGTTTGAGGGAAATCACTCTATTCAAACTCTAGCCTTCCTTTTTCTTCAAATAATTTTCGAACCCTAAGTTAGCCTATTTTTCTTCCTTTTATTCTCAGTAGAACAAACCCAAAATTCAGTGCATGCATCCCTAAGTGGGCTGCTCGAGCGGTGGTGGGCCGCACGTGTGGTGAGGTGGTTGGCTCTAATTTTTCGCTTTTCGCACGAAAAATCTGCTTTTGCACCCTTTTTTGATTAAATTTGCGTATTTCCTACCAAATCTATACAAGTGTACAAAACACATCATTTCTACCAAATAAACAAAGTTGAAAGACTATAAATAAAATTTAAGTGACCTTAATGTGGTACCTTTCGACCTACATCAGATATGTCACGACCCAAACCCGCCCCGAGAAGGTCGGCATCGTAACCGGCCAGTAATTCTAGATTACCACAGGCCTTTCTGTACAAAACATAAATAATCGGGGCTCGCGGAAGCGAAAACAAAACTAATAGTCCAAAGAACTGTGCATTTATATGAACATACATTACATGCCAAAAATGAGTTAATTACCCACATTCATTACATAACATGATCGTAAACATCACATACGACTCTGTCACAACTGTACAACAAAACTAAACAAAAGCTCACAAAACGGCCTTCCAGGCCTAGCCCCAGCTCGGAGGCACATAAAACTCTGGTGGCTTCAAAACGGTGGCTCGATGCAAAACTCGGCCTAGGCTTGACTCCCTGAAGGCTCACCTATAAATATATAAATACAAACAATGAGCTAAAGCTCAGCAAGTAACATTAACGTAAAGGGGTTAGTGAACGAACTCCAACATCTCATAGAAATCCGTAAAACATAGCATTCATAACATAATCATAATCATCTCATAAGAACATACATAATGGCATACTCCATAGAACATAACATGTGTCGACTAACGACTAGAGTAACCGGTCCCGGACACCGATTAAACACATACCGAGATCTCGTAACTGGTCATGGGCTTGTCCTTCCATGCCATCCCCCATGACTCAAGCGCATGGGCCTGCATGTTCTCGCCCCCATGACTTCAACTAACTATGGATGCCATACTAGATTCGCAAATAGGACATTCGTTCACAGAAAACATTATCATTTCATAATTCATACATAACATAGCATTTTTGAAACATAATTTCATAATAACATATCTTTACAGAAATGTTACTCACAGTGGGTTTCCGATACCGATTACACGGTCTTCACGTCCTGTCCTGCAAATATCAACATTATAACACATTTCTTATCATTCAACATCACATAATTCATGCCATTCCATTCTTCTTTCTATTCTTTCATGTGCGTTCTTATCTTTCTTTACTTTAATTCATACTCATGAAATGCTAAATGATGCCATTAACATGCTAAAAATCATGTAAAACAACTTCCAAAAGCTTTTCTGAAAAAGGTACTCCGCTCGAGCGCCCCTTTGTCCGCTCGAGCGGACTGTACAATATTTCAAAACTGCTGGGAGGCTGATTTCTCCGCTCGAGCGGGCTTCCCTCCGCTCGAGCGGACCATGCAAAAGTTCGAAACTCTGGTTCTTCTTCTAAGCTTCATCATTTTCTTTGAAACATTAACTTCCAAACTTATGAAATCAAAGCTCAATATCATTGATCAACAATATGATTTAACCATTAACACTTTAAAATAAACCCACATGAATCTTTAGAAGATCACACTCGAACCAAGATGGAAAACCATAAAAATATACATACAAGCTTCATATCTCTATATCCATGGAGGTTCCTCTTCAAATTGGCCAAATATAACCATGAATCATCAATTTATGCCATGCATGCTCAAATTAAACATATATCCCCTTCAATCCTCTTATTTAACATGAGATCATTGATGAACCAACCTTACTTCAAGCAATGAGAAAGGAATTCTTACCTTAAACACTTAGTTGGAGAGAATTAAGCTTGATTCCCCTTTTTCCTCTTCTTTCCCCTTTTTTTCCTTCCTTCCCCACGAATTCTCTCTTCTCTCTCCCTTCCAGATTTTCTTCTCTTGTTTTTGAGTCAATGAGTCAACAATCCTTATCTTAAGTCATATATATCATATAAATAGATTTGTACCAAAAATTTGAGCCAAACAGGGCTTAGCGAATCAGACGAAATTCAGTCCTCAATTAAATGTCCCAAATGGTTCTAAAAATTCCTGGTATCACATAGGTGTGCTCAATTTCTTTTCCTGAACCCATTACGGTCATCAATTTCAATCCCGAAGTCGTAATTCCAACATATATTTTGCTAATTCAAACAGATAATTTTCAATTAAATCATATAAATGCATAATTAATTACTGATAATTGTGACACACGGTTCCGGGTCATTACAAGATATGTATTGAATGGTGTGGAGTAATATGCTCTAAGAACAAGAAATAATTTTTCAAAAGGTAACGATATACAAATAATAATTTATACAAAATTCTTATAAATAATAATGTGGCTCAATGTATTATTTTTGCTTTAAAACAAAACGCTTATAAAAATGAATTTATTTATAAGAATAATATTGTTACATCATCTTATAAAATTATTTATATCAATTTTATATGTATAAAAAAATACCTGGTTTGTAGATGTATTGTTCATATTCTCTATAATTTCTCCATGCAAAACTATGGAAACTTACGAGTGTTATTGTTTTGGTTATATTAACAAGAAGATGAGACATTCCTCTACACACAATTTTTAAATTAAAAAAAAAAATTGTGTATACTATATATGTATTCTCAATTTCAGTCCTTTGATTTAAAAAATCAATTTGAGCCATTAATGACAATTACATTGGATCATTACTAATACCATTTAAGTCATAATTGAAGATCACATTGGATATAACTAGCCTTTTGTTTGGTATGAGTTATTTAGTCTGATTTTTTTTTTTTTTTTTTTTTTTATTGTTTTAGCCTAGTTAAAAAAGTTATGTTTGGAATAAATTTTGATTTTTTTTATAGTTGATTTGATAGTTGCGAGAAAAAAAAAATAAAATGATTATAATTTAAATGTGATATTTTGTCTTATTAGCTAAATCAAACTGTTTTGTTTTTATTGACTAATTTAGTCAAAATAACTCATGCCAGACAAAGATATAACTAAGCCAGTCACATAATCAACTTTGATTTGAAAATGTGATAGTTGATGACCACAATGGCTCCTAACAAAATACAATAATGATTCATAACTAAGATCAAAGTAAATCATAATTTACATGAAACTTGTGCATTTTATTATGATCCTAAGAAATTTGATAGATTACTATGAGCTTTGTTTCTGAGGATAGTCATGAGCAGATGCAGTAAATTGGATTTATTTATTAAAAAGTCTTACTCTAACTTTCAGTAATAAATTAATCACTAAAAAATATTTTTTTTTAAAAAGTACAATTCAATTACTTATGGTTTCACATCATATTTCAATACAAATTAATACCAAAAAAAATTAATCAAAATTCACAAACAAAAGTCAAATTGTCCTAATTTTTTTTATCACTTTAATAAATTTATCAGTATTATTATCAATATCAAAAGATCATTCTATGAACACAAAACATATCTAAAAAGTTTCGACACTTTCTTATTATTAAAATGAGAAACGAATACATAAATAAATAAATAAATAATTATTAAAAACTTGTGAGTAAATAAGTCCATTCAATACAACTTACCAATAATTATCCCTTGTTTCTCATCTGTTTAGAGATGCCGCCGGCCTGTATCAAAATCTCAGACCAATGATGGCTTTGGGCTTATCTGTGTTTTGTCTATTTCTTGAAAACAATCTATACATTCGAGGATTTTGAGGAAGCAATACAAAAGAGAGATTTTTCACATTTTGTGAGTAAGAAGAAGAAGAAAAGATAGAAAAATGGCCAATTCAAGCAACAAAATAACCATGTTTATAAACATGGTTTTGATTCTCTCTGTTCTTCACATCATCATCACAATTGCTGAATCCAGATCAATCCTTAGCTGTAAGTCTTGTTGCTTCATATTAAAACAATACAAATACAAAGAAAATGCTATTTTTACATTACTTTTATGTAAAATTTTCTATTTGAATATCATTAATTGACACTTGGATTGTAATTTAAGTAGTTGTGAACGAACACTTAGATGCCAATAAAGTGAGCGTTTGAGTTTGTAGAGTGGGGGAAAAAAAATCTATATATGTTTTATTTATAAATTTTTATTTATTTATTTATTTTTTGGGATAGATTTGTAAATTGTCTCCTCCAGTCTTTTAATTTACCAAAAATGCAAAGATCTGAATATTTTTTATTTTATTTTTAGTAATCAGTAATCTTATAATGATCACATTATATTATCATACTTTATATATTATCTCATATACCATCTCATATGCTGTCATTTTATTGATTTAATGTGTCTACCACTCATGTCTGTTATTAATGTAGTAATGATACATGTGATGATATATAAAATAAAGTGGTCATGATAACATTATTATTTGACCGATATAGTCACAAAACAAAAAATCTTATTTTTATCTCACCATAAAATCCAAGATATTTTATATATCATACATTTTGTTTCATCAACTAAGATCATTTTCAAAAAAATAAGAGATGATGGATGGAATGTTTCACTTACCACAATAATATTATTTTGTGGCTTAGAAAGGAAGATTGCAATGAAATTTGGTTATCTTAACTTTACAGTTTTGTGAGTTTGGGGTTGCTGCTGCACATGTTGCGCACCTTATTGGGCCAATTTCAGGCCTAATTCGATAATCTGAACCGTTTTTGTCTCGACTTTTACCTAATTTTGTATGTTGAGAAGAAAATTGAATGGAATTTAATTCTGAATCAATTTTAAACAATTTTTGAGAATTGAAATAGTGTCCAATCCCACTGATAGTGTAATTAAACTTCTTTTGTTAATAATTTGTTAAGGTTGAATATTTTTTATTTTTCATGAATAAACTTAGTCTATAATCTTAACAAAAAAATGATTTACAAACATAATTTTTATACATACTAGCATGATGGCAGTGATATTTTTGAAATTATGAGTCATAATAATGAGTGTTCTAGTTTAAAATGAATTAAGCATTAAAGGCATGTCATTCTATTTTATTTGTATAGTATTATTGATCTTAATATATTTTTCTTGATTAAACTTATAAAACATGTTCATATTTAGGAAATTATTATTCACTGTAAATGTAGAAAAAATTACACATCAATGATAAATTTTATGAATATTAATAATTAAAATTCTAAAATTTTTCATATATCTGTAAATATTTTTAAAACACAATTAAATTGTAATTCCCCTTCATATTTTCTTAGAAATGCAAAAGTTTTATTAGTTGGTGAAAATCTCTCTAAATCATTACTCGAAATACAAACACAATTTTTTCTTTTTCTTTAGAAAAGTGCATCTTGCTGAACATCTTGGGTAGGGGCACATTCCATTAAGATGAATGCGATGTTTTCCATTAACTTTTTTATAATTTTTTTTTTTTTTCCCCTTCTAGAATAGAAGGCTGCTAGCCTCTCTTGAGAAATATGGTTTAGTTTCTCTTCTTTCTTTTGATTTTGGAATAATTATTCAATAATTCTGGAATATAGACAAGTGATATTTCATAGTATTGTGATTGGTGAAGAAAGTGGATAGGTAGAGTATTATATTAGATTATTGAAAACATGAGAAAGTATATTGAATGATAATTAGTTAAGAAGTACGGATACATAATATTTCGAGAACATTTTACAATTTCCCCTGATTTCGTATCATTACACGAACTCATAATACATTTGTTTTTCTTTTTTCCCCAAAAAAGTACACAAAATACCATGTTGGATAAAAGCAGTGCTTTCTTTATATTTTTCTTTGTGTATATTGTATTAATAGCATTACTGATTGTAGAATGTTATGATAACAATACCATATTTCCTAGCATTCTAGGTTCATTTGAGTATGCAATGGTTTTAAAAAAGGGCATCATTAATTAAGACTACAATTACAAGTTTTGTAACATGGTAACATATTTTTGTGTTTTAATCTCCAAATGTAACAACAGTTGACTTCACAAACCCAAATACTCTACCAAGTTGCAACACCGTGGTCGGTGTGGAGAGCGGAGACACTTGCTTTGAGCTTATTCAGGCACTCAATTTGACTACCATATTCTTTGACTCGATCAACCCCAATCTCAACTGTTCCAACCTATTTCTCGGTCAATGGCTTTGCATCAATGGAACTGCAATTTAAGTTGGAAGAACTAATCGATTTTACGTGCACGAAATAAAGAAGATGAACTTCGTTTCTCTCTATGAATGGCCACCGGTTTCATGAATTGATAGCCATTATTGTCGTTGTTTTTTTTAATATTCAGTACTTTTATTTCAATTAAAGCGTTATTTTTAGTTAAATCTTACATATTTTAGTTTAAGAAATAGATACTATAAAACTATGCCCTATAAATTAATGCAAAATTCTGTTTCCTCATGAACACGTTCAACATGTACTAAAAACCCTAAACACAACAATGCAAGGAAAATTACAATTTTTAAATAAATTATTTCAAATTCATTGAAAAACTTGTGAGTTTAATTATTAATGTTAGTAAAGTTTACTACTAATCTGTAATTACTTTTTAAAAAATGCTAATCTGTAATTTTCCCTAAACTGTATGCTGGAAACTCTAAAATCAACAATGCAATGAAGGAGAAGATGGAAATTGTTCTTTAAAACAAAACAAGTCTCTAGTGAGCTCACATAGCACATGAGGTTAGTTTAAATGGAGAAAAATAAATCATCAAAGTAAACAATGCCGCAAATTCTATATAAATTCAGCGTCGGTCACACATATTTAGCGAAATGCCCTCCCTTGCTCATCTCAATGGCTCCACTAGAAGGATAATCAACATCATCAGTCACGAACCTCGACCAGAACCAATATTCCTTCCATACAATGGCCATCTCTTCGATTGGGATGTTCTTTGTCTCAGGCACAAAGAAGAACACAGATGGTCATCACCACCACGAAGAATGCAAAGAAGAGGAACAAACCAAACTTCTAGTGGCAGAGCATTGTTAAGAAGACTTGAGCAAGGGCGAATGTGAAAATCATATTGACCGACACATTGATACTCTGCGCTATAAAAATAAGTCAATAGCATTTATGAGGAACAAACCAATGCAAGCTGCAACTACAACCTGTCCATAACAAAAAATAAGTCAATAAATAACATAGCGGGTTAATTCATGAATTGAATCAAATGGGCCCTTTTATTTTAACTAAGCAGGAGAGTCACGCTCTTTATATGTCAATCAATACACCAGAACAAATGATATCATACCTGGCAGATGAGCATTTGAATACCACCCTCAATGAATAAAAATCTCCTCCCCCACCTATCAACACCATAAATTGAAACTAGAGTTCCAATAACAAACACTCCACCGGCGATCATAGCAGACATGAGTGAGGCGTCGCTTCCAGAACCAATTGTTTTGAATAAAACTGGTGCATAGAACATAATCACATTAATGCCAGTAAGTCGTTGAAAGAAGGGAATAAGGATGGCCATGGTAAGGTGGGGTCTATATTTTCTTTGCAAAAGGTTTCTCCACGGATGCTCCACCTTCTTAGATGCCTCACTAGCTGCCACAAGATCATTAAACTCTTCGTCAACATCTTCAATGCCCCGAATTCTTTTGAGTTTAGCTTTGGCTTCTTTGCGCTTGTCACGCTCAATCATTGAGTTGGTGTCTCAGGAAGGACTAATGATCCAATTGTGATTATGAGGGCAGGGACCATGGCACCTCCCAAGCTCAACCGCCATCCCCAACCGCCTTTGATCTTGGAGAAGAAGTAATTCAACACATTGGAGAAATTCTATTTCCACACACTCTTTCATCTTTGTACACATCATATTTCAATTCACACACTTATCAATTTAATTATATATTATTGTTCTCATTCCACACACCATATGTTTTAATTATAACCCTAACTTAAATATTGTATACACACAATGTAAATAGGTTTCCACCCACCTTGAAATACAGCTACACATCCATCCACGATGAAGACCCATCTTCTACCAACTCCATTAAAGACCCATTTTTTAAAAAATTGATATTATAGGCATTGGATAATCTAATCCTGTAATTAATGTCGACAGAATACGAAATCAAGTTCTTTACTATGCTCTGATTCTGCAGCTGCTTTATTTGTTTTTTTATTTTCTATTTTTATGGGTAGGAAAGAAAGGGAAGATGAGAGAGAGAAAAAAAGGGATTTTATAGTTAGAATTCAAAAATGAATTTGTACATAAGATATGATTGAAATGTGAACTTCACAAGTGAAAGTGTATTGATTCATTGTAAATTTTAGGGGTAATTAGTTAGCTTACAACAAAGGGACAAAAGTGCAAATCTTTCATCACGAAGATCAAGAATAATGGTAGAATCTAATGGAAGAAAGGTATAAATGATAGAATAAAGCAATATCAGATTAGTGTAGGCAAACAATGGATAGAGTGTAACAACGAAGCAAAAAATAAAGTGTAACAATGGAGTGTAGCAAGCAATGGAAGACAATAGAGTAAGTAGAAAAAAAAATAGAGAAAAGTTTTAGTTTTAGTTTTTTAAAAGATGTGCACTAAGAACTATCGTTTTTTAAAGATATGCACAAAAAAATTCTAAATTTAATTTGTAGAGTGTGTATTGATGTCCATTATTGTCATTTTGTTTTATGGTATAATTGTCATTAAAATAATATTTCATTAATTATGTGTACAGAGGTAAATAGGTGTGTGAAAATAGAATTTCCCAACACATTGGCCACCAATATACCGATTGTGATTGACGATTGAAACCCAATGTTGAGTGCACCTCTGTACTTGTATGGGGCCATTTCAGAGAGATATAGTGGCACGGACTATAATAACAAATTAAAAACAAAATATTAGTACTTCATCCAAATGGTTGTCTCTTTTTTTCGTGATTAGCAGTAATTAAGTATTAGTCTTTAAGTGAGTGATATGACAATAATTCTTTAGGTCTGTGTGCCTAACATAAAGCAAAGTACAGCACATTTTGATGGTATATATAACAAATTGAATAATACAAACAATAAATAAATTAGATGAAATTTCTGAAAAATAGTAGTCGTTTTTGGGGACCACATGTCATGTTTTTCTAAGGACAGAATATTTTTATTTTCAATCAAACCAAGAAAAACAGAACATTTTACACCTAATTCTAGTTATAATAACTGTTTTCAAATCATTTTTCAAATTTTGTTTCCACGAAAGCTGTTGCATTCACAGACTCACAGTATACAATGTCGAAAAAGGGCACGGTGAGAAGTCATGTGCCAAGAAAAGCGAGGCACATCTGACATTTTTTATTTTAATAAAAAAAAAGGGCTTAACAAATAATAATGGATTAATTTTTTTATTTCAGGGTAACGAGTACTACTACTACAGAGTAAAGCAACATCAAAGCAGATTCAAACTCATCATGAATTCAACACACAAAAATTAATTTGATTATGAACCACTGATCTCCAATACCCAGAAAGAAAGAGTCCCAGCAAAACACATCAGAGAGAGATATGAATCAAAATATCTGCAAAGAAAGATAGTCGGGTCCGTGTATTGGACTGAAATTTTCTAGCAGAAAATACATCTGTCATCTTTTTAACACACTTCTCATTGGTATTTCGGATTCTAATCAGATCAGAATGAGAGAGTGTGTTTCAAGCACTTCTCTTGCTCTTAAAAATCAGACTATATGCAATATTTGCTTTAGAAAGTAACAAAACTACTTTTAGAATGCTTCTTGTCATTGAAGTTTGTTAAAAAGATATAGCAAATAGAAAAACACATAACACGACAAACACAAAAAATTCTTGAAAGAATCAAATAAATTTTTTTTTTTAAAAAAAATGTGAACTTTGTAGTGTTTTTAGAAAGGATCAGTTTTTTGAAACATGAGTGTTGACTGTTGAGTTAACAGAGGGGGAACTTGGAAGCATTCTACACCTTAAAATGAATTATTATTAACACAAAAACACTTTGCACAATTGAGTTCCTAATTGAATCATACTTCAAAGTTTTTATATAATTTAATGGTTGAGAATAGATTGAAATAGGAGATGAATGGAACTGAAGGACTATCATTGGCCATCACACAAGCTTACTTGATGCTACTTTGACTACTAATGTCCTAAATTGAAAAGCTCACTTTAACTGTAGTTACCATTTTGTAGGTAAAATGGGTGATGAAAATACCAGTTCTAGAGATATGAGTAAACATTGCGAATCTCTTGATCCAAAAACAGAACACCCTTACACAAAACAAGATCAGAAAACAAACAAGCATTCCAGAAGAGAAAGCAAGTTACCTGATTAGCAAATTCATCCAATACCAAAACCAAGCAAAATACGACCAACAATTAGCATCCAGACTGTTTGAGCAAACCCATTGATGAGAGCTCCAGCACAGAACAGTACACCTCCGAACAGCATCGACAACTTTCTGCCCAGTTTTCTGGTCACCGTTGATGCAACGAGCGAGGACAACAGAGCAGCCACGTGCAGAGATGAAGTGAACATAGTGAGAGTGAAACTGTCAAATTTACAGTACTGGTTTGTCGAACTATCCGCCTTTTGCTTCTCGTACACAGATGGAAAGAACTTCTTCAAAAATGATTCCATAGATGTCACTCCACCTATACATACACACAACCCAACGATCAACAATATGTGCATGACAACATAAATTGCTATATATACATGGAAGTTCATACCAGAAATTCCAATATCGTAACCGAAGATGAGACCACCCATGGCTGCAACCATGCATGTTATAGTGACATAGAGAGTGAGGTTGCCCGGATATTCCTTCCCGGTTCCAGGACCGGGGCCAAAAACAGCGGCAGGCATGTTTGCTTTTCTGTTTCTGTAACTTAACTGGTGAGAGGGGAAGTAAAGTTCAGGGTGAGAAATGGGTTGTAAAGAATCACATTGGGAAAAAACAAAATCAGAAAAAGAGAGAGTTATGTATATAAATTAGGGCTAATTAACAATGAAGACAAAACATAAATAGAAAAGAAAGCAGAAACCAAGAAAGTGTTATTTGTCTCCCCCACATCTTTTGGAGCCTGCAACTGCTAAATTTTATTGCATATCATGTGCTATATATCTTGTAGATTAAAAAAAAAAAACCCATAAATGAAGACAAAAAAAAATTACTTATAAAAGAAAGGACTAGAGCAAGGAGGCAGTTGTTTTAGATTGAGACTCTTTTGTCCCTCTCGGATTCAAATGTGGCCCTCAGATCCCTCTTTTCAAACAAAAACACAACAATGTGAAAAAGGGAGAAAATAGAAATTGCTTAAAAATGAATCTAGAGACTAAACGGTAATGAGCTCAGATAGCACAAGATATTCATGCTCAAAACACACTTTAGTCATTGAATTTTAGCATAAAAAGCTGTCTGCTAATTGTACAAATTTGCTTGAGCAAACCAAAAGATGCTTGTAAATTATGACATTCATACAATTTGAACCAACTATACTTCTCCACACTGAAATCAACAGTATCCGCTGATACCAAATAAGTAAAAATGAAGAAGAGATCGAGCAATGATCATCAATCAGTCATTTCAGAAATAAAGAAAAACTAATTCATCACCCTCTATCCAATGATGATTGTACACGTATGCAACGATATATATAAATTCGGAGTAGGTTACACATATTTAGCAGGCTTGCCTTCCTTGCCCATCTCAATGACTCCTTTAACAGGATAATCATCAACATCGGTCATGAACCTTGACCAGAACCAATGGTCCCTCCATATAATCGACATCTCTTCAATTGGGATGTTCTTTGTCTCGGGCAAAAAGAAGTACACAAAGATGGTCATCACCACCACAAAGAACGCAAAGAAAAGGAACAAACCAAACTTCAAGTGGCAGAGCATTGTTAAGAAGCCTTGAGCAATGGCAAATGTGAAAATCATGTTGACCGAAACATTAACACTCTGTGCTGCAGAACGGATTTCGAGTGGGAAAATTTCACTAGGTACCAAGCAAGTAAGAGGCCCCCAAGACCATGCAAAACCGGCAACATAGATGCATATGAAAAGCACCACAACAATAGCATACCACTTGGGCAACTCACTAGGGTTCCCATCTATTCCAAATTTAGCACCAATGCAAGCAGCAACTGCAACCTGTCCATTAAAAAAAATAATCAACAAATAAAAAAGAAAAATGGTAATCAATGAACAAAGCAGAACAAATGATATCATACCTGGCAGATGAGCATTTGAATACCCCCCTCGAAGAATAAAAATCTCCTTCCCCACTTATCAACACCATAAATTGATACAAAAGTTGCAAGAACATTCACACTACCGGTGATCACAGCAGACATGAGTGAGGCATCACTTCCAAAACCAATTGTTTTGAATAGAACCGGTGCGTAGAACATAATGACATTAATGCCAGTAAGTTGTTGAAAGAATGGAATGAGGATGGCCATGGTAAGGTGGGGTCTATATTTTCGTTGCAAAAGGTTTCTCCACGGATGCTCCACCTTCTTAGATGCCTCACTAGCCACAACAAGATCGTTGAACTCCTCATCAATATCATCAATGCCGCGAATTCTTTTGAGTTTGGATTTGGCTTCCTCAGTCTTGTCATGCTCAATCATTGAGTTGGGTGTCTCAGAGAGGACTAATGATCCAATTGTGATTATGAGGGCAGGGACCACAGCACCCCCTAAACTCAAACGCCATCCCCAACCGCCTTTGATCTTGGCGAAGAAGTAATTCAACACATTGGCTACTAGTATACCAATTGTGATGGACAATTGAAATCCAATGTTCAGTGCACCTCTGTACTTGTAGGGGGCCATTTCAGAGAGGTATAGTGGCACAGACTGTAATTTAAAAATATATCTGTTAGTACTTGGGCAAATTTGGCAAAAAGTCCCTCAAATCCAACAGATCTTAATTGATAAGTTCCCTTAGTTCAGTTTTTTATTTTTATTTTTTTAAAGGATATCTTTCTAGCTTGTTGAACAATTTTACCTTTTTCTATATTGAATGGTGCAGAGACAATGCAGTCGTCCTGTTTCTGATTTTGTATAGAATTTTGCTGTCAATGATATGAAACTTTTCATTTGAAATCAAAATACCAACAATTTTAATTTGCACTTTCTTTTTTTTTAAACAAAAAAAAATCACTGCCACATTATGATTGTAAATAATTTTTCTAAAAAATTGGAAAAGCAAATATAAACAAGACAAAAAATCTTGCAAGAACAAAAGCTAAAATCTTTACACAAAACAAAGATGAGAAACATCCTAGAGAGAGAAAATGAGTTACCTGACCGGCGAATCCAATACCGAAACCAAGCAAAATACGACCGACGATTAGCATCCAGACAGCTTGAGCAAAGCCATTGATGAGAGCTCCAGCACAGAACAGGACACCTCCTAACAGCATCGACGATTTTCTTCCCAATTTTCTCGTCACTGTCGAAGCAACAAGCGACGATAACAGAGCAGCCAAGTACAGAGAAGAAGTGAACATAGTGAGAGTGAAACTGTCAAATTTACAGTATTGGTTCGTCGAACTATCTGCCTTTTGTTTTTCATACACAGATGGAAAAAACTTCATCAAGAAGGAATCCATAGATGTCACTCCACCTAAATTATATGTACATAGATATAGATTAGATCAGTGCATGTGTATGTATATAGTATGAAGTTGGAGTGGTGGTGGTGGGTATTTTTCATAATTATTACCAGAAATTCCAATATCGTAACCCAAGATAAGACCACCCGTAGATGCAATCAAGCACGTTATACTGACATACAGTGTGAGTTTGCTTGGGTATTCCTTCTTCCCATCAGCGACGGCCATGTTTGCTTCTCTCTGTTTCTTTCTGTAAATTCAATGGTGTCCTCCAAAGAAAAGATCATGGTGAGAAATGGGTAGTCAATATTAATTATAAATAAATAAATAAAAACACAAACAGACATATTATTAGCTATGATTCATCTACACAAAATTTATTTTATTTATTTTATTTTTTTTGAATTAGACTAAAACCAGACTCTTACTAAACAGTTACATTCAATATAAATATTATTATGAGGTTTTATAACTATATAATTATATGTATTTAAGTCTTAATACCTAAGTCCTATATATACCTATGGTTTTCTAAAGGTAAGGAGATGCACAAAGAAGAGATGGAAAAGATGAGAGATTGTAGAGAGAGTTTTCTATATATTTATGTGTATTTTATATTGTTTTGAGCAATTTTGGTATGTTAAACACTAAACGAGGGACGCTATGAATAATACGAGTTTTATCTTTAAACTGTTACTTCGGTTGTACCTTCACAAAGAGAGGAAAAATAATTTTAAGACGGGGATAACGCGACTCCTAAAGTCTCCCTACATGACTCATAAAGTCTCCCTATTTTTACTTTTTATCTATATATATTATTATTTGTTGTCATTATCATTATAATATTCATACTAATTATCTAATTTATTTTATTGCTAGACTAACAATTGAAAAAAAAAAAAAATATGTAAATGAATCATTAATATGTGTTATACACAGAGAGTTGGAAAATAGAAACAGGGTTTTGATCCACTTCAATTATCCAAAATGCTTATCCTCTCCCCTCCCACTGCTCTCGGCCAAGTAAATTATTACCTACATAATTGCACAGTTGCATTTTTACATTTATTTTAAAACATAGACCAAATCATACATTATTTTTATAATAAATTTGAGATTTGAAAAAATACTATTAGTTATATATTTTTTAGTAAGACTAAAAGAATTAAAACTATTGTAGATAGACGGTAGATACTCAAATAAACAAACATAAATATGCATTTTAATTAAAAAATAAATGATAATATCATTTTTTATTCATACAATTAATAAATTATTAATAAAAATAACCTAATTATGTGAGGTTAACTGTATTTTTTTAAATTTTAATAATTGTGAGTATCATTTTTTGAAGATAAATATAATTTAATTATATAACTATAAGTATTTGATTGATCTGTATAATTTTTTTAAAATAAATAATTATTTAAAAATTATTAAAAGATTAATAATTAAAATTATCAAGACAAATTCGAAATAATGAACAACAGCTAATGAAGTGGACCCTTTCTGATCTACTTGGATTGGATTGGAGGAAAACTGATCTCATTTATATCATTATTTTTTGTCTGATAACAAAATATTAGATTAAAAAAATATTTTATACGTATTATTTAATAAAAAAAAACATTTAATACAGAAAAAAGAGTATGGGTGGGTGAATAGAATAAGGCAAGAAGCCTAAAAAAAATTTAAAAAACAAAAATCAAAAAAGAAAGTACATGCATTGGTGAAGAGAAATATTGGATGGAACCTGATATACATGGGTGGTATTATCAATTCTTGATTTGTGATAGGGAGTGGAGACATTATTTTTGTTTTTGGTTCATAAATTTAAGAAGAAATTTAAAAATAAAAAAAATATGTAAAATATAAATATATTTTAATCATATTTGACTTATTTTTTCCAACTTGATAAACCAAACATGGCCTTAATACATTTGTAACTTTTTATTAGGTTGTGGGTTTACTTCATTTGGATTTCCTAATTGGAGGGGGTTGTTCAGCCTTCGTGGATCTACTAAGGAGTTCACATTGATAATTTGAACGGTTTAATATGTAGAATTTGTCGAGGAGTTCATTCTTGTAAAAAATTAAGCTAATTGGATATCGATAGACATTTAATTACATTATATTTGTATCAACAATTATTTTAAAAATTATATTTACCGTTGACATAAACGTGATCTGATCAAATAACTATCAATATCCGATTAATATGATTTTTCATGAAGCTGAAATACTCGACAAACTCTACGTATTGAACCTATCGAATTATCGATGTGAATTCTGTAATGAACTCACGGGCACCGAACAATACCATCTAATCCGATTCAAACTGAACAAAAGCCTATTACTTATTATTGATTATGACACTACATAACATTATCGTTACACTCAGTATTTTTTTTGGTGGAGAGAGAAAAGACAAAGAAGAAGCCCAATAACCCCGGTGTGGAAAGGAGCTGAGGAAGACAACAAGGGCGGTGGCGGTGGAGAATGAAAGCATGTTGCTATGTAAATACAAGGCGATCTGTTTAACTCGCAATCGAATCCGTAGTTTCTTATTGTAATTTTCCGAACAATTAATTGATTAATTAATCTCCACGATTAAGACTTCGCATGTCCAATATGTCAGACGTAATTGGGATTTTTTTTTTAATAAAATATTTTTTGTATGAAATCAGAAACTTCAAGCGGATTGAAGGAAAGGTAGACAGAGAGGATGACACACACTCACACACTGATCTACGCTTCGTCTCAACCAGAGTCTCCTTTTCTAACACACTCTCATTCTCTCTCTAGAATCAAAGTCGTACATATGTATATTTATCTGAAGAGAAAGAAAGATACATAGAAATTTGAAAGCCTCATACCTTTTTCAGCAGCTTGTTGAAGCAACGTCTCGGACCGGACTTGTCTTTCTGCTTCTAGATTTCTATCCCTTCATCAACTGATGTGGGCGCACATAATTCGTTGCTTTAATAAGAGCAACCCCATTATTAGGCCTTCCCCCTCCCATTTTAGGTAGTCAAGTATAAAATAACTCCTTCCAATAGTTTGAATTATTCTGTTTTTTTAGAAATTTCAATTAGATTGTGTATTTTTTTAATTTTATTTATTGTTTTATATAATATATATAGGAGAAAAAAAAAATAGTATGTATATAATCAATAGAATTGTAAGGATATATCACGTAAGATATAGAGCGGACCTATGTAATAATTTTCTCTCTAATAGGCTCTCTTCTCAACTCCCAATTTAAGAAGTTATTCGATGCTTCTGGACCAAATCTAGGTGATGCTCTGACTAAAGAGTTATTGGTCTAAACTATAGGATCAACTACTTTTGTATTAGAATTTTAGGAGACAGTGTTAAGTGTCAACCAGTAAATGGAATAGAACATTGCACTAGGAACATTCAATAATTGAATAATTTTGGCTCTTGAGAAATTATTCAATACTCCTAAAGCAAGTTTAGATGGTACTCCAAATAAAGAGTTATAGGTCTAAATCATAAGACTCACTACTTTTATGTTAAAATTTTAAAAGATAAAATATTAAGTCTCAATCTATAAATAGAATAGAGTATTATTCTAAGAGCATTGAGTTTTAGCTCCCTACATTTAGAGAGGCTTATTAAAAAAATATTTTTTTTTTCTCTCATTCCTCATATTTTTCTCAAATAGTAGAGAAGAGAGAATAAAATTTGGAATAGTATTTTTAATAAAAAAAATGAAAAAGAACAAATTTTTAAAAAATATTTAAAATAAAAAATAAGAAGTATTGTTGGGGATGGTAGTTGAAAAAGTAATTCTCTACCATAGGAAAGACCTTTTTTTAACTAAAATTAAAAAAAAGAAAAATTAGAAAGATTGTTTATGCTTATTTTTTTTTGGGAGTTAGCTAGCACGCCACTTCGTTATCCAATCCGATCAATTAACTATCGATATTCGATCAACGTAATTTTTTACAGGAATAAAGTACTCGACGAATTCTACATATTGACGGTTTGAATCATCAAAAAAGGACCCGTTGTAGGCCTCACGAGCCCAACAACATTGTCCCCTAATTTCATACTTTTTGAGTCATAATTAAAAAAAAAAAAATCATAACTAAATACAATATAAGACATAATAAAGATTTCATTAATCATAATTAAAATAATATCACAATTAAAAAATAATAATATAACTAATAATGCATATGATACATCTTTTTAAAGGTGTATATATTTGAATTTCCCTCAATAAAAATACAGACATATTATTAACAATGATTCATTTATGCGTTTGTTTGGAAAGTGGATTGATTTTTTGGTTATTTTAGTCTAGGGTTAAAAAGTCTTGTTTGGAAATTCTTTTTTGATTTTTTATGAAAGAAAGAATGTAATAATTATGAGTTAGATGTGATATTTTATTTTATTAAGATAAAAAGCTTATTAAAAGGATCAAAACTAATGTAGACAGTACGTAAACACTCAAATAAAAAGGGGATTTTTGGTGAAAAATCCCTTCTATGGGGCCTTTTTTGTATGAAATCCATCAAATAAAATAATGGTTTCAAAAGTCCCTCAAATGAAAAAATATGGTGAAAAGGCTGAAATACTCTTCCATATACTCTGAAACCCTTGTTGAACCATTTCTCTTCTTTTCTATCTCCACATTACTAGTATCCTATATCTCTTTCCTTTATTTTCTCTCTTTCTAAACTCTAAACCCTTTTGATCTCCATTTTCGATCCATCTCACAAAATTGAAATCTTGAAATCGTCCATTGAAATCCATCACATCTCAGATTTGTTGCCTATGAACTCATGTTTGAGATCAATAACTTCATTTTTGAGATAAAATGACCTCATATATGTCAAAAAAATGATAAATTGATATATTACAATGAAAAATCGAGAGTTTTTTGTTTGTTTATTCATAGATCTAAAGTAAAATTCGACTACAATTTCTTTATCTAGTATGTACTTTGTTTTCATAACAGTAAAATTTTACTCTGGTTAATGAAAAATAAAATTTGCTCTCTTATGCTCTTTGTATGCTTTTTTTTTTTTTTGACATTGTGATATTTTAATTTGCTTAAATGTCAGATGAATGGATTTTGTCTATGTTTTGTGTTGGTAATAATGGATAATTTTTTTTTATTACAATGTATGGATTATAATGCGAGTTTGTTCGATATTCATTTCCTCTTTTGTTGCTTTTGACCTGAATTGAAGCCCTATAAAAGGTCGATTTTGATGCAATTTGGTGTGTTTGGTTGATTTCGATTTTACTTTTCTTGTTGCTTTTATGTGATTTAATTGCATTAATTTCGAAAGTAAGTAATAGTGTAGATGCTTGCCTGCTTGTTTGCTGCTTTATTGACTTATGTTACAAACAAAACTGCTAATCAATCAGGGTAAAATTTTACTTTCAGTGAGAGTAATATTTTACTTCTAACAGAGTAAAATTTTTCTTTCACAGTAAAATTTACTATTTCATTACAATGTTTGTGCATTTTTCCCTACTCTTTTTTTTCTTTGGCCTCATGAATATTCTTTGTTTATATGTTAGAAATGGTAAGCTTTATGATTTTCAAATTTGAGTAAATCTAACAAGATTTTGATTTTTATTAACAGTATTGATTATGGAATTATTGTATGTTATATCATGCGCCAAATCATAAGAGATGAGCCTATTGCGAAGTCTATGGAAGAAGATGAAATTAACAATTTTCAAGCATCAATAGTGCATTGATTTTTGAATAATTCTTCAAAGACATGGAGTGAGGAATAATTCAACCTCAAAAGAAAAATAGCCAATTAATAAGACCTCATGGACGGCGATGTGGACGACTTTTGAGAACTACTTTTTTGTATCTGATGTGAATGTTGAATGTAATTTTGCTTTTTTGTAAATGAAAGGATGTTGAAGGAGTAATTGTAGGTAAAAGACTGCTAAAAGAGTAACAATGATACATGTTATACTTGTTATGGATTAAGATGGAACATTGTTGTAGAACATTGTTATGGATAAAATATAATGATACAATTCATATTTGTGTCTCTTGATAATATATGTAGTTGTGGTGTTATATTATTTTTACACAAAGATTGCGTTATAAGCAGCAGGGACTTTGTGTATTGTTGTAAATTTTGGTGCAGGTTGAAAATGTTTTCCTATAGAACTCATGTACTTTAAAGTAAAATTTTACTTTACAATAGAATAAAATTTTACTTTCAATTCAGAAAACAAATCGGAAACTTCATAGACGAACATTTAACAACACAGTAAAATTTTACTTTCAATTCAGAGTAAATTTTACTCTGAAATACAGTAAAATTTTACTCTCATGTTAAGAAAACTAATGTTTTACTATCTTTTAGACTAGAATTTCACTCCTATTAAACAAACTCCAACATAGTGAAATTTTACTTTCATGTTAAGAAAAGTAATGTTTACTATTTTTAAGACTAGAATTTTACTCAAAATCTTCATGTTAATAGACTCCATTATAAGTTCTTTTACATGAAACTAGTCCAACCATATGAAAAATATATATATATTAAAATGTCAAATTCAACTACAAAGCAAATCATAAATTTGGATAGACAACCATTCATCAATATGGTAAAAATGTCTTTTATTGAACACACAGTAGCGACCCCACACTTGTCATTCTTTACATACACAAACTCAAATCCTATTTCAATGGCATATTTACATAACGTAGTCCTGAAATCCTTTGCACTTCTAACAAATCTTTGACCTACATGAGTAATTTCATTCACCCATCCAGAAGACAACAAAAGTCCTTTCTTCATTGCGACAAAACATAGGAAGTAAATCCATTTCATTATCAATAATGTTGGATCCATTCACCTCACCCAATTCTCTAACTCCATGTTTTTCATTTGAAATGCCCATTTCAATAATAATCACATCAACCCGGTCAACACCAAGGAGATAAACAAGTGACAACATGTTCTGAAAATCAGAATCATCATCAATCATGCATTGCGAATGTCCAGGTAAACAGTACGATAATAGTATGCAACCACTCCTGTCAAACTTCTTCAATAAACAACTTAAGAAATCAATTAAGTCCTTCAACGTGCAGTTTGACACAACCTTGAACACAATGGTACGATCACCATACTTGCATAACAACATATTCAAACCTGCAATGAATTGACAGTAAAATTTTACTGTCAATCAAAGTAAAATTTTATTGTCATTAGGAGTCCAAAAACAAATAACAGAAGTACACAATAACAGAGTAAAATTTTACTGTCATTGTATAAAAAAATAATTAAAAAAGAACAAATAACACCAAAGTAAAACTTTACTCTCATTTTATCAAACAAAAACATAGCACATACCAGAGTAAAATTTTACTCTCATTTTATCAACAAAAACAGAATACATATCAGAGTAAAATTTTACTCTCATTTTATCAAACAAAAACAGAGCACAAACCAAAGTAAAATTTTACTCTCATTCTGTCAAGCAAAAACAAAACACAAACCAGAATAAAATTTTACTCTCATTCTCTCAAACAAAAACAGAACACAAACCAGAGTAAAATTTTACTCTCATTTTGTCAAACAAAAACTAGAGCACACACTTGATTGAACTCGACAAATCAACAAAAATAAATCAAAAACAAAAACAAAAATAACAAAACTAATCAACATACCTGATTGAACTCGAACAATAATCAAACACGTGATTGAAGCAAAACCTCTAAAACTCCATCAACACTCACAAATCTCGATCGTGTATTGTTGACTAAGGGCGAGATCGTCGGCGGTGAGATCTTAATATTTTGAGATCGTCTTCATCTTCACTGATTTCGTAGATCATCTTGAGCTGAGATTGTTCAAATATATGATATATATATATAGGAGGGCAATATGGTCAAAAATATATATATAAATTATAAAATGTCCTTATTGAACTTGGCTTCTCTTACTCAGGGACTTTTTGAAGTAGAATTAATTGAATTGTTCTTTATCTTAAAAAAAAACCCCCAAAAAGGGGGTTTCACCAAAAATCCCAATAAAAAGACGTCCTAATTAGGGATGGCAATATAAACCTAGCCCGACGGGGACCCGAACCGTCCCGCTCCGATAAATAGGGTTTTCCCTGAATATTATTCCCCCTTAGGGCTGGGGCCGGTATTAAAAAATACATCCCTGATAATTTTCGGGTCGGGACGAGATAGGTTCTCGGCCCCGGCCTCGGCCCGGCCGGCCCCGAAATTTCCCCGAAAGTATCCCCGCCAATATGTTTAGTTTGGTTTACATGTATGTCTCTCTAAAAAGTATTACACATATTGGGTGTGTTTGATTGGACGGACTGGATAAGGGGGATTCGAATCCATCGAACTTGAGTCCTGGGACTGTGAATCCCTCAGACTATTTGGTTGGATTGGATATGTATTCTGTGTTTGTTTTTTCATGGGATTAGATGTTTGGAAATGACTATTTTTAGTGAATCCAACGTTTGGTTGGACGGACTGGATAGGATAAATGAGTAAAAGACTATTTTACTATTTTTCAATTATTTACTAAGTAATAGCAATATTAAACATATATTTAATATTTTAATTATTTTTAGCTAGATTAAATGAAAAATTATTTTATTTTATTTTTTAAAATTAAATAAATAAAATATCAATAAAAATAAATGTTTTTATTTTAATTAAAATTTTAAATAAATTTGATTTTAATATAATAATTAAACAATGAAATTAAATAAAACATTTATTAACATTTAAATAATGAAATTAAATAAAATATAAACAAAATTGTAAAATAAAACATCAATAAAATATCTATAAAAAATTATTTAAAAAAATTAAATAAATAAAGCATCAATAAAAAGTTAAATAAAATTATTTTACTTTTAAATTGAGACATTTAAATTTTATTAAATTTTACTAAATATAATACATAATTAAATAGTAGATGGTTAAAATGGTCATTTTATCACCTAATCCCAATAGTAAACAATCCCCCCAAAACTATCCCATATCTCCCCTGGGATAGTATAATCCCCCATATGGGGGATAAGGAGTCCAGCCGGACTCCATGTCCGTCGGACTAAAAAAAAAACAAACGATGGATTACTCACTCCTTCGGATAAGCAATCCGAATAGTGAATAGTCCTCCCTCTAATCCCCCCAATCAAACACACCCATTATGTTTACTTTATTTGTATTATATAAATAAATATATATCTCTGTCTCACTCAGTTTAATTGTATTATATAAATAAAATATCTCTCTTTTTGACTCTTATCTTCTCTCTCCCAATCAACACTCGTTCTTTTGACTCAGAGAGTCTCTCTCTATACTCTCTCACTCTCTCTTTCTCTTTGCAAGCAACTCTCTCTCACTCACTCTGCAATCGGCGACAGCTCTCTCTCACTGACTGTTCTCTCCACAGTAGCGACGGCTCTCTCTCACTCACTCTTCTCTCCGCAGTGGTGACGGCGTCGTCTTCTCCTCCGCGGCAGTACGCACACCCTTGCCTCCTCCTCCTCCTCCTCCTCCGTCACCTCCGCGCCACCGCCGAGCCTTCATACTCCGTCTTCGGTTTCCGCCATGGCAGATCTGTGTGTTACATGTATGTTTGTGTGTATGTATACAAGTATGTCTGTGTTACATATATGTGTCTCTATCAGTCTCAATTTCTTTTTTTCTTTTTTTTTGGTTGCCATTGATGAAAATGATGTTGGTGATTTATTATTATTGAGAAAGAAAGCTAAATACAGAGAGAGAGAGAGAGAGAGAGAGAGAGAGAGAGAGCTGCGGGGATTTTTCGGGGTCGGGGAAACCCGATCCCCGCTAGGGAGCGGGGGTGGGGAGGTGATGGGTTCTCCGCCGGGGATTGGGGATGGGGACAGGGAGTTTTGTAGCTTCGAGGATCGGGGACGGGGAGGGCGATCCCCAGCCCCGGCCCCGCCCCGTTGCCATTCCTAGTCCAGCTCCAACTTCTCCAGCTCCAACTCAGCAGAAGGGCCACCTTCTCACTCCTTACTCAACATCGGGCCCGCTGCTCATGCCCTTTTTAGTCTGATTCGATAGGGCTCTGGGCGATACCCTATTCTAAAGAAGAAGATTCAATTGGCTTTATGCTTTCAAAGCTTTCGCTAGGGTGAGGAGTCGGCATAAAGAGGTCTTTCCCTTGCTCGATGGGACAAATAGCGTAATAAAGAACATAAATATGTATTTTAATTAAAAAATAAAAAATAAAAATATTTTTTTATTCATACAATTAAAAAATTATTAATAAAAATAACCTAATTATGTGTGATTAACTATATTTTTTAAATTTTAAAGTAAATTATCAAGATAAATTCGAAATAATGAACCACAGCTAATGAAGTGGATCCTTTCCGATCTACTAGGATTGGATTGGAGGAAAGCTGATCTCATTTATCATTATTTTTTCTAATAACAAAATATTAGATTAAAAAAAATATTTTTACGTATTATTTAAAAAGAAAACATTTAATAGAGAAAAAAAGAATATGGGTGGGTGAATAGAAAAAGACAAGAAGCCTAACCAAAAAAAAAATGTATCAGTTCCAATTCATAGCTTGAAATTCGGAGGCTCGAATTTGGCTCGACACCAAAACAACCTCTTTTTTTTTTTTTTTTTTTTTTTTTTCGTGTTTTCTCTGGTTCAGCTGATGTTCATCTTCTTCATTGATGTTCATCTTCTTCATTGATGTTGATCTGGTTCAAATAAATTCGGATTTATGATCTTTATTGATGTTTCAAAAATAAATTATTTCTAGATGTTCATCTGTTCATAACAACACAGATTTTCAATATAGATTCATCATCTTCACAGATCTTCAGGAACAGATTAATAATTTAGATCTTCATCATAATGAAGATTAAAAACATAGATCTGTGAAGATTTTAGATCTAATTTATCAACACAGATCTAAAAACACAGATTTTAGATCTAATTTATCAACACAGATTTTAGATCTTCACAGATCTAAAAACACAGATCTTATGAATCTTTTAGATCTAATTTATCAACACAGATCTTCATCATAATGAACATCTTCATCATAATAATTAAGAAGAAGAAGAAGGAAAGAAGAAAAAAAAATCAATCAAAAAAATAAAATAAAAATCTGGCTACTGGGTTTTCCCTCACCAACAAACGAAAAAATTTGGTTCTGCAGATCCCTTTCATCCTCACCGACCGCCATCATCCAGATCAAATTTTTTTTTGAACAGCTTCAGACTTTGAACATCTTCATCACCTTCAACATCATCGTCATCTTCATCAGCAAAATCTGGGGTGACCCTCTTCCCTCTTTCCCCTTCCTTCTCTCTTTTCTTTTTCCTTTTCTCTCTCTCTTCCTTCGTCCCTCTCCCTCTCCCTCTCCCTCTCCCTTTCTCTCTGTCTGCTTCAGATAAAAAGAGAAAAAAAAATATAAAACGGCATCGTTTTATAAATTCGAGCCAATCTCGAGCCAAAGTTTTCGAGCTACCAGCCATTTTTCAAAATGTATATAAGAGAAGTAAATATTGGATAGAACGTGATACATGGGTGGTATTATCAATTCTTGATTTGTGATACCGAGTGAGAGACCTGAGACCACCATGCTGTCTTTGATCGATAGATTTAAGAAGATATTTAAAAGGAAAAAGAAAAAATATGTAAAATATAGATACGTTTCTATCATATATAACTTTTTTTTTTTTTTGGTCAAATCCTTATTCGAATTGATAAACCAAACACGCCCTCGATACATTTGTAACTTTTTATTAGGTAGAGGGTTTCCTCATAGGGAAAAATTATACATAATTTGGAACTACTGTATAATTATATTCTTTTACTAATCACTATTCAGTATGTTTCTTTTATATTTTTCAATCACTTAACATAAATAATTAATACTCTACTTTTTTCATTAATCATATTATCATGAACTAATGCGTGGTTATACTCTCAGACTACCAAATAATTACTTTCTCTAATTAGATTTCTTAATTGGCAGGTGTTGTTGGACTTCTATGGGTCCACCAAAAAGTCCGTATTGATAATCTGAATCGTTCAATTCGTACAATTTATTGATTACTTCAACTCTATTAAAAATTACATTAATTAGTTATCGATAAACACTTGATCAGATCATATTTGTATTAATAATTTATTTTAAAAATTATACTTACCGTTAACATAAATGTGATTTGATTAATTGACTATCGATATTCGATTAACGTGATTTTTTTATAAAATAAAATATTTAATAAATTTTACATATTAAATAATTTAAATTATCGATATAAATTCCGTTATAAATCCCCGTAGATCTGACAATAGCATCCAGTCAAATTTAGACGGAAGAAAAGCCTACCCCTTTCGAATAATCATGACACTACTTGTTATCCCTACACGCAATATTTTTTCGGTGAAGAGAGAAAAGACAGAAGAAGCCCACAACTCCGGTGCGGAAATAATTGAATAATTTTGGCTCTAAAACAAGTTTAGGTTGTACTCCAAATAAAGAGTCATTGCTCTAAATCATAAGACCCATTACTTTTATGTTAAAATTTTAAGAGATAAAGTGTTATATGTTAATTTATAAATAAAATAGAGTATTGTTCTAAAAAAATTGAATAATTTTGACTCTCTACGTTTAGACAGGCTTTAATTACTCTCTATAATTAAAAAAATTTCTTTCTCCCTCCTTCCTCATATATTTCTCAAATAGTAGAGGGGAGAGAATAAAATTTAGAAAAATATTTTTAATAAAAAATGATAAAGAACAAATATTTTAAAAATATTTATAAAAAAAATAAATAAGAAATATTGTTGGAGATGATAACTAGAAAAATGATTCTCTAAAATAGGAAAAACACTTTTTAACTAAAACTTGAAAAAAAAAAAAAATTTGGAAAAATTGTTAGAGATGCTCTAACATTTATTTATTTATTTTGGGAGTTAGCCAACATAACACGCCACTTCGGCTCAAATTATTGACTCATTTTCACGGTATATGTTTTTTTAATGAAGTCAAAGTTTGAGAATTTATTTCAGTTTTTCAAAAATTGAGTTTCTTATTTTTTATATTTTTTGTTTTTAATAAATATTTTAAATAATTTTTTTTGTTTTTTTAGATGTGTCTGATTTAGATGTATTTAAATAGTAAAATATTTATGAAAAAATATTTAAAAAAATTAATAAATACACAAAAATATATAAAAAAATATACTGAATTTTCATTTTTTTAAAAATATTTTTGGTATTTAGTGAATTTTTTTAAAAGCAATTTCACAAATATTATATTTTTTAAGTGTATTTATATTAGGTGTGTCTAAAAATTAAATTTTTTTAAAAAAAATATTAAAAACATTCATTGAAAACAAAAAAAATATATATATATGAAAAATAAAAGTAGAATTTTCTGAAAAGTGTTTTCTGGAAACCAAAACAAAATATTTCTTCAAATTTTTTTTTTTTCACAACTTATTAAAATATTAAAAAGTCAAAAAAATCACTATTAAAAGGTTAACTATTTTTTTAAAAAATTTTTCTACATACTTTTTCGTTAAAAATGAAAAAAATAACCAAAATAGTTAATTCTCAAAATAACTCATTAATATATAATGATCAGTTTATTATAAATTAAAAATTAATAATTAGAAAGTAAAAATTTAAACGTTAATTGTCTCTTAACTATCAAATAATTAGTTTTTTTAGTTTATTTAAAAAAAAAAAATCTTATAAGTTGTAAGTAAAAATTAGAAAAAATTAGTTTCAGATCTCTCTCCTATTTTTAGTAATAGAAGATATCCACAATATTATTTTATAATGTATAAGGTCCCTCAACCCCACACCCATATATCACAAAGAAATTTGACTCTCTCAAATCAACTCACAATCTCAATCTCATGATCATCATGTTGCTAACTCCGGCAAATTAGGGACGGAAGAATGGAATTGCGGCAGATCGAGAGCGCCAAAACGAAGGCTCGGTGTCGATGAGGTTCGCCATTGCTGTAAAGCTCTCTCTCCAAGTTGTTTTCTAGGTTTAGAATCCTTAACTTCAAAAATCTCTATATCTGACTCCTCAGTGCCATTTCTTTGAGCATAGAGCTTCTTAGTATAATCATCAGGTAAGGAAACCCGCATCTTTCTTTTCACTTCCTCCTTATCTACTACAGTAACATATTGATCAATTACTTCATATTTCCTAGTAACAGGAGGAACAAGGCTTGCTTTGGTCATTCGAGCACCCCATTCACGTTCATTAGTCAGAAAATCAAACCCATCATCTGCAATTAAGTATCTATCCCCTCTTGACCCCCTCAATCCACTTTCTGGTTGGAAAATAGAGTCGCTTACTGAGTCCGAGGCACTCTCATTCTCTGGGCTACTGTAATGGTGAATATACAGGTATTCCGAATGAAAAACAATGAATTGCTTTGTATTTGTAAAGTCTAGTTTCAAAAATTAACAATTTTGTTCAGAGAAAATTTAATTTTCTCTGATTTGAACCCAGAGTAATTCTCAACAGGCAATGAGGTAAATTTCTCTGAAAATTTCTCTAGTTTGGAGAGAATTTCTTTGGTTTGGACAGAATTTCTCTAGAACCAGAATTTCTCTAGAGAGAATTTCTCTGATTTGGACAAAATTTCTCTGGAACCAGAATTTCTCTAGTTTGGATAGAATTTATCTGGAATCAGAATTTCTCTAGTTTGAACCAGAATATCTAGCATTATATACACCTTAGAACTGTAACAATCCCGATCCATGATTACCTGCTAAGCTATGATTAAGTATGCCTAATGAGTAATTAAGATTAAACTTTGAATTAATTGCATACAAATAGCATCATTTGTGTTTATATCTATTTATCGTAGAAATATCTGTTTGCATTTTTGTTTCATTTTTTGAATTGAAGCCCTTGTCGGCATCTAATTATGAAATTGACTTGATTTTTGTATTAGTTAGAATTTTTAGAATTTTATGGTAGGTTCAATTGAAATTCGACTCGGAACGGATTAATTAGAATAATTAATGTCCAATTAATTAACTTAATCAATAATTTAATTAAGCCACTAACTAAGCCTATATAAGGCCCATGTGAACTCATTAATTCACTTTACACTCTTCTATCACCCTACTTTAAAGAGAAAAACATAGAGAGAGAGAGAGAGAGAGAGAGAGAGAGAGAGAGAGAGAGAAGAGAAGATTGAGCTCATCTTAGGTGAATTACTAGAGAATTTGGAGGGTTTGGCTTGGGGCTTCAAACAATTGACCTTTGAAGGTAAGAATTTAACCTTCTAGCTTTGGGATTAAGTCACTTAGTACATGAATTCAAAGAATTGAGTTGTGTAGTGCAAGAATTGAACTTAGACGGTTGACTGTAGGAGTGTAACATGCATGCATGGATGCATATATCATACCATTTGACTTTGATTCTAAAGAATTTTCACATGCATGTATCTATCTTGACTTGATTTTGAGCATTCATCACATTTCTTACCATTTGACCTTAATTGATCATGTTTTGGAAAGTCTAAGGTCATAGTAATTCATGCATGTCATATTCATGGTATATTCATAAGTTTCAAGTTGACTTTTGAACAATTGGCATGCTATTGGGCCTTGATTTTACAAAATGATTTTGAATTCAAGATGTTTTCCAAGTTTATACTTGTTTTCTCAAGTATTGGGGCACAAAGGTTGAGTTTGAAGGCATTGAATTCGAGTTTTGGACTTGAGAGTTCAATCTGGAAATTCCAGAATTTGCACCCTTTACTCGAGCTATAGATCCTGCGCTTGAGCGACCACTTTGTGGTCTTGCACTTTCGCTTGAGCGACCAGAAGTTCACTCGAGCGTGAAATGCAAGCTCCCAGAAGTTTTATGTTTTTGCAAACCGCTCGAGCGAGAAGAGGTGCCCTCTTGAACGAGGACCTCAGTCTTACGCTCGAGCGATCGTCGAGCGGAGAATTCATACGACCAGTACTTTTGTAGACCGCTCAAGCGACAGAAGTTGCGCTTGAGCGACCATTCACATTTTGCATGTCCGCTCGAGCGGGACCCCTGTTTCCAGCATTTTTGACCAAGTGTTTACAAACATATTTTGACATCCACATTGCATCATGGGCATTCCTAGGCCAAGATTTAGACATAATATGAAGAATAAGGACTAGAAACACACTAAGAATGAAACAAAATAAGTTAAGTACGACCCGAGCGTGTGTTCCAAAATGTGTATCTGTTACATTTATGTAGGTCACGCGTCATGAACTGTTGATCCATTGGTTGCTATCAAAGTTACCTGTGTAATAATCTGTGAGTAATAACTCTGTAAAGTTATGTTTAACTTTAATTATTTTCTGATGATGTGAAATGATCAGTTTTTTGAAATGCTATGTTTTGTATGAATGAATGATTGTCTAAGTTTCTGAAATGTATTCGTGGCATTCTTAGCATCATATGATATTCGTCCCTTTATGGTCGTCAAAAACGTCTCTGTGCACATAAGTCATCGAAATGCCTTAAGGCTATCCCTTTATGGGTCATCAGAATACCTTCACGGCTGTCCCTTCATGGGTCATCGGATTTGTTATAGCTAATGGATGTGCCACGTATATGATGTGAAATATACGAACTTTGAATACGAATACGACTACGTATATGAAACTGTTTCTGCTTTGATATTTGATCATGCACAAGACTCTGTTTCTATATGGACATCATTCAATAAAATCTTTACTCTGTTTTTATTTACTAGGCTTCTGCTCACTATTTATATTATGTATATAGGTAAGTAGGCGTGTGACCAGGCCTAAGCTATTGCCTGGAAAGTTTGGGTTAACTAACCACTGTGCCTCCCGTGGAGGTTCTCTTTTGAGATCCAATCAAGTTTTTGAGAAACAAGCCTTTGGGGCTTTTGCACTTTCTGATGTTTATATTTTGTTTGAACATGTTTTTGGAAATTCTGTATATGTGGTTTTGGTGACATATGACTAATGTATTTATATAACGTCACTCTTATGTATCGAAATTTTAAGCTTTTGTTCCATGTATGTCTGTATAGCTCTATGGACTATGAATATTTCTATATTTTCTTTCGCAGCTCCTTATCATATGATATTCAAGTCAGAGGCTTTTGGTACTCCCAGAATTACTGACCGATTACGACGCTAAACCTACAGGGGCGGGTTTGGGTCGTGATAGAGTGGTATCAAAGCACGAGTTATACCATACACACGAGTCCATATGAGCTATAGGATGTCCTAACAAAGAATGAGGGACATTTCATTTGCATGTGTGAGTGTGTTAATTTCTGTGAATACGCAAACTGAAACTGAATATGAACATATGAAGTAGAAAAGTATGAATTGAAACTGGATACTCCAAGCATGGTGAAAAGAATTATTGGCTTATGTTTATTATTATTTTGTTTACCTATAGCAACATGTAGAATGCAAGGGAAAATGATACAAGTGAATCTTCTGAGGCCCGAATGAATAGAATGGAACTGATACTTACAGCCCTAACTGAGGCAACGATGCAACAACAGAGGCAACAACCTTTACCTCTCCCGCCTCCACCGGTATAGGTTGAACTGGATAACAATGACATTGTCAACTTGATCCAGAAGTTCATGAAAATGAAACCATCAACTTTCTTAGGTGGTATTGAGCCGTTGAAGGCAGAAATATGGCTGCTTGAGATGGAAAAATTATTTGTGGTCTTTCCCTGCTTTGAGACTCAAAAGGTCACCTACACCTTAAAAGATGAAGCCCGTAGATGGTCATTGTTAATCCGAAGTAGTAATAGAAATATGACATGGGCTAGTTTCAATGAGATCTTTTATGACAAGTACTTTCCCCAATGCTTCAGGGATCGGAAAGTGTCAGAATTTCAAGAACTCAAGCAAGGCAGGATGTCAGTGGCCGAATATGAGGCCAAGTTTACTAAATTAGCTTGTTTTGCCCCACACATGGTGGACACAGATTATAAGAAAGCTCGAAAGTTTGAAGGAGGACTGGATCTAGATGTGTTTGATCAGGTACGTGTTTTAAAGCTACCTACATATGTGGATGTACTTGATAGAGCACTTATGGCTGAAGCCAACTTAGCCGCAAAGAAACAGACTAACGCTCCGACAACTGAATGGAGGGGTAAGAGATCAGGATCTAATTTTAAAAGGGGTTGGTCATTCTCAAAGAAGCAAAATACGGGATTTTACAGTAGCTCAAGCCAAAGTAGTGGATCTGCACCGACTTGCCCAGAATGTGGTAGGAAACACAAGGGGGTTTGTTATCGAGCAACGGGTGCCTATTTCAGGTGTGGTAAAACCGGCCATATGATGAGAGATTGTCCTATTAGGCTCAAAAATACTAACTATCCAGCAACAAGTATAGCCGGAGCCGATTCTGCATCAAGAGCGAATATAAAAGCTAACACTGAGAAGGAAACCTTAAGGTAGGGTCGAGTATTTGCACTTGTGCCTGGTGATGTGCAAAACACCGAATCTGTGGTGTTAGGTATAATCTCTATTTGTGCTCAGAATGCTTATGTGTTGATCGACTCTGGTTCCACACATTCATTTGTATCACATGCTTTTTCTCGAAAGTTAACTAGACCATTAGAACCTATGAACTGTGTATTGTTTGTGTCCACCCCATCTGGAGGTTCTATGATATGTGCTTATGTATATCCGGCATGTGATATTATGATTGGTGATTAGATATTGTACGTTGATTTGTTGCCTTTGAGCATTGCTTATTTTGATTGTATTCTAGGTATGGATTGGTTAATGAAATACTATGCCACCATTGATTGTGTGAGTAAATGGGTTGTGTTTAGACCACTTGGTATGCCTGAGTTTGTTTTCACTAGAAATGGGGTAGTTCCTCCGCCGTATATGATTTCATTTATGAAAGCCAAGAAGTTGTTGAGGAAAGGGCGTCGGGGTTACTTATGTTGCATTTTGACTGTGACTTCTAATAACTCTACTATTGAGAACATCTCTGTAGTGAATGAATTTCCTGATGATCTACCTGGGGAGTTAATTGATAAGGAAATTGAATTCACCATTGATGTAATACCCGGGACACAATCAATTTCTAAGACCCTTTATAAAATGTCAACTTCTGAACTGAAAGAGTTGAAAGTCCAACTCCAAGAACTCTTAGACAAGAAATTCATTCGTCTGAGCACCTCACCTTGGGGAGCTCCAGTGTTGTTTGTCAAGAAGAAAGATGGGTCTTTGAGGCTATGTATTGACTACCGTGAGTTGAACAAAGTAACTGTCAAGAACAAATATCCATTGCCTCGAACATACGACTTGTTTGACCAACTGCAAGGGGCACAAGTGTTCTCTAAGATAGACCTTAGGTTTGGATATCACCAATTAAAAGTTAAGGCATAAGATGTAGAGAAGACTGCATTTAGAACTAGATAGGGGCACTATGAATTTTAGTAATGCTATTTGGAGTGACTAATGCACCTGCTACCTTCATGGACCTTATGAACAGGGTGTTTAAATCATATCTGGATGAATTTGTTATTGTGTTTATTGATGATATCTTGATTTACAACAAAAGCAGGGAAGAGCATGAGAATCATTTGTGAACTGATTTACAGATTTTCAGAGAAAAGAAGCTGTATGCAAAAATTGTCCAAATATGAATTCTGGCTTGACAGTGTGGCATTTTTGGGACATGTAATCAACAAGGACGATATCTCTATTGACCCTCAGAAAATTGAAGCCATTATGGACTGGCCAAGACTAACTAATGTGCCGGAAGTTAGAAGTTTTCTAGGACTTGCAGGTTACTACAGAAGATTTACGAAAGATTTCTTAAAAGTTGCTATGCCATTGACATAGTTGACGCAGAAAAATGCACCGTTTGACTCGAACGATCAACGAGAGTCAGCCTTCTAAGAATTGGAAATTAGATTGGTAACTGCACCAATTTTGACTTTGCTAAACGGAACGGATGGATTTCAAATTTACAGTGATGTTTCCTACAAAGGCTTGGGGTGTGTCTTAATGCAAAATGAAAAAGTAATTCCTTATGCTTCTTAGCAACTCCGTCCCCATGAAAAGAATTATCTGACCCATGCCCTTGAACTCGCCGTTGTGGTTTTTGCTTTGAAAATTTGGCGACATTATCTGTATGGTGTGACTTGTGAAGTGTACACAGATCATAAAAGCCTCAAATATTTCTTCACCTAAAAAGAATTGAACATGAGATAGAGGAGATGGCTAGAATTGATCAAGGATTATGATTTGTAGATTTTGTACCATCCAAGGAAAGCTAATACAATGGCGGATGCCTTGAGCTGAAAATCTATTGGAAATTTGTCTTGTTTGCTCACCAGTCAAAGAGAGTTATTATGTGACTTGGAAAGGAATGAGATTGAAATTGTATTACGTGAATAGGGCGGGATCTTGGCCCCTATTTCTGCTCAACCTACAATCATTGAAGAGATTAGAGAGAAACAACTGCAAGATGAATTTTTTGAAAAAGATTGTGGATGGCATAGACTCAAAACCGAGGCCAGGATTTGTGCTGGAGAATAATGTGCTGAAATTTCAGAATAGACTTTGTGTTCCTGATTGTTTGGATTTGAGAAAGCGTGTTATGATTGAAGCCTACACCTCTAAATTTTCTATGCATCCAGGGAATACAAAGATGTACCATGACTTGAAGCAAAATTTCTGTTGATCGGGAATGAAGAAAAACATTGCTGATTTTGTGGTTCGATGCTTACATTGCCAACAAGTTGAAGCTGAACATCAACGACCTGTCATATTGCTACAACCGCTTCCAATACCGGAATGGAAATGGGAACATATCACGATAGACTTCATTGTGGGATTATCTCGCTTGTCTCGAGGTATGGACTCTATTTGGGTAATTATTGATTGTTTGACTAAATCTGTACATTTCTTACTTGTCAAATCTTTGTATAATGCGGATAAGTTGGTTAACTTGCATGTTAATGAGATTGTGAGATTACATGGTGTGCCAGTATCTATTGTACCTGACAGAGATCCTAAGTTCACTTCAAGATTTTGGCAGAGTCTACAGCAAACTATGGGGACTAAATTGAGACTAAGCAGTGCTTATCATCTACAAACAGATGGCCAATCTGAACGGACCATTCAAACATTGGAAGACTTGTTACGGATGTGTGCCCTAGATTTCCAAGGTAGTTAGGAAACCTACTTATTATTGGCTGAATTTGTGTATAACAATAGCTACCATTTGAGTATCGACATGGCTCCTTATGAAGCTTTGTATGGTAGGAAGTGCCGTTCTCCGATTTGTTGGGTCAAGATAGGTGACAGACCATTGTTGGGACCAGAACTTGTGCAAGAAATAACTGAAAATGTGAACTTGATTCAACAAAGATTGAAAACTACACAAAGCCACCAAAAGAGTTGTGTAGATGTTCGAAGGCGAGATAGAGAATATGAAGTCGGGGATCATGTGTTCATAAAAGTGACTCCAATGAAAGGACAAACTGGGGTTGGTGTTAAGGGCAAGTTAGCACCGAGATATGTTAGGCCATATGAAATCCTTAAGAAAATCAATTTGGTGACGTATCGGGTAGCCTCACCGCCGGTCATGGAGCATATACATAATGTTTTTCACATATCTATGCTTCAAGCGTATTTGAGAGATCCATTCCACGTGATTGAACCAACTCATGTGCTTTTGAAAGATGACTATACTTATGAAGAACGGCCAATGCAAATTGTCAACCGAAGAATTAAGAGATTGAGAAACAAGGAAATTCCGTTTGTAAAAGTTGATTGGCAGAACCGCGGAGAGACCTATGCAACTTGGGAAACAGAAGAAGATATGATGAAAAGATACCCAGATTTGTTCCCTCTGGATTCGATTTTCTTTTAGAATGAAGGTACTTTGAGTTTGGAGGACCAAACTCTTTAAAGGGGAAAACTGTAACAACCCCGATCCATGATTACCTACTAAGCTACGATTAAGTGTGCCTAATGAGTAATTAAGATCAAACTTTGAATTAATTGCATACAAATAGCATCATTTGTGTTTATATTTGTTTATCGTAGAAATATCTGTTTGCATTTTTGTTTCATTCTGCGAATTGAAGGCCTTATCAGCATTTGATTATGAAATTGACTTGATTTCTGTATTAGTTAGAATTTTTAGAATTTTATGGTAGGTTCAATTGAAATTCGACTCAGAATGGATTAATTAGAATAATTAATGTCCAATTGATTAACTTAATCAATAATTTAATTAAGCCACTAACTAAGCCTATATAAGGCCCATGTGAACTCATTAGTTCATTTTACACTCTCTTATCACCCTACTTTAAAGAGAAAAATATAGAGAGAGAGAGAGAGAGAGAGAGAGAGAGAGAGAGAGAGAGAGAGAGGAGAAAATTGAGCTCATCTTAGGTGAATTGCTAAAGAATTTGGAGGGTTTGGTTGGGGCTTCAAACAATTGACCATTGAAGGTAAGAATTCAACCTTCTAGCTTTGGGATTAAGTCACTTAGCACATGAATTCAAAGAGTTGAGTTGTGTAGTGCAAGAATTGAACTTAGATGGTTAACTATAGGAGTGTAACATACATGCGTGCATGCATATATTTTAGCATTTGAGTTTGATTCTAAAGAATTTTCATATGCATGTGTCTATCTTGACTTGGTTTTGAGAATTCATCACATTTCTTACCATTTGATGTTAATTGATCATGTTCTGGAAAGTCTAAGGTCATAGTAATTCATCCATGTCATATTCATGGCATATTCATAAGTTTCAAGTCGACTTTTGAACAATTGCATGCTATTAGGCCTTGATTTTACGAAATGGTTTTGAATTCAAGATGTTTTCCAAGTTTAGACTTGTTTTCTCAAGTTTTGGGGCCCAAAGGTTGAGTTTGAAGGCATTGAATTCGAGTTTTGGACTTAGGAATGCAATCTGGAAATTCCAGAATTTGCATCCTGCGCTCGAGCGACATATCCTGCGCTCGAGTGACCACTCTGTGGTCTTGCACTTCCGTTCGAGCGACCAGAAGTTCGCTCAAGCGTGAAATGCAAGCTCCCAAAAGTTTCACTTTTTTGCAGACCGCTCTTGAGCGACAAGAGGTGCACTCGAGCGAGGACCTCAGTTTTACGCTCGAGCGAACGTCGAGCGGAGAATTCACACAACCAGTACTTTTACAGATCGCTCCAGCGACAAAAGTTACGCTCGAGCGACCACTCACATTTTGCATGTCCGTTCAAGCGAAGGAAGTTGCGCTCGAGTGGGACCTCTGTTTCCAATATTTTTGACCAAGTGTTTACAAACGCATTTTGGCATCCATATTGCATCATGGGCATTCCTAGGCCAAGATTAAGACATAATATGAAGAATAAGGACTAGAAACACACTAAGAATGAAACAAAATAAGTTAAGTATGACCCGAGCGTGTGTTCCAAAATGTGTATCTGTTACGTTTGTGTAGGTCACACGCCATGAACCGTTGATCCATTGGCTGCTATCAAAGTTACCTGTGCAATAATTTGTGAGTAATAACTCTGTAAAGCTATGTTTAATTTTAATTATTTTTTGATGATGTGAAATGATCAGTTTTCTAAAATGTTATGTTTTGTATGAATGAATGATTGTCCAAGTTTCTGAAATATATTCGCTGCATCTTTAGCATCATATGATATGCGTCCCTTTATGGGTCATCGGAAACGTCTCTGTGCACATGAGTCATCAAAATGCCTTATGGCTGTCCCTCTATGGGTCATCGGAATGCCTTCACGGCCGTCTCTTCATGGGTCATCGGATTTGTTATCGCTAATGGATGTGCCGCGTATTATGATGTGAAATATACAAACTTTGAATACGAATACGACGTATATGAAACTATTTTTGCTTTGACATCTGATCATGTATAAGACTCTGTTTCTGTATGGATATCATTCAGTAAAATCTTTACTTTGTTTTTATTCATTGGGCTTCTGCTCACTATTTATATTATGTATGTAGGTGAACAGGCGTGCGATCAGACCTAAGTTGATGCCTGGAAAGTTTGGGTCAACTAACCACCGTGTCTCCCGTGGAGGTTCCCTTATGAGATTCAATCAAGTTTTTGAGAAACAAGCCTTTGGGGCTTTTGTACTTTCTGATGTTTATATTTTGTCTGAACATGTTTTTGGAAATTATGTATATGTGGTTTTGGTGACATACGACTAATATATTTATATAACATCACTCTTATGTATCGAAGTTTTAAGCTTTTGTTCCATGTATGTTTGCACGGCTCTATGGACTATGAATATTTCTATATTTGCTTTCGCAGCCCCTTATCATATGATATTCAGGTCAGAGGCCTTTGGTAATCCCAAGATTACTGGCCGGTTACGACGTTAAACCTATAGGGGCGGGTTTAGGTCGTGACAAGAACCATACAAAGCCTGCAAACATAATGGTCTTGTTTGGTTTGTGTTTGAGAAATTTTTTTCTGAAATATTCTCTACAAACACATTTCTGGGAGTAATCAAACCAAACAGATTTTCCCAAAAAAATTCCCAGAAATGTGTTTGGTTGTCTTTTTTCAGGATCACTTTTCAAAAAAAATTCTCAGAAATCCGTTTGGTTAGTTTTTTGAGAAACAAAAAATACAAACACCCCCAATTTAAAAAAATAGTGTGTAAACATGTTCATAATTTGGGAATCTCATTTAAAATAAAATTTATCGTTGATAAGTTCCACTATATTACAGTTTGTAGTGTTTGAAAAGCCTATTCACTTGTGAAAATTTCCCAATGATGCCTGCATTTTCAAATTCATAAGAAGGACCATCTCCCATCAGTATTCAAACATACTGCACGTTGTGGATAAAGGAAGTAAGTTGGTGTTGTGGGACGGACAGGGAGAGTGAAATCAACCGTCATACAGGCCATTTTTCGGTTTGAGCAAACCAAGAGAGGGGAGCATTATCATTGACGATGTCGCTATTTTGAAGGTAGGACTTCATGATTTGAGATCAAGGCCTAGCATCAACGATAAGACCCAACGATGTTTTACGGTTTCCCCACGTTCACAATTTACAGTCTACCACCCCAACAATTTGCACTCTACCACCCCCACGTCCATGTCCACGCCCACGCCCACGCACACGTGTACCCTTACGAACCCATCCCTGCCAATTGCCATCATCCGTGTTCCCAACAATATCCCCACCATAACTCCTTTGAGAACCATCAGCATTTCCAATGCTTTGCTGATACCCAACGTCCCCTCCACCATCAGTTCCACCACACTTCTGTTTATAACCATTGGCTCCTCCGTTATTTGGTTGATAACTATTTGCATAGTCCTTCGTCTCAAACTGCTACACATCATTCTGACCCTCAACGGTTCGACCTTGGCTTCCTGTTCCTCCCCAGCTTTCATTTCTCGCTGAAATCAGTCAATACCATATTGTCATATCACTCAACAGGATTCAACAATTCAAAGGTAAGAAAATAAACCCACAACAGAGTTTTATTTTCAGAAAACTAAATTAAAGTTTAAAAGAAACTAAATGAAAAAAAACCCATTATCATGTTTATCATTTTGACTCCATCAGTTTAAATAGATCAAAATAGACATCAAAATAAAAAGCTTGCCTCCATCTCATGCTGATGCAACATCAAATAAAATAAATAAATCTCAATTCATGAAAAACCATTTGTGCAACTTCATTGAATCAGATAAATGAAGTCCAACCCTCAATTCATACAAACGACACAAATAAATATCTACAAATGAGATTGAGTTGCATCAAGTGATGCTGAGCTTAGTCGTATGAGCCTGACACCGAGCAGGGTCAGAAAGCTGTTAGGACCAGCTCCGTCTAGGACAAATACACCAAGCACCACCACTTTATAGTCTGCCAGAGAAAGCATAGAGTTATGCAACTCTTAGATTGTGTTTGGATCTCGAATTTGTTTTGAGGAATTTTAGCCAATACTCCATAGTCCTGTGACAATCATGCCAATTAGATGAGATCAGAAAATGTAGATAAAGAGGAAACAACTTCTGATTGTTCTTTACAAGTAGTTGTTTTTTGGCAATTTTCTCAGTAACAGATTACAAGAAGTTCAGCTCATTGTTGATTTAGGTGAAAAAATGATCAGCTCATTGTTCCGGATGAACTAAAAAGCACCAACAAGGTAATAAGTGGAAAAAAGAAAATAATTATGCCAGTAAAGTAAAATTAAACAATAAATAACCTGAATTTGTCTTCTGTTCATTTACGTGCCCGATCTCCTAATTTATCATCCCATGTCGAATTCCTCTGATACCCAACAGGAGGAGACCTTGATATTCAAACCACTGTTGACTATCTGCAATTTGGGCATCCCATGATAATGGGTTTTTGTACAGATGGAAATTTGCCCCCAATTTTCTCCAATTTTGGCAATTCTTGTAGATCAAGTTTATCACCAACGAACACAGCAACAAAAAACAAACATGCAACACATTCTATTCTACACTTTCTTAATCTACATGAATTAAAATAGTTTTAGCTACGACCCAACGATGTTTTAGCTTTAACCATATGAGTGCAAATTGTTGCACTACATTTTTAACTAAGTCATTAACTACTGCATTAGTGTACCTGCTGAAGGAAAAAATGAAAAACCACAAGAACCCCATGGTTTTAAAAAAAAATGATCATAATAGTAAAACAACTAGCCCATGGTTTAAAAAAAAAGTAGCCCATGGTTCCAAAAAACCATACATGACCAAACGAACATTAAAAAACATGCAACTATAGTACCAATACATGAACCATACATGCACAAGAAACATTTAACAGACCGTACATCAACGCTTCTGACATAAAACAACTACCACAATCTGTTTGAAAATAATAAAAACCAAAATAGTACAACATAATTACTACCAATGGTTGAGCTACCATAACAAAACAACAAGTTCAAGCATTGTTTCAACCACAGTTTGGAATATCCTACTTAAGTACAATGACAAACAAAAGTACCAACAAAAGGATGATAATAGTAAAACAAAGAAAAGCATTGCATCCACAACAAACCCAAAACAACCACTTCCCGCCAGTACGAGGCACTTGCGCAGGTCTAAAATGCTGTATCCCACCATCATAGTCATCTACCTAAAGGAAAAAGCCCCTATGATTATCCCAATTAGGACAATGGAAAAAATAACGACCATTGTTTGCTTTGGTGCGAGCCATAATCACCAACATTGGACTAGCACCACATGAACAATTTGGTGTCACCTTCATCTGCATATGGCGTGAAATTAGCAATCCCATTTTAAAATATATACAATAAAACATTTTATAATGCGAAGTTTAAAACATTAACCTACTTTGATTATGTGCTCTATTTTTTCCAATTACCAAAAAGAATCTACCTACTTGTAATCATATACCTATTGTTGTATGCTTCCCACATAGATGCTGCAACCTCATCTCGCCATTGTCCCATCTGCAGTAGTTGTTCACGTGACATGTTCACATGGTTGTGTTATTGCATAGCTAGTACTCCATCTTCATTTCCGTGGACATTTTGAACTCCAACTTCACCCTGAACTTCACTTGCACCTTCACCTCTACCTTCACCTTCACCTTCACCTTCACCTTCATCTTTGTTTTCATCGTCATCTTCATCTTCGTCACTTGATTCTTCTGCATTGAAAAATTCATCCTGCTCTTGCACTGTCCGGATCCAATTGTGGAGAACACAACATGCCATAACGATTGGCCCTTGCCGTACCATATCATACCGTGGCATGTGTCTCAATAATGGAAACCGTTGCTTCAACACTCCAAAGGTTCTTTCTATAATATTCCTCAAAGAAGAATGTCTATGGTTGAACAACTCCTTTGGACCATGATAGCGACGTCGCCTATTGAACTCTTACAAATGGTATTTTTGGCCACGATATGGGGCTACGTACCCGGGCATGTGTGTATACCCGACATCAACGAGATAATACTTGTCTACAGTAAAACACTTTCAGTAAGAACATTTCATGGCATATTTGGGTGTGAAAAAAAGGAAAATACAAAAGTAAAAACAAATACACTTACTAGGTGGTGGGTGTGAAAAATCAGCGGAATTTGTGGTAAGTGCTTCTAGAAAAAATCTCAAATCATGTGCACTACCTTCCCAACCAGTGTATACAAACGTAAACTTCATGTCAAATGAACATGCAGCCATGACATTTTGAGTTGTATGCACTTTTCTACCCCAATATGGCATTTGGTCACCTTCTGGTGCCACAACAACAATAAGTGTGCCATTTATGGCCCCTACACAGTCCTAGATGACATAACTTTGAATTAATTTATCAATTTAATCTTTAAGCCATATAAAATAATTCAAATCAACTGCCATTTCTGTTACCTTAAACCATGGCCAGTACCGTCTGTCATTCCGAATTTTAGGATGGGTAACAGCCATGTTCGGTGGTTGGATTACAAATGGCGTAAGATTTCCCAACGCTCGCATCATAAGTATGAAATGACGATGAATTGTCTCATTTGAGTGCTGAAATCGATCTCCAGCATTTCTTGTGCCTGAACTTTGACCACAGATAAATAAAAACATAGCCAACGACTCTTCTAGTGACAATCGCATGTTCGACCAGTCTACAACATTTCTACAGACAATCTGTTTAACCAATTCCACAAATGTTGGGACTTCCATTCGTAATTGGTTACGGATTGATTTAGGATTTCCACTTAGTAAGAATTTTATGTACTGATCACTGGTGTATGGACAATTACGTTGCAGTTGTCCCGTAGGAATCTCACGTGTTAGTTGACAAACCATGTGTAAGTCCAGCACATCATCATTGTCGTCACTGTACGGGTCATACATATTGTTCGGTTGCCCTCCATTGGGTCGTGACGACGACATCTAAAGCGGAAAGTGTAAAACAATCATGGTATTATCAGTAATGATATGAGTATAGCACTAAAAATTTAATGAGGACATTGCAACAAAGAAAGCATGGCGAAAATAAATTACGACAACATAGTGCTAAGTCTAAAGCGAAACAACATAGAAAGCATGAAATATCAAATTAGCTCAACACCCAACATAGTCCAAACTGAAAAGGAAAAAAAAAAAAAATTAAAACAAAAAAAATTAGAAGTTCAAGTTTAACAAAAAAATAAAATAAAATAAACCCAAACAATTCTGCGAGCATCTTCATTTCCTTCACCTCAAACCGAACAATGGGATGACCAAGCTTTTAACAAACTGAGGATCCGAAGGTACCTCATTTCCGGTTCCATGGTCATAAACATGGTTCGCCATTCTAGTGATGTGAACATGTTCATGGCCTTCAAAAACAAGCTTGGATCTAGGGCCATTGATTTTAGGATGGCCATACATGCTGCAACGGAGTACGCATTAGCTGCCCTAGCGTTTGGCGCTGCTCGAAGATAAAACCGTTCACGTGCGTCACACGAATGTTGCCATGATTGTAGTGTATCATCCATTCTTGGGTTCTTGCTGGACTGACCCTGGCCACTAGACTTACGCTTACTTCCGGAAGTGCAAGATTCATCTACTACGCCTTTCCCCGACGTATATGCATGAAAGTGTTCATCCATTTTGCTCACTCGTCATCAGATGTAGGTGCACCCTGACGAGAAGAACGGGCAAAAGCGCTAGTGGCAAATGACTTGGCAAATATTTCTGACATGAGCTCATAATGTTCAAGGCCTTTGGTTTGGAATTGTTTTGCATTTAGGTGTGCCTACAAGTTGTAAACATTAATTAATCATTTAAAAAAATATTTCTCTATACACATGGTTCTGGTAAATGTATGCGCCAAAATAATTACCTGAACATAATTTTCCCAAACATCATTTGGGGCTGTCACTGTTTGAGTTATTGGATCCCAGCCCAAACCTGTGTGGTTTTTCAGAGCAACAAACTTTTTGTAGTTCGCCTTCAAACGCGCGAACTTACCCTTCAACTTTTTTAGCCCAAAATTTTTTCCAACCTTTTTAGTCATCTCCTCATCAATTGTTTGCCACTGCTTTGGGTAAAAACTCCTATCTTTCTTTGAAATGGAAGGACCCTCTTTCTTAATTTCGTCCACCAATATTTTTAAAAATATCTTCACAATTTCGGACCCCCACATCTTAAAGTCGTCATTATCATTAGCTATTCTAGCCTAATACAAGTGCAACAAATGACCGTTTATAGTTATGTGAACAACTTAAGTTCCAAAAATATCATTGTGTTTGGCAGTAAGTGAAATTAAGCATATGCATAATAATAGCAATTACGAATATTACGAATATTTAATATGAGATTCTGCGTGCAAAAGTTTACCAGATAAGGACAATCGTTTTTAGCAGTGGAGGAATTGACTGATGGTTGAGGTGATCTCTTCCTCTTATTTGTTGGTGTATTGAACAATGACCAATAAGTATGTAGTTGGCCTGGTTTAAAATCAAAATGAAAAATTCACTTATTAACAATTTTGTGCACGATAATGGTCTTGCATAATCCATTTGTAGTATTTTACACATTTATTATAAACCCCACGCACAAGAGCAACGAAGCATCATTATTGTATTGTTTTTTCTCTAGTCATAATCATATAAACCGAGTCATTACTTTTCGTATACCGCTTTACATGTCTATGCAATCACTTACATATTCTTCCAACACAAGATAGACCCACACTGGTACATTAAAGTCAACAGTTATAAGCATAACAAATACCAAAAAATAGTTTACTTTAAGTGCTTAAAAGAGACAGCTTTGCTATTTTAGAAGAAATATACCTAGTGATTAACAAAGTGGAGGAAATGAAAGTAAGAGTTATGTTCAAATTATTTGGCCAAATCGCTAAAGGCAATGCATTAATATTCACATAGAAAAAATAAAATAAAATAATGCAGAGTATGACATTTAGGATGGTATACGGTGTTTGGATGCTATAGATAATGATATGTCAGATACAAATACAAATGAAAACCAAAAAATGAACTAATTATTCCAGAAATCATTTTTCAACAAAATAAGAAGGTAACATAAGGATATGGTTCTTAGTTTGCAAACAAGAAAGTTTGTGAAGAGGAAAAATGTCTATTAACTAAAAGATGCAGTTGAGCATTCACAAACATTATTTTAACCCAAATATTTAAGCCTCTATAAATGTAGAGTTAAGTGACTCTGGTGTGTTGGTCAATCACACATGCACATGGACAGTCTGTCTTGGTACACTGGGAATGTTACATAAAATCAAACATTGCTAACCTAGACTTTGTGGAGTTTGTAACCACAGGATTAATCGGTGTTTAACCCCAAAATAAATGAGACAGACAGAGAGAGAGGATTTCCACACGCACACACAAAACAAAAAAAGAAAAAGAAAAAACTATTTGCTAAAATATTTTCAATCTACTAAGCTATTTATCACTACAAAGATGTCCTCAAACACTAATGATGACAAGTGTGATGGGTAAAATAAGTTTACTCAGCAATGCTGAGTAAACTTAAGTTGCACTCGCAGATGATCAGCAAGAACGAATTTGATAACAAATCTATGGACTATTTTCCAATAAACAAGCATGCATTACTCAAAAGGTCAGGTTTGCAGCATTGTTTTGAGGTAGTACCTAAAGTAGACAGCTTTAAATTACTTAGTGGCTAAAATCTGGTTTCTTGATTTGTTCCAATAGTTGTATTCTACACTTCTGCATATTTGTAGAATTTATGTACAAATTTTGTTTGGATATAACAACTCATATCAAAATTTGCTTTTTGCTGCATTTTTTATCAGTAAATTGAAATTTCAAGTAATTTCCTCAATGCAGACAGTGCTGCTACAAATTTTCGAAAATTTACCGATTCGGAAATTTCACCACAAATTGACAAACCCACAATCTGTTTGAAAATATAAGCCATGCGAACTTTGTAAACCAAAATCAGTCAATACATTGTTCAAAACGCATGTACCAAATGAAATTTAAAAAATAATAAAAAAAAAGTATTCGTTCAGCAGAAATACCTCTTGCTTGCCTGCTTTTGGTGGCCCTCAAATCCCACCGTCCATAACGAAGTTTTGAGCACGACCTCTCCATTTTTGCAGGGAAGGATGAAGTTATGCTTCGTCTTGGTGGGGTTCAAATGTGGTTGGTTTGCATTTTATAGAGCCCAGAAGAAAAAAAATGATAGATATTGATGTTACAAGTCCTGATTGTGTGAAGATTTAATTCAGTTTGACTAAGACCAAAGCTAGGGCACGATTTGGGAGAATCTGTGAGGCAGACAAGTTGTGGCTGTTCAAAGAGGACCCGTACGAGCAGATGCCCCCTATTGCCTCAAGCCTGTGCGACACAGAGATAAAGGAGGTGATAGACAGTGTCGGTGCAACTATGGCGGAAGATTTCTCAAATCTTCAACAGCGTACTGATGGAGGGAAGACAAGTGGGCCTCTTCGAAGGCACTTCGGCGAGTGCAAATCTTGGCCTACAGGTGTAAATCGTCTTCCTTGACACAGCCGAGAGAGAGCCGTTGGACTGCCTCTGAAGGATTTTCTTTGTATTAGAGAGATGAGGTCAGAAAGGTTTTTTTGAGAGAGAGAAGTTAATGACAGAAGATACGTATTGTGTTGGGAACCATTTCTCTGAGACGAGTCTTCAGAGAATATTTCAGAAATTTGTTTGCCAAACGCGTTTTGGTACTTTTTTCTCTCAAAAATTGTTTCTGAAACACAAACCAAACAAGCCCAATGACTCTTGTACTTGGCTTATAGAAACCATATATTGTAATAAGTTAATAACATCTGGATTATACAATGTTTTTCTTTGTAGAATTGCATATTTCTTAAAAAATAAAAATAACTTTACGCCCTTAATGAAAAAGCCTGTTTGTCAAGTATTTTCTCTTCACCCCACATGTAAAAGAGGTTTATTGCATATATTCTAGAATTTGGATGTTCCTGATTATCTACATTTTTTGGGGAGTTTTTTTTTTATTGTTATTTTTAAATTTTATTTCTATTATTTTGTTTTTAAATCTTTATCTTTATTGTCTTTAGGATTTGGTTGTGATACTGAAGCTGTGATCAATATTATTGCCCATCGTGATGCAACACAACGTGCTCTGATCCAACATGAGTACAAAGCTATGTATTCTGAGGACCTTCTTAAATAGTTGACTTCAGAACTTCACGGAAAATTAGAGGTATTAATTCCCCAATTCCCTGGCACTACCCTCGAAATTTAAATTTCCTCTCATGCTTCTTGTTTAGTTAAACACATAGAGATTGATTTCTTCCCCTTCCTCGAATTTGGATCTTGTAAAATCTCTTCTATGTGTCAGACAACGGTTTTATGTTAGATGCATGATCTAGTAGGACATGATGCAATTATATTAAAACAAGCATTAAGTAGTGGCTCCACTAATCTTGAAGCTGTCACTGAAGTACTATGCTCTCGTACACCATCCCAGACTTACACCTTGAAGCAAATCTATTATTCCATGTTTGGGGTTTACCTTGAGAATGATATTGAACAGCAAACCTCAGGCGATCATAAGAATGTAGTCCCTCTCTCTGCTGTGTGTTTGTGTTTATTGGATTTAGCATTATTATAAACAATGTGCTAGAAACATACAGCATAATTGCCCATTTTAGTAACTTATTGGGATTTTATTGCTAGCCTTCTTCACAAAATAAATAAATAAAATTGGGTATTTCATCCATGTTTTGTTGTTCTGGTTGACAGGCTTGCGATTTTTTATTTTTTATTTATTTTTATTTTTTTGTGGGATAATATATATATTGGCAAATAAGAAACAGAATAAATATTTATACCTTGACTACTACTTGTATATATATTTATTTTAAATTTATTTCTTTGTCAAAAAGGAGTTAGAAATCTATCGCTAATCTCGTTGTTCACCTGCACATATATTTGCTAAATGAAATCAATTAACGTTGAACTGAATCTCTTTGGTTATCATAGCAACATCTCTAATTTCTCCTTGGGTCTTTGAGACTACAAATATGCTTCTCCTGCCAATCATAGCTTTTCATCACATGGAAAGCAAAGTTTTATGTACATATATATAGATATATGTTTTTACATATGTGTACACATAAATACATATATTTCCAGTGTTATGAATTTCCCCCCTTTTTACATTCATGGGAGGAAATTGAGAGTCTGACTTCTTAATGTGAAATACTCGTTGCAGCTTTTGCTTGCTTACGTAACCACACCACGCTCTGAAAGCTTCGAAGTTGATAGAGAGATAGTTGAAAGGGATGCTAAGGCTCTCTGTAAAGCAGGGGAGAAAAAATTGGGAACTGATGAGAAAACTTTTATCCACATTTTTAGTGAATGAAGTGGGGTACATTTGGCTACTATAGATTTTTCTTACCATAACATGTATGGGAACTCACTGAAAAAAGGTAATTTGTTCTTAATGTCGTCACCGTTTCTTGTTATCGGAAATTCTTGTTATGATTTTTAACAAATTGAGATAAAGAGTGAAACTTCAGGGAAATTTAATCTTGCCCTTTTGACAATCCTACAGTGTGCACATAATCCTGTCAAGTACTTAGCAAAGGTATTTATCCAGTCTTAAGTTTTTCTTTTCTTATTAATGTAATTAGGACTTTTTAGGATGCATATCTATATGGGACCTTACTGGAGACCCCCAGCTGGGGCAGACCCCCAGCTGGAGCAGACCCCCAGCACCCCCACCTCCACGTGGGGGGCTGTGAGAGGAAGGCTTAAAATATATATATATATATATATATTTTGCACCAATCAAAAAACAGTGGGTGTGGTGGGGGTCACCTCCATTGGGGGTCCAAGCCATTTTCCTATATATATGGCTGTATGTAATAGTTTAAGGGACTAGACTATCATTTGACTCCTGAACAACTGGTTTTTGAGATATTGACTTAGGATTGTGACTTCCCAATTTCTTTGTTCTTCAACAATACTTCTATGCAACGCCACTAGTGCATAATGTTTTGTCAATTTCATTTTTGGTCAAGACAATATGCAATATATCTTTACTCTTTGTGATGGGATTACAGTTCTCATAACATATAGTGTGACAACCCTCGCTACTGATTACTGCTAAACTGTGACTGAACATGATAAGTAACTGGTTAGACTGAAATTCTGAACTGATTGTGTGTGTATGTTGTTTTAGTGCGTTTCTATCTGTTTGCCCTTGATTTATCTGTTCATGTTTTAAGTTTTGAACTGCAAATTGAAGGCCTTATCGACGGCCGAATCTGAAATTGATTGGTATTTTATGCTAGTTAGAATCTATGTGATTTTATGATAAATTTAATTACAAGTTGATTTGGAATAATTAACTTAGATTAAATAATGTTAAATTACATTAGGTGGCTTATTTACCAAAATGCCATTAAGTGGACTTTGCTAGACCAATTGTTTAGTCTTGATTTACATGTGTTGGCATCACTCTTCATCACTCTTTTGAGGCCATAGCCGTGTGAGAGAGAGAGGGAGAGTGGGAGAAAACTTAGCTCATCAAGAATTTGGCTTGGAGACTTAGAAGATTTGAAGAATTCATTGCATAATTGAGCTTCTACCTTTGAAATTGAGGACCTAAGGTAGAGAATTCATCTTCTCCATTGTGAATTTGAGTTACTTCTTGCATGGTTCTTGGTGAATTAGAGTTTAGAGTCAAGTTTTGGTTCAAAATGTTGAATTGAGTGGTAATCGTGCATGCATGTCTATATTCCAGCTATGGTCCATGAATTCATCATGTTTTTGAGTGAATTGACTCATTTAACCAAGTATTTGAAGCTTTGATTTCAATTGAACACTTGCATGTTACATGTACATTATGTCCATGAAGTTTTGTTTGGATTTGTGTTTAATTGAACTACCTTTGGGTTTTGATTTTACAAATTGATCTTCAAAACATGTTATATTATGGGTTTAAAGTGTTTTTCCAGAAAATGGGCCCAAGAGGTTGAGTTTTGAGGTGTTGAATGCTTGGTTTGAGCTTGGGAGGCAAATTTGGAAATTCCAGATTTTGGCTTCCACGCTCGAGCGAAGGATTCCACGCGGAGCGACCATCTTTTGTTCAGAGCTCCGCTTGAGTGAAGGGATGCTGGCTCGAGCGTAGATTGCAAGCTCTCAGGTTTTTGGTGCACGCAGACGCACGCTCGAGCGAGAGAACCTACGCTCGAGCGAGGATTGTATTGTGTCTCACGCTTGAGCGAGCGTCGAGCGGGCGTCGAGCGGAGATTTTCAACATCCAGCACTTTTTGCATTTTTACAGACCGCTCGAGCGAGAAAGTCCACGCTCGAGCGACCCCACTGTTTTGACAAGCTTGCTCGAGCGAAGAAAGCCACGCTCGAGCGAGACCCCTGTTTTCTGAAAATTTTGAAAAGTGTTTTAAAGTGCATCTTTGCCTCCTCATTTCATCCTAGGCATTCCTAGGCCTAGTTTAAGGCATCTTAATGAGGTTATTGAGGTAGAACCACACCGAGTCAAGATAGGGACTAAGTTGTTGATTCCCGAGTGTGTAACTTAGTGTGTGTTCGTTTTGTAACTGTGTAGGGTTGGCATCTGAGGACGCTCTTTAGTTGCTATTAGCCCAGTGCTTTGTGAGTAACAATGTTGTAAAGATATGTTCAATTATGAATATTTTTTGAACAATCAACTGTTCTGTTTACTGAAACGTTATTGTTTAATGAATGAATGTTTGTCCGATTTGTAAATTGTATTCGTCGCATCCATAGCAATTTACTGTTACTGTACTGTTACTGCTACTATTACAGAGATCTCTGTTGGTTCCCATGTTTGGAACCACTACTGTTTACTGTTATGATGGCCATCAACTGACTGTTCGGTCTGTTAAGACCTGCTATGCTATTTGCTATTGGATGTACCACCTATAACTGCTATGGTTTCTAAATGGCTGATATGACTGTTTAATGACTGAAAGGACGTTCATTCTTAACATCCTTACACAACTGTTATTCACTGGGCTTTAGCTCACTGTTCATATTTATATGTAGGTGTCCAGGCATCGGATCGGAGTTAAGAGTGTTGGGTTAGCTCCCTTTTTGTCAAGCCAACCAGCGCGCCTCACTTCGAGGTTCCATGTCAATCCAAGCCAGGGCTTTTTGGGGTGTCTCAGTTCACCCTTTTGCTTCTGTTCTGTAATACTGTATAAGACTTGTACTGTACTGTGCTAATTAGGGATTTGGTCCCTAACCTGAATGTTGTACATGTGGTGTATATATGTTTTGCTTATGAATGTGAATATGTTACAGAAAAGCCTTTTTGCATACAGACTGTCACAGCTCATTGGACATCTTTTATTACTGTTTTGGCTGCCGCCAGCCCTTGTACTCTGTATTATTGTCTTTACTGTTAAGTAGGCCTTCGGTAATCACGGATTACTGGCCGGTTGCGGTACTAAACCCGTAGCGGCGGGTTTGGGTCGTGACAGAGTGGTATCAGAGCGATATCAAACCACGAGTTATACCGCACACACGTGTCCCAATAAGCTATAGAATGTCTTAGAAAAGCGAATAGGGCATTGCATGAGCATTAAAAAAGTGTGTGTGGCCATGACATGAATATATGTGCTAATGTGTTAATATGTTTAAAGTATGCAACTGCTTATGTTTGTTATTGCCATAATTGCCTATAGTGAAATGGATAACGCAAGAAATGCCGATGAGTTTGAATCATCTGAGGCAAGAATGGCAAGGTTGGAGAGAATGGTGGAGCTTTTGACTGAGAGTCTAAGACAACAACAGAACCAATAACCCCCACCTCCTCTAGTACAGCCAGAGCCACCTGTTAATGATGATATAATTACTCTGACACAGAAGTTCAGTAAAATGAAACCGTCATCATTTCAAGGAGGCCTTGAACCATTAAAGGCCGAAGCTTGGGTTCTGGAAACCGAGAAATTGTTCGAAGTGTTTCCATGTTCTGAAGCACACAAGGTGCTATTGGCTACCTTCACTTTACAAGAAGAGGCCAGAAAGTGATGGATGCTTGTCTATGACACCAATGCTGCTATGACTTGGGCTCAATTTAAAGAAGCCTTCTTTGAGAAATACTTCCCTCAGTGTGTCAGGGATCGCAAAGTGACTGAGTTTGAACAGTTGAAACAAGGTACTATGTCAGTGGCAGAATATGAATCAAAGTTTACTGAACTTGCCCGATATGCACCACACATGGTGGATACAGATTATAAAAAGGCCAGAAAGTTTGAGAGCGGGCTTAATGTCGAGATACTTGACAGAATCAATGTGCTAAAACTACTGAAATATGTGGATGTTCTTGACCGAGCAATAATAGCCGAGTCGAATATCGAGGCACTAAAACAGACTGAAACACTGGGAACTGAATGGCGCGGTAAGAGACGAGGCTTTAAGTTCAAGAAAGGTCGAAATAACTCATCGAATAAGAAGCAAAATACAGGGTCAACGACCAGTTCTAGCCAGGGAAGTGGTTCAATACCACCCTGCTCCGAATGTGGGAAGAGACATAAAGGGGTTTGTTATAAAATCTCAGGTGCTTGTTACAGGTGTGGCAAGGTGGGCCACATGGTCAAAGATTGTCTTTCTGCTCCTCAGGGCAATAGTAAAGCTGCAGCCAGTGCCGCAGCATCAACTGTTGCACCGAAACCTAACCCCAAAGCTACTGGAAAAGAGCCTATGAGGCAAGGCCGAGTATTTGCACTTGTACCAGGAGATGTGCAGAATACCGAGACCGTTGTGTTAGGTATACTCTCAATTTGTGCTCAAAAAGCTTATGTTCTGATTGATTCGGGGTCTATACATTCATATGTCTCGCATGCTTTTTCGCGAAAACTAAATAGACCGTTGGAACCCATGAATTATTTGTTAGCTGTATCTTCACCCGTTGGGGGATCCATGACATGTGCTTATATGTACCCTGCATGTGAAATTATTGTTGGAGATGCGCATTTGTATATTGATTTACTGTCATTGAACATTGACCACTTTGATGTAATATTGGGAATGGACTGGTTAACAAAATATCATGCTACCATAGACTGTGTAACAAAACAAGTTGTTTTCCGTCCACCTGGATTGCCTGAATTTGTGTTTAATGGAGTTGGAGTAGTACCTCCTCCATATCTGATTTCATCCATGAAAGCATTTAAACTAATTAAGAAGGGATGTAAAGGGTATCTATGTTATATATTGACTGTACCTACTGATGCTAAAGCTAATGTGGACAGTATTCCTATAGTCAGAGAATTCCCAGATGTTTTTCCAAATGATTTGCTAGGGGATTTGATTGACCAGGACATTGAGTTCACCATTGATGTGATTCCGGGTACACAACCAGTTTCCAAAGCTCCGTACAGAATGGCACCTACCGAACTGAAAGAACTGAAAATTCAACTACAGGAACTGTTAGATAAGAAGTTCATCAGGCCCAGTACTTCACCGTGGGGCGCTCCAGTTTTGTTTGTGAAAAAGAAAGATGGCTCACTGAGACTTTGCATTGACTACCGTGAACTGAATAAGGTAACAGTGAAAAACAAATATCCATTGCCTCGTATTGACGATTTGTTTGACCAGTTATAGGGTGCCCAGGTTTTCTCTAAAATTGACCTTAGATCTGGATACAACCAGTTGAAAGTCAAACCAGAGGACATTGAAAAGACTGCTTTTCGAACGAGGTATGGACATTATGAATTTCTTGTTATGCCTTTCGGAGTTAATAATGCACCTGCTGCATTTATGGACCTTATGAACAGAATTTTCAAACCTTTCCTTGATGAATTTATAGTTGTTTTCATAGATGACATTTTGATTTACTCCAAAAGCACAGAAGAACATGAACGCCATTTGAGAATTGCCTTACAGATCTTAAGAGAATAGAAACTGTATGCAAAACTAACAAAGTGTGAATTTTGGCTAGACAATGTAATGTTTTTGGGACATGTGATCAGTAAGGATGGCATTTCAGTTGACCCACAGAAGATTGAGGCAGTAGTGAATTGGCCCAGACCGTCTAATGTTACTGAAGTTCGAAGCTTCCCAGGCTTAGCCGGGTACTACAGAAGGTTTGTAAAAGATTTCTCCAAAATTGCCCTACCATTGACTCAATTGACTCAAAAAGGAAAACCATTTGACTGGACCGATCAGAGGGAATCAGCTTTTCAAGAGTTAAAGACTCGACTTGTGACTGCACCGATTCTCACCTTACCCTCAGTTACGGATGGATTTACCATATTTAGTGATGCTTCTTATAAGGGTTTGGGATGTGTTTTGATGCAGAACGGTAAAGTTATTGCACATGCTTCCTGACAACTGAGACCGCATGAAAAGAACTACCTGGCCCATGACTTAGAACTTGCCGCAGTGGTATGTGCATTGAAAATCTGGCGTCACTACCTATATGGGGTAACATGTGAAGTGTACGCAGACCACAAGAGTTTGAAGTACTTCTTCACACAGAAAGAATTGAACATGAGACAGCGGAGATGGTTAAAACTGATAAAAGATTATGATTTGCAAATTTTGTACCATCCAGGGAAAGCTAACACCATTGCCGATGCACTAAGTCGGAAATCAGTTGGAAATTTAGCCTGTTTACTCACCGGGCAGAAAGAATTGCTTTATGACCTTGAAAGATTTGAAGTTGAGATTGTTTTGCGTGAACAAGGTGGAACCGTAGCTGCTATTTTTGCTCAACCGGCACTGATTGAGGAGATTAAAGAGAAACAGCAACAGGATGACTTTTTGAAAAAGGTCATTGATGAATGTGAGTCCAAACCGAGGCCGGACTTTAAATTTGAAAACAATATGTTGAAATTCCAGGGAAGGTTGTGTGTCCCTAATGATTCTGAACTGAAAAGGCGAATTCTGCAAGAAGGCCACAATTCGAAATTGTCTATCCATCCAGGAAATACGAAAATGTACCAAGACTTGAAACTGAATTTCTGGTGGCCGGGAATGAAGAAAGAGATTGCTGACTTTGTATCGAAATGTCTTCATTGCCAACAAGTTAAAACTGAACATCAACGACCCGCAGGCTTACTGCAGCCCTTACCAATATCGGAGTGGAAATGGAAACATATCGCTATGGATTTCATTGTTGGTTTACCTCGCTCCAGTAAAGGTATGGACTCAATTTGGGTTATTGTTGATAGATTGACTAAATCTGCTCACTTCTTACCTGTCAAAACAATTTACAATGCGGACAAATTGGCTATAATTTATATTGATGAGATTGTTAGATTGTATGGAGTGCCTGTGTCCATTGTTTCTAACAAGGACTCGAAGTTCACATCGAGATTTTGGCAAAGTCTACAAACAACATTGGGTACCGAATTGAGACTGAGTCGTGCATATCATCCTCAGACAGATGGCCAGTCAGAAAAAACCATCCAGACTCTAGAAGATTTACTGCAGATGCGTGTTCTTGATTTCCAAGGAAACTGGGAAAGCCATTTACCTTTAGCTGAGTTTGCCTACAACAACAGTTTTCGCTCGAGCATTGGTATGGCGCCTTTCGAGGCTTTATATGGCAGGAAATGTCGATCTTCTATCTACTGGGCAGAAGTAGGAGATGGGCCTTTGCTTGGGCCCGAGATTGTACAAGAAACCACCGAAAAAGTGAAACTGATTCAACAGAGATTGAAAACTGCACAAAGCCAACAGAAAAGTTATGCAGATGTCCGAAGACAAGACAGGGAATATGAAGTAGGTGATCATGTCTTTGTTAAAGTGACACCAATGAAAGGACAGACTCGTTTTGGAGTTAAGGGTAAGCTAGCGTCGAGATATGTCGGGCCGTATGAAATCATTGAAAAGATCAATTCGGTGGCGTATCAAGTAGCACTTCCTCCTGAAATGGAGCATATGCATAATGTCTTCCATATTTCGATGTTGAGGGATTATCTTCGGGATCCCTTCCATGTAATTGAGCCTACCCATGTGGTGCTAAGTGATGACTACACTTATGAAGAACGGCCTATTCAGATTTTAAATCGACGAATCAAGAAGTTGAGGAATAAAGAAATTCCGTTAGTGAAAGTGGACTGGCAAAACCATGGTGGCGTGTATGCCACTTGGGAAAGAGAAGACGATATGATGAAACGGTATCCTGAACTGTTCCCTCTGGATCCAGTATTCTTCCAAAATGAAGGTAATTCGAGTTTGGAGGACCAAACTCTTTGTAAGGAAGGGAGACTGTGACAACCCTCGCCACTGATTACTGCTAAACCGTGACTGAACATGATAAGTAACTGGTTTGACTGAAATTCTGAACTGATTGTGTGTGTATATTGTTTTAGTGCGTTTCTATCTGTTTGCCATTGATTTATCTGTTCATGTTTTAAGTTTTGAACTACAAATTGAAGGCCTTATCGGCGGCCGAATCTGAAATTGATTGGTATTTTATGCTAGTTAGAATCTATGTGATTTTATGGTAAATTTAATTACAAGTTGATTTGGAATGATTAAATTAGATTAAATAATGTTAAATTACATTAGGTGGCTTATTTACCAAAATGCCATTAAGTGGACTTTGCTAGACCAATTGTTTAATCTTGATTTACATGTGTTGGCATCACTCTTCATCACTCTTTTGAGGCCATAGTCGTGTGAGAGAGAGAGGGGAGGAGAGGGAGAGTGGGAGAAAACTTAGCTCATCAAGAATTTGGCTTGGAGACTTAGAAGATTTGAAGAATTCATTGCATAATTGAGCTTCTACCTTTGAAATTGAGGACCTAAGGTAGAGAATTCATCTTCTCCATTGTGAATTTGAGTTACTTCTTGCATGGTTCTTGGTGAATTAGAGGTTTAGAGTCAAGTTTTGGTTCAAAATGTTGAATTGAGTGGTAATTATGCATGCATGTCTATATTCTAGCTATGGTCCATGAATTCATCATGTTTTTGAGTGAATTGACTCATTTGACCAAGTATTTGAAGCTTTGATTTCAATTGAACACTTGCATGTTACATATACATTATGTCCATGAAGTTTTGTTTGGATTTGTGTTTAATTGAACTACCTTTGGGTTTTGATTTTACAAATTGATCTTCAAAACATGTTATATTATGGGTTTAAAGTGTTTTTCCCAGAAAATGGGCCCAAGAGGTTGAGTTTTGAGGTGTTGAATGCTTGGTTTGAGCTTGGGAGGCAAATCTGGAAATTCCAGATTTTGGCTTCCACGCTCGAGCGAAGGATTCTATGCTCGAGCGACCATCTTTTGTTCAGAGCTCCGCTCGAGTGAAGGGATGCTGCTGCTCAAGCGTAGATTGCAAGCTCTCAGGTTTTTGGTGCATGCAGACACAGCTCGAGTAAGAGAACCTACGCTCGAGCGAGGATTGTGTCTCACGCTTGAGCGAGCGTCGAGGGGGCATCGAGCGGAGATTTTCAACATCCAGCACTTTTTGCATTTTTACAGACCGCTCGAGCGAGAAAGTCCATGCTCGAGCGACCCCACTGTTTTGACAAGCTTGCTTGAGCGAAGAAAGCCACGCTCGAGCGAGACCCCTGTTTTCTGAAAATTTTGAAAAGTGTTTTAAAGTGCATCTTTGCCTCCTCATTTCATCCTAGGCATTCCTAGGCCTAGTTTAAGGCATCTTAATGAGGTTATTGAGGTAGAACCACACCGAGTCAAGATAGGGACTAAGTTGTTGATTCCCGAGTGTGTAATTTAGTGTGTGTTCGTTCTGTAACTGTGTAGGGTTGGCATCCGAGGACGCTCTTTAGCTGTTATTAGCCCAGTGCTCTGTGAGTAATAATGTTGTAAAGATATGTTCAATTATGAATATTTTCTGAATGATCAACTGTTCTGTTTACTGAAACGTTATTGTTTAATGAATGAATGTTTGTCCTATTTGTAAACTGTATTCGTGGCATCCATAGCAATTTACTGTTACTGTACTGTTACTGCTACTGTTACAGAGATCTCTGTCGGTTCCCATGTTTGGAACCACTACTGTTTACTGTTATGATGGCCATCAACTGACTGTTCGGTCTGTTAAGACCTACTGTACTGTTTGCTATTGGATGTACCACCTATAACTGCTATGGTTTCTAAATAGCTGATATGACTATTTAATGACTGAAAGGACATTCATTCTTAACCTCTTTACACAACTGTTATTCGCTAGGCTTTAGCTCACTGTTTATATTTATATGTAGGTGTCCAGGCACCGGATCGGAGTTAAGAACGTTGGGTTAGCTCCCTTTTTGTCAAGCCAACCATCGCGCCTCACTTCGAGGTTCCATGTCAGTCCAAGCCAGGGTTTTTTGGGGTGTCTCAGTTCACCCTTTTGCTTCTGTTCTGTAATACTGTATAAGACTTGTACTGTACTGTGCTAATTAGGGATTTGGTCCCTAACCTGAATGTTGTACATATGGTGTATATATGTTTTGCTTATGAATGTGAATATGTTACAGAAAAGCCTCTTCGCATACGGACTGTTACAACTCATTGGACATCTTTTATTACTGTTTTGGCTTCCGCCAACCCCTGTACTCTGTATTATTGTCTTTACTGTTAAGTAGGCCTTCGGTAATCACGGATTACTGGCCGGTTACGGTACTAAACCCATAGGGGCGGGTTTGGGTCGTGACATATCGAGTACAAAATTTTCTTTTTAACATATAAAGGCTCTTTTGTTTTGATTATTGTGTTTGTTTGTTTTTTTATTTTTTATTTTTAATTTTCCTTCTATATATATATATTAACTCATATGATCCATCATGGGGATTCAAGTTCAATCCATTAATAACTACTCCGGAATGTTACAGGCATTACATAAAGCGACGAAAGGATTAGGAACCAATGACACAACACTTACAAGGGTTATCGTGACAAGAACCGAGATTGATATGCAATACATTAAAGCCGAATACTAGAAGAAATATAGGTAACGAGGCAAATTCTCTACAGGTAATGATGATATCTATCATTATTAACATGATATCAATAATGATAAACCAGAGTTTGAACCCAAGTGTTGCATATCAATAATGATAAACCAGAGTTTGAACCCAAGTGTTTCAAATTCTCTACGGGTTTGAACCCAAAATAATGCTTTACAGGTGATGAGGCAAATTTCTCTATGAATTTCTCTGGAACCAGAATTTCTCTGTGGAAGTCCAGAGAAATTCTCTAGATCGATTCGAGGGACCTTAGACATTATGAAAATATTGAATGTACTTTATGCTATAAAATCTTAAAAAAAAATCCCCTAAAAATTATACCCATCAATTTGACACAGACTTTGAAATTAAAATAAACTATGAGCAAGTTATTTCAGTTGTAACAAACACCTCCAATGCATTTTTATACAACATCAAAATTTTCTTTTAAATCCAACAATTTGACACAGACTTTTAAATTAAAATAAACTATGCCTCTAATATATTTTTGTACAACAACAACAAATTTTTTTTTTTTTTTTATAAATTAAAAAGTTTGAAAAAAGTTAGGAAAAATTAGTGAAACATCCCTCTTTAACTTTTGGAAGTAGAAGAGATCCAATATGTTTTTTTCTTATTAGTTAAAGTCTGTCAGTAATATTATTTGAGAAATTTTAGCTCATCATAAAGAAATTTGTGAAATTTCTTTTTCTTTATGACGAGTTGAAATTTCTCTGTGAAGACAATTTTTTATATGTTGTAATTTCTCTATACCAAAATTTCTCTATGTCGAAATTTTTCTTTAAAAGTGTTGAGGGATTCCAATTACTATAAAAATATTACATGTGTCGTATCTTATAAAATCTTAATATCAGAGAGCTTAAACTATAAATCAAAAAAGTTAATGCTAAGTTGCTTTTTTTTTTTTTTGGCCTTTTATTAAGGATTGTTTTATAAATTGACTTTTTACAACAACCAAAAAAAAAAAAAAGCCGTCTAAAAAAATTATAAAAAAAAAAGTTTTAAATTTTTTTATAATGACTTTTTTTAACTTTTTAGTTAAAATAGTGAGTTGCTAAAACAAACCAGAATTGATTTTTTTAATAATATTTTAATTTTTTACAAAAGGACTTGTGAAAAGCAAAAACAATAATAAATTTTTTTTTTGGTAATGATTTTTTCACTAAAATGTTAAATTTTGAAAATAGGCCTAAAATGCAAATCATTAACTACAATTAAACGAAACCTAATAAGAATAAGAAAAAAGCTCCATAGCTCGAAAGTTTCAGGCTCGAGTGGCCCGAAACTCAGTCAAAATGAGTCAAATATATTTATGTCAATATTTTCTCTCTCCTCTCTATGTTTTACTTTCTACCTCTATTCGAAGTCAAAACCCATTGCTGCTGCTCTCATCCTCTCAGCAGAATGCTCTATGATTATCATTTTTGGTTTGTTTTCTAGTCAAAAAATGAATCATGCTTGGAACTTGGAAGATGCTAAGCCCATTGATTAACCATAAACTTAGACCATGAGTTAGTCTTAGTCTAAATTCAAAGAAGTTAGCCCCCCCACAATTAAGAACTAAGAAATTTTAGGTATTTGAATCCTTTTTGTAAATACAGCAATCGATACAAGCACAGTCCAACTAAAAAAAAAATAGAGAAAATCAAACAGAAAAAACCCTTCCTTTTGTTCTTCACCAAAATCTCTACAACAGAAGAAGATGATTAGAAAAGTAGAGTATAAAATAACTTCTGTATACTATTATTATCAGACTCAAATGAAAGCTTTACAATCTGAAGGAAACCCAAAAACAGAGATCTCATAAACGATCTCTGAGAACTCAAAACAAAAATAAAAGAATCAATTTCAATCCCCCCCCCCCCAAAAAAAAAAAAAAGTACAAAGTCATTGAAGAAGCTTTAGCCGATGACAATCCCTCAATTCCTCTATACTCGCATAGCTCTTCCTTCTCATCAATCCACCATTCCTCTTCTTCCCCAAATTCGCATCCTTCCAGGTAAGAAGTACAAAGTCATTGAAGAAACTTTAGCTTTTGTTGGGGATGTACACGATGCAAGTCGTTTTGTTCCACCTGATAATCTTTATGGTTTCGGTCCACAACCATCTGGACCCAGATCGGTGCTCAGCAGCGACACACAAGTTTGTTACCCGTTCTTCTCACTGTTCCGCTACAAAGCTTTATCCCTGTTCTTATAGGTTACGAAGGAGACGGTGCTCCTCTCTCTCTATTCTCTGTTTTTTCTTCGGCAGTGATAGGTAGCTCGAAACCGAGTGGCTCGAAATGGCTCGAATTCAAAAACGGCCTCGTTTTTGAGATGAAGGTGAAGCAGAACCAGAAGCAGGGGAGGGAGGAGGAGGAGGGGAGGAGGAGGAGGAGGAGGAGGAGGAGGAGGAAGGAGGAGGGACTGGAGGGGGAGGAGGAGGGGGACTGGAGGGGGCCCAACATTTGGGGCTGGAAGCGGGGGCCGGGGGGCAGAGGCGAGGCAGAGCTGGCAATCGCTGGTGCTGCGACGATCGGTGGCAGTGAGGCGATGGCGGTGGCGGTGGCGGTGGCGGTGGCGAGGCGAGCAGCGACGATCCTCTCTCCCTTTTTCTCCTCTGTTCTTCCTCCTCTCTTCTCTCCCTCTTTCGAGCCAATTCGAGCCATTGGATTCGAGCTACGGCTCATTTCCGTTTTTTCTTTTTCTCTTTTCAAATGAAATGTGTGGGTGTGGAAGTTGAGTTGAGCACACGCACACAGCAGATAAAAAAAAAATTCGGGCCACTCGAGCCACATGGTTTCGAGCTATGTAGCGGAGCCATAAAAATAAGGTGTGAGGATTACTAAGATTGCTAAAAAACACTAATTTTCATATCCAAACATATACTAATAGTGAGAGTTAGGTATAAAGATGAGATGACTGTGATAGATCATCTTTAATGCTGTTTCTATGTTCTCTTCTTAGAGTATCTATAGAAGCCTAAATAAACCACACTTTTTGGCTAAATTAATTAGCAAAATTGTACAAAATCATACTTTTTAGCTAAATTAACTAGCAAAATCGTACAAAATCAATTGTAGTAGACTAGCCAAACCTACTTATGCTACAGTAATCGCCGACATAGGCGAGCCACTGTTCACATGCCATTAATTTTTTTTTTATTATTAAACTCTCTTTTTCTTTGTATTTGGACAATTCCTTCCATCAACAAATCTTACCTTTGCAATCCATTGCTACTGAGGGCAAAACAACAAAAATTGAAGATTGTATTTGATAGATCCTCTCATTGTCACAAACCAAACGTCGAAATCACTACAAAACAATAGAATTATAAATGATTGAAGGTTTGATCAGCAAAAAAAAATTTAATATCTTCTTTTATTCAAAGATTTAAACATCGTATACTTTTATAGAGAGAATGTCATGTGAATAAAAAAAATTAGAGAAAATTAATATTTTCAAACATGACAGTTGAAATAGAGACTGTTGTTGAAATGTACATTGAAAAAGTGACTAGATAAACCAGTGAAGTAAAATTTTGACTAGTTATTTTGTTGAGTATTACTGAAGATGCTCATAGTTACAATGGAAAGTAGAATCTTCAAAATGTATTCCAGCTCGTCAGTGGTCGACCCCACAACTCCAAATATCACAATCCAATTTGTATGTGGATTGAAAAATTCTTATGAAAAATGAGGTTTTATCACCATTGTAAAAAAATTTAAATTTGAGTAGAAATCACTCAAACGCATTCCACTCCACCATGACTAGATTGAAAAATACTCTTTCAAAAAATGAGGGCAGTGCTTGGTGTAGCATTCTAATCATAATTCCACCTCCTTCTCTTGAAGCCTTTGTTTGGATGGGGTGTTCAAAACTTAATTTCACCACATATTTTAAAACACACTTTGTCTTTCACATTCGACAGAATTTCTTCCAAGCAAAGCTCTCACCTTTTCGTACATATCCTCTCTTTCGTACATGTTTGGTAAAGCAGAATTTTTGAATTTTTGGTCTATCCGGACATCCTCCCGGATGTCCAGCCGGTTGACCGAAACAGTAACTTTTTTTTTTTTTTGGGCAATTGCCAATCGCCACCTGTTATTTGGGAAAAAAATTATATTTTTTTTTGATATTTTTTAAATATAGAAATTATTTTTTTGGACCAAAATAATAAATTATTTTTTTGAATTGAATTTTAAAAAGAGTTTGGCTATGAGTTTTGAATAAAATTTTCAATAGAGTTTTGAGTTGTGTGTTTGGTTATGAGTTATAAGTTGTTCAATTAAGTATTGAAAAATCTTTTTAAAACTTATAACCAAACAAATTTTCTCCTTTCATACGTTACATAAAAAATTCAAAACTCAATTCAAAACTTATAACCAAATAAATTTTCTCTTTTCAAAACATGATTCCAAAACTTACAAACACAAAATACAACTCTATTCTCAAATCATAATTCTAAATCTCTACCAAACAATACCAAGATTTTCTCCCCTTTAAAGAAAATTTTAAATTTGAGTAGAAATCACTCAAACACCTTACAACACCCATTATCTCAAATTTATAAAAAATTGAGATTTATTCAAATTTTTACAAAAATCAAAAGAGAGTTGAGACTTAAAGGTTTCCTCAATTTTTTAAAAAATTATTTTGTGATCTCAAATTTACTGTTTTGCTCTTAAGGTTTTTATTTATGCTTAACAATATGAAGAATGTAATTTTTTTTGTTTATTAGGATGTGTTTGCTTTATTGAAGAACTAGCGTATGTTCGTTCCTAAAGGCACAGTATAATTAATAATAATATCAAAATATAATTGAATATAAAATTATTGAGTAGAAATGTAGCAGTAGTGGCAAGGGTTGAATCGGTGAAGAAGGCGTCGCCGGTGTTGGTGACAGTGATACCATGGCAGTGGCAGGCAGTGAGGTCGACGTGGTCGAGGTCGGCGTTGGAGCCACATTGCAGCAGTAGCAACAGCAGCAAGGGTTGAATCAGTGAAGAAGGCGTCGCCAGTGTTAGTGACAGTGATACCATGGCGGTGGCAGACGATGAGGTCGACGTGGTTGAGGTCGGCGCTGGAGCTGACGACGCACTGGACGGAAGGGAAGGAGGAGTCATATGGAGGAGACTAAAGAGAGAGAGAGAGAGTGTGTCTGGTTGTTGTTGTTGTTGTTGGGGAGCGGGTGTAAAAGTAAGAGAGAGAGAATGAAGACAACAATTATTTGGTAGCGAGGAGGTCTTGGAAGGATAAATTGGTCTATTAAAAATTAATGAGACTTGAAAGAGCAAATAATTTTATATAGGACTTAATGGATTATAAGTTTACAAAATGGGACTTGTATGTAAATGCCCCATAAATAAAAAAAACTCTTATTTTTAGTTTTTAAACAAATCACACCACCCTTATTATCTCTCTTCTCTCTCTCTCTCTCTCTCTCTCTCTCTCTCTCTCTCTCACTTGTCTTGTGAAAATATTCCGTAGTAGTAAAATATAAACTATTTTATCACATTTTTTTTAACACAACTCTATTTAAACCCAATTTAAAATTTAAGTTTAAATTTGTTCACCAAAAAAAACCAACATTTTCCAAAAAAAAAAGTGAGTTTAAAAAAAACAACATTTAAACCCACTTTCTTTATTCTTCTTTTTTTTTTTTTTTTAAATGTTACATTTCTTAATAAACAACCTTATTTATTTATATTTTCCACAAACATTTTTTAACATAACCACATTCACAATTCCATTTTTAAAATACTTTACTTATCTACACATAAGCTTGTTTTGGCAATTCAGCTAAAAATTACTTTTTTAATTTTTAGTTTTTTTGAAGTCATATCACCTTCTAATTTTTTTACACGTTTTTCTAAAAAAAAAAAAAGAAGTCAAAAAAATCAACTTTTAATCTCCTTCCCAAAATAATTCTTATTTTCTCCCCCAAACATAAAATATTGGGATAATTACAGTTTACTCTCCTGCGGTTTAACGCTTTTTCACATTACCGCCGTTACGTTTATAAATATACTCATAAACACTCTGTGGTTTTAACTAAAGTGCAAAAGTGACGGGGCATGACGGAATGATGGAAAAGACAAGAATACCCCTAGATATTTATATTGCTTACATGTTACAGTCCCTTCAGTTGTTTGACTACGATTTTCAGAGATAGAGACAGAGAAAGAGAAAAGTGAATCAGTCACAATCGAAAGATTTCAAAGGATTTACAAAAAAATCTAGGTTAGGGTTTCAAAGGATTTACAAAAAATCTTCTTTTTAAAATTTTACTTCAGGTAACAATCGGCGAACCCTACAAAAAATCTGTTTTGTGTGACTATTTGTTAGTTTGATTGCGATTTTATAAATTTATTGTATAATATGTTTGGAAAATGACTTGTTTGATGGTTGATGTTTTCGAAAATTTTAAAAAAGGGCTTTATTGGTAGAGTTTTTGCTTTACGATGTATGTTTGTTGGCTTGTTGTAACCTTTTTGTTAAGGTTGTCTGATTATTGGCTTTTTTGGTAGAGTTTGTATTTTGATGCATGATTATGATATTTGTGCATGGAGGTAGGGTTCATAGTGGTCCCCTAACTGTTTGTTGTGTATATCTGGAATAATAAATTGGGGTTTTTTTTTAAAATTTTTTGATGCAACAATGGCCACAGATTTGGGGTTTTGTTGATTTTGATGCATGACTATGATTTTTGTGGTCCCATAACTGTTTGTTGTGTATTGGGAGACAATATGTCTATTTAGAGTTGGTTTTTTTTTTTGTTTATGTTTTTTCTTTTTTCCTTTTTGTCTTTTGTGTGTTCGTAATGTTGAGGCATTGATTTTTTATGTATTATTTTTATATTTTGTGTCTTGGATGATTAATTAGGGTGAGGTGATGGCAACAGAGTTTAGTGTTGAGTTACATCATGGAGGTTACTTTACTAAGCCTTCATATAGAGTGTATGGAGGGAAAGTGAATTACTTTTAGTACTCTGATCCAGATAAGGTTGAGTTTTTTGATTTTCAGAAGTTGTACTTGAGCCTAGGTTATCCCTCTACTAGCCAACTGTATTACAGAGTTCCTGGGGAAATATTGGACATTGGTCTTAGGGAGATGAATTCAGATAGGGATGTAATTGATATGTTATTCCATTATATAGGTCTGAAAGTGGTTACCTTGTATGTGGAGAAAGGTCATGAGACATTTCACGTCTTAGGTCCAAATGGGAAAGTCATAAAAGGGCCACAAATTCCACAAATAGAAGCACAAATAAAATTGGATGAAGAAGGGATAAATGGGCCTGAAATGGAAGAAGATGAATGGGGAAATGGGACCAAAAATGAAGAAGAAGATGGGGGTGATAAGGAAATGAATGATTTTGATGGTGGTGATAGCAGAGATCCAGACTGGATGAATGGTGGGTTAGAGGGTAGTGAAGATGAAGATATATTTTCTTATATTGATAAAGATGTGGGGGTAGAATCAAATGTCGGTGTTGACACAAATGTAGGAAATGAACCACATGCTTCAGGTTCTAATGAATGGTATTCAGATCAAGATTTTGAGATGGATACTTTGTATGGATCATTAGATGAGGAGGAAATGGATGATAGGTTTGCAGAATTTAATGAGGATGTGGACATAATGAAACCTGAACTAAAAGTAGGGATAAGATTTAAGAATGCACAAGTTTTTAGGAATGCATTGAAGGAATGACAAGTACAACAGGGATATAATTTGAAGTGGGTTAAAAATGAAAATAAGAGGATCACTACAGTGTGTAAACAAGAGTGTGGGTTTAGAATTCATGCATCCCCAATGCAAAATGAAAGCACATTTCAGATCAAAAGCTTGAAACCACTTCATTCATGTGGTAGGACTTATGACAACCATCTAGTTACCTCAAGGTATTTATCTGTCACGACCCAAACCCGCCGCCATAGGTTTAGCATCGTAACCGGCCAGTAATCCTGGGATTACCGAAGGCCTCTGAGACATATTAACATAATATTAAGGGCTAACGGAGGCAAATAACAATATACAACATCCATTGAGCTGTGCAGACTTATATGAGATAGAAAAATTTGAAACTTTTTATATACATATTTACACATCATTCTTACGTCTTCATATATATTTACAGATTAGACAAAAACGGACTTAGCCCTATTTACAAAATAAACAAAGACTTGTTTAACCAAACAAGAAACAAAACTTGAACTTAATGTACTTAGCCATAACCACTAGGCATATCCGGAACCTCTACGGGAGGCACATAGGCTGGCTGACAAAACAGAATCCAGGCAGAAGCTCTAGGCCTGGTCACTTGCCTGATCACCTACATACGTAAATAATACAGTGAGCTGGAGCCCATTAAATAATAACATAGTAAAGGGTTTTTAATGAATGATGTCCATCACAGAGTCAAAAATCAGAGTTTATATCAGAAACAGATTCTTATCAGAAACAGAGTCTTATGTATATTTAGATTTTAAATTAGAAACAGATTCATATACATGTTCATATTCATTTTCAAAATTCATATATTTCACATCATAGTACGTGGCACATCCATTAGCGCTAACAAATCCGATAACTCATAAAGGGATGGCCTTGAAGGCATTTCGATGACTCATGTGCATAGAGACGTTTCTGATGATCCATAAAGAGACGGCCATAAAGGCATTCTGATGACCCATAAATGGACGGCTATAAAAGCATTCTGATGACCCATAAAGGGATGGCCATAAAGGCATTCTGATGGCCCATAAAAGGACGGCCATAAAGGCATTCTGATGACCCATAAAAGGGATCTGATGACCCATAAAGAGACGCATATCATATGATGCCAAGGATGCCATGAATGCATTTCAGAATCTTGGATAATCATTCATTCATTTCAAACATAGCGTAGCATTTCAGAAACCAATCATTTCATAATTTCAAACATAGCGTAGCATTTCAAAAACCAATCATTTCATATCATAATGTTCAGAAAATATTTAACATTGAACATAACTTTACAAAGTTATTACTCACAGTGTTCTGGTGCTTGATTCGTCCATGCGCTTGACCCTATATAATTCATAACACATTGAGTCATATTACAATTTATTCCATTCTTTAGCTTGTTTAACATTCTTAGGCTCCTTTCATGTTCTTTAATTCATTTACAATGTTTAATACATGCCTAAGGGCGCTTTGAAATGAAAGAGAATGGAAAACGAAGCATAAAACATTTTTTTCAAAATTTCTAAAACAGGGCTTCGCTCGAGTGTAGCTTCGGCTGCTCGAGCGGACCCCTTTGTTCTGCAAAAGTACTAGTTGCTTGCAAATTACGCTCGAGCGAGACTTTTGACGCTTGAGCGAGGAGTCTAGTAAAACACGGTATGCTCGAGCGGAACTCTCCACGCTCGAGTGGACAGGTCGAATTCTGGATTTTTCTAGATTATGTTTGAGCTTCAACACTTGGTTCCAACCAATGTAATTAATATCATGAGACTCATATTTCCACCATATAACTTTTAACATGAATATAAGGGCCAATTGTACAAGATTTGAATCTCAATTTTACATAAATTCATCTTATAAACTCGAATCATATCAAACTCACTTCATAACTTCAAAGCTCATGCAAATTAATTTCTATATCATTTTGAAATATACATGCATGTGAAATATAGGCTTCAAATTCATACAAGCCCAACTTATTTCAAATTCACTTCCATAACTCATGCACATCAATTATACATTTCATGGATTGCGCATGCATATGAAATGTAGACTCTAATTTCATCTCAAATGGTGGAAATGATACTCAAATTCATGAGATTCAATAAAATTATGTATGCATGTGTGATTTGGTGCCAAATTCTCCATGTTTCAAAAATCATCTTTATTTATTTTATGAAGCATAACTTGAAGCTATAAAACCCCTCCTAAAAATATTTACATGTATGAAATTTAATTCAAAATTAAACTAATTTTTGATTTTCAAATATAAATTATAATTTATTTCCACATTTGTTCAAATTTAAATTTAATTCATGATCTTCATACCAAGCCCAATTCCGAACTCACAAATTCTAACACATGAATTAAACTTTCAAAATATAATCTCAAAATTTGGGTTCATACATAGCTTGTCTAAAAACACACAACTCTCAATTAATCAAGAAAATATGATCAATTTTAAATAATTTACATCAAAACTCCTTTAATTTAAAAATTGAACTCATTTGTTCATAAATTCATAATTTTCCAAAGCTTAGTTCATATTTCATCAAAACATAAAATCAATCCCAAAAAACCTATGATGCATGTAAATTTACAATATCCATAATAAAGGTTCAATAGCTAATTTTTAATATAATTTTCAAGCACTTCCAAAATCCAATTAAACTTATATATATATATATAATTCAATCCATCAATTTCATGATTCTACTTTCAATTTGGGCGAAATCATTAATTATCATCATGAATCAACTTAGGATTTTCAAGAAAAATCAAGACTTCCAAGAAAAATTAAAACTTCTCACACCACTTCTTTTTATTCTAATTTTCCCATAGATTATACACCCAAGGTTCATAATTCATAATCTTAACCCAACAATTGAATCCTAACACTTCAAACCCTAAACCTCCAATTTCCATGATATAACACTATATGCTCAAAAATGTAGATTTTGCATTTATATAATCAAAATACCACAAATCTATCTATTAATGCAAGTATTGAAGAAGAACTAGGACCCCTACCTCAAGAATCAAGCAAGGAGCAAAGCTTTGATGAGATTCCTTCACAAATCCGAATTCCAATCGGTAGAAAATGTTGAGCTTTAAGCCTTCTTCACTTTTTGGTAAGGGATCTTGGCCAAATCTTTGACAAATGGAAGGTATTTGGGACAAAATCTCTAGGGTTTTCGGACTAAGGGTGAGAGAGATGAAGAGAGAAGACGGAAGTGTGAAGAATGATCTAGAAAAGTGCTTTTAAACTTGCTGAATTCGCGAAGTCCGCTCGAGCGTCGATTTTCCCGCTCGAGCGTACCTGTTTCTAGCACAGATTCCAAAACTTCAAACGGGCATACTCTCTCATCCGGACTCCGTTCTAGGTCATTCTTGTGTCCAAATTGAAGCCCCGGAAATAAGCTTTCCAATGGTTCTAGCCTCACCTCCAGATTCAAAGTGTGGAAAAAGAAAAGGGTAAAAGAGTGATGACTGCTCGTAGGAAAAATTATCCGAATTAAATTCTTGGTTCACTCTTACTTTACCATCATGTTACCACTTTGATTTCAAATCACCAAGGCCCTCAATTTCAAATCAAATCCAAAATCCTTGTCCATAAATTTCATATTCAAATTGGATATCTCGTAAATAAATTTAATTCATAATCACATAATAACTCACATAATTAAACATACAAAATCATGTCAAACACATAATCGCATGCGTAATTAAGTATATTACAGGTTAGGTTATCACATTATCACAAAAATACCTTGAAAGATTGAGGAATTCTCTTAACATAGAGATCCCAGTCATGTAAAAGGACATTCATAAAGAACTAATGGTTGATGTAAGTAAGAGTGAAGTGTATAGAGCAAAAAGAAAAGCAAAGGAAACAATTGAAAGGGATTTAAGGAAGCAGTATGCTAGACTATGGGATTACTGTGAGACAGTCAAACAGCAAAATCCAAACAATTGTTTAGTGATTAAATTGGACAGACCTATAGTTTATGAAGATGATGATAAAGTAGAAAGGCCTAATAGACAGCTTACACCTATTTTTAAGAGGTTGTATATCAGACTAGATGCACAGAAGTAAGGTTTTGTGCAAGGTTGTAGGCCTGTTGTTGGGTTAGATGGTTGTTTTTTGAAGGGCAAATATGGTGGCCAGCTTTTAGCAGCCATTGGTGTTGATGGGAATGACAACATGTTTCCTATTGCCATTGCTGCAGTGGAGGCTGAATGCAAGGATTCATGGGTATGGTTTCTGACCTAATTAGTAGAGGACATAAGAACTGGCAGTGACATTGGGTGGACATTCATTTCAGACAAGTAAAAAGGAGTGGTGCACACCTTACAAAGATTTTGCCTAATGTTGAGCATAGGTATTGCTTGCGGCACTTTTATACCAACTTCAAACAGAAGTTTAAGGGAAAAGAGTTTATGGAATTGATGTGGAAAGCTGCAAAGGCTGGGACAAAAAGGGAGTTTGATTATCACATGAAGAAGTTGAGGGAATTGGACAAAGAAAACAAGCCAAATGAGTGGTTGATGCAAGAGAATCCTGAAACACGGGCCAGGTCTTACTTCAGCACAAGATCCCAGTGTGATATTCAAGTGAATAATATGAGTGAGTCTTTCAACAAGTACATTTTGCTAGCAAGAGATAAATCAATTATCTCAATGGTGGAGTGGATTAGGAGGAAACTAATGAACAGAATACAAGTGAAGAAAAATGGAATGAAAAAATATGGTGGCTCTATTTATCCAACTGTGCAACAGAAATTAGAGTCAAACAAAGAGGATGCTAGGAATTGCTTTGCTAGCTTTGTAGGTGACTTAAAATTTGAGGTGGATTATTATGATACAACTTATGTAGTGGACTTAAGGGCAAGAACATGTGGGTGTAGGGATTGGGATCTAACAGGTATACCTTGTAAACATGCCATAAGTTGTATATACCTTACTAGGGAGAAACCTGAAGCTTATGTGCGTAACTACTTTAGCAAGGAGACATACTTGAGGACATATTCTTTCATGATAAATCTTGTGCCAGGGGAACATGACTGGATTGAGACTGGATATGATGCCATAGCCCCTCCTTACTATAGAAAACCAGTAGGGAGGCCTAGAAAAGAGAGGAAGAAAGCTACTGATGAGGCCAAGAATGTACATAGGGTGTCAAGGAAGTACAAAACAGTGCAATGTGCAAAGTGTATGGGTTTTGGACACAACAGAAGATCATGCAAAGGTCCAGTACACAAGAAATCCACAATGTTCAAGAGGAGGAGTGGACAAACCACCAGTTCTAGAAAATCTACAAGTCAACCAAGCAAGGTAAATTCATTTCAATTTCAGTAATTTCATTTGTATACAAACTAAATTCATTTCAATTTTAGTAATTTCATTTGATGCATTTCAATTTGAATTGAATTGCTATTGCAGTTCTCAAATGCTTCATTTCAACAAGCTGCAAGACACACAGCTTCATCGCAACCATCTTCCATTCATCTTGTTTTTATCCCAACAAGTTGCTAGTACTCACCCATCTTCATCCCAATTAGCTGCCACTACTCAATCACAACCAACAATGCCTTGTGGAGCAAGTGCAAGTGGAAGTAGATTTGCAGCAGTTGGAATGAATGCAAAGGACAATGCAAAGGATTTGAGGGATTCGGTTTAGGTGGCCTATCTTATGATTCAAACAGAAGAAGTTTTTTGTAATTAAAATGTTGTTGACATGTTGGAATGTTATTGAATTGTACTCACAGCACCTGTTCTTTTTGTTTAGGGTTTAGATTGTTATCTTATGTTGGAATGCACAAGTTTTTGTAATTGATATGTTGGAATGTTGTTGACATTAAAACAGGTTTTGTAAAGGTTTTGTAATTCAATTGTTGACATGTTGGTCTTAAGGAGCAGGTTTTGTAAATATATGTTGATATATTGATGCTTAATGAACATGCTTCACATGTTGGAATTCAACATGTTTTGTAATTGAATTGTTGAAATGTTGGTCTTAGACAGTCAAACAACATAATGCTTCAAAAATAGTCTTCAATATTACATATCTTCCTTCATCATATTAGGTTACATAACATTTTTATTTATTATCATTATTATTATTTTTTCATTTGAGAGTACTTGCAATATAGCATAAAAATAGTATCCAGGTTTCTAGTAACATTCTTCAATACAACTTTTCTTTTCTTTTTTTGAGCCTTTTCCACTTCTAACTCCATATGATTTATTTGTTGCACGAGTCTTGGTTGTAGATCACGCTAGCGGCGGCACAATGGTGGATCAATCCACTCAAAATATTCACAAGTAGTATGAATCTGAGATTTTTAATAAATAAGTTTAGATTTTTTTTCAATATTATATAACATAACAAATAAATTGATTAATTACTTAATTATTAAATATTGTAAGTGATTACTTCATAATTTGCACATCCTATAAATCTTCTTCCCATATTTGCATTTGTCCAAGCTATTCTAACCGAGATCTTTGGCCACAGTAGCATGTACGAGCTAAACTTTGTCCAGTATAGTGGAAACCTTGAGAGGATGACATCTTTAACAATGGAAGTGGTCCCAAAAATTTTTTGGTTAGAAAAAGTGGGTTTGGAATTTTTTTTTTGGCTGGAAAAGTGGATTTGGAATTTTTTTTGGCTAGAAAAGTGGATTTGGAATTTTTTTTGGCTGGAAAAATGGGTTTGGTTGCTTTATGTTTATATAGGCAAGTGGCTGGCCAAATTGGGGACAAATTGGTCATTTAACACTTCCATTTTGGCGCCAAAACACTTAAAGCCAGCGAAGACACGCTTCTCTGGCGTGTGTTCCACACGTGCTGTTAACTCTACTAATTCCCGTCACTTTTGCACTTTAGTCAAAATCACAGGGTGTTTATGAGTATATTTATAAACGTAAGGGGTTAATGTGAAAAAACGTTAAACCACAGGAGGTAAAATGTAATTATCCCTAAAATATTAGACATTATTGTCTTACCAGACTATTTTGATAGTATTTTTTAAAAAAATTCTTCTCTCCACTTTTTTTTTTTTTTTTTTGGTTTTCAAAAAATATTTTTCCAATAAGATAAATGAATTGAAAAAATTGTCTAATCTTATGTGATATTATTTATGTATGCATATATACATAGATATATGTGTGCCTGGGTGAATGTGTCCCAAAAAAAGTATTTGCATACTGTGTGAGTGATTTTCCGATCACACTGCCCTCCTTAGTAATTCAGCTGTAGAACACAAGCAGTACAGATGGCACCCTGTTGCAATAAGGACTTTAATGGGTGCTCTGTGAGTACTACAATTTTGTGTGCCTGGAAGTAGTGGTTCAACTTCTTTGAGGCCATTACCAAGGCCAGCATTAATTTCTCCAGTGGTATGTACCTTGTTTCAGCGTTTGCCAAGGTTTTACTTACGTAATAGACAGCCTTCTGTTCTCCCTGTTCTTCTCAGATTAGCACTGCACTTACTGCGTGTTCTGACACGGCTAAGTACAAAAACAACTCCTCCCCAGGTTCAGGTGTGGAGAGAACTGGGGCCGTGGTCAGGTACTTCTTTAGGTCGGCCAAAGCGGCCTCACATTCTTCAGTCCATAGGAAATCTGCGGTCTTTTTTACCAGGTTGGAGAAGGGTTTACACTTGTCTGAACTTCGGCTTATGAACCTGTTTAGAGCCGCGGCCCTTCCAGTGAGTATTTGAACTTGTTTTGCCGATGTTGGACTCTGTAGATCTAGGATTGCTTTGATCTGGTCTGGGCTGGCTTCTATTCCCCTTCTTGTTACCAGGTAACCTAGGAACTTACCAGATCCAACCCCAAACGCGCATTTTGATGCGTTGAGTCGGAGCCGATATGCTTTAAGTATCTTAAATACCTCTGCTAGGTCGGCAAGATGATTTTTTGGCTCCTTGGTCTTCACGACCATGTCATCGATGTAGACTTCTACTGTCTGGCCTATCAGGTGTTCGAACATTTTTGTTACCAATCTTTGGTAAGTTGCTCCTGCGTTCTTCAGTCCAAAAGGCATCACCTTGTAACAGTACAGGCCTTTTGGGGTAATGAATGCTGTCTTCTCCTCATCTGGGGGGTACATAGCTATCTGGTGATACGCCCTATAAGCGTCCAGGAAGCTCATTCTTCCATGTCCTGATGTAGCATCCACCAGTTGGTCAATTTTTGGCAGAGGGAAGCTGTCTTTGGGGCAGGCTTTATTTAGGCTTGTAAAATCTACGCAAACCCTCCATTTACCATTTTTCTTCTTTACCACTACTGTATTTGAAAGCCATGTTGGATAATTGACTTCTCTGATGGCCTTGGCTTCCAGCAGTCTGTCTACCTCTTCCTCCACAGTTTCGACGTGCATCAACGTCGGTCTTCTAGCTCGTTGTATTACAGGTTTTGCCGACCTGTCGACGTTCAGTCTGTGACATGTGACCTCGGGGTCAATGCCAGGCATTTCATGAGGTGTCCAGGCGAACACCTCTATGTTTGTTCTTAAAAAGGCTTCCAGTTCTCTCTCTTCTTCTTCGGCTAAGCCTGAGCCGAGAAGAAAGAAGCGCTCTTTGTCGCCTTCCTGGACGAGGATTTTCTTTAGTGATTCCTCACTCTTCTCGGCCGGCTCCTTGCCGACATCATCTAGGACCTCCATGTCCTCATCTTTAATCTCTGCCTTTGCTGGTTCTCGAATATTGCAGGTGGTCTTCATTGCTGCCATGGAGCAACTTTTTGCTTGCAGTTGATCTCCTCTGACTTCTTCAATCCCATGTTCTGTTGGGAAGCGCAGTAGTTGGTGCAATGTTGAGGGAACTGCCCCCATTGCATGCAACCATGGCCTTCCCAATATGATGTTGTAAGGGGATGGCATATCAATCACGATGAATTATGTCCTGATCTTCTTAGTACCGGCTTGTACTTCCAAGTTTGTGGCGCCCAGTGGCCATGTCGGCGTTCCGTTGAAGCCGACCATCGGGCCATTCGATTGCTCCATGTCGTCTGGGTGAAGGCCTAGCTCCTTGTAACATCTAACGTACATGATGTCACAAGAGCTGCCTTGATCAATTAGGATGCGTTTCACTTGGCACTCCCCAACCTGAAGGGATACTACCAGGGCATCATTATGCGGGTGCTGGACCATCTCTAGGTCGTCTTCGGTGAAGGTTATTATCGGTCCTTGGCTCTCTTCAGGCCGATGTCTCTTTTCCCCGACTTGGTAGACATGCTGCAGATGCCTTACTCTCTGAGTCTCTCATTGGACTTCATTCTCGTTAACCTTTGAGTGGATCACATTAATTATCCGAGGTCCTTCTGCCCGAGGTTGCGGTGGTGGTGGGGCTGCTGGAGCCTGAGGCAGTCTTGCCTGTTCTTCTCTTGTTCTGGTTTCGTCGATAAGGTCTCTCAGGTGGCCTTGCCTTACCAGATCTTCCAAGTGTGTTTTTAGGGCTCTGCAACCCTGTGTTGTATGTCCGTTTTCATTGTGGTAAGCACAATGTCTGTCCATATTTCTTCCCATGAACTCTCCTGGTTCCCTTGCTGGTGTTCTGAAATAGGGCTGGTTCCGAATTTTTCCTAGGACTTTTTGAATTGGAATTCGGAATACAGTGGTGACTGCCTGTTTGGCCCTTAACTCCATCTCTGTTTTGCTGAATCCGTTGTTACTTCGGCCTTGTTTTGGCGAGGCGTTCCCTTTCTCCTGTTTGACTTCCTTGTGGGCCGATGTATCCTCCTCGGCTCGCGCATACTTCTCGATTCTTGCCATGAGCTCCTCCATGCTCTTTGGCAATGTTTTTGCCAAAGATTTTCGTAGTGAACAGTTATCTTTCAGGCCGTTCTTGAAAGACACGACCGCTACCTCCTGGTTGCATTCAGGGATTCGATTGAACACCTCGTAGTACCTTTTTGCATAGGCCCTCAGGCCTTCATCTTTGTTGATTTTTAAAGCCATCAGCGCGTCCACTCTTAATGGCTGGAGTTTGTTTGTTATGAACCTGGCCACAAACATCTCGGCTAGGCCTTCCCATGTCTTTACGCTTCCCTTTGGTAATTTATGGAACCAATCTGATGCAATCTCCCCAAAGGACGAGGGGAACACTTTGCAGAGTAGTGGCTCGTTTCCATTGTACAATGCCATTGAATTCAAAAATAGTCCAACATGGAAGTTAGGGTCTGACTTACCATCGTATATTTGAAACCTTGGCATGCTGAATCTTTTTGGTGCTTCAAATTTGTCCAATTCTACCGAGAACGGCGTTCTCGGCTTGACGGGTGAGGTTACCTCGGCTTCAGCGTTCTGTTCCTTCCTCTTGAGGTAGTTTCTCAAGTCTTCTTTACTCCTCCCCGGAGCTCGGCTGTCTGTGGACTTCAGTCTCTTTGGTATACTACTCTCGGCCTCGTGATGGGCTCGTTTTGATCTTTCTCCGTGGGTTGTGTCAAAGCAGAGCGCCTGTCCTTGAATATGCCGATGTTCTTTGTGCCCCTGATCCTTTGTATGATGCGTCCTCTGGGACCTCTCTTTTCTCGGCTCTTCCCGTCTGACCTCCCTGGAGGTTTGGTGGGATTGTCTTCTACTCCTGGCGTGCCGGGGTTCTAAAGGGATCTGTCCCCCATTCTGGGTGTTGGCTGCTAGGACTGGTGTGTCATGCAGTGGGAAGGGTGGCTGCATGACATTGTTTTGCATCATAAAGTTGACGACCGACTGTAGGTCAGCCAACTTGTCTGCTAATTCTTTTACTTCCTCATCCCTTCGTAGGCACCTATCTCTCCATACCTGGAGGTTGTCTTCATTGTAGTATCTGCCCTGGTCCGTTTTCTTCGAAGTGTCGCCCTCCTGGCCGACGTCTTTTCCCCCGTTCCCCTGGCCACGGGTTTCTTCGTTGTGGTTGTCTCCTTCGACGTCAAGGTCGATAGGCCTGCCACTCCCAGTGGGAGTGTCGTCCCCAACCTTTTCGTTTTGTGCGTTACTGGCCATCTATTCGTCTTTCTTTCCCACAGACGGCGCCAAATTGTGTGAGTGATTTTCCGATCACACTGCCCTCCTTAGTAATTCAGTTGTAGAACACAAGCAGTATAGATGGCACCCTGTTATCCTGCACAGAAAGAAAAGGCTCCGACGGTGGTTCTTCCACCCGGGGGCACTCCGACGATCAAGTCAGTATATTTCTTAAAGATAATCAAGTATTCAACTCACAAGCTTGAGTATTCAGAACATACCTTAGACCCATGGGGGTGCCTCTCTTTTATAGTCAATGCAATCCTAGTCCCAATAGGAGCCTAACTCCAATGGACTCTGGATTATTGCTAATCTGCAACTCCCAAGGGGTTCAGGACAAAAACTCTCCAAGAGTTTTACCTTTATCCAAACTGAAGTCTTCTCTCAATCTAGGACTCTTTGTCCTTCATCCGCTTATCTCGGATTCCGATATCTTCGGAGATAATCTCGGCAACTATGAGATCACCTCGGCGTAACTACCTCGACACGTGGAACCTCGGCTGACACGTCGGCGTCACCATGCCACGTGTTGGTACTCAGAAATATATCCCCACACATACATATATAAAATAAAATATTTTTTTTTTTGTAGGGTGTTGTGCCGAGTGGTCGGCGTGGGATAGAACCCACATAGGGTTGCCCATCAATTCCCCAGTTGACTCATTTTTTTTATATTATTATTATTTCTTTTCCTATTTTTTTTGTCACTATCCCCCACTTCTCTCTCTCTCTCTCTCTCTCTCTTGAGCAAGTCCAACTCTCCCTTTCTGGCGACAGTCTCTCTTTCTCCGTCGAGTCAATGTCTCTCTCTTCCTCTCTCTCTTTCTTCAGCGAGTCAATGTCTTTTTTCCTCTGATCTCTTAATATTTTTGAATACAACAAATTTGTGAATTTTTTATTTTATTTATAGAATCAGAAAATAAAATCCAATCTCTACAATTTTTTTAGTTTCCTTTAATCTCATTTCCCCCCATCTTTAAAGCTTATAACAGATTGCAATAAAAATATAAATAAACACACAAAAATTAAAAGCTAAGAAATCAAAATATAATAAATTAAAAACATGGTCTCACAGTTCTCTTCATGTTCCACCACTCATTCTCTCTCTACCTATTATTTCTCCATATTCTCCCATTCATTCTCTCTATACCTATGAGATACATATTTCCTACTCTCTCTCATCTCTCCAGAAACTCAATCTCTCTCTCTCTCTCTCTCTCTCTCTCTCTTCTCATTCTCTTCTTTCATCCTCTCTTAGATTAAATAACAAACCCTTATATCTCCTTTGTTCGATCTTCCTCTTGAATGGTGGTAGATAGTCGCAGAGTTGTTATGGCATGACAACGATGATGATGAGCAGCAGCAGTGGTGAGCAGCAATGGTTGCGATGATTAGAGGAGGTGGCATTGAGCGATGGCGTTGAACAGCAACGGTGGCGATGACTGAAGGAGGTGATGAGCAGCACCCACTACAACAAAATTGAATTTTTACGGCTTGCAATGCATGTCGTAAAAACTCTTTTACGGCATGCACACAAATGCCGTTATATGACATGCCGTGGAAAGTAAAACGTCATTTACGACATGCAGGTAAAGTTGTAAAAAGTAATAAATTAAACATTAATAACATACTTTGTATGCCGTAGATAATTTTTTACGACATTTTTGTCATGCCATAAATTATCATACTTTCCATGACATAATTTTGCATGCCGTAAAAAGTTATTTTTAATATATTTATGACATACTATGTATGCCGTATATAATCTTTTACGACATTTTTCGTGTATGTCATAAATCATTATACTTTTTACGACATAATTTTGTATGCCGTAAAAAGTTATTATTAATATATTTCTGGCATACTTTGTATGCCGTATATAATCTTTTACGGCATTTTCTTACATGTCATAAATTATTATACTTTTCACGACATAATTTTGTATGCCGTAGAATGTTATTTTTAATATATATATATATATAGAGAGAGAGAGAGAGAGAGAGAGAGAGAGAGAAGCAAATTCAAAGTTCATTACATGAGTAAACTCAATATATGAACACGTGATATCATTAAAATGCCCACTTTAGTACTTGAAAAGCAAATTACAAGATCAGATAGCAAATTTTATGTACAAATGAAAGCAAAAAGATTATACACAACACAAGCCAGTCAAGTCTAATTCATTATTAGGAGTAGTAGAGAGAGCTAAAGAATCAATTAACTTGGCCAATACAAAAAGGCCTTGTCCCAATACCAATTGTAGGGATTCGAAGAGCAGATGTTGCAGCAGCAGCAGCAGCAACAGATGCAAGCACACATTCCAGAACAACAGAAAAGCATCCAGCTTCCTGCAAAGCCAGGGCAAACTCAACAACCTGCAAAACAATAAATCCATCTTAAGAGGAAATCTCTTCTTCAAAACTTACAAACTTATGAATTTTTTTGGAAAATATATAATAGTGGTAAGGTCATAACAGTTTTATGCAATCTGCATCACTTAACAAATTCAAAATTGACAAAAGCTACCCAAAATTGGGTGGTAACCATATGAAACTGTGATAATTAATTTTATATAGTGGCAAAAGCTACCCAAAAACAATCTGATAAGGCTGGCCAGATTTGGTTTGAACTTACCTGGTGAACCCAAATGGGTGAGAATATCTGAATAAAATGGCATTACTACATAAGGTTCATTGGTATAACTTTATCCAAAGTGATGTTTAGATCATTCACACCCATTAGAGTATAATCTGCCACAAATGACAACATCCAAATGGTCATTTGGGAAATGGAGAGGTAAAGAAGTAGGCTCCTTGGAGGAGAGCTGCATTGCTTAGGTATCAGCTAACTAATTAGGAAACTACAACTTACCTTGATCCTCATTTTTGTTATATTATTTTCACAGTAGCTGCTTTATTTAAAAAGAAATACCTCTATGAATGAAAAAAAAAAATTACCTCTATGATTTTTATATTTGAAAAAAAAAATGCTTTTACATATTATATATATATATATTTTGGTGCCAAAGTACACACTGATGCTATTATATAATATTAATATGTGAATAGTCATCCCATATACACTGTAAAAATACTCCTGAAATATAGGAAAACCAAAAGAATTTTGGAAAAATTTAGGGACCATGTCATATACATTATAGAAATACTCCAAAATAGAGGGTTATTGGATGAATTTTGGAGACCTTAGGCCATAAGTAGCTTCCTCACTGACTTTGACTGCAACTGTGAAGCATATCACAAGTTTAACACTACCTTATAACAACCTTGCAGTGTATATATACAATAATGCCTCTGTAACATTTCAAAAAACACAAAAAGGAAAATAATTGAAGTAGGTTGATTTCCATTAGACTAAATATTTAGGGGGGAAAACACATGTAAATCTGATTTTTTCTACTACTGCAATGGTTATGGGTCTTCTTGAGTAGTATTGAGGATTAACCTTCCCTATATACTAAACAAAGCCTTCAGTATAAACTTAGAGATCACAAGCACACAATAACTCAAGTAAATTCATGAGATATCAATTCTATTTTACCTGCATATCTACATGTTTATCTTCATAGCAACTAAGAATGGTTGCATGAGTTACAGAAGCTGTGTACCAAATTGGTATCTTCCACCTTTACTTCAAAGTTTTCTTGTTATCTTGATATTTTTCAGTTACTTCAAAACTGTCCTTCCTCTTTTAAGTCTCGATTACTTCAAACGCCAACTTCCATCTGTTCTACCAAATTGGTATGGGGATTACCAAGCAACTAATGCATATGCCTTCCATAAAAACCTCAGTTTATGTGTCTACAATCTTTATAAAGAGAAAACTCCATTTTATTTATTGTGCCACAAATTTTGCCAAGAGACGTTATTTTATTAACTTGAGCCTAAACATGAGATACAGTTAGGGACTCTTGAATATAATGGGAGGAAAAGTTATGTAAATTGAAAGAGATAGTTAAAGATCCAACTCACCAAGTTGTTGCACAACATAGCGCCCAAGAAACCCAGTAGCTCCAAAAACTGTAGCGACGATGCCACTGTCAGACAGAACACTTTCAAATTATATAAGAATCCAATTTAAGTTCACAACTATAGAATTAGGATTAGTTCCAAAAATATATAGATATATAGATATATAGAATTTGGAATTTCAAAACTGGCTTATAGTTCAGTTAATACTTATTCCAGAATATTAACCAAACAAATTAATAATAATTAATCAGAATAGCTGCAAAATTATTTAGGATAAAACAGACTTAAGAAAATTATCAAATTAAACTAGCAATCCAATCTAAGATCATGAGAATTAAAATTTCATAACCCAATTCTAATAAAGCTAACCCAGCATATATGACGTAAAAAAAAATCGAAACACGAGTAGATTTGAAAAGGTGGAAGATAAATACAGAATGGTTGCATGAGTTACAGAAGTTGTGTACCAAATAAGACACTTAAGAATGTTTGCATGAGTTACAGAAGCTGTGTACCATAGTAACTCAGAAACTAAAAAATCAGGAAGATGAGATTTTAAACTTGCAGTTTTGTACAAATCTTCAGTTTTGTACAAAAATAACCATCCATCCTGTGTTCCATTCCATTCTATCTGGAACGCATAAAAGTGACCCAAAAAACCATCAAAACCATTTAGCAAGCAATCCATGAAAGTTATATCTTCTTTATAAGCATAAAACAATCACTCCTTTCTGGATTAAAAGGTAACAATAAACTCTTCGACAGGACTCTCGGTAGAAAAATAAATCTGCATGCATTCTAGCATGAATGGAATGTCTATCTTCATCCGATAAAACGGCGATATAACTTCAAAACAATAACATTAACTCATCTGTTCAGCCTGGCCACTTTTTTGTATACTTTTTTTTGTTATATTTCAAAAAAGAAATATGATGTCAACATAGAAAGATGAGAAAATATTTAACAAATAATTCAGGGAAAATGAAAATAAAATATTGCATTTGACATCCACATACAAGTGATTAAAAAAAAAAAAATTGGTGTAGCAATACAAACCTTGAGAGCTCATATCACCATACATCATTCACTAAAGGAATGTTCTGTTTATGAGTTCAAAGTTCAAGGTGCATTGCTTCTTCACAAGCAAAGGTCCAACATTATCTCCATTAGCTTTATTGTGCTTCACATGGCTTCCATCACACAGAGGAAAAGTTCCAGACCTCCAACACCTTCATCCACAAGTCCACAAAAGTTTTTAATTACTGAAACCCAAAGGGCTGCCATGTTCTACCATGACAAAAACTCATCAAGGAAACAAACAAATGAAATAACAAACTAAAACATATTGCAAAAGACAATTCTGCTAGTTAGGCACTATTTTTTACCCCTTATAGAGGTATCTTGCTATCTTCTCTCGTGGTTTTCAAAAACATCCTGTGGTGGTGAAGGAACTATAATCATTCATGTGCCGGGATGGTGTAATGGCAGTGAAGGAATAAGGTTTTCATTGATAAGAAGACTCCTTTAAATGGTAGAAGAATATTCTCTGGAAATTACAATTTATAGTAGTAGTTTGCAAAATTAACAACAAAAAAGAGAGGAAATACTGGTTAATAATAACATAATAGAAATGTCGCAGGCAAGCTTTTTGAGACAACGACCATGTAACAAGATAATTGAATTCCAATGCTAAAAATATTACTAGCAAAAGAAAAATGGTCTATTCCAGATGTATTGAAACCAGTGCATGAATTCAAAGAGCCTAGGTCAAATTGCATCTAATGGTGCAGCTCATTCCATTTAAAACTTTCAATTTTGCGTTAGAATGAGAATTAACAGTCCGGATCAACCATTGTGTTTGTTTTAATATATCAGGTTCATTAATACATCTGTTCACTTGCTTGAGTATTAATTTTCAAAACATTTCCAAAGAGTGTTAGTACAAGCTACTCAAAAGAACTTGCCTAACATTTGGGGACTTGGTAGCTAGATTGTGGATGATTATTTTTTTCTCAAAATTGAGAAAAAGGGATTTGGAGTGTGGATAAAACATTGATGAAAACATTGATAAAACAAGAATTAAACTGTGAACTGTCTTCAGTTTTGTACAAATCTTCAATTAGCAAAAGTCTATGTGTTAGAATTATGAATTGTTATTAAGCCTCTCTCCTCAAAGTTGATACAAGACATAGTAAATTTTCCAATAGAGATTACTTATCAAAGATGAATAAATTCTCAAGAGAGATTCACACTAAATTTTTTTTTTTTTTTCTTTCAAGAACAACCTGAAGAAAACAACAGGAAAATATAGAAGAACCTAAGCCAACACAACATTTGACAAATTACAGCTAATTTCAACATGATTTCTCCAGAAAACTTCACTAAAAATTAAACTACTCTGTTCGGTTTCTAAAATTAAGAATCTCAAAGAGTCCATATGTAATCTATTTCCCTAGGGCCTACATTTTCTGAGCAACCAAACAGGGAAAAAGAATCCACATTACACATCAAAATGAATACTACCTTCAATCACATTACTTCTATTGATTAACTCACTCCTCAAACTTCAACAATTCAAAGAAACAGAGGCTAAAGAGAGAGGCTAAAGAGGGATTAAAGAACTGACATTGATTGCTTTTTGAACGCAATCTCTTCTTGAAGCTGATGATGAATTCACCTTAGTAGACGATGGTCCTCGCTTCCCTCGCCGGTGCAGATGGTGGAGGCGGTGGAGCTTCGAAATTGCCAATCGCTCTGAGATGAATCACCAATCGCTCTGAGATTGGATCTGAGATGAATCACCAATCGCTCTGAGATTAGATCAAACGGGGCTGAAGAAGGCTGATTCGATCGGTTGAGAGAGATTAGGGTTTAGAGAGGGTTGAGAGAGAGAGAGAGAGATCGACACAGAGAGTGAGTGAGACAATAAGGGGCATAAAATGTTTTTCAGTTTTTTGTTTATTGTTATATTTGTAATATTTTAAATAATTTTTTTTTAACTTTTTAAATTCAAATAATTTACATATATTAAAAGAACAACAATGCTATAGAGCTCTAAAAGTAGAGCTCTAAAAGAGCTCTAATGAGTTGGCATGTCCAAAAAAAAAAAAATTTCAAGCTAAAACATCACATCAAACTGGACCCTACACACTTCCATGTCATTAGTGCATGATTTAGAGCTCTCATTCTAGAGCTCTCAAGCATTTTTCTTAAAAGAAATATTTTATTTTAATTTTAATAATATTTTACTTTTAATTTTTTTTTTAAAAAAATCACTAAATTTAAAAAAATATAAAATTTAATACATTTCATATATATTATATTTTATTATTTTTTTACAAATATTTTATTTTTTAGTTGTATTCAGATTAGACACATCTAAAAAGTAAAAAATAAATAAATTATTAAAAGAAAGAAAAATATCAAATCAAGGTAATTTAAAAAAATAATAATTACAAATTAGTGAGAAGCCATATAAATATTAATCATTAAAATTATAAACTTTTTTATGAATGTGTAATTTTTTTTTTCCCAAAATCCCACTGGGTGCGATTATCCCTTAAAAGAGACACTAAATTATAAAATAATGTATAAATTATTTTTTATATTGTCCTCAATTAGGAAAATTTAAGGTGACAAGCTTGGTTGGAAATTGTTAACTTTTTTAAATAAAAAAAAAATCGGATTGAAATTTTTTTAATAAAAGTTTTCACGACATACTAATGTATGCCGTGTAAAGTTATAATCTTTTACGACATAAAATGTATGTCATCTTAAGTACAAATATTTTATGACATATTTTTGTATGCCGTGAAAATATACATTTTTTACGGCATGCTTTTGCATGCCATAAAAAAAATTATGATTATTTTTTATTTTTTTTTGCAGAAGTTTTCACGACATGTTAATGTATGCCGTGTAAAGTTATAATATTTTATAACATGAAATGTATGTCGTCTTAAATGCAAATATTTTACGACATATTTTTGTAAGTCATAAAAACATACATTTTTTACGGCATACTTTTGCATGCTATAAATATATGAATCAACGACTTACATGGTATGTATGCTGTTATTGATAAAACATTAACGGCTTGCAAAAAAAAAAATGCCGTAGAATGTACTAACTACGACATGCATTTAATGCATGTCGTAAACATGATGCCGTAAATAGTTAGTTTTGTTGTAGTGACCCATGGTTGGGTTGCGGAGAGAGTCGTCAGAAAGAGATGTACTAGTGGTGTAGTAGGAAGTGAGGTTGAGAAACGGGGGTGTTTTGAAATTTGAAAATTAGGCAGTGAGGTTGAGAGACAAAGAGATGAGAGTTTATAGAGAGAGTGAGATGAATGTGGTCTTTCTTCTTGGGGGAAGAGAGTGAGTGTGTGTTTTGAAATTTGAAATATGGAAAAGTGAAGTGAGACTTGAGACAGAAAAGAGGGAGGATGGATGGGCAGGAAGTTGAAGTAGAGTGAAAGAAAAGAATCTCATCTTTACCGTTCATCCCAGACAAAATGAATTCTAATCATTCAAATGTCCTAGTAGGATAAATGCATTTAGGACAAATTTAAAATCCGTTTTGTCATATTATATAGATAACATTTGGGAAGAATTATTTTTCAAAAAAAAAAAGTGGTAGGAAAAATTAATTTTGGTAAAGTTTCCAATATGTGCTCTATTTTTCAAAATTAATTTAGTGAAAATAGTTACCAAATAGTAAATGAAAACATATATAACGGGTGTGGAATGTTTAGACTTGATAATTTTTGTAGTGGGCTGGCGTTTTAGTAGACGGGCTTTGTTTTCTTCGGCCCTCCAATCAGCATTCGGCTTTAGTTTCATTTTAGTTGTTACATATGTAATTGCAACTCTTGCCAATGCAATTTGCAATTAATTCTACTTAAATGGTGTAAATATTATTAGTATTTATATTCTTCACACAAAATACAAAATAATAATCACTTTCTTTGATTTTGAATTTTTAAAAATAATTTGTAAGTTGTTAAGATTTTTATTTTTTGTGTTTTGTTCTTTTTACTAATTTTTTTTTCCTTCATATTTTAGTTAAATTTTCTCTTATATTTCAGGTATACCTAATCTAGATGTATTAAAAAATTAAAATATTTTGTAAAAAATATTTAAAAATTTAATAAATAGAAAAAAAATAAGAATATATTTATTCTTTTCTTGTATTTAGTGATTTTTTTACAATTTTTTTTTATACAAATTTTATATTTTTTAAATGTACCAAAATTAAAATATTAAAAAATTTACTTAAAAAATTCTAACTGAAAACTCAAACATTAAATCAGTGAATGCTATTTGTGCATCCCATCATGAGACAAATAGAGAGAACTTTGCCAAAAATAAATAACAAATAATAAAATTTGGTCCAGTTCATAATAATAATAATAATAATAATAATAATAATAATAATAATAATAATAAAATTTGGGAAGCGCTATTCTTCTAAAAATAAATTGATAGAAAAAATGATATCTGAGAATTTTCATTGATCTGGCCAATATTATTATTATTTTCTAGGCTAATTTTGTGAAATTAAAAGCTTGTACATTAGATTAATGTAATATGTTCATACAATTATATCTAAGATTGGATAATTTGTTTTGTCTAAGGAAATTGACAAGACACTAGACTCACTATTTATTATTATATTAATAGTTGTTTGAAATGTGCTATATAAGTGTATTTTTTAATTTTTTGATTAAAAAAATAGAGAAAAAAAGATTTTAACTTTTTTAGTTTATTTCAAATAACACCTTAGTATGGATAAGATTATCAAAAGGAAATGGGAATGGAACAAATTGTGTTAAACTCAATGCGATCATAATAGAAAAGGTTTGAACCAAAATTGATAGGATAAAATAGGTAAGTTAAAACTATTAAAAGTATGAAGTTATATTAGTTTAATATTACTACTGTTGTTGCTTTAAACTCTCTCCAACTTCATCAAAAAAAAAAAACCTGTCCAACAGTAGAATACATTGATGGCACTTAACAGTAGAATACATTGATGGCACTTAATAGATGGCCACAAGACTCATAGACTCATCATGAGTATTGTTTTGATAATCCAAAATTTTCATTTTGTAGAGCTCTCCTCCATGTATATATATTATTTATGAAAAAAATTAGATCGATTTGATAATCATACTCCTCTCATTTTATTGTGCTTACTTGCTTTTTGGTATGAATAATGTGTCTGATTATTTTTTTTAGATAAATGTGATCTGATTAAGTACCTATCGATGTCCAATCGACTTGACTTTTGTATGAAATAATGTACTCAAAAAGTCTCACAAGGCAAAAAGATTAATGGTTCAGATTACCGAGATAAGCCCTATGTGGACCCACAATGGGCCAAACTAGACTTCTATAGTCCGACCATGGATTGGAAATGAGTTGCCCCCAACCAAGTAAAGAGATGCAAAGGCTAACAAATATCACAGTTATCCGTTTATATCCAAAAATATTTGTATTTAAATCATGATTTTGAATAAAAATCTACAAAATAGCAATAATATCATTTCACTTTCTACTTTTTTTTAATTTTTTTTTTTTAATCCTTACTCAAATTCATAATTCCAGCACAATCTGACCAAGCAAATACCACATTTATCCACTTCTATCCAAAAACATATCCACAAGGGCAAAGGTGCTCCAAATTGAATTTTAAAGTGTGGGCGGTGAGTGTCATGTGATGATGATACCTCTCTTCTTTCATGATTTGCAAGACCGTGACCAAAATGACTATCCTAACTACTTTCCTAACGTTAATAGAGGCGAAAAGGTGATCCAAATTTGATTGAAATTTGTGGCTTGTGTTGTGTTTTGTCCTTTGCTTCATTTGCAAGACCGTGACCAAATTGATTAGTGACCCTTTTTCTTGAAATGTCCCAGGCTTAACTCACTGTTGTGTTTTGTTATCCGGAAGGTCCTTTTAATCTAATTAGTTCTCACGCACACAAACAAAAAGAAAAGAAAAAGGGTGATTCTTTATTTGAAAAAAATGACAATTTGATCCCCCACTTGGGATTAAAGTAGTGGATTTTAGAGTTTCTTGTTGAATGATTTTGAGGGTGGATGTTAGCGCAATGGTACGATTGCTTCACTACATTTTGTGTTGGGTAGTGTGAATTCTTGTATGTATTCAGAAAAATGCTTGGGAGCACTAAAAATGGAGCACTAGAGGGAGCACTAATGATGTGGCAGTGGGTCCTGCCCATTTTCTATGCCTTGTTTTTTTTTTTTTTCTTTTTTTTTGCCATTCCCAATACATTAGTGCTATTAGTGGTGTATTTTTTAGTAGTCTAAATCATTGTTGATGTATTCAAGACCCCTTAACAGTGGATCCAATCCAAATTTTGAATTAAGAATATTTTTATAGATTTGACTTCTCTCGGATTATCATTTCAATTTGAGAAAATATTTATACTTAGGCCTGATTTGGCATCTTCAAAATAATCCAAAAAATAAAAAAAAATATAAAAAAAGGTAAAAAAGTTAAAAAGTTATCACTATTTGCCAAAAAAAAAATAAAAAAATTAATTTTACACAAAAAATAATAAAACCCAATCTAACGTCCCACAGGGTGAAGCTGATTTTTTTGAAAAAATTGTACAGGTGGGGTGCACAAACAGCACGCTGCTGTTCGGCCCGTGGGGGGCCATCACGGGTCCCGTTTTGATAATCTGAACCGTCAATGTGTAGAACTCGTCGAGTACTATATGGCTGTAAAAAATCACGTTGATCGGATATCGCTAACTATATGATCAAATCAGTTTTGTATAAAAAAATGGATGGTGTTATAGTTAACAGTTGAAAAAAAAACTAATATAATCAAATAGTTATCGATATCCGATTAACGTGATTTTTTATAAGTATATAGTACTCGACGAGTTTTATACATTAAAACGGTTCTGATTAGTAAAACGGGATCCATGGTGGGCCCTCAGGAGTCGAACATCACAATCCAATCCAATGTCTGCAAATGAGGCAACCATTTCTTATGTCAAATGCCTCTACCCAAGACGGTGTGGCCGTACGGCTACTCTCCCTAACTTCTTCTACACACTAATTTATACAATTTTTTAATATACGTTTTTTCGTAAAAAGTCAAAAAGTTAACCCAAACAACCGTATTTTTTTCTTCAACTTTTAGTCCAAAAAGTCAAAAAGTGCACTTATTTAGGACATCCCAAACAACCCCTTAATAGGCCAATTTTTAGAGTAATTTCAGTGTCCAAACTTTTTTATTTTTTAGAACTCGTTGAGTAGAATATACATGTAAAAAAAAGATGATTAGATATTGGTAGTTATATATTTGAATCATATTTATTTTTGTTATAAAATGAACGATAAATATAACTTCAATAATAGTCATGTACTTTTTTGTAATAGAAATTTGATTCAAACATATAACTATCGATATCTGACCATCTTAATTTTTTGCATGAATATTCCACTTAACGAGTCTTAAAAAGTTAATAGTTTTGATCACTGAAATTAATCTCAAAATGAGCTTACCAAACCCAAACACTTTCTCAAGTTGAGATGACTAACTTGAGAGAAGCTGAACCTATTTTTTATATTTCACAATTCTACCCTATTATTCTAAGAGTATGTATTTATTAGTTGAAGTGTCGTATTTTTATATAGTTCTGTCGAAACTTTTTTCATATTATGATGAAATAGCAACGACGAGCAATATGGGAGGCTAGTAAAAAGTTAGTTTTTAACTTTTAACTTATTTTACGTCACATTATCTCTCACATTTTTTACACACATAAGGACAAAAAAGTCAAAAAAAAGTCAAAAAGTCAATTTTTAACTTTCCAAATCAACCCATAGTCTTAGACAAATGTTTCAAACTACTAATACACCACTAATGATGTGGCACCATGTGAACCCCACTACTGATGTTATAGTTTGGCCTTTATTTTTTTATTTTTTTCTTACACTGCCAGCTCATTAGAGCTGGCATTAGTGCTATCATTTTAGAGTACTGAATCAGTGCTGATAATCTTATTTTGAGATGGATTGCATAAATTTGTGCGCTTGATTTCAATTAATGTTTGATTTCTGTCACAATATTATCGATTCAAATTATGAACAGAGAATCTCGATGAGTAAGATTATGTATATTCACCTCTCACAAATCCTAAAATGACAAAAATTTTGTATACTGAAACTATCTTTCTTGTTAATTGATTTTATGATTATTTTTCTGCGTGACATCATCCATATCAACTGGGAGTTATAAAAAATGAATTTTGTAAAGAAAGATTACGAATGTGACAAAAGTAAGAGGATAAAAACATGATTAGTTTATTTATTTATCCAAATTTGATTTGGTGCCTAGCTTTGTGCTTTTTCAGTTGTCTTTATCACTATCACCTTCCAAAAGCTCGTTCACTCCCTCTGTCTCAAGCAATTAAGTAATGAATCCAAATGAGTTCACTACGTTAGAGGGGCGGGACGCGTGGCTCCTTCTAATGTTGATAATTTATTAATAATTTTATATTTATGAATATTTATTTATATATTTATTTTTTAGTGTTAATGGGGCCGAAGCCAGGAATGCAACTTTACGATACGAGGATAACCCACACCATTATTGTCACTGTCTAAAGTTAAGGCCAACCAAGAAGGAGAAGTGTTAAGACCACTAGTAATCAAGCTCAATCCACAACAGCTCAGCTCACAACAGTCCAATCACAAGTAAAGCCACAGTACGTGGCTTCCTCTGCTAACGCTCACAATTATGACAACAAAGTTAGTTAGGCAGTTAGATTAATCATATCAAGAGAAAAGTTGTTAGAACTCTAGTTAAGTGTTACCTGAGTTAGTTAGCTAGTTACTCTCTTTCTCTCTGTATAAATACTGTGTAATATCTGTTGAAGAAGTATTGAATAAAAAGTAATAACAAGATATTTTTTATGGCATCAGAGCTTCAAACTAGAGATGCAAAGGTAAAGAAACATGATGCATTAAGGTAATGGTAGTCTCAATGAGGTGCCCGTGTTCACATTCAGCCACCCCATTCTGAGCTGGAGTGTGAGGACATGTAAGATGATGTAAAATGCCTTTGGTTTTGAGAAAAGTTTGAAATTCATAGCATGCTAATAATGATGTGACTTTTTGTAATTTTAATTTTAAATTAAAATATTTAATATTTTTATTTATAATTTTAAAAAGTATGATTCATATTCATAAGGGATAAAAATAGATTTTTAACGTGTTGGTTGTCGGTTAATTAACACACAACTCTCCTCCTAAATAACCTCGGCGGATAAGTATTCCCTTCCATTATCTCTGTGAAGAATCTTAAGAGAAGTAGAAAATTGATTTTCAATTAAGGCTTTGAATTCAAGAAATTTAGAGAACACCCCACTCTTGTAATGTAGAGCAAATAACCAAGTAAACTTGCTGAAATCATCAATGAAAACAACATAGTTGTGACAATCACCTCCTTGATTAATTAAGCTAATTATGTGATTTGCATTGATCATGTGGTTATGTGTTAATTATGAATTATGTGCTATGTGTTATATGCATTGTATTGTTATTGTGAATAGATAGATATAGATATGAATTGAACCTGTCTGATTCAGTAAGTTTAACAAGTTAGAATTAAATATTTGGATAGACAATTAGAGGCTAATTTACATTCTAAAATAGCCAAAAAGCCAAAAAGCCAACTAAAACACATCACATCACCTCTCTACTTTTCTGCACATCTTTTCGTAAAAAGCGAAAAAGTTACTAAAATAGCCTGTTCCCAAACCAGGTAGTTTGATTGAAGTCATAATGCTGATGACTAATTTAATTTGAATGAATTTGATTTAATTAATTAAACCTATAATTAATTGAGGATTAAGAATATTAGAGCTTAAGTATATTCAAATTGAATAAAGAAAAAAGAGAGCGGAGGACTTTGTTGGAGACATAGAGCCACATACACTTTGAGAGAGAGAGAGACTTAGTGTATTTTGTAGAAAAAGTTAGAGAGAGCTCAAGACTAAGGAAAGAAAGGAAAAACTTGTGGAACTCTTGAATTGACCAACATTTGACAACTTAAGGTAAGGATTTCATTCAAATTTCTTGAAATTGAAACTTATACACTCATTATAATTGTTATTCACTGGGCTTTAACTCACTGTTTAATATATGTATGTAGGTGATCAAGCACCAGATCGGTCTTAGTGGCGTTGACTCGAACCCTATTTTGTTAAGCTAACTACTGTGCTTCACCGCGATGTTCCGAACCAACACATGTCAAGGCTTTTGGGTGTTTCTACTTTGCCCACTTGTAGCTATGATCATATGTTATGAAGTTTTGTTTCAGACTTTTGTTTTGACCGTTTTGTTATTGGAATTAATTCCCTAAGTTATGGCATGTCTGTACATCTGTTTGGACATAGACTTATGTGAATATCTGTATATACAAGTTTGCTCGTTCATTTAAGTCCTCACAGCTCTTTGAACATTATATTTTATTATTTATAGGCTTTCGCCGGTCTCTAATATTGTATTATTGTTATTACTGTTAAGCAGGCCTTTAGTAATTATAGATTACTAGCTGGTTACGACCCTTAGGGGCGGGTTTAGGTCGTGACAATAGTACTTGTAACCAGATACAGATGCAGAAAAAGGACCCCAAACATCTGAGTGAATAAGAGTTAGAGGCTTATTAACAGTGGAATTAGACAAACTAAATAGTAATCTATGTATCTTAGAAACACAACAATTAGTACACAAACCAAATGAAGTGTGTGAAGACAAATGAGAAGTGTTAACAATGTGCTGAAGCTTCTTAGATGATGGATGACCAAGTCTGAGATGCCAATTTGGACTTAGATTGTTGACTGAAGCAGGTAAAAGTGGGACAGATGAAGGAGCAGCGGAGGTACTAAAACAAGATTGAGGTTGAGCAGCTGTAGAAGCCATAGAAGTGGATGGAGCATGGTAAGAGAATGAAGCATGATAAAGACCTTGAGAATGATGACTTCTATATAGAATGTTCTAGGTAACCTTGTCCTGAACAAGAAAACCATTAGCATCAAAGGTAATAGAACAATTATTATCTGAGACTAACTTATGCACAGAAAGAAGGTTAGAGGAGATATGAGGAACACAGAGAATATTATGAAGATGAAGTGGAAAAGAAGGAGTAGGTAGGAGTCCATTACCAATGTGATGTGTTAGGTTTTTATTGTTGGCAACTCCGTTTGACAAAACTCCTTTGAGTTGTAATTTTATTCGCACATTTTATTTCAGTGAGGCTATGAGTTTATTAGATGCGAATCCAATCCGAATCGAGCTTTTGCAGAGAAGTTTGTGATGTTAATGCTTTCAAGATTGCCACTTCGCTGATTATTACGGGGGTCGAGCTGCCCGGTCAGCTCGCGGCCGAAGCAAAATTCAAAAAATTCAATTCAAACAGGGGGAGAAAGTTGAAATCCTCGCTCGAGCGAGCCTCAGAATCCGGATTTTTTTCAAAGAGTTGGATTTCTTCTGAAACAGGATTACTTTGGACTTCTACAAAGAGTTGGGTTTTTACAAAAATTGGAACTTTGCAACAAGTTGGGACTCTGCAAGTGGTTGGTTTTCTTCAAGAAGTTGGTCTTCTTTCCCAACTTGGATTACTTTTGGTTCTCTATAAATACTTGGTTTTCTCCCAAAACTAAGCAATGGTTTTGAGTTGATTGAAGTCCTCCAGATATTCTTTTTGGTTCTTAAAGGTTTATATCTGGGGATATTTTATTTTTTCTTTGATGTCATATTGAGTATTCAACTCATGATCTAAAAAGACTACATCAAAGGTTGGTGTTTGTTTCACAAAAGAGAGAGAAAATTCTTCAGTTGTGGATTCTGAAGAATTCGGCCTGAAGCTTCGGTGGTGGAATCCGGAGTGGCTCATCAAGAAGACAATTCCGTGGTGAAGATGCGATTGGAAGAGGCACATAGAGGTTGGTTCAATTAGGCATGTGGCTAGATAATTGAGAGTATACCTGTGTAATTCCTTAATATCTTCTTAGTGGATTGTTCTTGTGGCTGTGGCCCGTGGTTTTTTTATCACAATTGGGAGGTGACCAATTGTGGTTTTTCCACGTAAAATCTTTGTGTCTCTTTCTCTTGATTGTTTGATTGGGGTTTTTATATTCTGCTTAAAATTGATACATAATCACAAATCAACATCTAGGAGGTTTCTAGATTTTTCAATTGGTATCAGAGCGGGTCGTTCTATTTGTTTTTTTAAAAAAAAATTTCTTTTAGATCGCTCTATTTTTTTTTAAAAACAAAATTTTTTTAGAACGAGATCTTGTTTGATTTGTGATAATGGATTCAATTCGTGAGGGTAATTCTATGGTTCGACCACCCCTACTTGACGGATCCAATTATTCTTTTTGGAAAGCCCGGATGAGATCTTTTTTAAAATCTATTGATGAAAAAGTTTGGCAATCCGTCATGAATGGGTGGACTGAACCAACGATTACTGTTGATGGAGTAACTTTCCCCAAACCAATTGATAAGTGGGACACAACTGATTACCAAAATAGTAGCTGGAATAGTAAAGCTATCAATTCTCTCTTTTGCGCTGTCACACCTGAAGAGTTTAGCCGTATTTGTAATTGTGAAGTCGCAAAAGAGGCTTGGGATATCTTACAAACTATTCATGAGGGCACTCCTTCTGTTAAACGATCAAAACTTCAAAGGCTCACATCTAGTTTCGAAAACCTTTCTATGAAAGATAGTGAGACCTTTGATGAATTTTATGCGAAGTTGAGTGACATTGTAAATTCCAGCTTCAATTTAGGTGAAAAAATACCAGAATCCAAAGTTGTGGGAAAAATTTTGAGATCCTTGCCCGATCGGTTCCAACCAAAAGTTACGGCTATTGAGGAGGCTCAAGATGTTGACAACCTCAAGCTAGATCAGTTGGTTGGTAATCTTCAAACTTATGAGGCACATAGAAATTTCAAAAAGAAACAAAAAGATATTGCTTTTAGTAGTGCTCATAAAGTGGTTGAGGATTCTGATGAGGATTGTGAGATAGATTCCAAGATTATGACTGCTTTGGTTAAACAATTTAAAAAATCCTTTTTGAAAAAGAATCCTAATCTTTTGGAATCTACTCGTACTCATAAATCTAAAGGCAAAGATAAACTCAAAATTAATTCTATAGCCAAGAAGGAGAAAGGAAAGATACAAGGAAACTCTGAAAGAGTCCAATGCTATGAATGCCAAGGATTTGGCCACTTTGCTCCAGAATGCCCCACTCGTTTGAAGAAGAAGAAAGCCCTCGCCATCACTTGGGATGATGAATCAGAATCTAATGAAGAAGAAAGTGACAATGAAGATCAAGGCGAAGAGGGATATAATCAATTCCTTGCTTTCATGGCGGCTTCTGAAATCGAAGGACGAACAGAGTCTCCGAAGAGGTTAGTTGAGAATACCACTGATGATGAAGCATCAGAGAGTGATCATGAAGAACTTGAGCAAGCTTATGAAAAGCTGTATAAGGAAGCTCTTAAGTTATGCAAATTGAATGATAACCTCACAAAGAAACTCAAAGCATGTGAATGTGAGAATGTCAAACTTAAGAAGGAGATTTCCGAGGCTAGGATCAATGCCATCAAGATTGCTGATGATCAACAAGTTCTTCGTGAAAAACTCTTGACTTGTGAGACAAAGAGGGATGAGCTACAACAAATCTTTGCAACATATGAAGAAAAGATTGAAAGTCTCGAGATGTCTCAAGTTGCCTTGGAGGAACTAATGATCAAGAAAGAAGAAGAACTCAAGTGTGCCATGGTTACCATTGGTCTTTGGAACAAAGGATCAAAGACTTTGGAGGCTATCATTGGGTCTCAACAAATATGTTCAGACAAGAGTGGCATCGGCTTTGGAGGTAAGAAAGGGCAACAACAGAGTGCATCCACATCTCATGATACAAGAACTCAAGGAAAGGGAGGACAAAAGATTCAACAAGAGGAAAGACTTCTCAAACTCCCTAGAGTTGGTAAGGTAAAAGAAAAGAAGGTACGCCCTGTTTTTATTTGCCATCATTGTGGTATGTATGGTCATATTCGCCCTTTTTGTTATAAGTTGCATGGAAGAGTGTTTCAAAAGGGTAGAAATTTGAATACTTTTTGGGTTAGGAGACAACCTTACTTGTCTAGGCGGAATACCAAGATTCATGAGGGTGTTCATAACACCATGACATTTACCAAGACCGCTAGACCTGATTTTGTTAAGACCAAAAAGATTTGGGTGAGAAAACTTGACTTGTGTTGATGTGTTTACTCTTTTTAGTTTTTTTTTGGGGTCTCTGTGTGTTTTTTTTAATGAGAAAAAAAAAAGTTGTGTGCATGTTAGTTTTTTTATGTCTTGCTTTTTTGTTAAAAAAAAAAAAATCCAAAAAGATTTTCTTAGTATGGTTTTGCAAGCTTGAAATTTTTGATGGTCCTTGGTGCATATTGGAATTGATGAGAATATCCAGTACATGTGAATATGTGTGTGCTATCTATGGTCATTACTCATTTTGGAGTGTGTGTTCTTTGATTAGTATGTCTCATTCTGTACACACTCTTGGATTAGCAAATATTGGAGTCTTTTGCCTTAGTGGTTATTTTTTCTATGGACTTCTGGCATGATATCTCTTGCTTTTCTAAAGGACTTGACCTATACTAGCATATCATGGGTGATGTTGAGTTTCTTAACCACCTTCCATCTTTTTGCATCTCCATGGCTTTCCCCTCTATTCTTTGTAGTCCAGCCATGAGGAAAAGGCTACCTCAGAGTCACCAACCAGGCCATCCTCATTATATCCATGCTTCTCTGGTTTGGTTTCCATACTCTTGAGCGTGTCAGCCGCCGATGAGTGTGCAAAAGAAAAGAAAAGAAAAGAAAAAAAAAAAAAATGTGCACAAGAAAGAAAAGAAAGAAAAAAATGTTCAAAAGAAAGACAAGAGAAAAAAAAAAAAAAAAAAAAAATTAAAAGAAAAGAAAAGGATTCATTGATTGAGGGGGAGCCTCCGCTTTTACTCACCAAATACCCCTTGATTCCTAGTGGTTTGACTTTCCTTAGTTGTGCTTAGATTCTCTTGTCGGAGGTCCAGCTTTCATATCACTACTAGAATTTGAATCTTGTGTTTGTCGAACTCCAAGAGTCACACACACACCTTTTCTCATGGGATCTATGCTTTTCACATAATGCATCACTTTCTTTTATGAGGAATTTTCTACAGGCTGTGCACATTGTGTTTTCTTGTAATGGTGCTTCTAGGATAATCTTGTGTGTTTTAAGGTACAAATCTGAAATTCCTTGCTTGCTTCACCATATTATTTTTGTCAGTTTGTTCTTGTTCACTGTCTTCAGTGTTTGTGGTTGTTTTTAGTGAGGGGGAGTTTGATTTATTGTTACAAAAGTTTGTTCGCATGATTACTTTGATTTGTTTGATAAGGAAGATTGGCTTTTGTTGCTTGCATTTTTGCATTGCTTCTTTATTGTGTCCATCTTGCATGCTTCTGATATTTACATCATCATATCATGCTTGTGTGGTTTATGATCTTGCTTTTGTTGTTTGAAGGGAGAAAGTTATTTTTCATATGTCTTAGGATTTCATGTTTTTATGTTCAGGTTTTTATGCTACATGTTCTTAAAATCTCCAAAGTTGCATCTACTCATGTTTTCCATCTCATGCTTCAAGATAATCTTGTCATATGTTTATTGCTTTTTCATATACTCTTGTGGGACTAATATTTGTTTTGGAGATTGTGGCACTGATAGTTGTTTTGCAGAGATCATGACCTTGTGAAAGAAGTTTGTTTTTGTTGGATGTAATGGGTTGGGGTGATTAGGATTTTATTTGTTAGATGTGTTTTGTCACGGCATTGCCAAAGGGGGAGATTGTTAGGTTTTTATTGTTGGCAACTCCGTTTGACAAAACTCCTTTGAGTTGTAATTTTATTCGCACATTTTATTTCAGTGAGGCTATGAGTTTATTAGATGCGAATCCAATCCGAATCGAGCTTTTGCAGAGAAGTTTGTGATGTTAATGCTTTCAAGATTGCCACTTCGCTGATTATTACGGGGGTCGAGCTGCCCGGTCAGCTCGCGGCCGAAGCAAAATTCAAATTTGCATTCAAAATTGCATGTCAGCCGTTGCTCGCTCGAGCCAAGGAGTGCTCGCTCGAGCCAAGACTTTCTCGCTCGAGCCAAGGAATGCTCGCTCGAGCGAAGGATTGCGTCCGCACAAAAACCTGAAAGCAGTGATTGGTCGCTCGAGCCAAGGATCCGTCGCTCGAGCGAAGGCACTAGTAGAAATCACGAAATTTACTCTCCTCGCTCGAGCCAGGAAAGCCTCGCTCGAGCGAGCCTCAGAATCCGGATTTTTTTCAAAGAGTTGGATTTCTTCTGAAACAGGATTACTTTGGACTTCTACAAAGAGTTGGGTTTTTACAAAAATTGGAACTTTGCAACAAGTTGGGACTCTGCAAGTGGTTGGTTTTCTTCAAGAAGTTGGTCTTCTTTCCCAACTTGGATTACTTTTGGTTCTCTATAAATACTTGGTTTTCTCCCAAAACTAAGTAATGGTTTTGAGTTGATTGAAGTCCTCCAGATATTCTTTTTGGTTCTTAAAGGTTTATATCTGGGGATATTTTATTTTTTCTTTGATGTCATATTGAGTATTCAACTCATGATCTAAAAAGACTACATCAAAGGTTGGTGTTTGTTTCACAAAAGAGAGAGAAAATTCTTCAGTTGTGGATTCTGAAGAATTCGGCCTGAAGCTTCGGTGGAGGAATCCGGAGTGGCTTATCAAGAAGACAATTCCGTGGTGAAGATGCGATTGGAAGAGGCACATAGAGGTTGGTTCAATTAGGCATGTGGCTAGATAATTGAGAGTATACCTGTGTAATTCCTTAATATCTTCTTAGTGGATTGTTCTTGTGGCTGTGGCCCGTGGTTTTTTTATCACAATTGGGAGGTGACCAATTGTGGTTTTTCCACGTAAAATCTTTGTGTCTCTTTCTCTTGATTGTTTGATTGGGGTTTTTATATTCTGCTTAAAATTGATATATAATCACAAATCAACATCTAGGAGGTTTCTAGATTTTTCATGATGAATAGGAAGAGTAGAACTATCACCAATGGTAACTTGATCAGTACCTTGATAGGGTTGATAATCAATCCTCTGCCAATGGTTTTTTCTTATATCAAGCCAAGTATTCCACTGATATTTTGGTCAAAGCTGGTATAACCAACTGTAAGGCCTCTGCTTCTCCAATGCCTATTAAGTCACCCATTCTTGCCACAGTAGATTTTCCCTTCGATCAACTTGCTTTGTATCACAGTCTTGTTGGTGCTCTTCAATATCTGACAATCACTCGCCCAGATCTTGCTTTTGTTGTCAATTTTGCTTGTCAGCACATGCATTCTCCTTTGGTTAGCCATTTGAATGCTGTCAAACGGTTGCTGAGGTTTCTTAATGGTACTCTTCATTGTGGCCTGAATTTTTGCCCAGGTCCTCTCATTCTTAATGCATTCTCTGATTTGGATTGGGTTGGAAATACTCTTGATCGCCGATCTACTACTGGGTTTTGTGTTTTTCTTGGTCCCAACTTGATTTCTTGGTCTACCAAAAAGCAACCAACTATTTCTTGGTTTTCCACTGAAGCTGAGTATAGAGCTCTTGCTCAGACCTTAGCTGAACTTAGCTAGCTTGGTATGATTCTCAAGGATCTTCATGTTCCCTTTGTTCTACCTACCTTATGGTGCGACAATTTATCTGTTATTGCTTTATCTAGTAATCCTGTTTTCCATGCTCGTTCAAAACACATTGAAGTCGATTATCATTATGTTTGCGAACGTGTGGTTTCCAAATAGTTGATGATCAAACACATTTCCACCTCTGATCAACTTGAAGATATTCTTACTAAACCCCTTTCTATCTCTCGGTTTCAATTTCTTCAAACCAAGCTTCTGGCTTATTCTTCTCCTATCAGCTTGACGGAGGATGTTAAGACCACTAGTAATCAAGCTCAATCCACAACAGCTCAGCTCACAAAAGTCCAATCATAGATCAAGCCACAGTACGTGGCTTCATCTGCTAAGGCTCACAATTATAACAGCAAAGTTAGTTAGGCAGTTAGATTAATCATATGCAGTTAGATTAATCATATCAAGAGGAAAGTTATTAAAACTCTAGTTAAGGGTAACCTAAATTAGTTAGCTAGTTACTCTCTTTCTCTCTGTATAAATACTGTGTAATATTAGTTGAAGAAGTATTGAATAAAAAGTAACAAGATATTCTTTAAGAAGAAACAACCCCATCCACATTGATTTTGACCCAGCCCTCCGCTAGTCGTGACCAAGCAATTGTGATAGTGGATGAAACCTTGTGGCCTTGGAAACTAGCCTTTGCATTCTGAAATTCCCGAGCTTTGCACCTCAATTGTTCCGCAGGACGATACGATTCAAGGAACTTGCATCAAGCAGTTGCTTGTTGTGCCAAAACTAAAGTGATGATAGTGTAGCCATGAACAATAAAGGCCAATGCACATCACTCGAATCAGCCCATGGCGGGAAACCAAGATTTAGATCCACCCATTGGATTAGAGGTAATGAACAGAAGAATATCCAATGAGATGGAGGAATAAGCTCATGCCAAACTTTCTTGGACCTTCGACAGTCGCGCAGCGCATGCAATGTAGTTTCACTGCCGAGCCCACATAACAGGCATATAACATCTAAGTTTAAGTGCCTCATTTGTTTCATCGCAACTGTTAGAACTCGGTCATACCTGACTAGCCATGTGAACTGTTTCCATGTATGAGGTCCCATCTGTTTCCAGATTATGTCCCAACGGCCTTGAGGTGCTGCAGAGGATGGTTGTTGTTTACAGAGGCACGCAAAGGCTGAATTTGTGGAAAACACACGATTTGGAGAATGACCCCAAATTAATTGGTCCTCATCTGCAGGGGAGGTCTGAAGTATGATAGTAATCAAGACACTCCTAAAGCCATTGGGCAGCCACTGTGATAACTTATCCCAATCCCATCCAAGATTTTCAACCCAGTTTTCATGAACGAACTTGGTGGTTTCTTCGGGTGGGAGAGAAGAAGAATTTGTTAACCTAAAATCTAATACGTTTCCCATTACCCACGTGCCACTTTAACCTAGTCTTAAGAATTTGTGCTTCTTTGTTGATACTTCGCCATGTATAAGATGCATTAGAAGGGCAGGGATCCTATAATTGTCTATCCTTGAGCAGATATTTGTTGCGAACTACTGAAGCCTAGGTAGAATTCTCTTGAGTTAAACGCCATCCAACCTTAGAGAGCAATTCCATATTTGTATCACGCTTCTGTCTTAATTCTAGCTCTCCTTCATCTTTAGGCTTACAAACATTTTCCCCACCCCATAAGAAATGCTTGTGGCAGTTATCAATAGCAGAACATACCTTCTTTGGGAGCGTAGTTGTTTGCATGGAGTACGTAGGGATAGAGGAGGTTACAGATTGAATAAGAGTGGCTCGACCCGCTAGTAAGAGTTGTCTAGCTTTCCATCACACTAATCTATTACGAACTCTATCAATGAGGTGGTTGTAGGTGGAACCTGAGACTTGGCCGTGAAGTAGAGGCACACCCAGATATTTTACCAAAGTCCAAAGTAACTGGGATACCACTTTCCAGACTTAAGCCTTGTCCCTTGCTACGTGAGATATTTTGAGAGACATGTAGTTGTGATTTTTGAAAGTTAATTCTTTACTGTTTTTTTATTTCATTAGTATTTCACCATGTATAATAACATGATCTCTAATTATTTTACATTTTAAATAATAACATTAATTTTATTAAGTTGATTTTATTAATACAAATTGCACATGTCACATATTTTTTTAATTTCAAAAGTCAAATGGTATGTGTACGTTTTTGTGAGTAATGTTGGAGCACCTAAAATTTTATTTCTAAATTTAGCCACAGATAGAGGTTGAGTCCTAGTTGATTGATTTCTAAATAAATCAACTAACAAGTAACATTCAACCTCATTGAGTGCAAATTCGAGAGTTATGTTTTAGGGGTCTTAATCATTTTTTACTTTTTATTTATTGGATTATATTAATCAATAAAATAGCTAAAAGTAATGTTTTAACTGATTGTATACTGAGTTCTAATATATAGTTTAAAACTTCTAAAAACTTAAAAAATTAATTGTTAGATTTATTTAGTTTTCTCGTGAAATACTTCTTTAGTAACACTTGTATAAAGGATTATGTTCAATTAGTAATGTATTAAAATCAACTCTCTCTCTCTATGTATATACATTGATCACTCCCCGGAAAAAAAATTTCTTGGTTCCACCCCTAACTATGTTCACTAAAGTCAAGCTGGTGTAATTTAGTTAATCCAATTACCTAGCTCTCTCTCTCTCTCTCTCTCTCTCTCTCTCTCTCTCTCTCTCAACATTTTAATAACACTACAAGAAAAAGTATTTTTGCCGACCACTTTTAGCTATCAAAACCAATTTAGTCGCCAAAAGTCATGGAATTGGCTACCAAAAATAATTTTAGTCGGCAAAAGTCAACTTTTTAGCTACTAATTTTTTTTAGTAGCGGAATGTTGATTATTGGCTACTAAAAAAAATTTAGTAGCTAAAGATATTACAATTGGCGACTAAAAAAATTTTTAGTAGCTAAACATATCACAATTGGCGACTAAAAAAAAATTTAGTAGCCGTAGAGGTACCTTTAGCTACTAAATTGTTTAGTAGCCGAATGAAAATAAAAAAATTAATTTTTAATCTTTGCCGACCAAATTTTTGGTCGCCAAATGTCAGTTTCGGCGACCAAATTTATTTTAGTCGCTAAAAACCTACTTTCGGCTACTAAATCTTTGGTAGCCGAATGAAAATAAAAAAAATTAATTTTTAATCTTTCCCGACCAAATTTTTTGTCGCCAAATGTCAGTTTCGGCGACCAAATTTATTTTAGTCGCTAAAAACCTACTTTCGGCTACTAAATCTTTGGTAGCCGAATGAAAATAAAAAAAATTAATTTTTAATCTTTCCCGACCAAACTTTTGGTCGCCAAATGTCAAGTTTCGGCGACTAAATTTATCTTAGTCGCTAAAAACCTACTTTCGGCTACTAAATCTTTGGTAGCCGAATGAAAATAAAAAAAATTAATTTTTAATCTTTCCCGACCAAACTTTTGATCGCCAAATGTCAAGTTTCGGCGACCAAATTTATCTTAGTCGCTAAAAACCTACTTTCGGCTACTAAATCTTTAGTAGCCGAATGAAAATAAAAAAAATTAATTATTTATATTTGTATTTTTATTTATATTTATATTTATATTTTTATGAAGAGGTTGTACACCCACCATCCAAAAATATTAATTTTTTTAAAAAATTAATTATTAAAATAATATGAATTTCTTATTTTGTCCTTTTTTTAAATCCATTAATAATAAAAAATTTACAATTATGACAATTGATATTTCAAAAAAAATATACTATCAAAAGGTAATTTTGATAAATTAATATTTTTAAAATGTAATAATTGTATTATAAAAAGAAATTAAATTCTGAAAATAGACTATTATTTTGAGATGAAAAGTACAATTAAACTATTTATACTTTTTACATCATCATATTTCAATAACACTAATAAATTAAGAATAAATCAAAATTCACAAATAAAAGACAAAATATCCCAATTATTTATCATTTCAATAAATTTTTCAATATTATTACCAGTACTAATAAAAGACAAAATATCCCAATTATTTGTATGACTTATTGATATTATTTCAGATTTTAAATTTTTCCTTAATTTTTTAATAATTAATTTTTTCAACTTTTTAAAATTATTTTTACATTATACACGGTTAACAATAATCAAACACTATTGTTAATTTAAATTTGGAGGGAGACATTTCTAATTTAAATTTGAGGGATTTATAAAAGTAATTGGCGACTAAAAAAACACAGGTTGAGCTGGCTCAGAATTTAAAATTTTTTTTTTCCTTCTTTTATTTTTAATTTTCTTTCTTTCTTTTCTTTCTTATTTTATATATATATATATATATATATAAGAATATAAGAATATCAATCTTTTTAAATATATTATTATATTTTTCAGTAAAAAAAATATTATGACAAATATTAAAGATAATTTAATATTTGTAATTTATAATTTTATTACTTATATTTTTATTTAAATATAATTTTAATATATTTGTTACTTTTATTTATTTTTTTTAAATAATGATTTTTGTTTGTAACTTTTAATATATTTTTTTAATTCATTATTTACCAACTAAATTTTAGTCGGCGATTAGTCTTACAAAATTGAAAATTTGTGCTTCAGACTTTGGAGGGAAACTTTGGAGTGCTTTAACTTGAACTACCTGACATATTATTTCTTTCGTTTCCATTGCACCTGTGTTACATGGACCATTATCCCTCCCATCTCTGGTTTAGTAGTTCATATTCAAACCATGGGTTTTCATTCAATAGTTGATATCCGAAACACCAATGGTGTGGAAGTGTGAACTGAGCAAAAATGACCAATGGTATGGAAGCTTCTCATATTTGATAGCAGAGTGGTTTTCTGCTTCTCATATCAAGGAGGAGATCCAATGGTGGACAGGGTGTTTGATGAAATGCCAAAAAGAAGAATTCATCTTAATTGCAAATCAACTTTACATAGTGTTAGTATGATTTGATATCAAACCTTTCAGGCTAGAGTCAGTCCATTAGATCATGTCAAATATTTGAGACACTAAACAAGCTTAGTTATAGATTAATTGAGAGAGAGAGAGAGAGAGCATGTCTGTTTCTCTCTCTCATTTTCTCTCTGTCTCTCGCATATCCTTCTTCTCTCTATCTGTCTCATCTGTCTTCTCTCTCTGTCTCTCTCGCTCATCTTTCTTCTCTTTATCTCTCTCATTTATTTTTTCTCTCTCTCTCTCTCTCTCTTATTTCTATCTCTCTCTATCTCTCTCGCCCATCTCTCTTTTTCTGTGTCTCTCTCTCGCTTATCTCTTTTCGCTCTATTTCTCTCTCTTTTTGTCTCTCTCTTTTCTTTCTCTCTCTCATTCATCACTCTTCTCTCTCTGTCTGTCTATTTGTCTCTGTATCTCTTTTTTCTCTCTCTCTCTCTCTCTCTCTCTCTCTCTCTCTCTTATTCATCACTCTTCTCTATCTGTCTGTCTCTCTCTTCTTTTTTTTCTCTCGCTCATCTCTTTTTGTCTCTGTCTCGTTTATCTCTTTTCGCTCTCTCTATCTCTCTTTTTTGACTACCATTACTACTACCATCGTCACCACTCCACTACCACCACTACCACTATGGCCACTACTGCTACTACCATTACACTGCTACTACCATTACCTCTCTTTATCCCCTGCCACTCCATCTACTCTACCACTACCACAACTTCACCACTAATCTCCGAATTACTACTACCATCGCTCATCTTTTGTTCGAATTACACCCCTATATAGATTATAGGACAAATTACACTGTTACAGAAGGCTTCAAGTTGTGCAATTTGGTCATTAATGTCATGGAAAAAGCGAACCCCCACCATTATCTCTGCAAAATATACAAATATTGAGAATATGATGAGCAAACCACTCAATATTGAGAATATAAAATAATGTTTAAAATATATATAATATAAGAATATAAAATTTTAAAATATATTATTATATTTTTCAGTAAAAAAAAATTGACCATAAAAAAAAAATTGATTTTTAGTAAAAAAAAAAAAATGGGCCACAAAAAAATATTTTTCATTGACCATAAAAAATTAATTTTATTTTATCAAAAAATATTATTTATTAAAATATTACCCCTACTTCTACCAAATAGAAAAAAAAAAATTCATAAAAATAAAAATGAAACAAATTTTCCCCCCTTTTCACTACCCGCCCGCCCAAACTTCCCCCCTTTTTTCCCTGTGTCTTCCCCTCCCTTCTCATTTCCTTTCAGGTTTGCACAGCCCAAGGCTTCCGTCCCCTCCTCCCTCCTTCCACCGCTGTTATCAGAGAGAAACCCACCACCCACAGAGCCCCTCTAGGGTTAGGGTTTCTCTCTCTCTCTCTCTGAATCTAGTTGATCTGTGTTGTTTGTGGATCCAAAAATGTCAAACAAATCACCATCTGGTTATGGAACGTCCCCCACCACCGCCACCAACAGCAGACGGCCACCGCTTCCGCCGCCGCCACCACCACCGTCAACCTTCATCTCTCGCGCCAAAGCTCAGACTCAATCCCTAATGGCCACGCGCCGTCCATGGAAAGAGCTCTTCGACTTCTCCTCCTTCTCTCGACCCTACAGCTACGCCGGGTTATTCTTGTTGTGCTCAGTTTGGTTGTATCTTTACTTCTTGCGTGATCACCCAATTATGTTGTTTAATCGCACAAACCATGATCGGGTTGTTCTCTTTCGCTCATCTCTCATCTCTCTATCTTTCTCATCTCTCATCTCTCATCTCTCATCTTTCTCTGTCTCTCTCGCTCATCTTTCTTCTCTCTATCTTTCTTTCTTTCTGTCTCTCTCGTTCATCTCTCTTCTCTTTATGTCTCTCTCGCTCATCTCTCTTCTCTCTATCTCTCTGTCTTTCTCATCCATCTCTTTTCTCTCTATGTCTCTGTCTTTCTCACCACTACTACAAACGCCATTCCACCACCACCACTACTTCCACTGTCGCCACTTCACCTCTACGACTACCATTACTACCATCATCACCACCACTCCACTACCACCAATACCACTACTGCCACTACTACTACCATTACCTCTCTTTCACTCTTGCCACTCCATTTACACTACCACTACCACAACTTCACCACTAATCTCTTTCGCCATCCCCATCACCACCACCATCATCTCTTATCTACCATCTTCACCACTACTGCCACTCCCTTTCCTCTACCACAAAAAATTAGTTCATGATTTTTAGTAACCGAAAAAAATAGGCCTCAGAAAAATATTTTTCATTGACTACAGAAAATTAACTTTTATTTTAGTGGAAAATATTTTTCATTAAAATATTACCCCTACTTCTACCAAATAAAAAATAATAATATTTTTTTCATTAAAATAAAAATGAAACAAATAAATTTGCAATCTTAATAACTAAAAAAAAAAAGAATTTTTTTTTTAAAAACTCATTAACTACAAAAAAATATATATTTTAACAAAAAATAAAATTTTTTGACGATATCAACCCCTGCAGGCAAAAAAAAAAAAAAAATGACATTATTTTATTATTTAAATTTCATTTGTGACTAAAAAAAATTTTTTTTTTTATTCCCCCCCTTTTTTTGCCCATTCCCGCAACCCCCCCCTCCTCTTTTTTCCCATTCCCGCCAAAAAAAATCCCCAATCTAGATGTAAAAAAATCCCCAATCTAAAAAAAATCCCCACCCCCCTCTTTTTTCCCATTCCCGCCAAAAAAAATCCCCAATCTAGATGTAAAAAAATCCCCAATCTAAAAAAAATCCCCAATCTAAAAATCCCCAAAAACCCCCAATCTCTACTTACCCCCTCTCTCTCTCTCTCTCTCTCTCTCGCGATCGACGATGAGTGGCGTCGTAGCAGCGTCGTCAATTACCCTATCCCTCAATTACCCTTATTCTTCTACTCACCCCAAACCCACTTCATCACTCAGGTCTCTAAGCTTCTCTTCCACCACTTCTCACAATGTCTTCTCCATAGGTACTACTCAAAAACCCATTTCTCTGTATTTGGCTTTTCTCAGCTCAAATCACAAAACCCTTGTTCTTAAATAGTTTTAAAAAATTGTTTTTTGGTAATATTTTCAGGTTTGATTTCGATGAGCCCTGTTGTGAGGCCGACTCGTCACTCGATTATTTGCGAGGCTGCTCCGAATAAGAAGGCCGATTCGGCTGCGAAGAGAGCTCGTCAAGCAGAGAAGAGGCGTGTCTACAACAAAGCTCGAAAATCCGAGGTCAAGACTCGGGTGAAGAAGGTATTTTATTTGTGGGTTTGCTTGTTTCTTAATTGTAGACTAAAGTGGTATTTGATTATGTTGAGTTTTACAGGGTTATTTCAGTTTTGAATTCATGTTTAGGCTTCTTGATGATAATGTATTGAATTTGCTTTTGTGTGTGTGGGTGTGGGTGGGTGGGTGGGTGGGTGGGTTGGGGGGGGGTTGGGGCGCTTGGGGAAGTAGATTATTGGGGGTTTTGGCTCATTTGCTTTATGCAATTAGAGTGATTGAATAATTGTGCATTTGTTATAATGATGAATTGTAGTTTTGGTGGCTTTCCTTTTGCTAAAAACTTGGATCTTGAATTTGTTATAAGGGGAAGGAAAAGTAAGGGGAAAAGAAAGGAAAAGGAAATGAAATGAGAGAAGCTAATTTCTTACTTTTGTTTGCGTGGCTGAGAAAATTACAAGAAATTGAATAAGCATTTGTTTGAAAATCCTTTTTTTATTTTTTATTTTTTTTAATTTTTAAATTTTATGCCTAGGTACCCCTTATATAAAAAAAGAAGAAATTGGGTATAAGTAATTTTGTTTCATTTTTTTCCCTTAACAAATCCAAGATACATAGTGTTAAGAAACTTATTTGTGTTATGTCATCCAATTGATTTTGTCAAGTTTCTTGGGTTAATCTGGAAAGACTTTTCTGCCAACTTAACCTTCAACTTTTCGGTCGAACTAAGAATCTTTCATATTTTATCAAATGGATTTAATTGATTTTTACTTAATGCATTTAATTTTTAGTATTGAATTAGGTTATAAAATATTACCTCAGTTGACATTTGACTCTAGTAATGGAATTAAATATTACCTCAGTTGACATTTGACTCTAGTAATGGAATTAGGTTATAAAATATTACCTTAGGTTAATTAGATTTCACTTAACATTTTAAAATTTAAGTCATGACAACTTGTGAGCACCTGAATTGAATTGAAGAGTTACTACACTCCATCTATACCTTCGCATAGGGCAGAATCAAGGGTGGAATTAGAAATTATACTTAGGAGGGGCCAAGGTAGAAATTTCACTCTCTCTTTGTTCTTTCTATATACATATATACTGGTACTGCTCTCTCTCTATATATATATCTATAGTGTTGATTCATTCAATATCTTATATATCTTGTTCATATCTTGATTCATTCAATTTATAGTGTTGAAAACACAATAAATAGGGGACATTAATTTTGTTAGTGTTTTTTTTTTTTCCTTTTTTTTTTTTTTTAATTTGAATTGTTAAATTTACATTTAGGAAGGGTGTGACAGAGGTGCAAAAATTTTTTAGGCTGAAAAGTTTAGGAAGGGTGCTTGTGAAAAGTAAGTGAAAGTTATTTTCTTTCTCTTTCTTTCTATGTATGGTACATGCATGTGTTCTCTATTCTTTTCATTAATTTTCACAATGGCTAGTCATTGACACGAAGATGTACTCAATATAGATTTTAGTTGTAGAAGAGTTTCATGTAATCTGCTTGTTTCAGTACCAAGGTTTAAACTATGGAGGTTCTTTGAACTAACTGGAATGGAAACTTTTACCATCCTTCATGGCTTTGTATGATTTCATATAAAATTCCTCAGCCAAGATTCATTTATAATTTTATTATTATTTTATATTGAATGCATTTGAAGTTATTTATTAAATTGATTTGTATTGAGTGAGGATTTTCATTTCTCTTGGAAATTGAACCATTATTTTTTATTCTAGGTGTAAGTTTAAATGAGTCATGTTTATCATAGCATTTTAACTAGTTTGATACGTGTTTCTAACAATCAAGGCAGGTTAGGCGATTAATAGACATCCTTATTTATATTTTATTTGATTCTATTGTTACGTTTTATGGTGCCCAAGTCGTGTTATAATATGCTGTATGAAGCACAACGTACTAATTCAATAAACACGGAACATTAGTATTTTGCCTCAATCGCAAGAATGCTCTCTGTCGTTGTTGTCGATTTGCAGTACGGCGGCTTCTAAGAACTCATGGGTATGTCAATTTCAGTATTACATTTAGTGTTTTTTGGGGAGTATATGTAGGAAGTATGCCTTCTTTGATAGGAATACTACAGCATAATGGCACTGTAACCATAGGAACATTACGTTGGTCATGCTTGGTAAAGTGTTGTTCTTATGGATTTTCCTTGATATTTTGATATGATGTTGCAAAAATTGAAATTCAAATGGTCATTAGTTTATTAGTTTAATAGAAGCTATGCTAATCTTTTTGGGTGTATCCATCTTTGGAAGCTATGCTAATCTCTTTGGGTGTATTCAAATGAGCCCTAATTTGATGCCTGTGAGAGTCAAGGCCTGTTCGACACTTGTATTATAGAAACATTTATGTTCAGTTTTGTGATATAAAATTATGCATAGTCCTGAATTAAATATAAACTACAAAAGAATTATTTTTAACTGAATTGAAAAAACACAATGGTAAGACTTAAAAGTTTCATTGAATGCACAGCCACTGATTTGAATGCTATGCTGTTGGACTGATTTGTTTGAAGACAAAGAATGTTTTCATTGAATGCACAGCCACTGATTTGACAAAGGCTAAGATTGTTTTAAACACAATGGTAAGACTTAAAAGTTTCAATTACATTTGTTTGTCATTTTTACTTGGTGTCAATAGCTGGGTGATATAATTTTTCTTTTATTTTTCAAGGTAACTATGTTTTCAGTGTACTGCGAAAGAAAGTTTGAGGTTGAACCAGTTGAAGTAATTTATTCTGATGGGAAATCTAGTGTTTGCCCTAATTTATGACTCTACCATATGGAAGTCCCTCTATCTTACGTTACTGAAATAGTCGTTAATGATTTTAGTTGGATTGGTTGCTCAAACTTCAAGGCCACCTAGATAACGATATATTTACTGAAATTTCTGGTTGACCCTGCTGCCTCATCTATTTCATTATTCTTTTATTACTGGCTTTATGATTAGAAATGTCCTCCAGATATCCACTTACACTTTTATTTCATGTTGCCTTTGGTACTTCAAACTTCCATATTACTTACCCATTAGGAGGTTAAATTTTTTGAGTTGTCAGTCAAGATCTGTTCCTCTCTAGGCCTTCTAACTTTTGATTGGGTCTATAACAGGAATTAGCAGGGAATAGTCCAAAGGGCAATGGAAGGAAAGATGTCTCACAACTTTAGGATTTGCTTCACATGAAAATAGCAGGATGGGGGAACTTAGGATTTGGGTGCAGGTGCCAGGTGTGGGTATGAGTCCTACTGTCAGTTTCATCTAATTCTCATGTCAAGGAAACTAGGACACCTCTATATTTTATTCCATCAAATATGTAGTTTTATTATACAGTCATGTCATGTCTGTATAATATATATAAGTCATGTCTATTTTGCTAAAAAAAAATAAAAGTCATGTCTATAAGTCATAATATTGTTTGATTCTTTACATAGTAAAAATATGTAATTTAAAAATTGATTTTGCAGACATAGATGGACAGGTAGATATGAGGCTCATCTATGGGATAATAGTTGTCGAAGAGAAGGACAGACTCGAAAAGGAAGGCAAGTTATGGGATAGTTAGATTTTTTATTTCTAAATTTAAATAAAAACATTTTATTTTGTATTTAACATGTTTGTTTGTTTTTTGGACTGATTTCTTATATAATGATTTGGTATGAGGCTTCTTCAACGTCTCTGCAGTTTATTTGGGTGAGTTAAAAAGTGCTCCCTTTTGCTCTTCCTTTTTTATATTCCCTTAAAATTAAATCACTTGATTAATGTAACTTTTTTGCATGAGATCAAGGATTTTCCAAACCAATGATTGTGGTTTTTTTTTTTTTTAATCATTTGTAATATGTTTTGGAAATATAGGAGGTTATGATAAGGAAGACAAAGCAGCCAGAGCTTATGACCTTGCAGCATTGAAGTACTGGGGCACCACAACCACTACAAATTTCCCTGTAAGTTTCTATTTCCATTTGAATTTTTGAAAATAATAAATTAATACCTAAGACATTTTTTAAATTGTGTGACCCAGAAGTTTTGTCCCACCCCTTGTGTATGCTATGAAGCTGCTTTTTTCCTGGTTGCAAATTGTCTTGTCAAAGTTGAGGTAATGTGCAAAAGAGACTGATAGATGCAAAAGAGACTGCTTTTTTCATGCTCTCTCTGCTCTACTGAATAGAGATGTTAATAGTTGTGGGACAGTGAAACTTGGTTATTAAGATATGATACTGGTTTGTTGTTCAAGTTTTTACATTATAACATTGTCCTCATCTAGTACAAGTTCAGTGTTTTGTTGAGCTTATTTGATGTTTCATTTTGTGTGGAACCTAAGAAAGAGTCTCATTTACATGCTATTGTGTATCATTATCTGGGGCTGGATTACACCTTTTGGTTTATTTTTCCAACTTTGCAATGGATGTATGACCCTTTTCACAATCTTTCCAATTTTCCATGAGAGGAAGCTGTTAACTATTCAGATTGCTGTTTGGCGCTGTTAACTATTCAGATTCCATGAGAGGACGTTTATTTTTAATGTTTTGGATGGTTGGTTATTAAAATATTTTTAACTATTCAGGTTGTATTAAACATGGATGTAGGTTGTTTAGAATTTTTTTGGGGAAAAAAAAAAGAAGAAAATATTTGGCCACCAAATATTTTGGTAGCCAAATACATAGTTGGAATTTTTTGGCTACTAATAATTTAGTAGCAAAAACATTTGGCGACTAACATATTTGGTAGCAAAAAGTAATGAATAGTTGGTTAAAATTTTCATGTAGAACTTTTAGTGGCTAAAAAATTAGTAGCCGAAATGTCACTATTGCCGACTAACGAAAATTTAGTAGCCAAATGCTTACTTTTGGCTACTAATATTTTGGTAGCCAAAACATAACCTTTGCCGACTAATGAAAATTTAGTAGCCAAATGATTACTTTTGGCTACTAATGTTTTGGTAGCCAAAACATAACCTTTGCCGACTAATGAAAATTTAGTAGCCAAATTCTTACTTTTGGCTACTAATGTTTTGGTAGCCAAAACATAACCTTTGCCGACTAATGATAATTTAGTAGCCAAATGCTTACTTTTGGCTACTAATATTTTGGTAGCCAAAACATAACCTTTGCCGACTAATGACAATTTAGTAGCCAAATTCTTACTTTTGGCTACTAATATTTTGGTCGCCAAAACATAACCTTTGCCGACTAACGAAAATTTAGTAGCCAAAACGTTCACTTTTAGCGACCAAAAATAATTTAGTCGCCAATACTATCGCCGACAGGGTATAGGCGACCAGTTTGGCGACAAAAAATTTTGGTCGCTAAATGGTTTCGGCGACCAAATTTTGGACTTTTGGCGACCAATATTTTGGTAGCCAAAAGTGACATTTCTTGTAGTGTAAGTTTTCACTATTTCAATAACACAAGGGACAAACCTCTTTCTAGAGAGGTAAACTGAAATAGTTTTATAATTAATAGGTCCAAATAGTAAAGTGATAACTCATAACATAATTACAAATAAAAATGATCAAAATGGTTAATCACATTGAATTTAATATGGAGAAACTCAGTTGGAAGTATAGCCAAAACCACCACTAGTTGTCAAAGTGGTACAATCATTTGAGTATTTACTATTTTTATACCTTTTTGATTAATAAGTCATATACATTTGATTTTATATCAATTTTGTTTTTTTGTTTTTTTTTTGTTTTTTTAGTTGGCTTTCCTGTCTTCATTTATTGTCATTGTCATTCTCATTGGCCCTTTCTGGTTATACTCTGACAAGCTTTGATGAGATGATGACTTCAACAATGCAAAATTTTCTCATTTTGATTAGGATGCTTAACCAAGTTGTGCAGGGTCACATTGAATCCTAATGCAATGCTTAATTAATATGACCAAAAGTCCTTTCCATGTGCCCACAATGAAAACCCAAATATGTAATGGAATGGAGCCATTGAAAAGTTGAATGAACATACATATTAAGAAAAATGCTTGAGCGCATTAATTTGGTAATCTCGATCTACTCATAATAATTTGAGCGCATTAATTTGGTAATCTCGATCTACTCCTAATAATATGGAATGAAAACCTTATTAGAGATCAAAACAGAAGTGCTATATTAGGAAATGTAGCATGGTTAGGGGTTCATGTGCCAATCTTGATACTCTCATTCTGTTTGGTTTTTATTTTCAAAATTCACTTTTCAGAAAATTTTTACTTTTTCGTTTTTTATATTTTTATGTTTTTACTGAATTTTTTTAATATTTTAAACAAATTTTTTAATTTTTAGACAAACCTAACATAAATACATTTAAAAAGTATAATATTTGTGAAAAAAATATTTAAAAAATTCATTAAATACCAAAAATACAAAAAAAGAAAAGAAAAGAAAATTCAGTACATTTTTCATATTTTTGTGTATTTTTTTAATTTTTTAAAATAAATTTTTACAAATATTTTACTATTTAGATACATCTGAGTAAGGTGCATCTAAAAAAGTAAAAAACATTGCTTAAATTTTTAAAAATATTCACTAAAAATAAAAAATACAAAAAACAAAAAACTTAATTTGTAAAAAATTAAATTCAAAAAATTAAAACTAAAGAGATTGACGGTCTCCTCCCACACCTCTTGGACCCTATAACTGCTAACTTAATTTTTATTGCATAGCATGTGCTATATATCTTGTAAATTAAAAATATATGGAGATGAAGATAAAAGAGTTGCATATAAAGGTACAATTTTGTGAAGATTTTATTTTGTTAATGGATTTTACTAATGCAAGAAGGCGGTTGTTTAAGGTTTTTTCAGTTATGTTTTTTTATTTTTTTTGTTCTTTTGTTTTCATTTTTTGAAAAACGTATATAGATGTGTTTGTCTGTCAACACCCCACCACCCTCTTTTTAGAGAAAAGCGGAACAATGTGAAAAGGGGAAATATGAAAATTGCTACAAATGACACTAATGTTTATGTTTGATCAAGAACTTGAAAAAGGATTTGTATAACAACAAAAAAATAAAATAAAAAGGCAATGTGAAAAAAAGAAGAAAGAAATTTCATTCATTTTTTACTTTTTATATTTATGATGCAAACAAAATCTAAACTGCTCACACAATAAGACTTGATTTGGTACCAAAATAGCAAAGAGACTTCTAACAATGATATTCATAATCAAAACATAATTTAGGAGTTGTTTGAGGTATCCTAAATAAGTGCACTTTTTGTCTTTTTGGACTAAAAAGTTGAGGGAAAAAATATAGATGTTTGGATTAACTTTTTAACTTTTTATGAAAAAATGTGTATTAAAAAATTGTATAAATTAGTGTGTAGGGAAAAATTAGGATTGAGAATTGTGCAGCCTTACTTTTTGACTTTTGGTGAATAGTGATAACTTTTTAACTTTTTAAGTAACTTTTTGACTCTTTGACTTTTTTTCAACTTGCCAAACTTGGCCTTAATAAACTTTGTTTTACAAATTTGCATTATATGCATGCTTGGAATTTCATTTTCAACAAACCAAAAGATGCTTCTAAACTAAGACGCATACAATTTGAACCAACTTATAATTCTAAACACTGAAAATCAACAGTATGTACTGCTACTACCATAGAAATAAAAATGCAGAAGAAATCCAACTAGCTATTACATAATATAATGATATCATCAATCAATTATTTCAGAAATGTCGAAAAACTGAGATGTGAGAAATCATCAACCTCTATCCATAAATCATCAACCTCTATCCATATCCCTCGCGGATTGTATAAATATGCAGCAATATGAATTCATCACGGGTCACCAATTTTTTGTAGCCTTGCCATCCTTGCCCATCTCAATGGCTCCATTAGCTGGGTAATCAACTTCGGTTATGAACCTCGACCAGAACCAATGTTCCTTCCATATAATTACCATTTCTTCAATTGGTATGTTCTTTGTCTCGGGCACGAAGAAGAACACGAAAATGGTCATCACCACCACGAAGAACGCGAAGAAGATGAACAAACCAAACTTCAAGTGGCAGAGCATTGTCAAGAAGACTTGAGCGACCGCAAATGTGAAAATCATGTTGACTGACACGTTGATACTCTGTGCTGCTGAACGGATTTCGAGTGGGAAAATTTCACTAGGTACTAACCAACCAAGAGGTCCCCATGACCACGCAAAACCGGCAACATAGATACATATGAAAAGCACCACAACAATAGCATACCACTTTGGCAAGTCACCCGGGTTCCCCTGGACTCCGAACTTAGCACCAATGCAAGCCGCAACTGCAATCTGTCGTAACAAAAATTAAATCAAATAAATAACATGTAAACATAACCAAAAAAAAGAAAACACGAAAAACAAAATAATACCTGACAAAGGAGCATTTGAGTACCCCCCTCGAGGAATAAAAACCGTCTTCCCCACTTATCGACACCATAAATTGAAACTAGTGTTGCGAGAACATTCACACCACCAGTGATCACAGCTGACATGAGTGAGGCATTGCTTCCAAAACCAATAGTTTTGAATAAGACCGGTGCATAGAACATAATGACATTAATGCCGGTGAGTTGTTGGAAAAAGGGAATGAGGATGGCCATGGTCAGCTGGGGCCGATATTTCCTTTGCAAAAGGTTTCTCCATGGATGTTCCACCTTCTTAGATGCCTCGCTAGCCGCGACAAGATCATTGAACTCCTCATCAACATCATCAACACCGCGAATTCTTTGGAGTTTAGATTTGGCTTCATCGGTCTTGCCACGCTCTATCATCGAGTTGGGCGTCTCAGGAAGGATTAATGATCCGATCGTGATAATGAGGGCAGGGACCACCGCGCCCCCCAAGCTCAACCGCCATCCCCAACCGCCTTTGATCTTGGCAAAAAAGTAGTTCAACACATTGGCTATCAATATACCGATTGTGATCGACAATTGAAACCCTATGTTGAGTGCACCACGGTACTTGTATGGAGCCATTTCGGAGAGGTATAGTGGCACAGACTGTAATTACAAATCAATAACAATGTTTTAGTACTTAAATTAATTCAAATTAAAAACAAATTAAGAGTAACTAATTATTAATCTCATTACAAAATTGAATAATAAATTAAATGAGTTTTTGGGGAAAAACAAATAACAAAAACAAAAAGTGTACCACATGTTCTTGTCATGTTCTAAGAATAGATATTAAAATGTTATTTTCAACCCAATCAAGAAAAACAAAACACAGCACAGCACACTTGACATATTTAAAAAAAAAGAAGAAGTTGTTTTCAAATCAATTTCAAAATTTTTGTTTCTATTCAATGCCGTTGCATTTACGAGTAAACTATGGCGTAAAAGGGGCACACAGAGTCATGTCCAAAGAAAAACAAGGCACATGTAAAGACTTCAAATAAATATCACTAAAAAAAAAAGTGTTTTTGATTTTAATCATGGATTAATTTTTTTATTTCAGGTATTGACTTGACTTGTGAGGACTGGTAGTACTACAGGGTTAGATTTGAGATTTCCTCCTTGCAATTCTCCTTGCAACAGCTGAAATCTGCCGTTGCAACATCCAACGGCTGATTTCAAAGAAGATTGCAATGAGAAGTTCCAAGGAGGGGATTCCAACTCACAGGGTAAAGCAATAAAGCAATATGAAAGAGGATTCAAATCAATCGTCAATTGAAGATAGAAGTTTAGTTTGATAAAGATGACTTGGAAAAAAAAAAGTTGACTTGGAAAAATTAAACTCTGAGTTCCTAAAAATACATAAAAACTTCAGAATGTAGGCTTTGTAATAAAATAAACATTAAAATTTCAATTTTAACAAATTAAATTTAAATTTTTGATTTATTTTCAATATAAATCATTTTGAATAATTTTAGTAGATAAAATTGACCAAAAAAAATATATTTTAGTTGTTAAAATTAATTTAACATGTAAGAGTATAATAACTAAAATATTATTTTTTTGTCAATTTTACTTAATAAAAATAGACAAGTAATTTAGATTTAAAACGAATTATAATATTAAAATATAAATTAACAAAATTCAAAATTTACAACTTAATTTGTTAGAAATGACGAATTTGAGTTTTTTTTTTCTTCTCAAATAATTTCATCTTATCATTGATCTGAAAAACCAGAAAGAAAGAGACAAGTCAAAGGCTTGGTTTAAGAATAGATTATTTTAATAATTTTTTTAATTTTTTAAATATATATATATATAATATAAAAAATAATATGACAATTCATAATTTTTTAGCTAAAACTTCAGTCAAACAAGGCCAAAGTACATCAAAAAGTATGGAGAATTTAAAAGATCTGCAAAAGAAGATTACTTGGAACAAAGTATCAGACTGAATTTCTAGCACTTCAGTCCTTTGTTTTTGGATTACTAGTCAGATCTGAAGCAAATAGCCACATGTTTTTGTTTCAAAAACGAAAAAAAAAAAAACAAAACAGAACAAAATGCAATATTTGCTTCAGAAAGTACCAAAATCACTTTTGGAAAAGGAATTTTTTTTAACAGAAAACAAAAGATCTGGGAAGAATCAAACAAAGTACTTAGACACAAACTCTGCTGTGATTTTAGAAACCATTGAAACATCTGAATGCCTTGATCCAAAACACATCTTTTGGTTTTAAGAATCAGAAGAAATGCAATATTTGCTTCAAAAAATAGTTTCAGAGAATGAAGAAGACAAACAATGATTAAAAAAAAAAAAACCATATATAACAAGACAAACACAAAACAAAAAGAGATCTAGGAAGACTCAAACAAATTCCAAAAACACATACTCTGGTTTTTAAAAACAAAAACCAAAACAGAAGGGAATATTCAAACATCATAGAGAGAGAGAGAGAGAGAGAGATCAGGGTACCTGATTGGCGAATCCGATGCCAAAACCAAGCAAAATACGACCGACGATTAGCATCCAGACAGCTTGAGCGAACCCATTAATGAGAGCTCCGGCGCAGAACAGTACACCTCCGAACAACATCGACAATTTTCTTCCCAATTTTCTCGTCACTGTCGAAGCAACAAGCGACGATAACAGAGCAGCCAAGTACAGAGAAGAAGTGAACATAGTGAGAGTGAAACTGTCAAATTTACAGTACTGGTTCGTCGAACTATCTGCCTGTTGTTTCCTATACACAGATGGAAAGAACTTCTTCAAGAACGAATCCATAGATGTCACTCCACCTGTAAATACACAAAACCCAAATCGAAAAAACCAAAACCCAGATCAAAAAAATTGTAGATAACAGTATACATTGATATATGCAGAATCAAAGAGCAGTGTATGTATGTGTACCGGAAATTCCGATATCGTAACCGAAGATGAGACCACCCATGGCTGCAACCATGCATGTTAGGGTGACATAGAGGGTGAGCTCACCGGGATATTCCTTTCCGGTACCAGGACCAGGGCCGAAACCGGCTGCTGGCATGTTTGGTTATCTGTTCCGGTGACCGGAGTAGAAAAGAGGGAGAGGGGGATTGTGAAGAGGCACAGTGGTGGAGAAAACAGAGAGAGAGAGAGAGAGAGAGAGAGGGGGAGAATGGTAGAGTATTGGCATGGAAACGTCATATATAGAGAGAAGGGTTATACCAAAGGGTTATTTTGGGTATGGGGTTTTTTTTTTTTTTTTTTAATTTTTTTATTTATTTAATTTTTTTGTAATGAAAATATGTATAAAAAATAGAAAATAATATATAAGGCTAACTTTTTAAATCCAGTGATATGTTAAGAAAATGATTGGTTGATAATTAATACGTTACTGAATTTAAAAATTAGGTCTAATTTTTTGGCCAAAATAGCAATGCACATGAAAAATAGAGAAATAATATAATAAAAATAAACCAATAAACATCTTATTTGAGGTGTTTTCAAACCAAGCCTAAAGAGTCTCTCATGACATTTGTGAGTTTGATTTTTACAAGTATGATAACTCAACACTATAGAGTTATAATTAAAAAATAAACAAGTTATAATTAAACAACATATAAAGTATAATTAAAAAGTTGTTGGATAAAAACTAAAATAATGTTATAATTAATATTACAATGAATCATAATTAATATAACAATAAATCATAAAAGTCATAACTAATGGTATAAAAATTTTCATTTTTTGAATAAATTGTAAGTATATTTCTCAAGATTTATTTAAAATATAAATTATCCTTGTGATTGTCAAAATTACAAATACGTTGTTGTTAAAATTTGTCATTTAACACAACTGACTAGAAAAAATAAAATTTATGACTATCTTCTTATACAATAATAAAATTATTAAAACTATTAATTAAAAATATCATTAAAATTTATTAATTGACTTAGTAATTTTAAATAAATTTGAAGAAATGTATTTATAATTTTTTTATTTTTTTTAAAAATAATTTACAAGTCAACTCTTTAGACTTATTTTTTAGATCCAATGATGTGTAAGTGATATGATTGCTTGATAATTAGATAATGTATGAAAGACAGTATTGTCTTAAATATTTTAATTAATTGCTATATAATTAAATTTGAAAAATAAATTTAATTTTTAGACCTGTATGCCAATGTTTTTATTTTTCATTTTTTATTATTGAGAGAGAGACAAAGTTATTTATGTTTTTTTTTTTTATATATAGAATGAAATGGGGAGTAAAGCTTAGCTGTGTGTGTAATGATGGTTTGATTATTGAAGAAAGTAGATAAGATTAAACGTGGACGTGATCTGTCCGAAAAGTTGAATTTGAATAAACCCATCGGACGGTGGGAAACGAGTTGCTGGTGCGGCTGTGAGTCAAATACGGGGATAGATGAATGGAGCTATTATGTGACTCGTATATTGCCCACTGACTTATAATTTGATTGGTCCGTCTAAAAAAAGTAAACTATGTTAATAAAAAATAATCAAAAAAATTTAAATCAAAAAATCAAACAAAATTTAGGAGAATTACAAAGGTTTGACTCTTGTGCAAAATTAATTTTTAATTTTTAATTTTTTAATTTAAATTCTAAATTTTTGATATGTTTTCAATTTAAATTATTTGGCTATTTCGTTAAGTAACATTTGTAGAATAAGGGGTTGTTTGGGGTATCCTAAATAAGTGTACTTTTTGACTTTTTGAACTAAAATATTGAGAGAAAAAAGATAATTGTCTGGATTAACTTTTTGATTTTTTATGAAAAAATGTGTATTAAAATATTGTATAAATTAACAAAATTACAATTTTACCCATATAAATCCACGTGTATGTCAGTATGAATCTGTGTGTATAGGAAAAAGTTGGAAATTTTTTTTTTCCTGCTCTTTTCCACCGTGGTCTAGTACAATATTTGAAACTTTGTTTTTTTGTTTTTTATTTTGTTTGGACGTGTGTAGCAGTGATGCATGTCTCCATCAATCATATAAAAAATTGTTTTTAAATTTTTTTTTTTTGCTTTGGACCCTTGATGTGTATTGTTTTGATATAATATTTTATTTTTGTTTTTTACCATTAAAATATTGTGAATAATGTTAATTTTTTTACTTTTTAGTAATTTTTTAACTTTTTATCTTTTTCTCAGGATGCCAAACTAGGCCTAAATATTTTAGTCATTAAACTAAATAAAAAATGATATTTTAGATACATATATATTGAATTTTATAAGAAAAATATATATATATTTTAAGGAAAATCGGTTTAAGGTCCCTATCTAACTTTTAGTAACGGATTAGGTCCACAATGTGTTCTTTTATAGCCTAAGGTCCCTCAATGTTATTTTAGAGTGTAAAATACCTGTCTTACCCTTGTTTATAATATACGTTGTTTTGAATTTGGTAGCTAAAGATCATATTGATATTTTGTGGGAGATTACGTGAGGATGAACTTGACGATTCAGATTTTTGTGGAGATTTTCTAGGGTTTTTATAGGTGTTGAAATCCTGTTCGTTGTTTGTAGGTGTTGAAATCCTGTACGAATTGAAATCATGTTCGTTGTTTGTAGGTGTTGATCGATCGTGTAGGAGTTGAAATCTGGTTCATTGTGTTTGATTTGATTTCATGTGGAGTTGAATTAGATAAGTTTTCAATTTTTGATTTGATTTGATCGTGTAGGTGTTGAATTAGGTTTTTGTTTTTTGTTTTGATCAATGTAAGATGGACGAACTCAGTGTAGTTGTTTTTTATTTTTAAAATTAATTTTTCATTATCTGTTATTGATGAATTTTCGATGGAGTTGATTTTGATTTTTGGAGTTGCTTTTTCATTCTCTGTTAACATGCTTATGAGTTGCTTTTTGGTGCTCTGTTTTTCTGCGTTTTTATGCTATGTTTTTTGTTCACTTTGCATTTTTTGTGTAGTGCAGAGAAAATTGCAGGTTTGTTACTATAATTGAACTCAAATCACAGAGAAAATTGTAAGCTTGTAGTGCAGTGAAAATCACAGAGAAAATTGTAAGTAGGCAGAGAAATTTACAGACGTAGCAATAGAGTAGTAAGTGTTTTGTTTTTTTTTAAATTTTTTTTGAATTGAATGTTTTGTGAACATAACAGATCTTCTCTGTGATTTTTTTATGTGCTTGTGTTTAATATATTTTTACCTCTTGATGTTAATGTGTTTTTGTTTTTGTTATATTGAAAGTGAATATAAGTTCACAAATTTCTCTGGACTTTTCTTTGTAGTCCAGAGAAAATCATATGATTGTATTACAAATTTCTCTGGACTTATATGTTGTGTTTTTATGTGTTTTTATATGTTTGCACTTTTCAAAGTTTTCTGATATGTTTTCTTTGCACTTTTCATTTTTTTTTTTTTTTTTGCACTATTCATGTTTCTGGACTTTTCTTTGTAGTATAGAGAAAATCGTAGGTTTGTTATTATAATCCAATGAAAATGATAGAGAAAATGTTAAGCTTGTAGTTGAGTGAAAATCACCCTTGAAGTTGGTGTCTTGATCTTGATGCTTATTGCTTCTTCAACTTGAACTTGTTTTTTTTTGTGGTGTTCTAGTGCTACTACTGCATTTTGATCTAAGATCATAAGACGCAGACACAGAGACTTTTGGTTTCTTTTTCGGGATTTGTGGGGTTGTGCTGCTTCTGCGCTTTGCCATTTCTATAGAATGAAAACATAAACATTAAATCCCAGAGAAAATTACAAGGTAGCAATGATTACACAACAGAGAAATTTTGAGGAAATGTAGCATTGAACAAAATAAACATGCCAGAGAAAATTAGACACAAGACATAAACATAATGTGGCCAGAGAAAATTATAAATGCTGCCAGAGAAAATTAGACACACAAGTAAGAAAAGTAATTTGGCTAGAGAAAATTATAAATGCCAGAGAAAATTAGACACACCAATAAAGTAGTAAGCCACAGATAATTTGCTTGAGAAAATAATGAAGAAACATAAACATGCCAGATAAAATTACACAATAGAGAAACACAAACGTAGCAAGCCAGAGAAATTTACAAAAACAAGAATACAAGAAGCTTCAATAAGAAGTTCCGAATGCACAGAAAGCAGTTCAATTTTGACAGTTGGAAGGAAAGCAACCCATCATCAGTTGGAAGCAAAGAAATTCTGGATTTCCAAAGAATTTCTCTGGATTCAACCCAGAGAAAATCCAAATTTCTCTGGTCCAGAATTTCTCTGGAACGATAAAACTCTGATTTGATCAATTTGTCTTTGGTTTTGCTGCTGCTGATTCAATCACAATTTCCTGCACAAACAAATTAATAGTTCTTCTATGAGTTTGTGATAGATTTTCTTTAAACTTAATGCTATGAATTTCTCTGGGTTGAATCCGGAGAAAATTCAAATTTCTCTGGATCACTTTAAGCCTTCCTCTACTGCTGCCTCTTCCTCAAGCTTCTTTTTCCAATATTCTTCAAGTAGGGGTCCAAATATTGCTTTTCTAGAAACAACTCCAATTCTACTAAACCCAAAAAATCAAAAGACGTTATATTCAACACTCAGAGAAATTTTGAACCTGAAGATGTTATATTCAACACTGGATATATATGTGCTGACATTGTATATATATATGTATGTATCATATATATATATATGTTTGCAACCATAGATAAGATAGCTAAGAGTGACTGTTTGATTATGGTTGCAAATGGTCTTAATTGATTAATTATCATATATATACTAGTCAAGACAGTAAGCAACAGATTGTATATATATATGTATGTATCATATATATATATACATCTATCAACTCCACTCCACTCTGTTTGTTTACCCAGAAAATCAAATTTGCCAAACTTAGTGCTTTTGTTTTGCTGAATTTGTTTTTGTACTCGCCGAAAAATACCCAACACCAGTACCAGCATCACAAAGGAGAATATCCAGTAGACATGTCAAAAAAATCAACTCATCTAAAGATGAACAGACGTAGGGTATTTTGGTCCAAGAAATTGATAAAATGCGCGGGTATTTTGGTTAGGGACCTGAGGCAGTATTACATTTTTTAATGTCCTTTATACAGAAAATTGTTATTATTAGGGAGCTTAAAAAAAAAACCCCTATTTTTTAATCAATTTTACTTAACAAAAATAAACGAATAGTTTAGATTGAAAATAAATTAAAATTTGTTGTTGTTGTTGTTGTTGTTTTTTTTTTTTTTTTTTTGTTTTGTTTTTTTTTTTTTTTTTGTGATTGTCTCAAAAAATTTAAGCACACACAAATAATAATTAAAAAAATTTCCCCACTACTCCATTTTTTGTATTTTTTATTTTTTGGGTAAAAAGTCAAACTCCTTTCTAAACAATTCGATTTCTTTTCATCTCATTTAGTTTTAAAAAAATCACTTTTCAAATAAGTGCTAATTATAGTTTAAATAATACTATAATTTCATAAATTTTTACCTAAAGGTAACGACTTTAGGGCTCAAATTCATTTCATAGTTAGACTCCTCTAACATCAATTCTGTAGCGATCCCGATTTCGATCATTCTTTCATGTTTTGCCACTTTGACTGGGGCATTCGGGGGTCGAGTTGGCCGGTCAGCTCGCGGGGGTCCAGGGGGCAGCACCCCTTAGCGGGTCCAAGGGTGGCGCTCCGGCGGGGGTCGAGCTGCCCGGCCAGCTCGCGAGGGTCCAGGGGGCAGCGCCCCCTCAAAACAAAAATGCAAAACACATTCGAAGTTGCTTGTTCAGTGTCGGGAGTTGAACTGAGAGAATTTCGGGCCGCACATGCGGAAAATAGGGCAGGGGGCTGAAGCACACTGCTAAAAAGGCAGGTGCGAGAAGTTAGGTAGATCCGAAATGTTTCCTTTTCTTCTCTCTTTGGGCTAATTGAATGTCACTTTTTGTATATCTCTCTCTCTCTAAAAACATTTCATCTCCCTTCTCTCTACATTTCCTACCAAAAATCTCACCAGATCTTTGATTTCTTCAAATGCATTGGGATTTAGATCAAAGTTCTTCATCAAAGTTAGTTGTCTAGGCGAGAGTTACGTTGTGTACGGTGGAGATCGAGTTTCATCGGCGTTGATTTTAGAGTTTTCAACTTATTTCTTCTTCAAACTTGAGGTAGGGATTTTTTTTGAGTTATATATATATTTTAGCAAAATCTAGATGATTTTCGAAATCATCCTTTGATAGCTTCTGAAAATTTATTTTGATTTAAGAAGTTGAGCAATTTTCAAAGTGGGTTTGTAACAAGTCCGCGAGGGACCTCGCGCGTTACAGTTCGGACTCAATTTGTGTCGGTTCTTAATCTTGAATCAAAGAGTCCAAATCCGGCAAATCGTTTTGAGAAAAACAGATTTTTGAAAGAAGTGTCAAACATGGGCTGCTTTGCCAGATACAGAGTCGCCACCTAAATATTTTTTAACGGGGAAATTTAGGAAACCCTGACTCGGTGCCAAAGGCCACGTATCCGTCATCACCAAAGTTGCCTCGGCTCGGGAACTTGGGTACGATTGGAGAAGGTCAGCTATGAGCACCCCCTCTCGCCCAATCCGAAGATCGGCCTCTACTAACCGTGATATCTTATTTTGAAAACGTTATGTGTTCTTATTCCGGTTATTAGCCTAGAATTACTATGTTATGCGCACAGCAAACAAGTATAGACTAGATTGCCTAATTTGGAATGGAACATTGCATATCCGTTTGTTTGGAAAACGCTTTGGAATTTGCTACTCGCAAGTAGGCTAAAACACGGATTTCAATGAGTTGTTCCAACTCAAACAATCCAACCTTCACCCACAGGCATTCAAGCAGTTATATCACATAAGCAACTAGCCTCATGGTAATCATGCTGTCATGGTAACACTCACACACTTGCAAGGATGCTAAAGCATAAAAGCTCACCTAGCACTCCAAGCCAAAACAGAAACTAGTTAGTAATCATATGCATGATCCTAGTTCATGTTAAGATGGCTAATGCAACACATACAGGATGCAACTAGAATAGGCTCGGCTATCCTAAAGATGGCATGTGAAATGCTGCAACTAACAAGTACTCAACTTGGAATTGAAATACAAGTGCAGTTAGCATGATGTGCCGAGCCCGGTGCATGCAAGACAAATATATGGATGCACGCATGCATAGCATAAGGTATGCTAAAATAAATATGCCCTAGTACTAACCATTGAAAGCAGGTAAGTAAAAGGGAGAAAGAAGTGGGGGTTGGAAGACATACACACACTCACCCACACTTATTACAAATTCACTCTCGCTCGGAGGGACCAAAAGAATATACAAATTAATTAACCTACAAGCTAATTAATTATTACAGACCACTTAATTAATTAACAAATTAACTAAGCTAAGGAAAGCAGTAAAAGGCCTCGGGAAACGGGTCCAATGCATGCGTGCTCGGTTTTGGTCAGAAATCCGCCACCATGCTCAAGTTGCCTCTGTTTTCCCTGCTCTGCTCCTCTGAAAATTGCACAAGTCCCAAGGTGCACTCTCTGGACATTGGGGGACACCACCGGCTGAGGGGATTGACCACCGGCCATGGATAATGGTCACCAGCCACAAAGTTGCTCCATCGGCCAAAAATGATGGCCGGTCGGCACTGAAGATGGCCGGCCAGCCCAATCTTCCTGCAAAAACTGGTTTGACAGCAGCAGAGGGCAGAACTTGGCATGGCAATACATTTCAAGCAATGTATGCACCAACCACACTCTTTATCATGTCCATGACTCAAAGGAGGATGTGCCTCGATTCTCGGACCACCAATCGTGCATTTCAATGCATGATGGCCCAAGAAACCAAGTAGGCAACTTCAATTTCAAATGAAATGCAAACCAAATAAACACACAAGAAGGCCTAACCTCTATCATACTCACTTCAAGAGGTCAAGCATGCATGCTTATGCAATGCAATCCTAAGCATGTGAGCCTGAGTGTGCAACATGGAAATGCAAAGAAGCAAGCATGCAACAATGCGAATGATGGTCTTCTACCAATTTAGGCAGCCCTCAAATAAGCCTAAAACAGTGGCCAACATGCTCAAGAATGAAGGCAAAATGACATGCGAGTATGCATGCACACAAGGACCAACACTTAAGCATTAAAGAACAACTCTCAAGCACACTTAAGAGGATGCAAACATGGACAAATGGCATGCATAATAAGCTCTGAATATGCATGAATTAGAGGTGCCAAACTGTAGACACCCCATTTTTGACCGACCTTAAGACTCAGACGTCACCGGTTGAGCGCTCGGTGATGTTGCATACTGTGCTCGTTCAGAAGTCTCAGAGTCGCGGCCGCGTGCCCTGCCTCCGGACCTCCGAACCATCTTCTCTACCTTGCCTCGGTTTGCGAACCAGGCCCAGTTTTCTCTGTTTTCTTTCCTAAGGGAAGGGAGTGGTCCCGCAGATTATCTCCCGGTGGCCGTGAGCTACTTTTCGTGGCCGTAGGCCATTTTGCCCATTTCGGAGCCCGGTTCCCGGTTTTCGAGGCCGTTAGGCCGTGTGCCTCAGCTCGGGACCGCCCAACCATCTCCGCTTTCTCCGTTTTTTGGCGGAGACCTCTGTTTTAATGTTCCGAGGAACACTGGGGCCCCTGATGCCCACTTCGCAGCCGAACACCACTTCCGGTGCCCGGCGACCCATTTTCGGGACCCCAAACTGCGCGGTTTTGGTCCCGAGCATTCATTTCGCATCCATTTTCTCCGGTTTTTGGCAGGTATCTCTGTTTCGTCATTCCAGAGGACATTGGGGTCGCAGATACCCACTTCGCTGCTGAACACCACTTCCGGCACCCGCAGCTCATTTTCGGGATCCCGAGATGCTCGGTTTTGGCTCCGAGCGTTCATTTCTCATTAGTTTTTGTTCAAACTTGGCAGGTGCCTCTGTTTCAACATCAGGAAGATCACTGGGGGGTGGGAGGCCAGCAATTATCCCAGATAACCAGTTTCGCTCCTCCGGAGCCCGTTTTGCTGACTTCCGGGCCAATGTTGAACACCCTAGGGGTATTTTCTTCCAACCAAAGCTACATATCTGTGATGAGGGCATCTAGGAGGACCCTAAGGGTTGGTGGTCGGCCAGAAATTCAGGGTTTCATTTTTGGGCCTCTCCTTCAAGCTCTATGTTGTGGCTCCTGCTTCAGTGTTGCCAATTTCCGACCTTGGAACCTTGTTCTACACATCTTGGAGGACACTTTGGCATGGTGGTCGGCCAGCAATGGATGGTTTCATTTTTGGGCCTCTCCTTCAAGCTCTATGTTGTGACTCCTGCTTCAGAGTTGCCAAATTCCAACATTGGGGTCTTGTTCTACACACCTTGGAGGACACTTTGGTTTGGTGGTCGGCCAGAGATTTTACTGTTCATTTTTTGGGGGTGGCCGGCCGGCCATGGTGAGTGGCTGGCCGACCAGGTGGGGTGGCCGGCCGGCCACCTCCCACAAATTTACCTGGCCGGCCAGCTTCCTGCCTTCCAGCCTGTCCCAGCTGTCCGGATATTTTCCAGCATATCCCGGGGCATCCGGGGGATATTTCGGGAGGGAAAGATTGGGTGCTTTCCCTCCCCTTTTACACCCCATTTCTTGTCTATTTATTGGGCCCTCCCTCTCCTTCTTCAAGGTTGGAAAAACTTGTCTCAAGAACACTTCTCCAAAAACCTCCATTTCCTTAGCTTAAAACTCCAAAAAAGCTTCAAGTGTCAAGGCCATTCCTTCATCAACACCTAGCCTCACCATCCCTACCATCATTTCAGCAGCAAGGAGGTAAATTTCAGAGGTTGAGAAGCTACAAATCAAAGCCAAGAAGCAAAGAAAGACAAGTCTTCAAGGGTGAGTATTCAAAACCAACTTTTAGGGCTTTTTCTTGGTTCATTTTTATACTCTAATTGGTTGAGAATTGGGGCTCCGACCCCTACTGCTTTTGTGCTTTTTTTGAGCCCCTCTACAACTTTGTAGAAGGGCTCAACTTCATTTGATGCTTCTATGATACACTTGTTTCAATACCTAGCTTTTATGCCATTTTCTTGCATGCTAGTTTTGGTCTATTTGTGTTTGTTTCTAGGGGTCCGACCCCTACTTCTTTTGTTCTTATTTTGAGCCCCTCTACAACATTGTAGAGAGGCTCAACCCCATTTGGTGCTTGTATATACCACCTCCTTCAATATTCATCAAGTGTGCCACTTTTTGCATGTAATTTTGACCTATCTCTATTTGTTTTTGGGGCTTCGACCCCTACTGACTTTGGTCTTATTTTGACCCCCTTTACATATTCCATGAAGAAAGTTTTATCATTTGGTGTGTGCATTGCATGTCTCATGATATAGCCTATTTGGAAGCCTATTTTGCATGGATTTTATAGTATGTTTGTATTCTGATTTTGAGGATGTCATCTTCTGAAATTGTGCTTATTTTTATCTCATCTTCAATGTTGTAGAAGAAAGTTTGTCCATTTGGGGTTTGCATATGCCACTTGTCTCAATACTCCTCTTTTGGCCACTAACTTTGCATGTTATTGTTGATCTATCTATGCTTACATTTTGGCCAAGTTTGTTACTGAAATATGCCATATTTGGGACTGCCTTGCCACTGTTCTTGCTGTCATGATCATATTTTGCATGTATAGTATGGCTATAGGCCATTTCGGGGCTTAATTTCACATTTCCGGGATGAATGCATGCTTCGAGTGTCCTTTCGAATTGTTTCGGGGCTGTTTTCCCCTTTATTTAGGTGCTGAAATTCCATTGCCATGCTTGCATATCATTCCCTATGCCATTTGCATCTTTTTTTGCATTGCCTCGGTTTGCGTGCCAATGGGCACGCACTTCGAGGCACCTCATTCTTATCATTCCGGCAGCCTATGTGAGCGTGGCTGAGGCTATCTCATGTTGGCGTAAGCCCAATTTGCATTTTCATGCTTGTATGCCATTGCCTCGGTTTGTGTGCCCGTGTGCACGCATTTCGAGGCACTTTGTTTTTACCCGACGGCAGCCTATGTGAGTGAGCTGAGGCTTTCCCATGTAGGTGTAAGCCCATCGTTGCATTCCGTATGCCATTTCATCGCATATCATCGCCTCGGTTTGCGTGCCTGTGGGCGCGCATTTCGAGGCACTTCGGTTTTATCCGATTTTGCATCGCATATCATCGCCTCGGTTTGCGTGCTTGTGGGATCGCATTTCGAGGCACTTCGATTTTATCTGATTTTCTCATTTTATCATCGCCTCGGTTTGCGTGCCCGTGTGCACGCATTTCGAGGCACTCTGTTTTATCCGCTTGGCATTGCGTATGCCTCTGCCTCGGTTTGCGTGCCTGTGGGCGCGCATTTCGAGGCACCTCTATTTTATCCGATTTGCACTTCATATCATCGCCTCGGTTTGCGCGCTGGTGGGCACGCACTTCGAGGCACTTCGGTTTTATCCGATTTTATCATTTCATCATTGCCTCGGTTTGCGTGCCCGCGGGCACGTACTTCGAGGCACTTCGGTTTTATCCGATTTGCTTTTCATACATCGCCTCGGTTTGCGTGTCCGCGGGCACGCATTTCGAGGCACTTCGGTTTTATCCGATTTTCTCATTTGCATCGCCTCGGTTTGCGTGCCTGTGGGCGCGCATTTCGAGGCACCTCTGTTTTATTCGATTTGCATTTCATATCATTGCCTCGGTTTGCGTGTCCGTGTGCACGCATTTCGAGGCACTCAGTTTTTTTTATCCGATTTGCATGTCATGCCATCGCCTCGGTTTGCGTGCCCGCGTGCACGCTTTTCGAGGCATCTTATTTTCATCTCATTTTCACAGCATTGCGCATGCTAGGGTTGTATGTCAGTTGCATTTCACGCATATCATGCATATTGCACGGGAAACGAGGCACGTTTCGTACTCCGAGTGACGAAACGGGTCTCAATTCCCAAGTCACCGACACTCCGGATTACCTAATGATGGAGTTAGGTTTTGTTGTAGCATTCATCTGCATTCATCCCATATTGAGTTGTGCAATTCGGTTCCTCGGTCATCATGCATCGATATGCGTGGTTGGTGGCACGAGGATCGAGGCATGCATATATTTGTGAAATACATTGCTATGCCCTTTTCCTGCTCTCTGTTGCAGTAACATCAAGAATCAGCACCTTTTCGGAGTCTGGCACGCATTTCGAGAAAAATTGCAAACAGAGGCGAATTGGGGCATCTCAGTGGATTTCCGCGCCAAGCAGCCCAACATACATCATCCATCAGAAGCAAGGCAGTCCCTGGCTTGCACGCCAGTTTTACAGCCTTTATCAATTAATTTGTTAATTAATTAGAATTTTGTAATATTCGGACTGTATATTCGGACTGTATATTCTTTTATTCGGACTGTATATTCTTTTATTCGGACTGTATTATTTATTCGGACCCTCTGCGCGAGGGCATAATTGTAATAAGGGTGTGTGAGTGTGATGTATGTCTTCCAACCCCCATTTCTTTCTCCCTTTTATTTACCCGCTTTGGATGGTTAGATATAGGGCATATTTCAATTAGCATAACAGTATGACAGCATGTTTGCATCATTCATCCGTTTTGCACGCACCGGGCTCGGCGCATCATACAAACTGCATTTGTATTTCAATTCTAAGTTGAATACATGATAGTTGTAGCATTTCATATGCCATGTTTAGAATAGCCGAGCCTGCTATAGTTGCATCTTTGCATGTGTCGCATTAGACATTTCTGTATACTTAGGATCATGCATGATTTCTAATCAGTTTTCTGTTTTGGCTTGGAGTACTAGGTAAGTTTTATGCTTTAGCATCCTTGCATGCGTGTGAGTGACTGCCATGAAAGCATGCTTACCATGAGGCTATGTGCTTATGTGATATAACTGCCTTGAATGCCTGTGGGTGGAGGTTGAGTTATCTGAAGTGGAACAATTCATCAACTGTTTGTTTTAAGCCCACTAGATAGTGGCAAAATCTTTGTTTTCTAAGCCCACCTGAGGGTGGCAAATCCGCATTTTAGCCTACTTGCGAGTAGCACCATCAAACCATTTTCAAACAAACAAACATGAAATGTTTTGTTCCAATTCAGACGGCCCAGTCTATACTTGTTTGCTGCGAGCATCACATAGTAACCTAGGCTAATAACCGGAATAAGAACATACAATGTTTTCAAAAACAGATATCATGGTTAGTAGAGGCCGGTCTTTGACCGGGCGAGAGGGGGTGCTCACGATGTGACCTTCCCTAATCGTACCCAAGTTCCCGAGCCAACTTTGGTGATGACGGACACGTGGCCTTTTGGCACCGAGTCAGGGTTTCCTAAATTTCCCATTTTAAAATATTTAGGTGGCGACTCTGTTATCTGGCAAAGCAGTCCATGTTTGGCACTTCTTTCAAAAAAAATCTGTTTTTCTCAAAACGATTTGCCGGATTTGGACTCTTTGGTTCGAGATTTGGAACCGCAACACAAAATCGAGTCCGAACTGTAGCGAGGCCCCCTCGCGGGCGTTGTTACACAAACCAACTAATTAACACAAGCAATGCATGCTAGCATGATCAAAACTCAAGGCAAGCTAAAGGGGTATTGGACCACACTTAACAAAACCAAACATGGCATGAAAGGAATGACCAAAATCAGAGGTTTAGCAAGTTAAAACAAAGCTAAGAACACAATGACATGGTATCCTAGGGGCCTAAACATGATGGCATGCATGAAGGTATAAACATGGAGCATGAGATGACAACTTTACAAGGCATTAAAGGAACATCAAACGCAAGCATACAAGCACACCATGAGGTCTGAAATAATATGCCAAGTGGTTCCAAACCACTGAAACAAAGCAAGGATGGCATGCTAGAGGGGCCAAAGCTTAGGGCTTACAAGAGGGATTACATGGTAACTATTCAAAGCAAAGCATGAATGACTCAAATGACCTAAAACAGTCCCTTAGCATATCAAAACATGCATATAAGCTTCACAAAGCTTGGCCAAAACACAAAAGCATGGTAGTCTAAATGCTATGCGTGTATTGAGGCAAATCATGGCATTACAAGGCATGTATGCTAGACAAGCATGGTGTGCCAAAACCAACTAAAAACAGAGGCATATTATGACATAATAAGCATGAAAATCAACTAAGGCATGGCCAACACACACTTAGACTAGATGCTCCCTTAAGAGGCAAAAAAAGGCCCTTTCAAGGACAACAAGGAGAGGGGTGGCCCTCTCCTTCCTAGACCTCAAGGCACCATCCTCATCACTGAAATCTTTCAGTGGTGAGGAGGCCCAATCACAATGGTCCCGGAGCTCAACCAAAATGCACAAAATGGAGCCTTTCAAGGCTTAAGAGGGTCAAACAACCCCAAAGCTTAAAGCAACCTTAACCAACTATTTAGAGCACTAAAAATCAGAACTTTTATATGTTATACACAAAGCTCAAAAATAGATGCAAGGTAGGCAAAAATGCGATGCAAAAATGGGGAATAAAGGGACAAGTTCTTACCCTTGTAGACCCTCTTCACCAATGGTGCTCCAGCAGCTTCTTTAGGTTAAAATCAGTCTAAAACCTCCAAGAACAAACCTTTGGCTCCTCAGCAACTAAGGCAAGGTGTAATGGTAGGTTGTTTGTGAGCAAATCTAAGCCTAAACACACACAAAATGCAAAAGAGAGAGATATAGAGATAGAGGATATATGTAAACCCTAACCCTAAAGCTCAAGCTTTGAAAATGTTGTCTAAAATGTCTAACCCCTAACCAAGGGAGAAGGAGCTCTCTTTTATAGAGCTTTAGTCTTGTAAGCTTACAAGACAAGCTTCCTAAGAGGGAGATCCCTCCATACATGTGTATGGAGGGGAGCCAAGTGTGTGCCAGCTGCACAAAAATATCTGCAAAAGCAGATTCACAGTAGCCGGCCGGCCAAACATGCAATTGACCAAAAAAAGATAGCCGGCCGGCCATCTATAGTGCCGGCCTAGTGGCCGGCCGGCCAAACATTTGGCCGGTGGCAACAAGACACGGCCGGTGGCCTCAAGCCATGGCCGGTGATGGGTGGGGATGGTCTACAAGCCCTACCCTGCCTCTCAAAGGCAAAACACAAGTGTTTGATGCCAAACCAACCACAAAACAGTCGAGTCGAGAGGTCCTGAGACGAGGCGCGCTACCAAGGCTTCCAAGAACTCAAGATGAACACAAACAAGGGTGATCACTGAGTGTTTAATTAGTGACGTCCGAGTCTCGAGGACAGTCAAAAATGGGGTGTCTACAGTTGCCCCTCTTTGACAGAACTCGAAAGTCATAACAATGACGGGAGTGAATGTCAAAGCCCAGAGACGACCCATTTTTGACAAGGCCGAAGACTTAGACAAAGCATGCAAGACAAACAAGATATGCGCCCGAAGGCAGGGGCAAAATGCAAGACAATGCACAAAGCCAAACATAACTTATGATCATGCAAAGAAAGCTGTAATGAAGCATAGCATGCGACAGTTTTAAGCTAGCATACACCAAACTACACTATAATGCAGAAAGGATGTAAGAGAATTATGCAATTCTCGATACGTCTCACTCGAAGAATACAATACTTGTCCGAACCCGTCGATACGAGGCGAGGCGCGCTACCAAGGCTTCCGAACCCGTCGATACCCCCCAAGCAATCTGGACACGAGGTCGCCGACTCAACCGATCCGAGGATCTAGTTGACGGACATCCAGTGTTTCACTCACTACCCCCTGTTATCAGAAGGAGGCCGAGGAGGCACAGTATATCAGAGCACAGATCACCAGAACAGCAGTCTACTATAGTGTCAGATAGTCGGGTTGAGCTTCCTGTTTTCTGCTATAGAGATACGCCTGCCGGTTCTTCAAATGGAACAACAGAATACAGCTATGGAGGCGATGATGCGCCAGATGACTGAAAGCATGAAGCAAATGCAAGATGATGCTATCCGCCAGGCGGAATTTTCCAGACAACAGGCCGCTGTCATGGCCCAACAGTCTGAGTTGATCACCAGATTACAACAGCAGAACGCAGCGTCTGCCTCAAATCAGGCTCCTCCTCCACCCGGGGCCCCATTACCTGAACAACTACCTGCTGGCCAGAATGCCCCTCCAAACCCGCAAAATGCCCAGGCTGCCCAGAATACCCTCCCGAATCAACAGAACATTCTGCCCAACCCCCCCAAACATTCAAGAGGACACGGGTCTTCCAACGGGGCTGGCTCCGCCCCCGCTTCTACCACAACTGTCCAAAAACATTACACCTAACCACCCGGACTCTCCATTTGAGTTCGAGGTAGACCAGACAGCTCTGAAATTGAGCAAGTTGGAGAAGCTCTTTAAGAAGTCACAGGGAGTGAAGGCCATCCCAGACATTGAAGATGGCTATACTGATGTGGCCGTGACATTGCCGGAGAGATTTAAGATGCCCCAGATCGATCGCTTTGATGGATCCGGAGACCCTATGGTTCACCTCCGGCTATTCTCAGACGTTCTAAGACCAATGGGCCTAACCCGACCGCAAAAGCTTTCTTTGTTCGGTCGAACCCTGTCGGGTGTGGCATCCACTTGGTATTCAAAGCTGGAAGATCAGGTGAAGATAAACTGGGATGAGATGGCTGAGGCCTTCCTTGCACAATATTCATACAACACGCAGATTGAGATCACAACTCGTGATCTCGAGACAACGAGGCAGGAGCCCAAGGAATCTTTCTCTGACTTTGTGACCCGGTGGAGGGCGAAGGCATCGATGATGACCTTAAGGCCAACGGACAGAGACCAAATACGGATGATTGTGCGCAATCTCCAGCCGGCGTTAATGAAGAAGATGATTGTAGTTCCCTTCCCCACTTTCGCAGATCTGCATGATATGGGGATGCAAATAGAGGATGCGATGAAACAGGGTCTGTTTGACCAAGATCGGGATCAGCCCCGGAGAATATTCAACCGTGGTAATAATGCGGGCCCGAGTGGCTCTTCCAATACCAGAACTTCAGAGGTCGGAATGGTCACCACCACTCCCCCTCCCCAACCAAGGTCCGCAGCGGCCACACCTTTTTCTGATGCCTCTGGGAGCAGTAATCAAGCCCCAAGATACCAACCCAGGGGTCAACGAACCTTCTCCCCACTCTATATGCCTTTGTCCAAAGTCCTCGGGGTTCTAGTCAGAAAGGGGCACCTGAAACCCTTGGAACCGAGGCCTCTACCGAATCCACTCCCCCCTTCCCATAACCCAGCCAAATATTGCCAATACCACCAACAGCATGGTCATGACACCGACCAATGCTACAGGCTGCGTCATGAGATTCAAGATCTCATTGACAAAAACATCATTCTACCTCCCCAAGGACCCAACGTCACAAACAACCCACTCCCCAAACACAACCAAGATCCACCCAAAAGAATCAATCTTATCCAAACTGGGGGCGTGTCTTACGACCCTAGTATCTACATTACTCCCTCCCACTTACCCAAGCCGGAGGTGATCCTTCCTGATAGCACTGACTTGTGCATGATGGACGCCTCCACAACCCAACCTGAGCCAAAGGTGGTGATCACCGAGAATGGAATGGGGCCGGCTTCCGAGGAGAGCAAAACAGTTGGGTCTGGGGTGGAGCAAACTGAGAATTTAGCTGGCAGAGCTTATGATCCGAGTGGGTATATCTTGTCAACGAGCCAGTCTAAGCTGAATGCGGGAATGTCGGAACAGGCTGAGTTGTGTATGATCAGGGGGGACAAGCTTGAATCAGCGAGGGATGATCTAACTACGGTGGAAGAGGACTTCGCCAACCTTCAATTCTACGAGCAGGAATCAGGGGATGCATCGATTAACTGGTTCGAAGATGAGGAGTCAGCAGAAGTCGTTGGGTGGTTGGATGATCAGCCTGATATTGTACCATTTGTGGCCGGAAGGGCCGAGGATCAGATTACATTGCCGGAGAGCGCCGGTACGAAGAATTTCGCTCAGGAACAGAACATTTTGAGAACCGCACAGTTGTTACTGGAGGAACAAGAAAAGAGATGGGACTCTGAGAGAGCCCGAAAAGCGAAGAACCATGAGGAAGTTGAGAGTGCTGTGGGCACGAAAATTGAACATGCTGTGAGCATGAGGAATGAAAATACCGAGAGCACAAACAAGCCGGAACCAGACAGATGCCTGTTAGATGCTAATGGAATGTGGTGGGAAGATGACGACTTGTATCTTGCCCACACAGACGAAGACTGGGCAGGTGGCCAACCGGACAGCACCTGGTACCTCGAGGAGGTAAACCATATGACTAGAAGTGGGCGGTATTTCAAGCCCCCACACCTTGATCAACCCGAGGCATCAGGGAAAGATAAGGAGGCAGAAAAACAAAAAGAGAAGCAAGCGGAAGAAGAGGCTGTACTGAAGCAGCTAAAGAAAATACAAGCAGACATCTCCATCTGGGGACTGCTTATGGCTTCGAGGGTGCACCGGCAGGCTGTTTTATCTGCCATGGACAGAGCTAAACTCTCCATCAAAACTACGCCAGAACAGTTAGTTGGGTTGGTCTTTCCGGGAGGAGGTTCCCCGGCGTTGACCTTTTCGGACAAAGAATTGCCGCCTGAGGGCGTGGATCATAACAGACCTCTCTACATCTCTGTAGAATGCAGGGACAAGTGGATTCCGGTGGTGCTTGTTGACACCGGGTCCGCTATCAATGTTTGTCCGGCCAGAACGGCATATGCAATCGGGTTAAAGCCTGCAGACTTCACACCCACTACTCAAGTAATCAGAGCATATGATAATACAAGCAGGGATGTCCTGGGGACAGTGAAAATCCAAACCAAGATTGGGCCGGGACAACACGAAGTAGATTTTCATGTCTTGGAGGTCCCTGCATCTTTCAACATGCTTTTAGGGCGACCCTGGTTGCATCAGGTGAAAGCCGTCTCATCTACTCTACATCAAATGGTGAAGTACCCCTACGGAAAGGGAGTAGCCATTGTTTTTGGGAACTCATCAATCCATCCCCCTCCGGAGGTATCTACGCCAGTCCTGGAGATTGAACACGGCATGGAGGATATGTTTATATCGGGATTTACTTTGGCTGCCTGGGTGGTACAGAACATAATGGCTGTGAATGAAGGTCTGTATGTCAGCGCTCAAGCCGTCTACCTCATGAACAAGCTACAGCATATCCCGGGGATGGGATTGGGAAGAAGCGGCCGGAAAGGCGTCGCAGCATTGGCTGAAGTGCCACATAATCCACATACCTTTGGATTGGGTTATCTGCCCACCAAAGAAGACTGGGCGAGAAAAGGAAAGGAAATGGCCGGCAGAGCCAGAGCGAAGCAGGCTGGGAAGCCTTTTGATTTAATGCACAAGCCCATCTGGGGTACCCTGAACGGACGCTTCGTCCGGGAGGGGGAAGATTTTCCGTTTTGCGGCTTCCCAGAGCCGTGGCTGAACGCGGAGAGGAAGCGCGTACCGGGCTTCGAAATCTTCTTCGACCTGCAACTATCCGGGGATGACGTTGCCACAGAGCAGACAGACCCAACAACTGAGGCTGAGCAGAATAATAAGGCAGAGGAGCCTGAGGGCACTGAATTGGAAATGGGGGTAGCACTGGCAAGTCTCCTCTCTGATCCTCTGATCGACCAAGATTGCTTGGGGAATAACGCCGTGGTTTCCATGATTGGAGATGAAATGGCCGTGAGCCAACCAGCAGCTATTTTGGACGCATCAATCGCACCCTCCCTCACCTGGCAGTATGAGGAAGGATTCTTATCCAGCAGTTCCGGGTCAGGTAGTGAGCCGGAATCTGATTCCACCGAGTCCTGTGAGTCGGAATCAGATTCCAGCTCGACTGAGTCTGAGTCTGGTACTCCTGGGGGTGTCAACCCGGATGCCACAGTCCTGTCCAGGTCGTCTTTTTCCTTTTCTTTTGAGTCTGTTGTAACAGAAGAATTGGACGATTTGGATGAACTTAATGAGAATGAGGTGAATGTGGTTTCCGAGTACTTTTCTGTGCCCCTAATTTATTGCTTAAATCAGGACTTTCAAAATTTTGATCAAAACGACGAGGACGAAGTTCCTCCGGTTTTACAACGTCTAATTGAGCAAGAGCAAGAGAGGTTTGTTAAACCCTTAACGGATGAAATCATTTCTGTGAATATTGGTACTGAGGAGGACCCGCGGCTGGTCCAGATCGGGTCCACGCTGTCTTCACAGGAACGCGAGCGCTTAGTCGCTTTATTAAAAGATTTCAAAGATGTTTTCGCGTGGTCCTACGAAGACATGCCTGGGATCGATCCTGAGATTGTACAGCATCGGATCCCCCTTGACCCCGAGGCCCGACCTGTCAAACAGAAGCTCAGAAGGATCCGCCCGGATTGGGCTCTTAAGATCAAGGAAGAGGTCACCAAGCAAATTGACGCAGGCTTCCTGCTAGTCTCTGAATATCCGACTTGGTTGGCCAATATTGTTCCGGTGCCAAAGAAGGATGGCAAGATCCGGGTGTGCGTAGACTTCAGGGATTTAAACCGAGCCAGTCCGAAGGACGATTTTCCCCTACCGCACATCGATGAGTTAGTGGACTTCACAGCAGGGCACGCTTTGCTCTCATTCATGGATGGCTTTTCAGGATATAATCAGATAGTGATGGCGCCGGAGGACAGAGAAAAGACTGCATTCACCACCCCGTGGGGGACATACTGCTATCGGGTCATGCCGTTTGGGTTGAAGAATGCTGGGGCTACTTATCAACGGGCCGCGACCACAATACTACATGATATGATCCACAAAGAGGTTGAGGTGTATGTGGACGACATGATTGTCAAGTCCAAGGAAAGAGAGGGCCACTACACCGCCTTGCAAAAGTTTTTCCAAAGGATCAGGGAATTCCGGTTGCGGCTGAACCCTCAGAAATGTACATTTGGTGTTACAGCGGGAAAAATGCTGGGGTTTCTGATTACACAAAGGGGCATCGAGGTCGACCCTTCCAAAATCAAGGCCATCTTAGAAATGCCCCCACCAAGGACTGAAAAGGAGGTGCGCGGCTTTCTGGGTAAAGTGCAATTCATAAGACGGTTTATCTCAAAATTAACCTTGACTTGTGAACCACTCTTTGGTCTCCTGAAGAAAGGCAAGAAGTTCCAATGGGACGGCCGATGTCAAGCTGCATTTGAACAGATTAAAGATTATCTACAGAACCCACCCGTTCTATCACCAGCAGAACCAGGGAAACCGTTGATTTTGTATCTGTCAGTGACTGAGACCACGATGGGCTGCATGCTTGCACAAGAATCTGAAGATAGGGTGGAGAAAGCCATCTATTATTTGAGCAAGAAAATGCTGGAGTATGAGACCCGATATACACCACTGGAGAAGGCTTGCTTAGCTTTGGTATGGGCTACCAGGAAGCTGCGGCACTACTTGTTAGCTCACTCTGTAATGTTGGTTTCACGTCTCGATCCCATCAAATATCTTTTCGAGAAACCAGCGCTTACGGGTAGGCTAGCTCGTTGGTTGCTGTTGCTCTCCGAATTTGATCTTACATATGTGACGCGCAAGTCAGTGAAAGGAAGAGCAGTGGCAGAATTCCTTGCCGACCACCCGGTCGAGGGGGGATGAAGCATTTGAGTATCTATTCCCAGATGAAACAATTCTGCATATCGACGAAGAAACTTGGACAATGTACTTTGACGGAGCGTCAAATCAACATGGGTATGGGATAGGAGTGTTGCTGATAGCACCCGATAATTCCCGTATCCCTCTAGCCTTCAAACTCCGGTTCAAAGTCTCAAATAATGAAGCAGAATACGAGGCGTGCATCGCTGGTTTAGAAGCAGCCTTGGAACTAGGGGCAAGACGGCTGGACGTCATTGGGGATTCGAATCTTGTTGTGTCTCAAGCTAAAGGAGACTGGAAAGTAAAAGAAGAAAATATGATAATGTATCACCAAACCTTGGATTTGCTGATTCCTCGGTTTGAGAAGCTGAATTTCGCTCATCTACTAAGAGAGAACAACAAGTTCGCAGACGCCTTAGCAACTCTATCATCAATGATAGACATCCCGTGTGGAGTCCGAATGCGTCCAGTCATCATCGACCAGAAATTTGTACCTGCTTATGAGTCGATTGCAACCATAGATGAAGTTCAGGATGAACACCCTTGGTACTACGATATCTGGAACTTTTTAGAGAAAGAAGCATACCCGCCAGGGGTAAATGCCAAAGACAAGAGGGCAATCAGAAGAATGTCGGTTCAGTTCATCATCTGTGGGGGTAAGCTGTATAGAAGAGGTCATCTGGGAATGCATAAACTGTGTGTGGATGCAGAAGAGTCAAGGCGTCTGATGGAAGCCATCCACGGGGGTGAATGCGGTGCACATATGAATGGGGTGATGTTGGCACGGAAGATCCTTAGACAGGGTTATTATTGGTCCACCATGGAGGAGGATTGTATTGGTTTCGTCCGGCGATGCCACAAATGTCAGATTCATGCGAATCGCATGAACATTCCGCCGTCAAAGCTATACAACATGACTTCGCCATGGCCATTTTCCGTCTGGGGAATTGATGTAATTGGAGCTGTTACGCCGAAGGGGTCGAATGGGCATGAGTTCATCTTGGTAGCGATAGATTATTTTACAAAGTGGGTTGAGGCCCAATCTTACGCAGTGTTGAAAGCTTCACACGTTGCGAAATTCATCAGAAACAACATCATCTGTCGCTACGGGGTCCCAAATGAGATAGTTTCTGACAATGGTTCCCACTTCAAGAAGGAGGTGATTGATTTGTTGGAGAAATACAATGTGGCTTTTCATAAGTCGTCTACTTACCGGCCACAAACCAACGGAGCAGTTGAGGCCGCCAACAAGAACATCAAGCGCATACTACAGAAGATGGTGGAAACCTATCGGGATTGGCCAGATAAGCTGCCATTTGCTCTGTGGGGCTACAGGACTTCGATCAGAACTTCTACTGGGGCGACTCCGTACTCATTAGTCTATGGAATGGAGGCCGTTCTGCCTATTGAGATTGAAGTCCCGTCATTGAGAGTCTTGGCCGAGTGCCAGATAGCCGAAGCAGATTGGCAGCAAAACAGATTTGAGGAACTCATGCTTTTCGATGAAAGAAGGTTGAAGGCACTGTACCATGTTCAGGGTTATCAACGCAGAATCACCCGGGCTTTCAACAAGAAGGTTAAGTCCAGGAATTTAAAAGAAGGAGATTTGGTGCTCAAGGACAACCGAGCTCCCATCTACGACCCAAGGGGCAAGTTCAGACCCAATTGGACTGGTCCCTACATCATCAAGTCAATCTGGTCAGGTGGAGCTGTGGTTCTGATGGATCTAGATGGCTTAGAGTTTTCCCAACCGATCAATATGGACAAGTTGAAGAAATACTACCCCTGAGAGGCTCGCTAGGCCGAAAACCCGAAAGGGCGACCTAGGCAAAACTCAGAGCACAAAAAAATTCGAAATTATAAAAACTGAACTCGCAAGGTTGAAAACCCGCAAAGGGCGGCCTTGGCAAAAGTTAGAGCGCAAAAGGAGAGCAAAAATACCCGAGCGAACCTAGGCCTGAACTACGTAAGGCTTGATTCCCATCTTTGGGATACGTAGGCAGCTTCATCTTGAAGTTCAGTCACAATCTTTTCCCCGATCAACTTTGTCCATTTTGATCATCTCAGTCATCTCTATTCATCAGCATTTATTGTGATCTCCGGTACAGTGCTGTTCAAACTAGGGGCAACTTTCCGTTGCAGTGGAGTGTTCCGGCGTCATCCAGACTAGGGGCAACTTTCCGTTGCTGTGAATTGCCGAGGCACTTTTCAGACTAGGGGCAACTTTCCAGTTGCTAGGATTCGGGGTTGTGCATCTCGGTGACAGATCTCAGGCGTGTCCAGTTCTGATCCATATTCGAAAATAGTTTTGAAAAGTTTTAATAAAAGTTGACTTTGTTCAAATTAATCTTTTTACAACTAAGACCATTTTTGGACCAAAAGTGGAGAATTTTCAGTACCACAACCTTCAATTTCATTGATTTCAAAAACAGAGTTCTGTTGCTCTTGCATACAATTGAAGTTGCTTTTTTATTACATTCATAACGAAAACTTGAAAGTACTAATAAAGCAATAAATCTGGGGCACAGTCCAGTCAGGTGTCCCTGCGCCCCCTCCCAGAGCTAGTTGAAGCCTCTGATGCCAACTTGGGCCCAACTTGTGCTTCTTCGTTGAGCCAATCCCAGCACTCATCAGACAAAGTGCAACTGAAGACAGGGGCAGGGGCCAGAAGCTCTCTAACTCTCCAAGCAATGCGGTCTGCTGATAAATTGCACATCCATTCAAACCACCAGCTCCCATCAGGAGCATTGACTAGGTGTTGCCGAAAGAAGTAGCTGCGGGCTGAATAAGCAGGGCAAGAGTCCACAACTTGCAACTTATCCATCAATCTTATCTGGGGAGGGATGAAAAATGAGAGATTAAAGAATAGAGAGATGTGCGATGAGAGAAAAGTGAGATAGGGGTTTTGTGAGAAAAATCGAGCCCGAGGGCCGAGTGATGTGAGTGAACATACATATGAGCTTGGATGGGAAACATTACCTATAGCAGTAGTGGACTCCCTGCAAATCTGGTTGTCTCCCGGCAGTGGAAGGCATCCAGGCCTATCAATTTCGGATGCATTCCATTATCCAGGTAGTCCATCCAAAGTACATCGTGCTACATTTTTGCTTATCGAGTTGTTGTTTTTGCTTATTGAGTTGTAAGTTTTGTCGAGCTGTCGCATTTTGAGTTTTGAGTTGTTACCTTTTGATTACACAATTTTGTTAAGTCTTGTCGATTGAGTCGTTAACATTGTTGTATTTTGTTTATCGAGTTGTAAACTTGCTAAGATTCTGTTTTATTTCTTAGTGAGTCAATTTGTTTTTATTTATTGCGTCGGTTCACTACCTGACCCGGTAATACATGAGGCACATTTTCATTCAATTCCACTTGGTGCAAAATAATGCGATGCGATGCTAAGAATCTCAAATACAATATCTTTTCAAAAGCTGTTTCATTTCATCATGTTTTACAACAAAATAAAGGTACAAGTTTTACAGAAAATAAAACTGCCTAACAATGTGCAAAGTGCTACAAACTACTAGCTAAAAAGTAGAATAAAGCAGGAAATAACATCAGTGCCCTCGGGAGCGGGAATGGGGAGGCCCTCTCATCCTCTTCTGCGGGATAATCTCTACCTCATCATCACCATTTGGATCGGAGCTGTCGTCCTCCGGATCCCCCTCAGGCTCGTCTCCACTCCCGGAACCGAGACCGGAGCCTCCCCCTCCAGGAGATGTGTCTGACACATGATCTGCGACCTCCTCCTCGTCATCCTCAACAATGGGTGCCCTGCGTCTGCGAGACGACCCTCCTCCTCGAGCTCCTCGGTGAGGCCGAGATGGCCCAGCTCCTCGAGGCCCAGTACCTCTACCTCTCTGAAAAGGCCCGGGAGGCCCACCTTGTGTCGGAGCATAGACTGGAGGCATCTGAAAATGCAAAGTGCAATACATTAGTTCAAACATGAAAAGCAGGTGCAAGTACAGTATGGGAGTGGGGTGTGTGCCAGATGTGTTCTACACAGCCTATCAGTGCAATGGAATGTTTAAAGCCAGAGCATTAACAGAAATATGATAAATGCAAGAAAGATGAAGGGTACCTGGAAGCCCATGATGGACATCTGTGCCTCTCTGCGCAGGACCATCCCCTCGAGTGAGGCCACCACTCCGAGCATCTGATCTATGTAATCCCGAGGTGGCTGCAGATACAAGCTCAATTCATCAATTAAAAAAGCAACTGTCAAAATGTCTGTGTGACAAATGAAGAATGGTAGAACATACCGGTGGTGAGTCAGGATCACTGACGTATCTGTGACCAGGCGTCGGAGGCTCCATAGGGATCGGAATCGGGGAAGTAGCCCCATACTGCCAACACGTCAACTCAGTCGGCATCTCTGGCCATCCAGGGTGATCAAGAGTCGGAGGGATCGGAGGAATCGAACTGCCTCTACCTCTAGACGAGCCAGCCCTGCTAGAAGAAGGGATGTCTGTAGCACGAGCGTGACTCGAAGATGGTGCGCCCGCGGACCTCCGTGGAGGAGCCCGTACTCCCGTCAAGGGGGGCATCAAATATATACGGCGGTAGGTGGAGTAGCTCCCATCAAGAAGATGTAATAACGCATCACTGCCCTGCATAGCACTACTGACCTCCTCAGGAGATAATCTATCAGCGGTCCGCATGGTGTCTGGAGGCACAGCAGGAGGGTCCTGAGAATTCCCCCCCCATAGCTGGCGCTGGAAGCGTTCCCCCAGGAACCAAACTCTACCCACTGGTCCCTCGAGCAGGAACCTATACTGGGAACTAGTCGACCCTCCGGGGTACTGATCCTCGAGGTCATCGCCGAAGATTGCCCAAGGCTGCCAAGTGATCTGCGGATAACCAGTGCATAAGTCAATCAGAAATCAGAACATACAAAGCAGATCAAAGATGAAAATAGAAAAAGAACTGAGAGTTCTAAAATACCTCTGTCGCTCGAACAGTGTCGAAGTACTGCCGCAGAGAGAAGAGAGTCTCTCGAGGCCTCGACAAGTGCTCGCCCTCAAACATCAGTGAATATGGGGTCATAGGAGGTCCTGTCACCTCCATCTCCGGGGCTAATGTGGGAAAATATGCATATACCCATAGCTGAGAAAAGCAGTGCGGGATGTGAATACAAGGTGCTAAAAGCAGAATACAGAGTACAAAGTGCGCCGTGTGTGCAGTGAACAAGCAATGAGAAGCAAAAAATGTAAATCAAAAGGACAGAATGTACCTCCCAGGTTCTCCAGTAGCCGCCGAGTAAATCTCCCCGTCCGCGAGAGACTGCGCTCATGTAACAGTACAGGGTAGCCAGGCTAGCGCCGCCCCAATCATACTGGCTGACCTGCGATAGGTCTACCAAAGCACTCAGGAGATATAATCCTACCATGTTCCCTCTATCAGCGAACAAGGTGGTGCCGAGGAGATACATGAGAAAACCGCGGGCATACTGCTCCGCCTCCTCAGGAGTACCGGGCTCCATCTGTGGCCGCCGGAAGTGCAAAGCAAACCAGGAGTATCGGACTCTCCCCGAACCTCTGTCTACAGGCGGGTGTGTCCCCAATAGGTACATCCAAGCAGCCTCCCACTGGCCCATATCCTCGTCATAGGGAATGGGTACACCGCCTACGTCTAGGCCGGTGAGTATAGCGAAGTCCAGTGGGGTCATGGTCATATCCCCGGCTGCAGAAAAATGGAAAGAATTGGTGGTGTCCCACCACCTCTCTGCTAGAGCCGCGAATAAAGTCCTACTGATGAGGCAACGAGATAATCCCCGGCAGAATGGTCCAAATCCTGCGAGGTCGACCAAGCCCCGGACAGCTTCCGGAAGCTCAAAATACCACTCCCTCGCGGTGACGGAACCATATCCTCGCACTGTGCGAGAATGAACCTGCATTTAGAATGAATGCATAGATCAGCAAATGAAGTGAAAATGAGCTGTGTGCAAATGAAGTGAAAATGAGCTGTGTGCAAATGAAGTGAAAACGGGCTGCGTGTTCAGTAAATTTGGTATTTGGGCTGCGTGTTCAAAGTTTCAGTACATCTGAGTTTGGGACTGTGTGTTCTACTCAACATCAGTGGGCTGTGTGTTCACCTCAAATTGGGACTGTGTGTTCTACTCAACATCAGTGGGCTGTGTGTTCACCTCAAATTGGGACTGTGTGTTCTACTCAACATCAGTGGGCTGTGTGTTCGCTTCAAATTGGGACTGTGTGTTCTACTCAACATCAGTGGGCTGTGTGTTCACCTCAAATTGGGACTGTGTGTTCTACTCAACATCAGTGGGCTGGGTGTTCGCTTCAAATTGGGACTGTGTGTTCTACTCAACATCAGTGGGCTGCGTGTTCCCCTCAAATTGGGACTGTGTGTTCTACTCAACATCAGTGGGCTGCGTGTTCACCTCAAATTGGGACTGTGTGTTCTACTCAACATCAGTGGGGGCTGCGTGTTCACCTCAAATTGGGACTGTGTGTTCTACTCAACATCAGTGGGCTGTGTGTTCGCTTCAAATTGGGACTGTGTGTTCTACTCAACATCAGTGGGCTGTGTGTTCACCTCAAATTGGACTGTGTGTTCTACTCAAACATCAGTGGGCTGTGCGTTCGCTTCAAATTGGACTGTGTGTTCTACTCAACATCAGTGGGCGTGTGTTCGCTTCAAATCTGGGCTGTGTGTTCAGTACATCAAGTTTGGGGCTGTGTGTTCTACTCTCAATTAGTGGGGCTGTGCGTTCGCTTCAAAATCTGGGCTGTGTGTTCAGTGCATCAAAGTTTAGGGCTGTGTGTTCTACTTCAAATCTGGGCTGCGTTGTTCAGAAAATCTGAGTTTTGGGAGTATGTGTTCTACTCTTAGTCAGTATGTGTTGTGTGCTCATTTTCAACTTCGGGCTGTGTGTTTGGCGAATCAATGTTTGAGCGTGTGTTCCATTCCTAACTAATGTATACTACGCATTCACAATTATTCAATGAGCTGTGTTTCACGGAATTCAAGGTGCTAGTCACATGCTCAGGATGCAAGTACTATGTCATAAGCTAAACTGTGTGTCTAAGCATGGCAGGGGAATGAAATGCACGAGGAATACAGAGACTAAAGTAAAATAACTCTGCATCATAAGAGAGGTGCTGCTCTGGCTCTCGTAGGAGAAGATCCCTTGGTACTCGGTCGTTAACTCAGTGAAATGACGAAAAGTGGCCCGCGGAAGCCTATGAACCGCTGGGGCATATCGATCGGGAATGAAAGGGCGAACTCTCGGAGGCAATGCCATAATGTCAAAGTCATCTCCGGCGCCGGGAAAACCTCCGCCGTGAGGGAAATGGCCCGCCATGTCGAGAAATCTGCAAAGAGGAGCAAAAATGAGCAAAATGGGCCAAAATTGGAAAAAGTCAACAAAAGTCAACTCCCGGGAAACAAAAAGTCAACAAAAGTCAACCCCCGGGAAAATTTTCCAAATATTGAAACAAAATTACCTCAAGTGGTGAAAATGAGAAGAGAAGCCCCAAAGTCGAAATTTAGTCGCTTCAAAGTGCTTAAATCTGAAAGATTTCGCAAAAACAACTTGCGTGGGAGGCCGAGGGGCGCGTATAGAATGCAGATCTGAGAGGGAAAATGGCTTAGAGAGCAAGAGGAGAGAATTCCACACTTGGGGGTGTGATTTCGGAGGCAATGGGCAAGCATATATATAGAAAATGTCAAAATGACCATTTTGCCCCTGCTTTTGGCAGGTGGCCGGCCGGCCACCTAACCTGGTTGGCCGGCCCCTCTACTTTTTGGCCCTGGCCGATGGCCTCTCCTAGGGCAATGGGCTGGCCGACCATGTCCCCCACCCCCTCCCCTACCTCTCTGCAAATTTTGAGGAAAATCGGAGTTCCCGGGACCTGAAAAAGTTGAAGAAAAGTGCACTTTCTGGCGCCGAATTGCTCCGCCGGAACTTTGTTTGCAATTATTGACATGTGTCTCGTCATTATTCATCAAAATCGGAGTGTATCCTTTTTAAACATGTTGTGACCCCTCTGGGGGTTGAATCAGAGGCCGCGATTGAGTTGCCGTCGCCGAAATGCGCGTTTTCCGGTTCATCATTTCATGTCAAATGGGCATCCTGGTTTATGTTCGTTTTACTTCATTGGGCTTACAATTTGCATTGTCATGAATGTTTTGCATGATTTCTTGATGTGCCATACTTTTGTGCTTGAACATGCGTTGACACGCATTATCTTTTCTCGCGTTATGTTACATTCGTTCACCGACGCTGTGTGTGTCAGACTTTCGGAATCATAGGAGTCACATGGAATATATGTTGTTACATATTGTTCTTGTTGAATTTCTCTCTTTTGCAGGCACGATATTGTATGTACGGTTCATTTGAGGCTGGTGCGACCAGACGAATCGCGCAGGTATCGTATCTTCTCCGTGTGAGACGCGATGAGAATTGAATGATTCTCCGCATTCCTAACTGCATGAAATGTAGTTGTTTGCTTTGCCTTCTTGCTTATAACTGTTGCATCTATTTGTCAGTACTTGCTTCATTACAGCTTGTTGCACTTGCATGATCACTTGGCTCCGCGCCTTCCATTTTGCATTTTGACCCCTGCCTGCGGGCACGCCTGCGGGCACATATCTCTGTTCATTTTGTTTGATTGTCTAAGTCTTCGGCCTTGTCAAAAATGGGTCGTCTCTGGGCTTTGACATTCACTCCCGTCACTTCTTGACTTCCGAGTTCTGTCAAAGAGGGGCAACTGTAGACACCCCATTTTTGACCGACCTTAAGACTCAGACGTCACCGGTTGAGCGCTCGGTGATGTTGCATACTGTGCTCGTTCAGAAGTCTCAGAGTCGCGGCCGCGTGCCCTGCCTCCGGACCTCCGAACCATCTTCTCTACCTTGCCTCGGTTTGCGAACCAGGCCCAGTTTTCTCTGTTTTCTTTCCTAAGGGAAGGGAGTGGTCCCGCAGATTATCTCCCGGTGGCCGTGAGCTACTTTTCGTGGCCGTAGGCCATTTTGCCCATTTCGGAGCCCGGTTCCCGGTTTTCGAGGCCGTTAGGCCGTGTGCCTCGGCTCGGGACCGCCCAACCATCTCCGCTTTCTCCGTTTTTTGGCGGAGACCTCTGTTTTAATGTTCCGAGGAACACTGGGGCCCCTGATGCCCACTTCGCAGCCCGAACACCACTTCCGGTGCCCGGCGACCCATTTTCGGGACCCCAAACTGCGCGGTTTTGGTCCCGAGCATTCATTTCGCATCCATTTTCTCCGGTTTTTGGCAGGTATCTCTGTTTCGTCATTCCAGAGGACACTGGGGTCGCAGATACCCACTTCGCTGCTGAACACCACTTCCGGCACCCGCAGCTCATTTTCGGGATCCCGAGATGCTCGGTTTTGGCTCCGAGCGTTCATTTCTCATTAGTTTTTGTTCAAACTTGGCAGGTGCCTCTGTTTCAACATCAGGAAGATCACTGGGGGGTGGGAGGCCAGCAATTATCCCAGATAACCAGTTTCGCTCCTCCGGAGCCCGTTTTGCTGACTTCCGGGCCAATGTTGAACACCCTAGGGGTATTTTCTTCTAACCAAAGCTACATATCTGTGATGAGGGCATCTAGGAGGACCCTAAGGGTTGGTGGTCGGCCAGAAATTCAGGGTTTCATTTTTGGGCCTCTCCTTCAAGCTCTATGTTGTGGCTCCTGCTTCAGTGTTGCCAATTTCCGACCTTGGAACCTTGTTCTACACATCTTGGAGGACACTTTGGCATGGTGGTCGGCCAGCAATGGATGGTTTCATTTTTGGGCCTCTCCTTCAAGCTCTATGTTGTGACTCCTGCTTCAGAGTTGCCAAATTCCAACCTTGGGGTCTTGTTCTACACACCTTGGAGGACACTTTGGTTTGGTGGTCGGCCAGAGATTTTACTGTTCATTTTTTGGGGGTGGCCGGCCGGCCATGGTGAGTGGCTGGCCGACCAGGTGGGGTGGCCGGCCGGCCACCTCCCACAAATTTACCTGGCCGGCCAGCTTCCTGCCTTCCAGCCTGTCCCAGCTGTCCGGATATTTTCCAGCATATCCCGGGGCATCCGGGGGATATTTCGGGAGGGAAAGATTGGGTGCTTTCCCTCCCCTTTTACACCCCATTTCTTGTCTATTTAAAGGGCCCTCCCTCTCCTTCTTCAAGGTTGGAAAAACTTGTCTCAAGAACACTTCTCCAAAAACCTCCATTTCCTTAGCTTAAAACTCCAAAAAAGCTTCAAGTGTCAAGGCCATTCCTTCATCAACACCTAGCCTCACCATCCCTACCATCATTTCAGCAGCAAGGAGGTAAATTTCAGAGGTTGAGAAGCTACAAATCAAAGCCAAGAAGCAAAGAAAGACAAGTCTTCAAGGGTGAGTATTCAAAACCAACTTTTAGGGCTTTTTCTTGGTTCATTTTTATACTCTAATTGGTTGAGAATTGGGGCTCCGACCCCTACTGCTTTTGTGCTTTTTTTGAGCCCCTCTACAACTTTGTAGAAGGGCTCAACTTCATTTGATGCTTCTATGATACACTTGTTTCAATACCTAGCTTTTATGCCATTTTCTTGCATGCTAGTTTTGGTCTATTTGTGTTTGTTTCTAGGGGTCCGACCCCTACTGCTTTTGTTCTTATTTTGATCCCCTCTACAACATTGTAGAGAGGCTCAACCCCATTTGGTGCTTGTATATACCACCTCCTTCAATATTCATCAAGTGTGCCACTTTTTGCATGCAATTTTGACCTATCTCTATTTGTTTTTGGGGCTTCGATCCCTACTGACTTTGGTCTTATTTTGACCCCCTTTACATATTCCATGAATAAAGTTTTGTCATTTGGTGTGTGCATTGCATGTCTCATGATATAGCCTATTTGGAAGCCTATTTTGCATGGATTTTATAGTATGTTTGTATTCTGATTTTGAGGATGTCATCTTCTGCAATTGTGCTTATTTTTATCTCATCTTCAATGTTGTAGAAGAAAGTTTGTCCATTCGGGGTTTGCATATGCCACTTGTCTCAATACTCCTCTTTTGGCCACTAACTTTGCATGTTATTGTTGATCTATCTATGCTTACATTTTGGCCAAGTTTGTTACTGAAATATGCCATATTTGGGACTGCCTTGCCACTGTTCTTGCTGCCATGATCATATTTTGCATGTATAGTATGGCTATAGGCCATTTCGGGGCTTAATTTCACATTTCCGGGATGAATGCATGCTTCGAGTGTCCTTTCGAATTGTTTCGGGGCTGTTTTCCCCTTTATTTAGGTGCTGAAATTCCATTGCCATGCTTGCATATCATTCCCTATGCCATTTGCATCTTTTTTTGCATTGCCTCGGTTTGCGTGCCAATGGGCACGCACTTCGAGGCACCTCATTCTTATCATTCCGGCAGCCTATGTGAGCGTGGCTGAGGCTATCTCATGTTGGCGTAAGCCCAATTTGCATTTTCATGCTTGTATGCCATTGCCTCGGGTTGTGTGCCCGTGTGCACGCATTTCGAGGCACTTTGTTTTTACCCGACGGCAGCCTATGTGAGTGAGCTGAGGCTTTCCCATGTAGGTGTAAGCCCATCGTTGCATTCCGTATGCCATTTCATCGCATATCATCGCCTCGGTTTGCGTGCCTGTGGGCGCGCATTTCGAGGCACTTCGGTTTTATCCGATTTTGCATCGCATATCATCGCCTCGGTTTGCGTGCTTGTGGGCGCGCATTTCGAGGCACTTCGATTTTATCTGATTTTCTCATTTTATCATCACCTCGGTTTGCGTGCCCGTGTGCACGCATTTCGAGGCACTCTGTTTTATCCGCTTGGCATTGCGTATGTCTCTGCCTCGGTTTGCGTGCCTGTGGGCGCGCATTTCGAGGCACCTCTGTTTTATCCGATTTGCACTTCATATCATCGCCTCGGTTTGCGCGCCGGTGGGCACGCACTTCGAGGCACTTCGGTTTTATCCGATTTTATCATTTCATCATTGCCTCGGTTTGCGTGCCCGCGGGCACGTACTTCGAGGCACTTCGGTTTTATCCGATTTGCTTTTCATACATCGCCTCGGTTTGCGTGTCCGCGGGCACGCATTTCGAGGCACTTCGGTTTTATCCGATTTTCTCATTTGCATCGCCTCGGTTTGCGTGCCTGTGGGCGCGCATTTCGAGGCACCTCTGTTTTATTTGATTTGCATTTCATATCATTGCCTCGGTTTGCGTGTCCGTGTGCACGCATTTCGAGGCACTCAGTTTTTTTTATCCGATTTGCATGTCATGCCATCGCCTCGGTTTGCGTGCCCGCGTGCACGCTTTTCGAGGCATCTTATTTTCATCTCATTTTCACAGCATTGCGCATGCTAGGGTTGTATGTCAGTTGCATTTCACGCATATCATGCATATTGCACGGGAAACGAGGCACGTTTCGTACTCCGAGTGACGAAACGGGTCTCAATTCCCAAGTCACCGACACTCCGGATTACCTAATGATGGAGTTAGGTTTTGTTGTAGCATTCATCTGCATTCATCCCATATTGAGTTGTGCAATTCGGTTCCTCGGTCATCATGCATCGATATGCGTGGTTGGTGGCACGAGGATCGAGGCATGCATATATTTGTGAAATACATTGCTATGCCCTTTTCCTGCTCTCTGTTGCAGTAACATCAAGAATCAGCACCTTTTCGGAGTCTGGCACGCATTTCGAGAAAAATTGCAAACAGAGGCGAATTGGGGCATCTCAGTGGATTTCCGCGCCAAGCAGCCCAACATACATCATCCATCAGAAGCAAGGCAGTCCCTGGCTTGCACGCCAGTTTTACAGCCTTTATCAATTAATTTGTTAATTAATTAGAATTTTGTAATATTCGGACTGTATATTCGGACTGTATATTCTTTTATTCGGACTGTATATTCTTTTATTCGGACTGTATTATTTATTCGGACCCTCTGCGCGAGGGCATAATTGTAATAAGGGTGTGTGAGTGTGATGTATGTCTTCCAACCCCCATTTCTTTCTCCCTTTTATTTACCCGCTTTGGATGGTTAGATATAGGGCATATTTCAATTAGCATAACAGTATGACAGCATGCTTGCATCATTCATCCGTTTTGCACGCACCGGGCTCGGCGCATCATACAAACTGCATTTGTATTTCAATTCTAAGTTGAATACATGATAGTTGTAGCATTTCATATGCCATGTTTAGAATAGCCGAGCCTGCTATAGTTGCATCTTTGCATGTGTCGCATTAGACATTTCTGTATACTTAGGATCATGCATGATTTCTAATCAGTTTTCTGTTTTGGCTTGGAGTACTAGGTAAGTTTTATGCTTTAGCATCCTTGCATGCGTGTGAGTGACTGCCATGAAAGCATGCTTACCATGAGGCTATGTGCTTATGTGATATAACTGCCTTGAATGCCTGTGGGTGGAGGTTGAGTTATCTGAAGTGGAACAATTCATCAACTGTTTGTTTTAAGCCCACTAGATAGTGGCAAAATCTTTGTTTTCTAAGCCCACCTGAGGGTGGCAAATCCGCATTTTAGCCTACTTGCGAGTAGCACCATCAAACCATTTTCAAACAAACAAACATGAAATGTTTTGTTCCAATTCAGACGGCCCAGTCTATACTTGTTTGCTGCGAGCATCACATAGTAACCTAGGCTAATAACCGGAATAAGAACATACAATGTTTTCAAAAACAGATATCATGGTTAGTAGAGGCCGGTCTTTGACCGGGCGAGAGGGGGTGCTCACGATGTGACCTTCCCTAATCGTACCCAAGTTCCCGAGCCAACTTTGGTGATGACGGACACGTGGCCTTTTGGCACCGAGTCAGGGTTTCCTAAATTTCCCATTTTAAAATATTTAGGTGGCGACTCTGTTATCTGGCAAAGCAGTCCATGTTTGGCACTTCTTTCAAAAAAAATCTGTTTTTCTCAAAACGATTTGCCGGATTTGGACTCTTTGGTTCGAGATTTGGAACCGCAACACAAAATCGAGTCCGAACTGTAGCGAGGCCCCCTCGCGGGCGTTGTTACACAAACCAACTAATTAACACAAGCAATGCATGCTAGCATGATCAAAACTCAAGGCAAGCTAAAGGGGTATTGGACCACACTTAACAAAACCAAACATGGCATGAAAGGAATGACCAAAATCAGAGGTTTAGCAAGTTAAAACAAAGCTAAGAACACAATGACATGGTATCCTAGGGGCCTAAACATGATGGCATGCATGAAGGTATAAACATGGAGCATGAGATGACAACTTTACAAGGCATTAAAGGAACATCAAACGCAAGCATACAAGCACACCATGAGGTCTGAAATAATATGCCAAGTGGTTCCAAACCACTGAAACAAAGCAAGGATGGCATGCTAGAGGGGCCAAAGCTTAGGGCTTACAAGAGGGATTACATGGTAACTATTCAAAGCAAAGCATGAATGACTCAAATGACCTAAAACAGTCCCTTAGCATATCAAAACATGCATATAAGCTTCACAAAGCTTGGCCAAAACACAAAAGCATGGTAGTCTAAATGCTATGCGTGTATTGAGGCAAATCATGGCATTACAAGGCATGTATGCTAGACAAGCATGGTGTGCCAAAACCAACTAAAAACAGAGGCATATTATGACATAATAAGCATGAAAATCAACTAAGGCATGGCCAACACACACTTAGACTAGATGCTCCCTTAAGAGGCAAAAAAAGGCCCTTTTCAAGGACAACAAGGAGAGGGGGTGGCCCTCTCCTTCCTAGGACCTCAAGGCACCATCCTCATCACTGAAATCTTTCAGTGGTGAGGAGGCCCAATCACAATGGTCCCGGAGCTCAACCAAAATGGCACAAAATGGAGCCTTTCAAGGCTTAAGAGGGGTCAAACAACCCCAAAGCTTAAAGCAACCTTAACCAACTATTTAGAGCACTAAAAATCAGAACTTTTATATGTTATACACAAAGCTCAAAAATAGATGCAAGGTAGGCAAAAATGCGATGCAAAAATGGGGAATAAAGGGACAAGTTTCTTACCCTTGTAGACCCTCTTCACCAATGGTGCTCCAGCAGCTTCTTTAGGTTAAAATCAGTCTAAAACCTCCAAGAACAAACCTTTGGCTCCTCAGCAACTAAGGCAAGGTGTAATGGTAGGTGTTTGTGAGCAAATCTAAGCCTAAACACACACAAAATGCAAAAGAGAGAGATATAGAGATAGAGGATATATGTAAACCCTAACCCTAAAGCTCAAGCTTTGAAAATGTTGTCTAAAATGTCTAACCCCTAACCAAGGGAGAAGGAGCTCTCTTTTATAGAGCTTTAGTCTTGTAAGCTTACAAGACAAGCTTCCTAAGAGGGAGATCCCTCCATACACGTGTATGGAGGGGAGCCAAGTGTGTGCCAGCTGCACAAAAATATCTGCAAAAGCAGATTCACAGTAGCCGGCCGGCCAAACATGCAATTGACCAAAAAAAGATAGCCGGCCGGCCATCTATAGTGCCGGCCGGCCAAACATTTGGCCGGTGGCAACAAGACACGGCCGGTGGCCTCAAGCCATGGCCGGTGATGGGTGGGGATGGTCTACAAGCCCTACCCTGCCTCTCAAAGGCAAAACACAAGTGTTTGATGCCAAACCAACCACAAAACAGTCGAGTCGAGAGGTCCTGAGACGAGGCGCGCTACCAAGGCTTCCAAGAACTCAAGATGAACACAAACAAGGGTGATCACTGAGTGTTTAATTAGTGACGTCCGAGTCTCGAGGACAGTCAAAAATGGGGTGTCTACAGTTGCCCCTCTTTGACAGAACTCGAAAGTCATAACAATGACGGGAGTGAATGTCAAAGCCCAGAGACGACCCATTTTTGACAAGGCCGAAGACTTAGACAAAGCATGCAAGACAAACAAGATATGCGCCCGAAGGCAGGGGCAAAATGCAAGACAATGCACAAAGCCAAACATAACTTATGATCATGCAAAGAAAGCTGTAATGAAGCATAGCATGCGACAGTTTTAAGCTAGCATACACCAAACTACACTATAATGCAGAAAGGATGTAAGAGAATTATGCAATTCTCGATACGTCTCACTCGAAGAATACAATACTTGTCCGGTTCGTCTGGTTGCACCAGCCGTAAATGAACCGTACATACAATATCGTGCCTGCAAAGAAAGCAACTTAACAGGTACGATGTTATTAGCAACATGCATGGCAATGCAAAAATAAATGCAAAATAATATGCAATATATACAAAACTATGTATAAACAATGCAAAAGAAATGCAATGCAATTGAAACAATGCAAACTATATGCAAGGCAATTGAATCATGATCCAATCATGAGCGGTTTGAAACCACACGTATGTCAAATAGATTGATGGAAGTAACAAGTCTGTCTACCATAGAACGATCAACAGAACTATGAGTAATGTAGACGGACACAAGAACGAATATTGGGGGGGAATGACATAAGTGGGGAAACAACCCGCTAATGAAAGAACAATGATCCTAATGCTTGATGCAAAAATTACACTACAATGTAATATATACAATGAATATGGCCATGCGATCTACTGGGGAGAATGGCAATGGACGCAGTGGATAAGGCCTGCGGCCAAACTAAATCTTGCCTAGGAAAGGCATGTATGCATACAAGCCACGTCTAACATAGAACGGTCTACAGAACTATGCTTCGACGTGAAACGTATGGGCACATACCAGACCAAGCTCAACAAGGAAAGGCGCAAGCCATAGATGGAAGTGATGCAATGAATGCATGCTAGCTACAATGCAATATATGCAATATGCAATGGGATGGAAATGGATACAATGGATATGGCGCGCGGGTCAAACCAAATCTTGCTTAGGAAAGGCATGTACGCATACAAGCCACGTCTAACATAGAACGGTCTACAGAACTATGCTTCGACACGAGAAGTATGGGCATATACCAGACCAAGCTCAACATGGAAAGGCGCAAGCCATAGGCGGAGGTGATGCAGTGAATGCATGCCAGCTACAATGCAATATACACAATATGCAATGATGGAAATGGAATATTTACAGTGGATATGGCGCGCGGGCCAAACCAAATCTTGCCTAGGAAAAGCATGTACGCATACAAGCCACGTCTAACATAAAACGGTCTACAGAACTATGCTTCGACACGAGAAGTATGGGCACATACCAGACCAAGCTCAACATGGAAAGGCGCAAGCCATAGGCGGAGGTGATGCAGTAAATGCATGCCAGCTACAATGCAATATACACAATATGCAATGGAATGGAAATGGAATATTTACAGTGGAAATGCATGACAAATGCACTACTTTCTACGATGCATGACAATGCAATATATACCATGTATGCATGACAATGCACTATTTACAATGAATGCATTACATATGCATGTTTTTTTTTTTTTTGTTTTTGAAAATGCAAATGATGCATGATTTTGTTTGTGTTTTTTTTGAAATGCAAATGATGCATGAAATGCATGTTGCATGGAATGCGCGACAACACAGGTTGCTTTGAAATGCAAGACAATGCATGGATTTTAAATGCGCGACAACGCGCGGCTTTTGAAATGTATGACAATGCAAATGAACTGTGCACATCAATGCACCAAAGGTCTTGCACCTTCCATTCCTAGACCGTGCGTATTTAAGGTCTCGCCAGACCGTGCGTGTTTAGGGTCTCGCCAGACCAGGGGTGCATAACAATGCAAACTGTGTGCGTTATAATGTGTGTGTGTGTACATAAAGATGCAAGGGATGATGTGTGCTACAGTGCATGCTGACATGCAAACACCAACCGAGTGTGTTTAAGGTCTCGCCAGACCGTGCGTTTTTAAGGTCTCATCAGACCGGGCGTGTTTTCGGTCCCGCCGGACCGTGGGTGCATAAGACAATGAGGTGCGCGAAATAACGCGATTGAATGCATGCAAAATGTAGTGCGATTGATTTGGAATGCACATGGGGCAACTTTTGAGTTTTGTAAAAGACAAAAGGATACGGAAAGGATACATCTTGCATGAATCCGAGTGCCACGCACAGAAGACATGGTCCGAGGTCAAAACGGAGGCCGGTTGAGCTTCGGAAATGCACTGTTCTTGTATTATCTTGAGCAATAAAGGCCCCAAACTACAGATCTGACCTAAACAAGGCTGTAGGAGGCTCACCGGCCGGGAGGGGAAGCCACCGGCTATCCACCGGCCATCAAAAGACATCATCGGCCAAATGTTTGGCCGGCCGGCCAAAAATATAGCCGACCGGCCAAAAGTGCCTGAGTCGGGGCAGTTTTGACTTTTCGCCTTGGGTCTTTTAAAATAGGGTTTTAAACCCTATTTTCTTCATTTTCTTTAGCCAAAATTTTGCCCTCTCTCTCCCTAGAGCATTCTCTCCTCTTTATTCTTCCATTTTCTTGCGTTTTAGCCCCCGTTTCATCGTCCGATTCGCAATCTCCTTCGCGTTTCGAACATTTTCATCCGATCGAAACTTCGTTTCGGCACTTCCTTTTCGATTTCCGCTTCTTGGGGTTTGTTTCCCCCAAGTTTTCCTTGATTTTTCCACATTTTTCATATTCCGACTTTTCCGGCCATTTTCCACCCTCTCGAGGGTTGACTTTTCGTTGACCTTTCGTATTCTAGCTCGGTTTTCCCTCTTCCGGCTATTTTCCTCGTCACATTTGACATGGCCGACGATATTCCACGGGGTGGGACTCCCCCGGATCACAAGATGGATCCCGGGGTCGAGCTTCTCCCCCTGAGCGTCCGCCCATTCGACCCGGCGATTCACGTGCTACCTCCCGACGGTCTTCGTCAGTTTCGGAGTTTTGACAGGGCGATGCCTCTAGAGCTTCTCCTGCGTGAGCCTACATCTCATTTGTCTTTCGGCGCTTCCGAGGTAACATTCCTTCCTCTGTTTTATTTTTCGCAATGTAGAATGTAAAACTGCCATAGTTGATTCTGTTCTTTAATTGCTTAGCTCAGATACACTGATGCACTTCATACTGTAGTTGACTGTGAACACACTTGCGACTGAGATCTGTTCGAAACTGACACGTGTACACACACTGCACTGGCCCTGAACCACTCAAACACACTGACATAGTACACACTGTATTTCACTGCGAGCACCCTGGCACCCGATGTCTGTTTGAATCTGAAAATATGCACACATGCTGTATTTGCACTGAACCACGCAAACACGCTGACACATCACACGTTGTAGTTCACTGTAAGCACACCGGCACCCGGTATCTGTTTGAATCTGAAAACAAGCACACATGCTATATTTGCACTGAACCACTCAAACACGCTGACACATTACACGTTGTAGTTCACTGTAAGCACACCGGCACCCGGTATCTGTTTGAATCTGAAAACATGCACACATGCTATATTTATCTTGATTCTGAATGCCTTTCAAAACTGGTGTATTTAGCATTGCTTCGCAATTGTTTGCTTGAAAACAGGGAGATTCCCATACCGTCTGGGGGTATGGGAACATCGCCGCTCGAGATTGGTACGCAGAGCTACCCGATGCGGTTCGCCACATCGTGGATCAGGCCGGTTTTGGTGCATTCTGCAGAGGACTGTCCAGACTTACTACGAGCAGGCCTCTCCTTGCCGCTCTAGCGGAGAGGTGGTGGGACACCACTGACTCATTCCACCTTTCCGCCACGGGAGATATGACGATGACTCCCTATGATTTCTCGGTGCTCACAGGCATCGGGGTAGGAGGTGATCCAATCCCCTTTGATACCGATATGGACGAGTGGACGGCTGCTTAGACATACCTACTCGGCGAGGTGCCACCTCTCGCCCGTCCAGGCTTCGTCCGGTACTCATGGTTCGAGGTCCAGTTCAGGGTCCAACCAGCTTTGACCGAGGAGGCTCCGATGACCCAGGAGGCGGTGGAGCAGTACGCCCGCGGTTTCCTGATGTTTCTACTGGGGACGACTATTTTCGCCGACCGGGCGAACACCGTGCCCCTCTGTTTGCTCAGTGCCTTAGTGGATGTCACACAGATCTTTCGCTATGACTGGGGTGGCGCCGCTCTGGCTACAGTTTACGGATACATGAGCTCGGCTTCCCATGGCAGCGGACAGTTGCTCGGGGGTTATTGGCGCGCTTGGGAGGTACATTTTCTTTCTCCGCTTTACATTTCTGCTTTTACACTTTCTGTACTCTGTACACTTCCACACACTGTAGTCTGCCTCATGCTGACTGTATATTGCACACACGGCACACATATACTCTGCTTTATACTGAGTGCACACTGCTCACACTGTACACTCTGCACAATACACTTCACAATACACGGCTCTGTTATTTCTGTTTTATTCTACATTCTGCTTTATCTGATAAGCATACTGGTATTTACTTTGCAGTTGTGGGTCTACGCCTACTTTCCGAGACTCGCCCCCGTGCCAGACGCGGAGACCCCTCTCGTTGTTCCATTCTCGCGCCGTTTCGACGGGAGATACGTGCGGAGGCCTCGGGAGACGTTTAGCTTCTTCCGCCGCTATTTTGACACCATCACTCCCGCAGAGGTATGTTTTACTTGCAGTTCATTTAAGCTTCACTTTACACTGTATTTTCAATAATAGTAGATAACAAACTGCATTTCATTTTCAGATCACCTGGCAGCCTTGGGCTCCTTTGCCAGCCGTGATGAGGGAGAGGTTCGCCGGTGCTGAGGAGACCTCACGTTTCTGGATTTTGCTAGAGGGCCCGGTCTGTCGGGCTTGGTACCTGGGAGAGCGTTTCCTGCGCCAGACCCTTGGGTTACCAGAGCAGATAGTCCCGGTTCACCCTCTTGAGCATATGAGGGAGACCGAGAGGTTCACTGCCGAGCAGATGGTTGATTATATGATCGGCTGGGAGGCAGATGGTTTCAGAGGCGAGGGCGACTACTCAGAGTACGTCCGGACCTTCATTATGCGACCTCTGAGCGGTGGCCGTCGAGCTGAGCGAGAGAGGCCTGCGGCGCCAGCGGCTGGAGTGGGAGCGGGGGCTGGAGCAGGAGCGTCGAGGAGAGCTCGAGTCCACAGCAAGGGCGGAGCTCAAAGAGGGCGGGGGACTGGTTGGCCTGCGCTGCCCACTTCGCTGACATACAGAGGGCAGGGTGGGGCGACCTACCAGATCCCCTTTGCTCCTCCCTCGGCTGACCACGAGTTGGTCAGTTTCCATGACTTGCCTCCGGTATGTATTACTACATTTTATGCATCTTGCATTGGCATTTCATTTTAGTTTGTTTGATATTTCGCAGAATATTGATGCATCTGATACTTTTGCAGGCTTCCTTCGAGTACACCCGGCAGTCCCTGGAGTTGAATGCCTCCATGATGGGATGCTACAGCGGACCTTCGACCTCCTGGCCCTTTACAGTATCTCGGTATGTTCTTCTGATCACGGTGTCAAACCATACACATAAACTGCTTCACATAATCTGATGCACAACACAACACCTGATAGACTGCTCACGGCATCTGATACACTGTACTCATATACTGCATTCTGCACTGATAAACTGCTCACGGCATTCGCACACTGTACTCATACACTGCATTCTGCACTGATAAACTGCTCACGGCATTCGCACACTATACTCGTACACTGCATTCTGCACTAATAAACTGCTCACGGCATACTGATGCGTTTACCTCTTATACTTTTCAGCCTCCCTTCCAGATTCCTCCGGTGGGTGGTGCTCCAGTCGGACCTTCTATTTCCACCCGGGATGGCAGAGTATACCCCCGTACCAAGGCGGGGCGCACTCACGTGGGGAGCAGCTCGCGGGTGCCCGTTCCAGATGATGAGGAGGAGTCCGAGGCTGAGGCGGAGGCAGAGTCGTCGTCGTCGGAGACCGGAGACGGCTCGGGCTCAGATTCAGATGACAGTGCTGATGATGCTCCTGGACCTTCGTCCAGGAAGAGGACTAGGACGGACCCTCAGGCCTGAGACCATTTGGCACTGATCCGGATTTTTTTATTTTTATTTTTATTTTTTGTTGTTCTTCTTCTTTTTTGTATTTTTTTCTTTTTGCTGGTAGTTAGAGTATCTTGTACTGCCATAGGCAGATTTTTGTTTTCAAAACTTATGTACTTGAAACAAATGAAATGAAACAAACCCTTCTTGTCTGAAAAAGTGTTACATTTGTATATTTCATATGTTGCATCGCATTGCATCATACTACATCTCAAATGACATTGACCTGTTGTCTAAAAATTGAGCACTTGTATTGCAATAATCAGATGATTAACCAGCCGATAGCAAAAACAAACCCCAGCAACCCATTGCTATATTCTGAACACACAGCCCATGCTCTGCTGGGGATTAGACTACATACAGCCCGTAACGCAGCATTCAGTTCATTCTGCACATGGCAAACCCTGAACAAATAGCCCAATCTGACAAGACGAACTACGAAGGTGAAACCAGTTGAAGTTGAAGCGCACTCAGATGCCCCCAAATTTTCCCTTTTCTTCTTTTGCTTCGCACAAATGTGGAGAATGGCACAGCATTCTGAACATAAACGATTTTAACTTTTGAAATTAAAAAAAGGTTCTCAACCGGGGTACCGAGCCTACAACTGAACACAGCGAGAAAGACTCAATAAAAGGGTACACGACCTGACCACAACGAGACACACTCGGAAAAAGACTCAAAACAGAAGTCGATGTAGACAAATCAAAAGAAAAGACACGACACACGAATGTGTTTACAAAAACCAAAAGGCCTCAGATCTCGAGGAGCCAGTTCCTCCGGGTATGTTTCCCACCCTTTCCGATTTGTGATTCTCACATCACTCGGACCTCAGGCTCATTTTTTTTTTCTTTTCAAAACCCTTTTCCTCACTTTTCTCTCGACTTACACCTCTCTATTCTTTATTCTCTCATTTTTCATCCCTCTCCAGGGTGGTTGATAGATGAATAGGAAGTCGTGGGTTCACGCCCAACAGTGTTAGCTCGCGGCTATTCCTTCTGGTGACATCCAGTCGAGGTTCCGGATGGGGAATGAAGTATCTTGACCTACTCCGATTTGTGCTTCGCACTTGGCTTGATACCTCGTTGCTTGGAGGTTATTGAGAGAGCTTTCAACCCTTTACTAACAGCTTTAGTTGTGCCCTTTCTAGCGGGTATGTCGACGACGGGGAAAGACAGAACACCTGACTCAACTGTGCCCCTAGTTCATCGTTTTGACCATTTTTTGTTTTCTTCCTAAAATAGTTTTGACCAAAATGAGAGTCGGATTAACATGCTTGTTCACTTTTTGATTCGAAAATCACGCAAGTCAGGCTGTAAGCACTGAAAATTTTCTTTTTTTGGGTCCAAGAGAATGGTCCGATTTTGGAAAATGAAATAGTTTTCGAGAAAATAGTCAACCTCAGTAAAAATTTTCAAAAACTATTTTTGCAAACGGCCAGTGCTAAACGAGCACGGAACTTACCCTCAAGATGCGCAACCTCGGATCGAAGGCAATGGAAAATTGCCCCTGGCTTGAAAGGGGTGGATGGCAACGGAAAGTTGCCCCTGGTTTAAAAGGTTACTCGTGGCAACTCATGGCAACGGAAAGTTACCCCTTGTTTGGATGATGCCGCAGCATTTGGTAAATAGTCTTCGTCAGTGATGATTGCAAACGAACTCTCGGATGCAGAGAAGACGGAGATGGTCCGGACCAATATATGGACATAGTCACTTCGAAGGTGTTAGGGGCTGGACTTTGGGATGAAGTTGCCTACGTATCCGGTTGTCACAACCGAACTATCGAATTCGAGGAGGGCAAGGATAATCAAAACCATTACATGGACTGAGGCGCTATAAAAGGGTTGGGGGCTGGACTTCAGGACGAAGTTGCCTACGTATCCCAAACATGGGAATCAAGCCTTACGTAGTTCCGGTTAAGGTACACTCGGGTATTTTAACCTTCACTTTTTAGGCTCTAACTTTTGCTAAGGCGCCCGATGCGGGTTTTCGACCTTGCGAGCTTCTTTTCCTTTTCTTTCTTTTTTTTTTTTTTCTCTTTTTATCTTTTCTTTTTTTAGCTTTCTTTTTTGTATTATTTTTTGTATGTTTTCTTTTTTTTCTTTTTTTTCCTTGCTCTAACTTTTGCCTGGGTCGCCCTTCCAGGTTTTCGGCCCAGCGAGCCTCTCAAAGGGTAAAAGTGTAACAAGTCCATGCCAAATGGTTTTGAGGTTGAAGTCTCCCTATATCCAAGAGAATGGCTGTTGTATTTGGCTCTTCGAGCATATCTGACATCTTTCTGCCCCTAGCTCGAGGGGTGCTTCTGATCTGGCCACACAGGTCTCACATGGCGGTCGACTGTTGAACATTCTGAATGGGTTCAAGGTTCGAAAACAAACGGATTGAATTTCGAGGCTAAAAGCGATCCTAGGCTGCGCAATCTCAAGAACAATTCCACACAGGTCTTCGCAGGTCTGCGTAAAATATTTTGTTTTTGAAAGTTTTTACGAAAGCGACACATCGTTTGCGCTGAAGACAGTGTGGAACCAGTTTGGGTCAAGCCAAGGTCCTTCTCAGTATTCACACTGACAAGCATGATTTCATTCATTAAAATGGTTTAGCACGCCTATCTTTCTCCCAAATTGATCAAAGTTTTACAAAACCCGAGGAATTCCTTCCTCTTCATTTTCATCACCACAGTATTCAAAATGGTTTTGAAAAAAAACTTAGGTCATTACAATGATTTTTAGGGCACAAGAGAGCAAGTAGAATGTACTGTCGTCCCTTTCGAATCCTCTGGCACAATTAGCTCACAATAGCAATAAGCACAGGAACAAGATAGCCGCAGCTGTTTCATTCGGATTTCTTGGTTTGCAACTTGCTCCACAGCAGAGACAGACTCAAAAGGGTAATTACAAAACAAAACGGTGTTCAAGGCAACAACCCCGGAATCACCTGGCATTCTATACAAAGGGGACTGACTCGCTACAACAAGACAGACCCATAAGCAAAAGGACTGACTCAAGACAATGAGACAGACTTAAAACAAAACAAAAGACTAACTCGACACCGAAGCCAGAATTTACAAAACTAGCATTCGCAGATGCTCAAAAATGCGTGCCAGACGCCACATCCAAAATACGCCGAGCGCCGCCCGCAGGTGGTTCACTTCCTGATTACATACTCGCAGTATCAGCATCCTCAAAATCCAATAACTGGGTAGTAACGGACTTGGCTGAGGTGGGCGGGAGGATAACCTCGTTGTCGATCAAGTCTTGCACCTCATGACGGAGGCGAAAACAATTATCGGTAGCATGACCGGTTTGCTGGTGGTACGCACAGTACAAGGCAGCATCATGTGTAGTAGGGAGATTCTTTGGGAGAGGCCGAGGCTCCAAGGGTTTAAGATGCCCCCTTTCGACAAGGATCTGAAGTGCTGTCACGACCCAAACCCGCCCCTATGGGTTTAGCACCGTAACCGGCCAGTAATCCGTGATTACCGAAGGCCTGCTTAACAGTGGAACAGTAAAACAGAGTACAGGGGCATGGCGGAAGCCAATACAGTAAATAAACAATGTCCAATGAGCTGTGACAGTCTGTATGCAAAAAGACTTTTCATACGTGTACATATAAACAGTGCAAACCAGTATGTACAATACTTACAGTCAGTCAGATCAGAGACCTAATCCCTATTAAACAGTGCAGTACTAAACATTCAGTCTATACAATTATACAAAACAGATACGGAGACAGACGGGGGAAGTTAAAACACCCCTAAGCCATGGCTTGGCAAGCTCGGAACCTCGCAGTGAGGCACAGTGGTTAGCATGACAAAACTGGAGTTTACCCCGACACTTCTAGCAACGGTCCGGTGCCTGTACACCTACATATATATATATATGAGCAGTGAGCTAAAGCCCAGTGAATAACATAATGCGTAAAGGGGTTAAGAAAGAATGTCCTTTCAGTAGTTTAAACAGTCGTTTGCCTCAGTAAATCAGTTATACAGTCGGTGGCTTATACTTCATGTCATATCAGTCATTTAGAAATCATAGTAATCGTACGTGGCACATCCGATAGCAAAACAGTACGGTGGTAGTAACAGTGCCAGTACAGTGTCAGTACAGTAGTAGTAACGGTAACAGTACGGTACAGTAACAGTGCGGTAGCGGTGACAGTAACAGTACGGTACAGTAACAGTAACGGTACAGTAACAGTGCGGGAGCGGTGACAGTAACAGTACGGTACAGTAACAGTGCGGTAGTGGTAACAGTAACAGTAACGATAACAGTACGGTACAGTAACAGTGCAGTAGCGGTAACAGTAACAGTAACGGTAACAGTACGGTACAGTAACAGTGCAGTAGCGGTAACAGTAACAGTACAGTTCTTATGGACTCAAGAGGTGTCTCGCACAGATTCTAGAGGTGGCTCACATTGTAACACTTAGGTCCGTGCAGCATTTTGCTCCAGATTTCACAGATTGGCTTAAAGCCCAGTATGGACTCAAGAGATGTCTCGCACAGATTCTAGAGGTGGCTCACACTGTAGCACTTAGGTCTGTGCAGCACTTTGCTCCAGAGATATCTGTGACAGTAGCAGTACAGTAAACAGTAGGTCTTAAAAGACCGAACAGTCAGTTGATGGCCATCAATCAGTAAACAGTAGTGGTTCCAACGAGGGAATCAACAGAGATCTCCGTAACAGTAGCAGTAATAGTAAACAGTAGTTGCTAAAGATGCCACAATACAGTTCAGAATATAGGACATACATTCATTCAGTTAACAGTAAACAGTTCAGAAAACAGTACAATTCAGTTGTTCAAAAGATAATCATTTTGAACATATCTTTACGCAATTGTTACTCACAGAGTTCTGGGCTACAGTAGGCTAGAGCGTCTCCTCGAAATGTCAACCCTAAACAGTACAGAATGAACACACACTAAGCTACACAGTTGGGAAGGATAATAATAGTTTAATCCCTAATTGCCTCGGTGTGTTCTACATCTATATCCTCATTAAAATGTCTTAAACTAGGCCTAAGAATGCCTAAGATGGGATGAGGATGCAAAGATGTATTCAAAAAACATTTTCAGAATTTTCAGTGAAACAGAGTCCCGCTCGAGCGTCGATTACTCCGCTCTAGCGGACATGCAGACAAAGGTTTCCGCTCGAGCGTAGACTTAGCCGCTCGAGCGTACCCCAAAACAGTCAAAAGTACTGGATGTGTGAAAATCACGCTCGATCGGGCGCTCGATAGCCGCTCGAGCGTAAGACACAAGGTCCCGCTCGAGCGTCCAATACCACGCTCGAGCGGACTGCAAGACACAACAAAGTACTGGATGCTCGAATTCCCCGCTCGAGCGCAACTTTCCCCTGCTCGAGCGGGAGTGCAAAATCTGGAAAACCCATATTGCACCTTCAAGCTTAAAACCAAGTTTTGATGCATTAAAATCGACCCTCTTGGGCTGAAAACCTGGCAAACACTTGTAAATACATGATATTATATGTTTCAAAGATCAATTTGTAAAATCAAAGCCCAAGGGTAGTTCAATTGATCTCACTTTCAAACCAAATTCCATGAACAATCTTCAAACATGACATGCATGTATTTTAAACAACCTTCAAGCTTCAAAACATGCTCTAATGAGCCAATTCCTTTCCAAACAAGATGAAATCATGGTCTTGAACATGAATATGAGCATGCATGTAACATTTACCATGAAATCAAACCTCACGATGCAAGGATAAACACATGTATGCATGAATTCTAACTCAAATCAACATATGAAGCTATTTCATGACTCAATCCACTAAATTTGACATGAATCATGCAAGAACAATCTTAAATACAACAATGAGAGGCTCAATTCCTTACCTAAGTCTTGAGTTTACAGTATAGGAGCTTAATGTTGCAAGTCTTCTACAATATCCTCAAGATTCCAAGTAAATCCCTCAAGAACACATCAATTCTCTCACTCCCTCTCTCTCTAGATCGGTTTTGTGCTCAAAAGAGGCTGAGGAAATGTTTTGGTTGAGTGTATAATGGAGCTCAAAATGTTTAGATAGTGGCCACTCACAATGGCATTTTGGTAATTAAAGCCAACTATGCAATGAAGCTTATTTTAATCTAATTTAATCATGCCAAATCAATTTTCAGATAATTACACCATAAATTCACATTAATTCTACTGATCATAAAGCATCAATCAGTTTCTGATTCGGCCGCCGATAAGGCCTTCAATTAGCAGTTTAAACATAAAAACATGAACAGATAATTAAATAGTCAAACAGATAGAATGCAATTTAAACAGATATACTCAATCAATCAGTTTCAGTTTAACAGTAATCAGTGGTCATTCGGTAAACAGTGGTGAGGGTTATTACAGTCTCCACTCCTTACAAAGAGTTTGGTCCTCCAAACTCGAACTAACATATGACAACAGAGATGATGTCTATCATAGGGTAACTTTTACTCTATAACAGGAGCATATGACCTAATCTCAATCTTGGCAATGCACAGAAACAGAATCATAAATCATATACAGAGATTAGGGTCTGCATTAAAACAGAGTCTTATACCTAGCCAGGTTTTAGAGTCAGGAATAGATTTAGATAAATGTTCATTTTCATATTCTTGTCTAGACCATACATAGATGCCACAATCCTTATTTAAACATACGTGGCACATTCATTAGCACTACCAGAGCAATTACAGAACAGATGCTGACATGACAGATATAGTACAGATATAGACATAGCAGATACAGTACAGATACAGACGTGGCAGATACAAAACAGATACAGAACAGATACATGATGGTTATGAATGACCAGTTCCATAAAGGAATCCCCAACTCCGGGTAACAGAACAGAACAGATGCTGAGCCCCCGTGACGAGGCCTCCGGTACGGGTGACAGAATGCAGACAGATATAAGTTCTATAAAGGAACCTCCGATACCAGGCAGCTAACATATATCACATAATATTCAGAGTCACGAATAGATATCAGGAATCAAATAATCATTCAATAAACAACATATAGCATTTCCGAGACAAAACTTATTTCGTGACACAGAACATGAATACAGTTGCACACAACTTTACTGTAGTAGTAATCACACTACTTATATCAAGTACTTATCGGGGTTATAAATTTGCACTAGTCTCATTTCATAAGTAATTTCCCCCGTTAAGTTACAGAGATTCGATTCATTCACTTCTGAGTCGTTCATCTAGTCTTTGTTCAATTTGGTCCTCAATTCGGTAATCCATCACAGTCAGTCCAGTTCATGCGGGAGTTATTGGGAACACAAGGCGAATTGTACATTACTCCCATAGCAGTAGGCAGAGTTCTGAAGTAATCATTCACATACTATTCATCAATTTCAGTCCTCACAGATTCGATCATACTACGTATCAATACGGAAGCAGTCATACTGATTACATATACTTCCAGATAGTGAGGGTTTATAATCAAAACCAGTCTGTTGTCAACAAATCCCATCAGTTTGGAAGTACGGTAATCACCAAAACAATCATTCCCTAGTCAAACAAGTTCATGGTCATAACGGTAATACCGGGTAAGTAATCACATGTCATGTACCCAGTTTTCCCCGTATTGTAAGCAAATCAGGCAATAGCTCTCAATAAGAGTTTTCTCAAGTCAAATCGATGAAAGTTCGACTAGGTCATTTCAGATGCAAGTTCTGCCCAATCACATCAAGTAGAAGTTCAAAGCCCGCGAGAGACCTCAATGGTGTTACAGTTCGGACTCAATTTGTGTCGGTTCTTAATCTTGAACCAAAGAGTCCAAATCCGGCAAATCGTTTTGAGAAAAACAGATTTTTGAAAGAAGTGCCAAACATGGACTGCTTTGCCAGATACAGAGTCGCCACCTAAATATTTTTTAACGGGGAAATTTAGGAAACCCTGACTCGGTGCCAAAGGCCACATGTCCGTCATCACCAAAGTTGTCTCGGCTTGAGAACTTGGGTACGATTGGGGAAGGTCAGTTATGAGCACCCCCTCTCGCCCGATCTGAAGATCGGCCTCTACTAACCGTGATATCTTATTTTGAAAACGTTATGTGTTCTTATTCCGATTATTAGCCTAGAATTACTATGTTATGCGCACAACAAACAAGTATAGACTAGATTGCCTAATTTGGAATGGAACATTGCATATCCGTTTGTTTGGAAAACGCTTTGGAATTTGCTACTCGCAAGTAGGCTAAAACACGGATTTCAATGAGTTGTTCCAACTCAAACAATCTAACCTTCACCCACAGGCATTCAAGCAGTTATATCACATAAGCAACTAGCCTCATGGTAATCATGCTGTCATGGCAACACTCACAAACATGCAAGGATGCTAAAGCATAAAAGCTCACCTAGTACTCCAAGCCAAAACAGAAACTAGTTAGTAATCATATGCATGATCCTAGTTCATGTTAAGATGGCTAATGCAACACATATAGGATGTAACTAGAATAGGCTCGGCTATCCTAAAGATGGCATGTGAAATGCTGCAACTAACAAGTACTCCACTTGGAATTGAAATACAAGTGCAGTTAGCATGATGTGCCGAGCCCGGTGCATGCAAGACAAATATATGGATGCACGCATGCATAGCATAAGGTATGCTAAAATAAATATGCCCTAGTACTAACCATTGAAAGCAGGTAAGTAAAAGGGAGAAAGAAGTGGGGGTTGGAAGACATACACACACTCACCCACACTTATTACAAATTCGCTCTCGCTCGGAGGGACCAAAAGAATATACAAATTAATTAACCTACAAGCTAATTAATTATTACAGACCACTTAATTAATTAACAAATTAACTAAGCTAAGGAAAGCAGTAAAAGGCCTCGGGAAGTGGGTCCAATGCATGCGTGCTCGGTTTTGCTTAGAAATCCGCCACCATGCTCAAGTTGCCTCTGTTTTCCCTGCTCTGCTCCTCTGAAAATTGCACAAGTCCCAAGGTGCACTCTCTGGACATTGGGGGACACCACCGGCTGAGGGGATTGACCACCGGCCATGGATAATGGTCACCGGCCACAAAGTTGCTCCATCGGCCAAAAATGATGGCCGGTCGGCACTGAAGATGGCCGGCCGGCCAAATCTTCCTGCAAAAACTGGTTTGACAGCAGCAGAGGGCAGAACTTGGCATGGCAATGCATTTCAAGCAATGTATGCACCAACCACACTCCTTATCATGTCCATGACTCAAAGGAGGATGGGCCTCGATTCTCAGACCACCAATCGTGCATTTCAATGCATGATGGCCCAAGAAACCAAGTAGGCAACTTCAATTTCAAATGAAATGCAAACCAAATAAACACACAGAAGGCCTAACCTCTATCATACTCACTTCAAGAGGTCAAGCATGCATGCTCATGCAATGCAATCCTAAGCATGTGAGCCTGAGTGTGCAACATGGAAATGCAAAGAAGCAAGCATGCAACAATGCGAAGGATGGTCTTCCACCAATTTAGGCAGCCCTCAAATAAGCCTAAAACAGTGGCCAACATGCTCAAGAATGAAGGCAAAATGACATGCGAGCATGCATGCACACAAGGACCAACACTTAAGCATTAAAGAACAACTCTCAAGCACACTTAAGAGGATGCAAACATGGACAAATGGCACGCATAATAAGCTCTGAATATGCATGAATTAGAGGTGCCAAACCAACTAATTAACACAAGCAATGCATGCTAGCATGATCAAAACTCAAGGCAAGCTAAAGAGGTATTGGACCACACTTAACAAAACCAAACATGGCATGAAAGGAATGACCAAAATCAGAGGTTTAGCAAGTTAAAACAAAGCTAAGAACACAATGACATGGTATCCTAGGGGCCTAAACATGATGGCATGCATGAAGGTATAAACATGGAGCATGAGATGACAACTTTACAAGGCATTAAAGGGACATCAAACGCAAGCATACAAGCACACCATGAGGTCTGAAATAACATGCCAAGTGGTTCCAAACCACTGAAACAAAGCAAGGATGGCATGCTAGAGGGGCCAAAGCTTAGGGCTTACAAGAGGGATTACATGGTAGCTATTCAAAGCAAAGCATGAATGACTCAAATGACCTAAAACAGTCCCTTAGCATATCAAAACATGCATATAAGCTTCACAAAGCTTGGCCAAAACACAAAAGCATGGTAGTCTAAATCCTATGCATGTATTGAGGCAAATCATGACATTACAAGACATGTATGCTAGACAAGCATGGTGTACCAAAACCAACTAAAAACAGAGGCATATTATGACATAATAAGCATGAAAATCAACTAAGGCATGGCCAACACACACTTAGACTAGATGCTCCCTTAAGAGGCAAAAAAAGGCCCTTTTCAAGGACAACAAGGAGAGGGGGTGGCCTTCTCCTTCCTAGGACCTCAAGGCACCATCCTCATCACTGTTTCAACCAAAATGGCACAAAATGGAGCCTTTCAAGGCTTAAGAGGGGTCAAACAACCCCAAAGCTTAAAGCAACCTTAACCAACTATTTAGAGCACTAAAAATCAGAACTTTTATATGTTATACACAAAGCTCAAAAACAGATGCAAGGTAGGAAAAAATGCGATGCAAAAATGGGGAATAAAGGGACAAGTTTCTTACCCTTGTAGACCCTCTTCACCAATGGTGCTCCAGCAGCTTCTTTAGGTTAAAATCAGTCTAAAACCTCCAAGAACAAACCTTTGACTCCTCAGCAACTAAGGCAAGGTGTAATGGTAGGTGTTTGTGAGCAAATCTAAGCCTAAACACACACAAAATGCAAAAGAGAGAGAGATATAGAGATAGAGGATATATGTAAACCCTAACCCTAAAGCTCAAGCTCTGAAAATGTTGTCTAAAATGTCTAACCCCTAACCAAGGGAGAAGAAGCTCTCTTTTATAGAGCTTTAGTCTTGTAAGCTTACAAGACAAGCTTCCTAAGAGGGAGATCCCTCCATACACGTGTATAGAGGGGAGCCAAGTGTGTGCCAGCTGCACAAAAATATCTGCAAAAGCAGATTCACAGTAGCCGGCCGGCCAAACATGCAATTGACCAAAAAAAGATAGCCGGCCGGCCATCTATAGTGCCGGCCGGCCAAACATTTGGCCAGTGGCAACAAGACACGGTCGGTGGCCTCAAGCCATGGCCGGTGATGGGTGGGGATGGTCTACAAGCCCTACCCTGCCTCTCAAAGGCAAAACACAAGTGTTTGATGCCAAACCAACCACAAAACAGTCGAGTCGAGAGGTCCTGAGACGAGGCGCGCTGCCAAGGCTTCCGGGAACTCAAGACGAACACAAACAAGGGTCATCACTGAGTGTTTAATCAGTAACGTCCAAGTCTCGAGGACGGTAAAAAATGGGGTGTCTACAGGGTTTTGTCTCTTGTTCTTTTAAAATAATCTTATGGGTTTTGATCTTTGTTGATTGAAGAAAAGATGATTTTCGAGAGTTTTCTTTCAAAAGATTTGAGCTGTGTAGTTGGTGAGAAAACCTAGAAATTGGAGATTTTAAAAGAGATTGAAAATTCATGGGTAATATTGTTATATTTATTTTTGTGTGCCAAAATAAATGATGTTTAGAAAATTTCTTATTTATATTTGTATAAATGATTAATTTTGTGGATTATGAGAATTGCTGTTCATTTTAAAAATTGTTATTCAGAATGCTGATTTAGTCTTGAAATGACTAGGTTGTTGGAAATGTTTGAAATGTGGGAATTATGTTATTTCTTGGATGAATTGAAATAAAAGTATTTATTCATCTTGTGACATTGCATTGAAAAGAGAAATGGGAATTTTGATCACAATGGTAGTATTGTGTGGAAGAATTGGAAATGGAAGAATTGTTGTAATGTATTGATTATTGTTGCATTGGCATATCAAATTCATTTGATTACATTGAACTTTGAAAGTTGATTTGAAAACTTGCATTGAGAAAAGAATGTTGAGAAATGAGTTTTCATGAAATGGTTTTGGGGTAAATACGGTGGTAAGTCTTAACAGGTGGTGTAGATGATAGGTGTCGAGCCTTCCAGTTGTTACTGGTAAAAATGATAGAGTATGGGTGTCGAGCCCTCCAGTTGTTACTGGTAAAAATGACAAAGTATGGGTGTCGAGCCCTCTAGTTGTTATTGGTAAAAATGATAGAGTATGGGTGTCGAGCCCTCCAGTTGATATTGGTAAAAATGACAAATTGGTAGTACTTGTATAGTCTACTTGCAAACATAGACCTAGGGATTACCAGAGTTGTATTTGCCGCCCATCGAATAAAATTGAATAAATGTTGAGCAGTTGAAATGGCATGACATCATTGAACATGTTGGTTTTCAAAAGATGAAGTTGTGTTTTACTTTCAAAAGGGCATGGCATGGCATAAACATTCCATCTCTTGAGACTTGTGTAAAATGTATATACTTTGTTAAGAATTCTCTACTGGGCTTTATGCTCACCGTACGGGATTTTTGTGCAAGAAAAGATGTGGTGATTCCGCCTAACTGAAGGTGTGGAAGTGTCTGCAGAGAGACTAATGTGCTCATTTGCTATGACTCTGATTACAAGCCATGGGCTTTATATGTGTGGGTTTGAATAACCATTTTGTGTAATCAGGCTCAAGCCTAGGAAACTTGTAAACCCTTTGGGGTATTTGTGGTTTAATTAATTGTTGTTGAATTAATTGTATTATCGCATGAAGACTATTTTCATCATGTAATGCAAGTATGAGGATTTATTATCAATTTTACTTTGAAGAGCCATAACTATTGTATTACCATTTGGGCATGAAAATTGGGGCGTTACAAATTCTCTCTCCACTGCAAACACATTACTCCAAAACAATTGAGATTTTTTTCTGGCCATGGATCACACCTCGATAATCTAAATAATTTGTTTTTATATCACAATATATAAATTATTCTTGTAAAAAATTTGGTTGATATGTATGGGTGTTGATTTTTTACACAACCAAACAGAGAACTTAGCTGTAGAGAACGCGGTAGAATAGATTAAGCCAATCACCTGCCAATAAGAAAATAAGAATATCGCGGTGGTTCGTCCACCTAAGGGCACTCCGACGATCAGGTCAGTCAAATAATCTCTCAAAGATATCGCACAAGTACTCAATGCACAAATTAAAGCGTCTCAAATAAAAGCATACCTCAGAACCACGGGGATACCTCACTTTTATAATGATCAATGTCCAACTTCCCTTGAAAGTCTTACTACATAGGACTCTATTCTTTACAGTGATAACATTTATCACAACACACACTATTCAGATTAAGATGAACTTTCTCAAGAGTCTCATCTCTATCCAAATAGGTAGCTTGATATCATCTAGGACTCTTGTCCTCTATCCGAATATCTCGGATTCTGGCATTACCGCACTGAACCTCGGCAATGTCGCAATCACCTCGGCAAACATGACTCGCCCACATGACACCTCGGCAGACATCTTGGTGGCACCTTGGCCACATGACATCATTCTCAAAATACTAGGTTCTATTACCTCGGCAGCCTGAGGTGATGGGACCTATATCGTTCGATCTTCCAATATGTCAGCTAAACAACATGCTAGAAATACTCCTTTGACCGAGATCATGACTCGCCGGCATAAAGAAACAAGGACTCAAGTGTCCACTCGTCAAGAATAAAAAACCAAGAACCACAGACCATCGTGTTCTATCTCATCCAAGTCCAACATCTCGATAGAGATCACATTACTATTAGAGATCATGACTTGCTAGTTCAAGAACATCAAAATCCCAGTATTAACTTATCAGGAACCAAAAACAAACAAGTTTTTTCCTATCCAAATTCAACATCTCAACTAAGACCAACATCTCAACTGAAATCATCATCTCAACCAAGATCAACATCTCAACCGAGATCGTCATCTCTACTGAGATCAACATCTTAACTGAGATCGCACTTCTCAACTGAGATCATCATCTCAACTGAGATCGCATTACTAGCCAAGGTCATAACTCACTAGTTCAAGAACATCAAGATTTGAAATCTGTTGTCTTAACCATCATACTAACATCATGACATGTCACCTCTTCATTGGTTCCCAATACATCCCATAATTGACACACGCTACCCCATTAGACATCATCAACCATCACACATCTCCTGAGAAACTTGAATCATTACAATCTGTCACATCTTTCCATTCCAACAAAACCTTTTCATTTTCCAATTTCGTCTTTCCCTGTGTCTCCAGACTCTCTCTCTGTCTCTCTCTCTCTCTCTCTCTTGGCTTTTGCAAACCATCATCGTTGTTCTTGAAGCATTCATTGCTATGAATAGTCTATTTGTGCCCAAGGTTCAAACTCTACAAAATGAACCAGACTAGCAACCAAGCACTTCATCAGGTACTCCACGCATCAACCCACTATCTCAATGACAGTGCAAACACCGACATAGCGACAATCTTGTAGTTAGAACCAGGAACAGGAAACATTAAGGTCCTGAGCTCCTAGCCTTAGACCGACAATTCTCCAATCGCCCTATCTGCGAGTAACCATTGCTGTAACCAATGACAACATGTCTCGCCGAACTCTTATCGTAGAAGACCTTCTTGCTGACATCCCTGATGTCATAACTGTGCGATCCACTCCATCTTCTTATAGTCAATCCAACATGCTCATGTCTCCAGCAACTCAATATCTCAGAAGAGAAGCACATGAAGAAAAACGGACCAAGTTATAGCAAGGAATAGATGCCAAGGCCTATCAAGAAGGCCTAGACTCAAATTTTTTGAAAATTTCAACAAGTATCACTTTCAAATCACTGACTCAGTCTTCATTAAGTCATCTTTGCTCTCTGCCTCCTAATGTGAATGTAAATACAACTTAGGTTCACATTAGGAATACATTATCTGAATATTGTCTAAGTCTAACTTAGACATTCATGACCGAGGTCATTGCGTTTGGCTTGCTCAAACTAAACACTTAAGGCTTGACCTTAATATACCGAGAGTACTATCTACTTCGGCTTTTCGCACAAACCGACCAAAACATGGCTAGTTTTACCTTGTTTCAAATTGAAACATCGCCTTATACTTAGTTTAACTCTACCGATATGGCAAGTCTAAGTTAATTGCCTTGTTTACCATGGGAACATCGCCTAATTCTTACCTAAGTCTAACTTAGACATCCATGATCGAGGTCATCGCCTTTGGCTCACCCAAACTAAACACTTGAGGCTTGACTTTAGTGTACCAAGAGTACTAGTTACCTCAGCTTTTCGCACATACCGGCCAAAACGTGGCTACTTTCGCCTTATTTCACATTGAAACATCGCTTTATACTTAGTTCAACTCTATTAATATGGCAAGTCTAAGTTAATCGCCTTGTTCACTATATGTCTAACTTAGACATCCATGACCGAGGTTATCACATTTGGCTTGCCCAAGCTAAACACTTAAGGCTTGACCTTAATATACCGAGAGTACTAGCTACCTTTGCTTTTCGCACAAATCGACCAAAACGTCGCTAGTTTCTCCTTGTTTCACATTGAAACATCGCCTTATGCTTAGTTCAACTATACCAATAAGGCAAGTCTAAGTTAATCGTCTTGTTCACCATGAGAACATCGCCTGATTCTTGCCTAAGTCTAACTTAGACATCCATGACAGAGGTTATCGCATTTGGCTCGCCCAAACTAAACACTTAAGGCTTAACCTTAGTGTACCGAGAGTATTAGCTACCTCGACTTTTCGCACAAACTGGCTAAAACATGGCAAGTTTCGCCTTGTTTCATATTGAAACATTGCCTCATACTTAGTTCAACTCTGCCATCATGGCAAGTTTAAGTTAATCACCTTATTCACTATGGGAACATCGCCTCATACTTAGTTCAACTCTACCATCATGGCAAGTCTAAATTAATCGCCTTGTTCACCACGGGAACATCACCTTAAGACTTTTTCAGTCATATTTCACAATCATAAACAACATTTTGTAATGAACAAAGTCGATACTAGTATTTTATTAATACTTCAGCTGAGGTTATTTACATCATTAGAGCCAAGCTCCAAATTTTTTCATGCCACATTCCAAGGCCTCGACAATCTATTACCCTCAAAATCTTCTAATCTCAGGTAAGCCTTGTTTTATCTCAACTCTGTTCACCTCCAGTAAGTTTTGATCTTTTCAAAATTGTTTTCCTAGGTCAAGCTCCTGTCTTCTTGGACCTGTTCATCTAGGCCAAGATCTTGTCTTTTGGATTTGAGATCTGCTTGCTTAGGTTGAGCCCTTGTTTCTCGGACCTAATAATCTAGGTTGAAATCTTGTCTTCTAGATCTGGGATCTGCTTGCTTAGACTGAACCTTTGTCTTCTTGAACCTAATAATTTAGGCCGAGATCTTGTCTTCTGAGATCTGCTCACTTAGGCTAAGCTCTTAGCTTCCCAGACCTATTCATCTAGGTCGGGATCTTATCTTCTAAGATTTGGTTTCTGGGATCTGCTCATTTAGGCTGAGCTCTTGTCTTCTCAGACCTACTCATCTAGGCCAAGATCTTGTCTTCTGGGATTTGAGATCTGCTCACTTAGGTTGAGCTCTTATCTTCACAGGCTTACTCATCTAGGCTAAGATCTTGTCTTCTGGAATCTAAGATCTGCTCACTTAAGTTGAGCTCTTGTCTTCTCGAACTTACTCATCTAGGCCGAGATCTTGTATTCTGGGATCTGAGATCTGCTTACTTAGGTTGAGTTCTTGTCTTCTCGAACTTACTCATTTAAACTGAGATCCTATCTTCTGAGATTTGGGATCTACTTACTTAGGTTGAGCTCTTGGCTTCTTAGACCTATTCATCTACATCGAGATCTTGTCTTTTAGGATCTGGGATCTGCTCACTTAGGCTGAGCTCTTGTCTTCTGGGACCTACTCATCTAGGCCGAGATCTTGTATTCTGGATCTAGGATCTGCTCACTTAGGTTGAGTTCTTGTCTTCTCAGACCTACTCATCTAGGCCGAGATTTTGTCTTTTAGGATCTGAGATCTACTCACTTAGGCTGAGCTCTTGTCTTCTTAGGCTTACTCATCTAGGCCAAGATCTTGTCTTCTAGGATGTGGAATTTGCTCACTTAGGCTGAGCTTTTGTCTTCTCGGACCTACTCATTTAGGCCAAGATCTTATCTTCTGGGATTTGGGATCAGCTCACTTAGGTTGAGCTCTTGTTTTCTCGGACCTACTCATTTAGGGCAAGATCCTGTCTTTTGGAATCTGATTCACCTAGAGCATGCTCTTCTATCTTGGATCTGCTTTGCCTAGGCCATGCTCTTCTATCTTGGATCTGCTTCATCTAGGCCAGTGTCTTTTCTACTTGAAGATTGTCTTCATCTCCTCGAGAGAGCTCAAGCCCCCTTAATTTTGCATTCATCCCTTCTGAAAGGGTCTTCATTCCGTCAATGTTAACGCATTCTCTATTTTCGCTGAACTCGTCGTCGCCGACATGTTGATCTTGCACGATGATGATGGCCATCTATTTTAACTAAGTTCCTACAGACGACACCAGATTATGAGTGTTGATTTTTGACCACATAACCAAATAGGAAATTTAGCTGGAGAGCACGCGGCAAAATAGATTAAGCCAACCACCTGTCAATAAGAAAATGAGAATGCCACGGTGGTTCGTCCACCTAAGGGGTACTCCGACGATCATGTTAGTCAAATAATCTTTCAAAGATATCACACAAGTACTCAATGCACAAATTAAAGCGTTTCAAATAAAAGCATACCTTAGACCCACGAGGGTGCCTCACTTTTATAATGATCAATGTTCAACTTTCCCCAGAAGTCTTACTTCATAGGACTTCATCCTTTACAAGGATAACATCTATTACAATTCACACTATTCAGATTAAAATAAGCTTCCTTAAGAGTCCCATCTATCCAAATAGGTAGCTTGATGTCATCTAGAACTCTTATCTTCTATCCAAATATCTCGAATTTTGGTATTATCGCATCGAATCTCGGCAACGTCGCAATCACCTCGGCAAACATGACTCGCCCACATGACACCTCGGCCGACATTTTGAAGGCACCTTGGCCACGTGACGTCATTCTCAAAATACTTTCCCACAATATGATACAATAATCACGTTAGTTTATTGCATTTGTCTCCCCAAAAAATTGGTAATCTAGTTTTCAGATAATATTATTGTTTATTTCTTGCAAATAAATGTTATAAATTAACATAAATATGATTATCGAATCGACTTAATTTTTTTTATGAATGATCATTGTAGTCTAAACAATGAACGATTCAAATCATCAATGTGAAATCCATGGTTGGCCCTACAAACCCAAATAGCAACATCCAATCCACAAGCGATAATTTGTTAAAGGGACACAAATTTAATTAAAAAAAATTGGAAAGATAATGTATATTAAGAGAGTGGGTGGTGTGCAAATAGACCCACCTACTATTCCCATCTCGTCGCCATCACTATTACCGTCACCATCACTTCCACCGCCACCGCTATTAGAACTACTAAGACTAGCATATCAATTTTAAGTTCGCAATTAATCATAAAGAATAGTTTTTACAAAAAAAAAATTTTATAAAAAAAATTTCTTAAATAAAATATTTTATGTTGTAACAAACAAATAAATATATTCTTTCTAATAAAAAAAAAAAAATTAAAAAACACATTAATGACCACGGTTTACATCAAAGAATCAAACGCACATATCAAAGGATCATTCACATAATGACGATAGCACACTGATGTTGACGTAAATATTGACCATAAGACTTTTAAAAGGCTTTGATTAACTAAATTTTTGTATTGTCCATGTCACATTCTAATACGTTAGAAAACTTGATTATGGAAAAATAAAAACATTAGAAAAAAGTGTATGGGCTTTTGATTCAAAGATGTTGCTATATATGCATGCCTCATCGCCTTTGACCTTTCTATGCTTTGATTTGAGCCAACAGATTCACACGGACACTAAACGTTAATGTTTAACTTGTTACGTCCCTCATAGCCTAGCTGGCCACAAGTTGGTTTTTGGGTATCATGGATAAGATAAGAAGTTTTCAAAGGGTCCAAATTAACTGCCATAACTTGATTGAAAAACCATCCAACTATATTAGTTTATAAAGACTAATACATATTTTGGAAAATATATTAAAAGTTGATTTTTATGACTTCTTTTAAAAAAAATTATGTACAAAATTAGAGAGGTAATGTGACTCAAAAAATTCAAAAAGTCAATAAACTGGTTTTTAATCTTTTTTCTAAAATAGCCCAACTATCTTCTTTTTTATGACGAACTCAATAAATTGAAAATGTAATAATTATTAAATCAATCTTTTTTTTTTTATGAAATATATGAAGTGTTCGATAAAATGAATGGTTCGAATCATTAAAAAAGAACTCGTAGTGGATCCCATAAACCAAATAAAAGGAATCCACCTCCCAAATGATGGAACACAAATTTTTTCTTTTTTTGAGTCATCCTAACGTTACTCTAATTTTTAGCTAATGAATATACTTCAAATTAAATATGACATTAAAAGAATCGAACCGGCCTCTCAAGTTGGGGAAAAGTCTGATTTTGGCCTCTTGTGACAAAAGGTTAAGAGCAATTTTTTTTAGATTTTGGCCTCTTTGTGGGTATATTATTTATAAAAAAAAATAGTCAAATTAATTCAATAATTATAATATATGAATTCATCAATTTTGCTTCTTTTTTTTTTTTTTTTAAAAAAAACATATTGTTTTGAAAATAGCCATTAATTTTTTATGAAAAATTTGATCAAAAGTGATTACAATTATTAGATTGCCTATAAATAATTTACACAAATATATAAAAAAATAATAATTTAAATTATGAAAATAATCCTCATGAAAGAACCCACGAATTCAACTATACATATCGAGCTTTTCTCTAATTATAGACAAATTGGAGACAATCTATATCCCTTAAAGTATGATCGCGTTAACCATGTAACATCATGTACACACATCTAATACAATATGATATATATTTAATGCTTCCATTAATGTGTAGTGGTTGACTTAAGCTTTTAGATTTTTCACCCTTATCTTCTAGACGAGACCAAGAAGATTGCAGAGAATCAATATACTATTTTGACGGAAAATGAGAAAGAAAATTATACAAATGAGAAAGAGAAAATGATAGGTCACATTTGAAACGGCACCGCTTTGCATGGTGACACCAATTTATTACTTCAGTAACTCGTTTTGTTCATGCATATCATGCTAAGGCGGGGGAAACGAGAAATGTTAGAGATTATGAAATTTTTTTCATGAAAATGATCATGAAAAATTTGTGACTCTTAGATTATCTTGATTAGTGTGTAGTGCTTTATTTTAAGTGTAATCCAAAGGTCACGAGTCTTTCATGATCATTTTCATGAAAGACTTTTCATGATACCTAACATTGCTGGGGGGAAATACTAGTATGGAGCATGGTGGCACCATTTAAACATACAACCTTTGCTGAAAAAAATGAGTCATTTACTCCCTCAATTTTAAAGTGAGAACCTTAAAAAGTAAACTAATTGTTAAGAGTTTGTATGGTAATAGTTATATTTATCATTTTCTGTTTATAATTACAAAATTTTTGAAAATTATAATAAAAAACTCATTTAGTATCTATTTTTGTTTTCAAAAGCTTATAAATTGCTTACAAAATTTATTAGATTTTTGTAACCATAAAATAGTTGATTTCCCTTGTTTAATATAAAAATTGTTTGTTATTCATTCATCATTCTCCCACTACCTTAATTTAGTGACCACTTTTGTCTCATCACCATCACTAGTCATCCCTATCTTGGCCTACCGTCGCTACTAACTTCTATCAACAACCACCGTTTGCCACTATCTCCCATTGGCAAAAACCACCTTTAGCACCAGCTCTTACCACAACCAACCATCCAGCAATTGGCAACAATCAAGGGTGGAGCCACCTAAGGCATAGAGGGGTCACGTGCCCCCCCTAAACTTTTAATATTTATACTATTACTTATATAAATAAAGATTATGTATTATTTATCCTTTATAAAATTTAATAGTGACCCTCCTTAAATTATGTAAAATTTCTTGCATTTTTAAAATTTTATATTTTATTATTTTGATTATTCTTGTACACTTTTAATTGATAGACAAGAATTGAATCAATGATAATTCATTTCTTATTATGGGATTTGTTTAGTTGCTTATTTCTCCTCATTGTGGGGCACTTTTTTTGAGTTGATAGAATTGAACTTATTGATTATTTGGTTAATAGAATTTAATTATTGATTGTGGATTTATAAGTCACGTTAATGTAAATTTCAGAATAATTGTAATAAAAATAAAAATAATAATGTATAAGTTTAATAATATTTTGTTGTTACTTGCTATAGGAGAAAAAAATTCAATATTATGATTAATATGTGTCCCTCTACATTAAATTTCTGACTTTACACTAGCAACAATCCCTAATTAGCATCACCTTTGCATAGCTGATAAACATCCAGCCATTATCTGCTACCATCAATAACCACCTATGACCACTACCCCCACTAATCATCTTTTTTATTTATTTCAAAATAAAATTTTAAAATATATATACACCAAACATTGTTTTTATCAAAAATAAATATAAACATGTTTAATATTTTTTTATAAACTTACAATAATAACTATCGATATTACCAAATTGTATCTAAATATTCCATTTCTTATTCTCTGTTGAAGTTTTGACTTGATAATTACATGATATTTAATCAATATGAAATCAAAAACACAAACGTGTCCAAAAAGAAAATTAAAAGAAAATTTAAACTTTATAATCTTGTTAAAATTGTTCACTAAGAGTCAAATATTTCTTAAAAATTATAATTTCAAAATACATTTTTTTGTAATTTTTATAAACTTCTATATATTTTAATTATTTTTTAAAATATTCAAATACATGCAACACAATACGTAGGTCTTACGACACCTATAAAGTTCAAAACGTCTCAATGTCCAACTATGCTGTGTGAATGCAACAGCATACCGTCTTACTTTCAAGTACACACGTGCGAGGTGGAAGGCGGCATGTGGGTCCTACGCCTAATCAAGGAGAAGTTATTGGTTGATTCACACCAAGGCCAGTGCCCCATGGCGTTTTATATGCAATATAATTGGTAGCAAGGGTTGGAATTACGATTTTATATTAAGGGGTTGTTTGGGATGGTCTAAATAGTGTATTTTTTGACTTTTTATGAAATATGAATTAGGTTTGGATTGAGTTTGAAGTGATGTGTTAGAGAGGTGATGTGACTTAAATAAGATGATGTGACTTAAATAGAATAGTGACTTTTTGACTTTTTAACTTTTTTTAAATATGCCAAACCAAGCCTAAGGCCAAGTTTGGGAAGACTTAAATAAGTGTACTTTTTGACTTTTTATGAAATATGGGTTAGATTTGGGTTAGGTTTGAAGTGATGTGTTAGAGAGGTGATGTAACTTAAATAAGATGATGTGACTTAAATAGGATAGTAACTTTTTGACTTTTTGAATTTTTTGAAAGATGCCAAACTTGACCTAAGTATGTAGAAAACATGAAGGCATATAGGAATTTGTAAATTGTCTAGAATATGGCAGCGTGGTATCCGATGGGATTAACCAATAATTTTTTTTTGTAATCAAGGCCCAATTGGTAACAAATGGAGACATTGGAGAAAAATTATTTGGTGCTCCTGCAACGTCACGTAGTGGTATTTCTCATCAATCACAATGTACTATGTTTATTTTGTTTCTCAATCACTCAAAATAAATTTGTAATTCTAATATCTTTCACCAACCATAACACTATTTGGGCATCACTTGACGATGCCCTAAAACTAACCAATAGTTCCTCGCCACTTTGTCCAGTGGGCCTGTCCACATGACACTCTGCATGTATTGTGATTGATGAAAATAGTAACACCTACGATTTTGTATTAGGTGATTAAGGAACCTGAGGAGGTATAGGAATTTGTGATTGATCTGGAGTATAGTGATGTGATACTTTAGGACTAACTAATAGTTTTTTGTATCACGGCTCAATTGTCATTTGAAAAAAATTATTTAGTGCTTTTGGAACATCACATAGCAATACTCCTTATTAATCATAATACATTATATCTTTTTTATTTTTCAATCACTTAATATAAAATCCCAAGTTATATATTTTTCACCGATCATAACAGTGTTGGAGACAATAACTGGCCCGGTGGGCCTGTTCAGCCAATAGCTTCTCATCAGTTGCCCGGTGGGCCTGTCCAACTTACTCCATCAAGCCCGCCATGATTGAAAGACAGCTCAGTCCTTGCAGTTTTTGTATTTGTACAATCTTGGCTTGTTTTGTCTTTTCAGAATTACAATGGAAAGAATTGATGGTAAAAAAATTAATAGTGACTGAATTATTAATAAAGAGATTGATAATAAGAGAATTAATAAAATTATATTTGTTTTAATAATAATTGTTAGTATAAGAATTGTTAAATTAAATAAATATAAAATAATAAAACAAATTAAATTATAATTTTTACTTAATAAAAAAATAAAAAATTTAAACATTAATGTTAAAAAAATATGCTTAACATGTAAAATAAAAAATAAAATAAATTTGCAGTTGACCGGTTGGCCGAAAGTTCGGACAGACGACCAGTAACACCCTAAGTCAAACGGACTATTTTCTAATACCATCTTTTAGTTCGAAGGGACTGCCAATCCGGAGTCCCATAAACCAAACAAACATGATTTATGTCCACTGTTCATCACTAGGAGTTTGAAGTAGACTCCTACAACGAAAAACAACCAGGGTCTAAAGCCGTTATAAAGTTAGAAAAAAAAAATTATTATAACAAATTGGACAATTCTTAACGATATGTTTGGTTGAAGGATTTGAAAATGAATTTAGAAAGGAAAAAGAAAAAGGTATGTGAAATTAGATAAAATATAGGTATATTTTATTCACATTTCACATATTTTTTTTCTTTTCCTTTCCAAATCCATTCTCAAATCCTCAAACCAAACACAGTTCGTTTGGATTGACTTTTTTGATTTTTTTTTAATTTTTGTGAGAGAAAAAATAAAATAATTATGATTTAGATGTGATATTTTGTCTTATTGACTTTTTAATTTATTTTAGTGGCTAATATAGTCCCAACCTCTTTAGTCATACGAAGCCTATTATGTAAGTACATATCATAGGTACTTGTGTAAATTCTCACAAATATACGTAATTTCACAAAATCGTGTAAGTTTTCACAAAGGCTTTGTTTGGGAAGTGGGTTATTTTTGGGTTTTTGACTTTTTTAGCCTAGAGCTAAAAAAATCTCATTTGGGTTGGATTTTTTTGGTCTTTGACTTTTTTGAGAGAAAAAATGAAATGATTATGAGTCGGATATGACATTTTGTTTTATTGATTTTTTAGCATATTTCGTGTTTTTGTAACTATTTTAGTCTGATAGCCCCATGTCAAACGAGGGCAAACATATGTAAATTAACCTATAAAAATTTGAGAAATCAGAACTTACACAATTTTATGAAGTAACTTATATATATTTGTGAAAACTTACGAAAGTGCATATGGTATGCACCTTGCACACCTAAACACTTTCTTAAAAAATTTATTATTATGTTTTAATTTTTTAAATATCTTTTCATGAAAAATTAAAATAATTAGTTCCCAACTAAAAGTCAACTCTTTCTCTTTTTCTAAGCATGTTTGGGGTCTGCTATATAAACACACTTTTTATCTTTTTATCTTTTTGGGTCATATCATTTTTCTATTTTTCTGTATATCTTTTTATAAAAAGTCAAAAAGTACACTTACTTAGATCAAGTCAACTTATTTAGGTTAATTTCTTTTAAAAATTCAACTGATGCATTTGGTTTTAATTTTAAGTGATAACTTATTTTGACTTTTTAAATTTATTTGGCCTAAAATAATAAGATTTCTTAAATTATAATTTTTAACTTTTTAAGCTTTTTTAGATTCCTAAAACATGTATGACCATTAAACGCCTATCGCTTTTGTTATAATTATAGTTTTTAAGGATATTATGGATATTTTACATAACAAAAAAGTTATTTGATATGCTCAAATTTTTTTCATAAATTAATTATTTATTAGTCGTGCCAAACAAATTTTATAACTTATTTTAAGTTTTTTAAACAAATAATCTAAAAAACTGTATTATGAAAGCTTAACTTATAAGTGATACTAAAAATGAGTATACTTTTTGAGTTGTGGGTTGGCATTACCTCACTATTTGGCATCCCCCTACATTAACACACTTTTTTTATATTTTTTAGATTGTATTATCTCTCTATCTTTTTGTACAATTTTTTTTTATATATAAAAAGTCAAAAAATATACTTATTTCAATAATTACAAACAACATCTGAGTACAAATAATATAAGTGTATACAAAATAATAATGTTAAGCTTATCTTATATTCACATTTTAATATGAGAGAACTTTAGAGCCTTGTGGGGTCTATCACGAGTCTCAGTTTGATGATTCGAACTATTCATTTTGTAGATTCTTCAATGTATATTATCTATAAAAAAAAAATTACTAATCTTTTTTATTTTATTGTATATCTCTCCAAAAAAATAGACGATAAATATATTTTTAAAAATAGATCATCTAATTTTTAGAGACAAATAAGATAAAATAAAAATGTTAGAATTATTGGATCAACATAAATTTTTGATAGATAATATACATTGAAGGTATTACAAAATAAACGATTCGGATTATCGAAACGAAACATATAGTGGGTCCGCTGGCCCTTTAGATTGTTTTCTGTTGAGATGTGATTATGAGAGAAATTAAATCCAAAATTATAATAATAGTTAAAATAATATAGCCGATTCAAATTATCATTTGACTTGTTTTTTAACCTGTTCATACGGAGATTGGAAGTAAAACCATATTAATAATATGAAGAAAAAGAAGATGAAGGTACAAATTTAAAAAAATTATTTAGAAAATTATTCTAAAAAAGGAATCAATAGTCTATAATATTAATTTTCGTGAATATAGTCCACATCTCACTAACTTTAAATTATCTACACGACACACTTCTTTTTGTGGTAAGATTTGGAGTACATTTTATGGTTAATAGCATCTTCATGATCCAAGGATCAAATGTAAACTTTATTAGAAATGTTACCGAGGATGAAAAAAAGTCATAAGGTTTAGCCAAAAACAAATTATGTTGTGTAGATTTGAAACTAGTAGAATGTGAGCTCCATTTAAAATAAATGTAATTTATTTATTTTAGTACTGTATTTTGTCCCACTTCACCCAAGTCAAGTTGCAAGGATTCAATTTTATCAAATTAAGAAGTGCAAAGGTTTGGGACAATGCTTAACATTGAATTTTTTTAGTTTACCACAGCATGGACCTGCCAGAGACCAATCAGCATATATTGTTTCACCCAAGTCACCAACTATCATGCAATGCAAAGACTCTAATATTCTATCAAATTAGCAAGTGGCAGCACTAGAATTGAAACAGTTTTATCAAATTAGGAAGTGGCAAAGGTTTGGGACAATGCTAACATTGAAATTTTTTAGTTTCCACAAGCATGGACCTGCCAGTGCCAGAGACTAATCAGTCCTAAAGTGTATATATATATTTGTTTCACCCAAGTCACCAACTAGCGTGCAATGCAATTATTCTACTATCAAATTAGCAAGTGGCAACACGTTCAAAAAAAAATTAGCAAGTGGCAACACTAGAATTGAAATTTATTGAGCTTTGGGTGTTAATTCTTTGTTTAATTTTTCTTTACAAGGAAATTGAAGAAAACTTCATTTAATCTTCTAAAATAAATGGAAAATACATTGGGTTACAAAATTATTACCCAACCCAACAGAGAAGCTAAATTAGCTAGGATTTTGTTAATTTAGTACCTTAAGAACACTTGTTAAAAAAAAATTTAATTTGTTATACATTTTTTATAAATTAAATTTTGTTTATGAATGTTCTGAAAACATTTTGGTTGTGTTTGATTCATAAATTTAGAGAGAGATTTAGAAAGAAAAATAGAAAATGTGTATGAACGATAGTCAAATGTAGTTATATTTCATTCACGTTTTACCTATTTTTTCTTTTTTTCTTTCTAAATTTCTCTCAAAATGTATGAACCAAACACAACTTTATTTAACTATAAAAATAAAAAGATTTGAGAACTAGAAAATCCTATTATTTGTTTGAATGATTGAACAGGTGAGAAACGAAAACTGTTGACTATAAATTTTTCATATTGCTTAAATGGTTCATTAAAATACAAACAGAAAAAGGAAAGGTCACATCTGCCCCTTTTCTTTCATGTTACTTCAAATAAAATTGATAAAAACTCACAATAATTTAAAAAATAATAATAAAAAAAACTAACATAGTTAAACCACTTTTAATCTTTGGAGGAATTACTTATAGGTGGAATAGAAAAAAAAAAAAAAAAAAAAAAAAAAAATTACAAAAATATTAGAGATATAAGTGATTTGGTGATGAGCTGTAATAAAAAACTATGAGTTGCAAGTCTAATTTGCATGCCTCCGTATTTGAATTTTTTTAATTTTTTTTGGGTCCAATTAATAAGTAACTTCCCTTTAATCTTTTTCATTTTCTGTTCTCCTACTTTATAAACAAACTAATCAAATTGGAGTGTTGGTACAGGGCCCGAATCACTTCCGGCTCGAATGGCTCGGGCTCGAATGGCTCGAGCTCTTTTTTTTTTTTTTTTTTTTTCCAGAACTCAAAGGAGAGAAGAACGGAGGAGGAAGACGAAGAAGAGAAGGAGGGGGAGGGGAGGGGAGGGGGAGGGGGAGGAGGAGGGGGAAGAAGGACTGGAGGGGGCCTAAAAAATGGAGGAGGGGCGGAGGCGAGGCAGACGCGATCGGCGGCGATCAGCGACGGGCTTCCCCCCTCTCTCTCTCTCTCTCTCTCTCCCTCTCTTTCTCTCCCTCTTCCTCTGCAACAAAGGTCGAAAATGGCGGAAAAAAAGGAAAAAAAAAAAAAAAAAACCGAAACCCCAAAACGACGTCGTTTTGGGGTTTCGAGCCAATTCGAGCTGAGGAATTTCGGGCCCTCAACCATTTTTCAATCAAATGGACAGATGAGAAGTGTAAAATTAAATAAAAGGGAACGAAGATGAGATAGATTAATGGTGGCTTAATTTTAAAGAATTGATTGAGAAATAAAAATTTTGAAATAAGATTTGAAATTTCAAATTCAAGCCACTTTAAAATGTCACTAAAAATTTATTCAATCACCTAAGTTCAAAATTAGTTGACATACACGCAAACTAACCCAAATATCTTATTATTAAAAAGATTAATGGTGGCGTAGACTTCATGAGAATGACAACTCCTAAACAGAAAATGATGGATCATATCATATATCTATATATATATATTCATTACAACCACGTATTTTTGGTATGTAAATATATTGACGGGTCTATAGTCTGTAGATATACATCAGAGGTGAGCTAATAATGACAACTCATGTGTAGAGTACAAATTTTTACTCTCCATTTTCCTTGGAGTTGCAACAAATTATTGAATAGTTGCAATCATCATAGTCTCCAAGACATTTATATATTCCCCATTTCTGTGCATTATGCACCTACTATACGTTGGTTTGGCATGTCCTTTGGAGTAAAATAATCATATAAGATAAAATAAATTATTTTAATTAAATAAAATAAAATGTCACATTTAATATATAATTATTATTATTATTATTTTTATAAAAATTAAAAAAGCTAAAAAGCCTATCTCTAATGAGGCTTTTTTGCTTCAGACTAAAATAATCAAAAAACTAAAAAATCAACTCACATCCCAAACGAGCTCACAATAATATTGCTAAGGTCTCTTTTTGAGAGGGGAAAAAAAAAAGTGAATTTATTACTTCCTCTATATTAAAATAATAGTTTCTTTAGAAAAATTTAACTTTTTTTTATAGTATAATTATTACATTTTAAAAATATTAATTTTTTAAAATTACCCTTTGATAGTACATTTTTTTAGAAATATCAATTGTCATAATTAAACTTTGTATGTTATTAATGAATTTAAAAGAAAGGCAAAATAGTAAATTTATATTATTTTATTTATTAATTTTTGAAAATGAACTAAGTGCCGTTTTGGGAAGTGTCTAAAAAAGATGCGTTTTGGGAGCAGCCCAAAAACGCCAATCATCCCATTTGGCAAGAACCAAAAAAGCAACATCCAAATTTACTAAACTACTCTTTGGAATATTTTAATTAATTAATTCAAAAATCAAAAAGTAAGTATATTTTGGTCATTTTGGAGTGATGTGACACTTTTAAAAAATATTAAACCAAAAATAAAAAAAGCCAACTTTTTACCAACTTCCCAAATCACTTCCAAAAAAGCCAAAAAGCTTGGTAAAAAGCCAAAAGCTAGCTTTTTACCAACTTCCCAAAACATCCCTAAGAGCATCCACATTAGCTTCATCAAAATAGCAAAAAGGTTAAATATAGCTAATAAATCATAAAATTCTTACTCCATCAGTCTCAACAAATTATTTCTAAATTAGCTTTCAGTTGAATTTGCTACAGTACCTCAACAAATTTGTTGAGATACTATTAATTAGTTATTCAATATATATATATATATATATTTTTAGACAAGTTAATTTCTTATTATATTTTCTTACCCACCGGACGTCCTCTCGGATGTCTACCCGGATGTCCCTGCAAAGAAAGAAGTTTTGTTGAATTTTGGCCTGATTGGTCGACCACCAGGTCGTCCGCCCCTCAGTCGGTTTGCCTCCTTCAGCTACTGCTCTCTGCTACTGCTATAGTGCACTGGAAAAAAATATATTCAAATTGAAAAAATGAAAGAATAAAAAATAATATTTTAATGAAATAGAATTTTAGAATAGAGAGTTTAATAGAGTGTGTACATAACAAATAGATTAGCTAAAATATAAAAGTGGATTTTGGGTTATGATTTAGCTCAAAATTTGCGGAGGCTGATGCAGATGCTCTAATATTTTGGAACAATAAAAAATAAAATAAGGGACTTATAGTTTGGGACGAAAGGAGTAATTTATTTAAGTTATATTATTTATTTATTTATTTTTATATTTTTTATAAAAAGTTAATAAAAAATTATTTCTCAAAATAGGCCTAAAAATACATTAAAATTTCTCTAATTAACCACTTAGAGTGATTGGGGAGATATTTAATCCCTAAAATGTATTGAGATTAAAAGGGTATGTGAACCATCCCTTTTTTCAAATATACATATACTAAAAATTCATAAAAGATAAAAGTTAATTTTTAAATATATAAGTATTTGAATATATTGACATTCAAACAATTTCTCTGAATAAATTAAGGAAAATGTTTGGGATCCCTTTTGGGAATGACCCCCACACTTCTAAAATGATTATGGCCCTCCATATATGTGTGGTTCTCACTCATACATGTGTGAGGTTCACATTATAGGTGATCTAAATTTATGAGAATTTTGTGGGGGTCTTGTGGAGACGGGGATCTCAATCATTACTCATAAATTAAATCCCGTTAGCGGATTCAACCACTTTACAACCCTACTAATAAGGGTCACTTAGTGTGATTGTATCATACTGGAATAGTTATACATGTGGCATATATTATTATTATTATTATTATTATTATTTTATTGTTTCTGAGATATAGGTAATCATAGTATTTGATACGGAAACGGTTTGAATCAGATACTTAAATTATGAGTTTTTGTCTGGAAAATCCCCCGTCAATTGAGAAGCTACTAGAGTTTCTTAATATTTATCCACACTCCAAATTCCTAGACTTTCAGGATGATAGCCTCAAGATATATGAATAGATAGAGAACTTATAATTTTTGGTGTGTCTACACAATGTTGAGCATGGGCCCTAATACACAAGCATATATGGCAAATTATGTGTACCTTATAGTTAGTGTTGGGATATATTTTTTAGTACCAACACGTGGCAAGGTGACGCCGATGTATCAGCCGAGATGCCATGTGTCCTGGTTGTAACGCCGAGATGATCTCGGCATGGCTGAGGTTATCTCCGAAGATATCAGAATCCGAGATAAGCGGATAAGGGACAAGAGTCCTAGAATGAGGAAAGACTTCAAGATGGATAAGGATAATGTTTGACGTGGATAGGCCCATAAAGGCCATAACCCACTATGAACAACCCAAGCCTACCACTTAGGGCCCAATACATAACCCAACTGATAAGTCCCAGCACCATCTGGAAATCAATATGGCATGAAGGACCAATGATATTCAGACACGTGGCAGGTAAAGGGCAAGCCACATCAGCAGACAAAGATCTGCAAAGTTATTGCCACTGCACATCGCCATTAATGCAGCCCCTCACTGCATTTATTAAGACAACACCTCTCCGTCGGGACAGCACGTCCTCACCCTGAATAAGGTAAGCTATAGCATAGACTTTTTGCCAAGGTGACAGGTCGGAAGGGACAACGAAATGATTACCAAAGGATATAGGCAAACGTTGAAGACAAGAAGAAGGTTAAGCTTTCTATCTCTAATTCATCTCTACACTCTACTTCTCTCTCCAACTTGTTCGTCGGAGGGTTCGCTGGGGGACTCCCCGTTCCCTGTTGAACTCGTATGCAGGTTCACCAGGAGCTTGACGATTCAAATACCGATTGGAGAAGCGTGGACCAGTCCGATCCATTCCACCTGGAACCCGTTATATCATAACTGTATCATCAATGTTCTTAGGGAATCTATCATTATCTCTTGAGGAGTCCAAAGTAAGCACTGAATGGGAGTCCATAGAAGTCAGGCTTCTATCGGGACTAGGATTGAGTTAACTATAAAAGAGAGGCACCCCCGTGGGTCTAAGGTACGCAATTTATATTCTGAATAGCGAGTTTGCACTATTGATTATCTGTGAGAGATATACTGACTTGATCATCGGAGTGCCCCCGGGTGGACGAACCACCGCCGGAATCTTCTCTTTCTGTTGCAGGTTAGACAGGTGTCATCTATTCTGCTAGTGCTCTCCAACTGAATACTAAGTTGGCAGTGTGGTCAGATTTTCACCCACACAATTTGGCGCCGTCTGTGGGAAAGAAAGTAGAATAAATGGCCAGTAACGAACAGAAGGAAAAGATTGGGGACGACACTCCTGCTGGGAGTGGGAGACCTATTGACCTTGATGTCAAAGGAGACAGGTCCAACGCAGAAACTCATGAGCAAACTCACGGAGTAAAAGACGTCGGCCAGACTGGCGACGTACCAAAGAAACCTGATCGAAGCGAGTACTACAACAAAGGCGACCTCCAGGTATGGAAGGACAGGTGCCTACAAAGGGACGAAGAGGTGAAAGAGATGGCAAACAAATTAGCAGACCTGCAATCGGTCGTCAATTTTATGATGCAAAATAACGTCATGCAGCCACCATACCCGGTGCAGGACACGCCGATTCTAGCGGCCAATGCCAGAAGGGAGGGCAGAAAGCAATCCCAGAAGTCCCCCAGCACACCAGGAACGAAAGACACTCTCACCAGCCTTCAAGGGAGGTCGGAAGAGGGGAGTCAATGAAGGAAGAGTCACAAAGGACACAACGCACCAAGGAGGCCAACCCCAAAGAACATCGGCATGTTCAAGGGCGGACACTATGCTTCGACACAACTCATGAAGAAATATCGAAAAGGGCTCACCACGAGGCCGAGAATAGTATACCGAAAAGACTGAAGTTGAAAGATAGCCGAGCTCCTGGGCGGAGCAAAGAAGACTTGAGAGATTACCTCAAGAGGAAGCAACAGAATGCCGATGCCGAGGTAACTTCACCTGTTAAGCCGAGAACACCATTCTCGGTGGAATTAGACAAATTCGAGGCACCAAAGAGATTCAGTATGCTGAGGTTCCAAATATACGATGGTAAGTTAGACCCCAACTTCCACGTTGGATTATACTTGAACTCAATGGCATTGTATAGTAGGAACGAGCCGTTGCTTTGCAAAGTGTTCCCTTCGTCCTTCGGGGAGATTGCATCAGATTGGTTTCACAAACTACCAAAGGGAAATGTGAAGACCTGGGAAGGCCTGGCCGAGATGTTTGTGGCCAGGTTCGTGACAAACAAACTTCAGCCATTAAGAGTGGATGCATTGATGGCTCTGAAGATCAGCAAAGATGAAGGCCTTAGGGCCTACACCAAAAGATACTATGAGGTGTTCAACCGAATACCTGAATGTAATCAAGAGGTGGCAGTCGTATCTTTCAAGAACGGCCTGAAAAATGACTATCCACTACGGAAGTCATTGGCAAAGACATTACCAAAAAGTATGGAGGAACTCATGGCCAGAATCGAGAAGTATGCTAGAGCCGAGGAAGATACGTCGGGGAATAAGGAGACAAAGCACGAGAAAGGAAACGGCTAGCCGAAGCAAGGCCGAGGTAACAACGGATCCTTCGAACAAGAGGCAGAACTGAGGGCTGTGCAGGCAGTAACAACTGTGTTCCGAATCCCAATTCACAAAGTCCTGGATCAAATTCGGAACCAGCCCTATTTCAGAACGCCAGAGAGGACTCTAGGAGAGTTCATGGGAAGAAATATTGGCAGGCATTGTGCCTACCACAATGAAGATGGGCATACAACTCAGGGTTATAGAGCCCTGAAAACACACTTGGAAGACCTGGTGAGACAAGGACATCTAAGAGACCTTGTCGATGAGACCAGGACAAGGGAAAAACGGGCAAGATTGCCTCAGGCACCAACAGCCCCACCTCCCCCAGCACAGCAGCCGCAGGCAGGAGGACCTCGGGTAGTCAATGTAATCCACTCGAAGGTCAACGAAAACGAAATCCGATGAGAGACCCAGGAGGTAAAACACCTACAACATGTCTACCAAGTCGAGGAGAAAAGACATCGGGCAGAAGAGTGCCAGGGACCAATGATAACCTTTACTGAAGCCGACCTAGAGATGGTCCAGCATCCGCATAATGATGCCTTGGTAGTATCCCTTCAGGTTGGGGAGTGCTAAGTAAAACGCATCCTGATTGACCAAGGCAACTCTTGTGACATCATGTATGTTCGATGTTACAAGGAGCTCGGCCTTCACCCAGATGATATGGAACAATCCAATGGCCCAATGGTTAGGTTCAATGGAACGCCAACATGGCCATTGGGAGCAGTAAGCTTGGAGGTGCAAGCTAGCACCAGGAAGATCAAGATAGAATTCACCATCATCGACACACCCTCCCCTTACAACATCATCTTGGGAAGGCCATGGCTGTATGCGATGGGGGCAGTTCCCTCAACATTGCATCAACTATTGCGATTCCCAACAGAGCATGGGATAGAGGAAGTCAGAGGCGATCAGCTGCAGGCGAAGAATTGCTCCATGGCAACAATGAAATCTACCTGCAGCATACGAGAGCCAAAAAAGGCAGAAATTGAAGATGAGGACGTGGAAGTCCTAGAAGACGTCGGCAATGAGCCAGCCGAGAAGAGCGAAGAGGCACTGAAGAAAATTCTCGTCCAGGATAGGGATGAAGAACGCTTCTTTCTTCTCGGCTCAGGCTTAGCCGAAGAAGAGGAAAAAGAGTTGGAAGCTTTTTTGAGAGCAAATATTGAGGTGTTTGCTTGGATACCTTACGAAATGCCTAGCATTGACCTCGAGGTCACTTGCCACAAACTGAATGTTGACAGGTCGGCCAAACCTGTAATTCAACGAGCCAGAAGACCAACGTTGATGCACGTCGAAGCAGTAGAGGAAGAAGTAGACAGACTTCTGGAGGCTAAGGCCATTAGAGAAGTTCACTACCCGACATGGCTATCCAATATAGTGGTGGTAAAGAAGAAGAATGGTAAATTGAGGGTCTGCGTAGACTTTACCAGCCTTAACAAAGCCTGTCCCAAAGATAGCTTTCCTCTACCCAAGATTGATCAGCTAGTAGATGCCACTTCAGGGCATGAAAGAATGAGCTTCCTAGATGCCTACAGGGGGTACCACCAGATAGCCATGTACCCCCCAGACGAAGAGAAGACCGCGTTCATCACCCCAAAAGGCCTGTACTGTTATAGAGTAATGCCTTTCGGGTTGAAAAACGCAGGAGCAACTTACCAAAGGTTGGTAACCAAAATGCTCAAACACCTGATTGGCCGAACAGTAGAAGTCTACATCAACGACATGGTCGTTAAGACCAAGGAGCCTGAGGGTCATCTCGCCGATCTAAAAGCAGTCTTTGAAATCCTTAAAACATATCGGCTCCGACTCAATGCATCGAAGTGTGCATTTGGAGTTGGATCTGGTAAGTTTTTAGGATACCTGGTGACCAGAAGGGGCATTGAGGCCAGCCCAGATCAGATCAAGGCCATCCTAGAGTTGAAGAGCCCGACGTCGACAAAACAGGTGCAGATGCTAACTGGAAGGGCCGCAGCCCTGAACAGGTTTATAAGCAGGAGCTCAGACAAGTGCAAACCTTTCTTCAACTTAGTGAAGAAAGCCACGGACTTTCTTTGGACAGAGGAGTGCGAAGAAGCATTAGCCGATCTGAAGAAGTACCTGACCACAGCTCCAGTTCTTTCGAATCCAGAACCCGGGGAGGAGCTGTTCCTGTACTTGGCAGTTTCAGAACATGCGATAAGTGCAGTACTAATCCGAGAAGAAAAAGAGGAGCAAAGGGCTGTTTACTATGTAAGCAAAACCCTAGCCGACGCAGAAACGAGGCATCTACCCTTAGAGAAATTGGCACCGGCTTTAGTAATGGCTTCAAAGAAGTTGAACCATTACTTCCAGACCCATAAAATTGTGGTACTGACAGAACATCCATTGAAGTCCCTATTGCAGCAGAGAGACTTAACGGGAAGAATAGCCAGATGGGCAGTCGCCCTAGGCCAGTATGATCTGGAGTACAGGCCCAGAACAGCAATCAAAGGCTAGGTTTTGGCCGACTTTGTGGCCAAGTTCACGCCAGAATCCATCGAACATCGGGCTCTGTTGAGCCAAGATAAACAATGTCCAAACAAGCAAGGAGAAGCACAACCAAAGACAAAAGAACACAGGAAAGAGGACAAACTTAGACCCTGTAACATTTACATCGGCGACTCCTTTCGACTGTTTGTTGATGGGAGTTCAAACCGACAAGGAGCGGGGGCATGAGTAGTACTGATATCCCCAGATGGGCAGGTACTAGAACAATCGATTCGTTTGGGGTTCAAGGCCTCAAACAATGAAACAGAATACGAAGCACTCATTGCAGGCCTAAAACTGGCAGCAGCCGCAGTACAAGCAGATGAGGTAATAGTTTTTTGTGATTCACAACTGATAGTCAATCAGGCAACAGGAGAATATGCAGCCCGAGAAGAAAGAATGTCGGCATATGCAAAGGAGGTCATCAGGTTGGCGGCCTCATTCTAGAACTGCCGACTACTCCAGGTAAACCAAGATGATAATAGCCACGCCGATGCGTTGGCCAACCTAGCTAGTGCAGTACAACCTGGAAAAGCAAGGATAATAATGATTGACTACTTGTCGGGCCCGAGCATTGAACCAGTAACCACAGAGCGTGAAGCAATGTGCGTAGACATGGGATCAAGCTGTATGGACGCAATTGTTGCGTTCCTAAAAGAAGGAAAGCTACCAGATGACCGCAAGGAGGCACACAAGATCATATTGAAGTTGGCAAGATTCAGTCTGACAGCAGAAGGACATCTCTACAGAAGGTCCTTCACTGGACCCCTTTTAAGGTGCGTACACCCTTTACAAGTCGAAGATTTTTTATATGAAATACATGAAGGAATTTGTGGAAGCCACGCTGGGGGCAGATCACTCGCCCATAGGGCCATCACCCAGGGGTATTGGTGGCCTTACATGCAGAAAGATACAGAAGCCTATGTAAAGAAGTATGAACAATGCCAAAGGTTTGCACCTCTGATACACCAGCCAGTAGCAGACCTGAACCTTGTATCCAGTCCTTGGCCATTTGCCCAATGGGGCATGGATCTCGTCGGGCAACTACCCCAAGCAACTGGACAAAGGAAGTACTTGTTGGTAGCAACAGATTACTTCACTAAATGGATAGAAGCTGAACCTCTTGCCAAGATCCGAGATGTGGATGTGAAGAACTTCATTTGGAAGAACATTATCACCAGGTTTGGGATTCCAAGAGCAATTGTTGCGGACAATGGAACTCAATTTGACAGTAAGTTAATCAAGAACTTCTGTGGAAAGTTCAAGATCAAGAACTACTTTTCAACCCCAAGCTTTCCATAAAGCAATGGACAAGCAGAAGCATCCAACAAAGTAATTCTGGATGTGATAAAGAAGAGGCTATAGGTAGCAAAAGGAAAGTGGGTAGACGAATTGCCCAATATACTCTGGGCATATCGGACTACGCCGAGAAGATCAACAGGGGAATCCCCCTTTGCCATGGCTTATGGCACATAAGTAGTCATTCCGCTAGAGGTCAGCATCCCTGGGATCAGAACCCAGGGGGTAGAAAACGGGACTAATGATGTACTCTTAGCCCAAGATCTAGATCTTCTAGAAGAACGAAAGGAGAAAGCTGCGATTCAGCTCGCAGCATACCAGCAACAGCTTGCCAAAACTTACAACAAGAAAGTTAACCCAAGGGAATTTCAGATTGGTGACCTCGTCTTACGAAAAGTCGTCGGCAACAAGAAGGATCCCAGAGAGGGCAAGCTTGGCCCAAATTGGGAAGGACCCTACATAATCATCTCGGTGCTGGGCAATGGGGCATATCGGCTTGAAGATAATGAGGGCAAAGAGTTGCCAAGGCCTTGGAACACTTGCAATTTGAAAATTTTCTATCATTAAAATTTCTTTGTTCCTTTGCCATTTGCCGAAGTAAATAAATAAAGATTCAGCTGGTTCTCTTTTCAAGATACTTGACATTGTCTCTAGAATACATGCATAATGAGAACCCAAGTGGAACTCAGGTTCACATTAGGGGGCAGAGAGAAGAAGAATATGTTTAACACTTGTTGAAATTTGTGGACAATTTACAAGTTGAAGATAAACCGAAATCATTGTTTAACACTTGTTGAAATTTGTGGACAATTTACAAGTTAAAGTTAAACCGAAATCATTGTTTAACACTTGTTGAAATTTGTGGACAGTTTACAAGTTGAAGTTAAACCGAGATCATTGTTTAACACTTGTTGAAATTTGTGGACAATTTACAAGTTGAAGCTAAACCGAAATCATTGTTTAACACTTGTTGAAATTTGTGGACAATTTACAAGTTGAAGTTAAACCGAGATCATTGTTTAACACTTGTTGAAATTTGTGGACAACTTACAAGTTAAAGTTAAACCGAGATGATGTCTAACACTTGTTAAAATTTGTGGACAATTTACAAAATTGAAGACTAAGGTTAAACACTTGTTGAAATTTTATATTTACAAGGTGAAACCAAGATTACGCCGAGAAGGGTAGTTAGGTACTTGCCGAGATAAATCATCAGTTTGTACAACCGAGGTGTGTCACCCCGAGAAGGTTGCACAAGGATTGAAGTTATATTGAAGATATGCAAAATATTCTAAGTATGAAAGCATACAAGGCAAACATGCAAGCATTCAAAAGCAAAAGAGTTGTATTAAGAGAACGTCGACAATGTAAAGAGTTTTACATTACTTCAGAAAAAAAAAAAAAAAAAAAAAAAACAAAACAAAACATAAAACTAAGGCTCCTCAACAGTAGCAGTTGGTTGAGTTTGAAGTTCAGACGATTGTTGAGAGGACGCCTCGGCAGCCTTTTCCGCCGCGAGCTCGGCATCAATTTGGGCAAGGGTTTCGTCAAGGCTCTTGTCGGCAAAGGTGACGTCAGCTGATGTCTTCTCAGGAGCAGCATCTTTGAGAACCTCATCACCCTCTTCATCTTGAGTCAAGTCTAGGACTTGCTCACTCTGAGAAGGGGACTTGGCCCCATCAGCATCTTTTGGCTTTCTCACCAAGGTCTCCTCCTCAGATTCGAGGTCATCATCAGATTGAGCGGGAGTTGGAGTTGGAGGGAATGGAAGAGGAATGGCGTCGGCGTTTCTCAAAGGCGAGTCCTCAGGGACATTAAGCTTTTTTAGAAGGGACATCCAACCAAGGGTGAAACCCTTGTTGCATGCCTCCTTCACTTGCTTTTCGTAGGCCTCCGTGACATCGGCCATGCCCTGGGCATACGCCTTCTCGTCGGCATCCTTGATTTCAGCCTCTTTGGTAGCCAAGGCCTCCTGCAGCTCTTTTTGGGCCTGGGCCATCTTCTCCTTGGCCTCTCTTTTTTGGGACTCAGCAACCTTCCTAATGGCCTCAGCAGAATCAACCTTCTCTTCGGCATCGGTCTGGGCCTTGATGGCAGCTTCGGCCTGATCCTCTAACTTCTTCATTTTCGATTGAAGGCTTTTGTTGGCTTTTTGAAGAGTAGAGAACTCCCTCTTCATCTCGGTCAACTTCTCCCGATTTTCAAAAGATTGAACAGAGAAAGAATGGGCATGCTGGATGCCCTGAAAAAAAACACAAGACAAAAGTTATTGCAAAATCTTCTAAAGTACAGGAAAGGAAAAAATTGCCAGGTAAGGACACTCACTTGAACAGAACGCTGGAGCATCAGAGCATAATTTTCATATTCGCTCAACTTGGCATTCCGATCAAGATCGCCGGGCAGAAGTAAAGTGGTACTGAGCGCTACGCCGATGTTGATGTCATCGGCACTATCGGTAGCCAAGACTGGCTTATCCTCCAGAGTGATTTTTGGGGCCTAGGGGGCAGCATGTTTTTGAGATCCCGAGGTTGTTGCAGAGATGACCTCGGCTTTTTTGATTTTGGCGATTCGGATGGTTGGGCCTCAGAGCGCCTCTTCCCAGCAGAGGGTTGAGATTTGTCACTCTCAGCCAACTTAGAGATCGGTAAAGTATCCTCAGACTCAATTTGAGTAACTTTAGCCTTTGGCTGAACCTTTTTTTATTCTTTTTGGCTTTAGAGGTTGGGTTAGAACTGGTTGGGCATCAACATTAGTTGGAATGTTAGCCAGGAGATCTTTGGCAACTGGTTTTGGGCGACCCATCTCGGCCGAAGAAACTGTTCGGCGTCGACGGCGGCGTTGGGATATTGGAATCAAGTATGGAGCCGAGGTTGACGGTTGCTCAGCTGGATCAGAGGTTGATCCTTGGTTTGTCTGAGATGTGGACGTGGTTTGTGGAGTTGTGGCAGAGGGTGGATATAGGCTTTTCTTCTTCCTCCTAGGGACGTCGGGCAGAGCTGACTTGTATGTTGGAATAAAATTGAGAAGCAGAGGCGCCTTCCGTTTATGGATTGGCAAGTCCAAAAGTTGCTTCAAATCCTTGCTGGGAATGAAGGATTGGCGAAAGTTTTTTGGTGGCTTAGGAATAGCTGCAAGAAAAGCAGACATTAAGAAATAGATAAAGTATGAAAGACTCTAAAAAACAAGTAGGTATGAATGCAGGGCTCTTACCATTGCCCTCTACAAAGACTGATCGAGGGAGAGGGAAGAGATGGAGGTCTTCATCTGGGGCGAACTCCCAATTCCCTGAAGTAATGAAATAATCGTCCCCAGCTCCCTTGTTGGAGTCAAGGAGGTCGGCAACGATTTTGTATTCAGTGGACCTCGGCTTGAGGTAGTAAACGTAGCCGGTGTCTTCTTTGAGGCCACACATAGTGTAGCAATATTGGATGTCGGCTAATGTGATCCTAGCGTTTTCTTGTTTGGCTAAGGCTATGATACCATTGATGGTTCGATAGGAATTGATGGAAAGTTGCATTGGGTTCAACTTGTAATTGTAGACGTCCCCGAACGCCCCGGGAGGGTTAAGTCCCGTTCGGTTCACATTGGGTTCACTACAGTTCAAAGGACTCAATTTGTCACGGTTCTAAATCTGAACCAAAGAGTCCAACTCTGGCAAATCGTTTTGAGAAAGAAAACAGATTTTTGAAAAGTAGTGCCAAACATGGACTGCTTTGCCAGATTACAGAGTCGCCACCTAAATATTTTTAAAATGGGAAATTTAGGAAACCCTGACTCGGTGCCGAAGGCCACGTGTCCGTCATCACCAAAGTGACTTGGCTCGGGAGCTTGGGTACGATCGGGGAAGGTCAGCTATGAGCACCCCTTCTCGCCCGGTCCGAAGACCGGCCTTTGCTAACCATGATATCCAATTTTGAAAACGTTATGTGTTCTTATTCCGGTTATTAGCCTAGATTTACTATGTTATGCGCACAGCAAACAAGTATAGACTAGATTGCCTAATTTGGGAATAAACATTGCATATCCGTTCGTTTTGAAAACAGTTCGAAATTGCTACTCGCAAGTAGGCTAAAATACGGATTTCAACGAGTTATTCCAACTCAAGCAACCCAACCTCCACCCACAGGCATTCAAACAGTTTGTGTCACATAAGCACTTAGCCACATGGTAAGCATACTATCATGTTAACATTCACACGCGTGCGAGATGCTAAAGCATAAATACTTACATCGTACTTCGTGCCAAAACAATAAACTAGTTAGCAATCATATGCATGCTCCTAGTTCATGTTAAGTGGCTAATGCAACACAGGCATAGATGTAATCTAGAGAAGGCTCGGCTAACCCTAAACATGGCATGTGAAATGCGCGAGTAGCACGTATTCAATTTGGAATTGAAAATTGCAATGCAGTTTGTATGATGTACCGAGCCCGGTGCATGTAAACAAATGCATGAATGCACGCATGCATTGCATAAGGTATGCTAATTTTAAATGTGCCCTAATCTACCATCGTAAGCAGGTAAATGAAAGGGAAGAAAGAAGTGGGGATTGGAAGACATACACCCACTCACACACACTTATTACAATTTTGCCCTCACTCAGAGGGACCAAAAAAATATACAAAACCGAATAACTAATTAACTACGCAAGCTAATTAATTATTACAAATTAACTAAATTAACCAAATAAATTAATTAATCTAATTAAACAGTAAATCGCCTCGGGATGAGGGCCCAATGCAGCACGCACTCGGGACTAGCTCGGGATCGCACTGCCATGCAAGTGTGCCTCTGTTTTCCCTGTTATCCTCCTCTGAAGGCCGCCAAAGTCTCAGGACTACTCAGAGCACTGGAGATTACCACCGGCTGGGATAGAACACCACCGGCTGAATAAAGAAGCCATCGGCACAAAATGAAGCTATCGGCTACTGGTACACTGCCGGTCGGCACTAAATACTGCCGGCCGGCACTGAATGCCTGCAGAACCTGCAACTCACAGCAGCAGAGGACAGCAACATGCATGGCAATACAATTCAAGCCATTTATGCACCAAACACACTCCCTATCATGTTAGTGACTCAAAGGGGCATGTGCCTTGATTCCCGGACCACCAATCACGCATTTCCATGCATGATGGTCCAAAGAACCAAGAGTGCAAATTTGATTTCAAATGCATGCAATGCCAACAAGCAAACAAGGGTGCTCAACCTCCATCATACTTCACCTCAAGAGGCCAAGCATGCATGCTCATGCAATGCAACTCTAAGCATGTTATCTAGCATGCAACATGAACAATGCAACATACTTATGCGAAAGGTTCAAGCGAGCATTCAAGACAAGCATGCAAACCAATTAAATGATGATCTTATACATGACTTAGGCAACTCAAATGGGCCTAAAATCAGTGGCCAAAATGCCCAAAATTGGGGTCTAAGCACACATGCACACATGCATAAGTTAAGGCACCAACACTTAAGCACAATTAAGCAACTCTTAAACACATCTAAGAGGCACAAACATGGACTATTAGCATACATGAAAAGCTCTGAAATTCATGCAAAACATAGTGCCAAATCAACTAACAAAGCAAGCCAAATAAGGCATACAAATGGCTCAAGCATTAAGGCAAGCCCATGAGGCTTTGAACCACACTTATGCAAAGCAAACATGGCATGCATTGAACAATCTAAAACAGAGTTTTAGCATGTTAAAACAAAGCCAAATGGCTACTTAGATGGCATCTAAGAGGCTTAAGCACAAAGGCATGCAACATGACTAAAACATGGAGCATTCAACACATGCTTTTAAAGCATTAAAGAGGCCACTAAGGCAAGCATACAAACACACCAAAGGGACTGAAATAGCATGCTAGATGGTTCCAAACCATCAAAATGAAGCAAGCAAGGCATGCTACACACTCATGCTCTTAAGGCCAACAAGCCAAATACAAAGAGGCTACAAGATACATGCTAAGATTGACCAAAATGACTTAGGACAGACCTAAAGCATGGCAAAATAAGCATACAAGCTTCATGGATCTAAGCCTAAAACATGCTAGAAAGAAGGCATACAAACCTAGAGCAAGTTAAGGCAATACAAGGCATTACAAAGCATCTATGCAAAACATGCAAGGAGGGCTAAAACCAACTTAGAAACATGTTATATCATGGCAATATAAGCATGAAATGCGGCCAAGACATGCTCAAAACACAACCAAACATGGTGCTCCTTTGGAGGCCAAAACTTGCCCTTTTCAAGGACATTAAGGAGAGGGGGTGGCCCCCTCCTTCTTGAGACTCTAAGGCATCATCTCCACCACTGAAATCCCTCAAGATTTCAGTGGTGAAGAGATCCTAACACCAAAGTCTCGGATCTCTTACAAAATGGCACAAAAAGTGGCCTTTTCAAGGCCTAAGGGTGGTCAAACCTACCCAAACCACCAAACACTCTTAATAAACAATGAAGAGGGTTAAAAAACAGAACTTTTATGTGTTAATCACTAAGCACAAAAACAGTTCTAAACTAGGTAAAAACAAGGTGCAAGAATGGGGTAAAAAGGGGTAGTTTTGTTACCTTTGAAGACCTCTTCACCAAAGATGATGTTGTTGCTTCCTTAAGCTCCAAATCAGTCAAGAACACCAAGAACAACCTCTTGGAACCTCAGTAGCAAGAGGAAGGTGAAACACTAGGTGTTGGTGGGCAATAGTATGACAATACACACACACTAAGCTTAAGGGAGAGAAAGAGAGATATAAGATAGATATAGAACTCAAAACCCTAAACCAGAGCTTCTCCTATGTCTAACTCTCCTAAACTCTCCAATTTTTCTAACCCTTGAGCCAAGAGAGGAACCCCTCTCTTATAGGCCACCAAAGCTTACAAGCTAAGTCAACCAAAGGCTCACCCCCTCCATACACGTGTATGGAGAGGAAGCAAAAGCTAAACAGCTGTCTAAAAATATCTCATAAAGCAGCTGTACAGTGGTCGGCAGGGCAAAATGGTCATTTTGCCAAAACAAGTGCCGACCGGCACAAAATAGTGCCGACCGGCACAATATAGTGCCGGTGGCAACACTAGCCAGCCGGTGGTCTCTAGCCAGTGCCGGTGGTGTGTGGGGATGCCTCACAAAGCATTCCCTGCCCTTCCAAGGCAAAACACAAGTGTTTGGTGCAAAATCAAACACAAAACGGTCGAGTTCGGAGATCCTGAGGCAAGGCGCGCGAGCCGAGAACTCCGGAAACTCCAAACGAACACAAACATGGATAATCACCGAGTGTTCCAACGGTGACGTCCAAATCTAGAGGACGGTCAAAAATGGGGTGTCTACAGTAATAATGAAGTATTTCACGGAAAAAGGTGTTGAGTGGGAGCCGAAGTCCACACTCAATGAAGGCTACCACAGGGAAAGGCATGGAGTCATCAGTAGGCATGATGGAGTCATCACCCCCAGCCAACCTCAGATGGACGTCGGCTGGGATTTCGAACTCTTGTTTAAAGAATTCTAGTTTGGATGGGGTGTCTACCCTATATTTCCACATACCCATGATGTCGGCTTAATCAAAGGGGTTGGATTTCAAAAGATATTTTGAAAGGGTTATTGGGACCTCGGCAAACACTTAGGTAAATGCAGGTTTCAATTTTTTCCTAAATTATGGGTTCTACAGACAAATCCCAAACCTAAGTCTATGGAAATGAAGATTGAAGGCACAAATTTGGAAAAAAAAACACAAAAAACAGAAAACAAGAACAAGTTTCAGAATCAAGAACAAAGATGGACTATCAAGAACATAGTGAGTATAAGGGGTACAAGGTCAAGAACAGTGGCAAAAGTGCAAGAAAATGGTGAACAATGCGTGTATTCAAGACATGGGCAAGGGAAAAATCGTGGAATAAACACACTCAGCTATGAGATTCACAAATTGAATGTTTAAACAAAGCAGTAATGGCAACAAGTAGTAAAGAGCATCAGAGAATTGAAAACAAAAGGAACAGCGGCTTACCAGAAAAAGTGAAGCCGGTATGAAGATCGCCGAAGTCAGACGACGGTTGCAGAAGTAACAGAACAGTGAAAGCTTCACCAAGAGGGAGGAATGAAGGCAGTTGCAGAGCTTGAAGTCTGGAACAATGGCGGATTCAAGAGAAAAAAGTAAGAGAGAGAAAAAGCAAGAGTATCGAATGAAAAGTGAAGAAATGAAAGAACAGGGAAATGTTTTTGTTAAAACTTGAAACGACGACAAAAATGGGCAGTTAATGCGCCTAGAGCATCGAATGCGTCAGACGGCGCACGCAGGCGTCAGACGGCGCACGCAGGTGCAAGACGGCTTACAGGCGCGTCACAAGCACGATCCAATAAGGATAAGACGCGTGAATGAAACGATTGAATAGTGATGCATGACAGCTCATACGAGTGAAGGAATTCACCAGAATTCTTGTTCTTTAAGGGAGACATGTCAGCCTTAAATAATGATCTCGGCTAAAATGATTTAAGCCGACGTACTGAAAGGAGGTACTGATATAGGTTCCATCACCTCAGAATGCCGAGGTAATAGAACCTAGGGGGCAGTTGTCGGGATATATTTTTTAGTACCAACACGTGGCAAGGGGACGCCGATGTATCAGCCGAGATGCTGTAGACACCCCATTTTTGACCGTCCTCAAGACTTGGACGTCACCGCTTGAACACTCGGTGATCACCCATGTTCGTGTTTCGTTTTGAGTTCCCGGAGGTCTTGGCTGCGCGCCTTGCCTTAGGATCTCTCAACTCGACTGTTTTGTGTTTGGTTTTGCACCAAACACTTGTGTTTTTGCTTCTAGGGGTAGAGAGTAGCTTGTTAGCTACTCCTGGCACCCACCGGCCGTGGCTTGAGGCCACCGGCTGTGTTTTGAGGCTACCGGCCATTGGTAAAATATACCATTGGCCGGTCGGCATTCAGTGTGGCCGGCCGACCATATGTTTGGCCGATGGCCCCCTTTTCTGGCCGGTACCACATTTTTGCCTTTTTCAGGCATGGTACATGCCAGCTGTGCCAGCTGGAATGCACTAGACCTGCTCCCGTGCACAAGTGTGGCTGTTTTGCACCTTTGACCCCTTTCTTTGCACCCTTTGCTCAAAGCTTCTTGAGGAAGCTTTGACCCCTTGTCTTAGCTTCCTCAGGAAGTTTGCACCCCTTGGGATAGCTTCCATGGGAAGCTTGATCCATTTGCCCCTTTTCACTTAGCTTCTTTGAGAAGCTTAGAGCCTTCCCTTTGCCTATACAAGAGATCATCCCCCTCCTTTGTCTTGGTTCAGCAAAAAAAACCAGAGCAATATACATATATATATTTGTCATATACTTTCTCTCTCTATATCTCCCTCTCTCTCATCCATTGTGTGTGTTTGGAAGCCTAAAATTGCATTTTATCCTTAGTTTTGCTCACAAACACACACTACTACACCATACTTCGACTTTGAGAGGCTTTGAGGGTTTGTTCTTGAGGTTTTGGACTGGTTTTGACCAGAGGAAGGTGGCTGATCTTACTGTTTTTCAAGGGTTCTTGAAGGGTAACATTCTTACTTTAGATTCCCCAATCTTGCACTAGACTTTTGCCTATCTTGCTTACTGTTTTAGACTTTGTGTATAACTAAAAAAAGTCTTATATTTGCATGCTTAAGATACTTCATTAAGGTTATTTTGTTGTTTGGGGTCGACCTCCCCCTCTTAGGCCTTGTTTGGCCCTTTTGGTGCTTCCTTTGTTGAGCTTTGGTTACCTTGGTGTATTGGCCTTCTCACCACTGAAATCCAGTGGATTTTCAGTGGTGAAGAAGAGGGTTTGAGGTCTTGTATAGGGGAGGGACACCCCTCTCCCCTTTGTGTCCCATTTGTCTATGTTTTTGGCTCATAAGGGTAGCATGTTTGCTTGGTTGTTTTAGGCCCCATTTCAGAGGTTTTTAGTTGTTGTTGAGTCATATATTGCCTCTGTCTTTGGTTAGATTTATGCCCCTTTACATGCATATTGCACTTGCTTTGTATTCCCTTATTTTGCCTAGAAGTGTATCACGCCATTTGACCACCATGCTCTCATGTTTTGACCTTGCTTTGTGAAGTTCTCGGTCATATTTTGCCATGCTTGAGGTCTGTTAGGTGCTGGTTTGGTCATATTTGATATGCTTTGTATGGCTCCTTAGCATTCTAGCATGTTAGCATCGGGTGTGTGAGTCATTAGCATGCATTGGCTAGGCTATTTCAGTGATTTGGAATCACTTACCATGCCATTTCAGTCCATGTTTTGTGCTTAAATGTTCGCATCTATCATTCCTTTCATGCCTTGAAGAAGTCTCCTTTTATGCCTTGAAATGAAGCATTGTGCATGCCTATGCGTTTGGGTCATTTGAGTTGTCATAACAATGGGTTTGGGACTTATTTTGGTGTATTAAAACTCTGTTTTGGTTGTATAGCTCATGCCATGTTTGCTTGGGGTAGTGGCAGTAGAATGCTCCTTTGTTAACCTTAATCTTGGGCCTATTGGCGTGTATGCTTACATGAGTATTTATCCATCATTTTAGGTATCTTTTGTCACTATTTTGGGGTGGGCTGAGGTCTGCCCCTTTGTGTTTTCAGGTCCGCCATTGCATGATCATATTGCATTGCTTTCATTTCATGCTTGCCTAGTATCACAATTGCATGCTTGCATATTGTTAGCTATTTGCATTTCATGTCATAGTTTGTGTGATGAGTTACATGGCATTACATTTTGTATGTTTGGCATATTGCATTGCTCATGTTGCATCTTTGAGCCAAGTTTGTATACATGCATTGCATTGTTTGGTTTGGGGAGTCAAGCCAAACTTGAGGGGTGAGGAGTGTTCGTACTCTAAGTGACGAAACACATCTCAACCCTCAGCCGCCAATGACCTTGACTTCAACATGATAGGGTGTTGGCACTTATCTCTTTTGTTGCATACATTTACATTGAATTGCAAGACTTGGCCTCTTAGGCCATCATGCATAATTGATGGCCCGAGGGTCGAGGGTCATGCTTCTTTGAGTCCATTGCATGATAGGGAGTGTGGCCATGCTTACATTTGCTTAAAAATTCCATGCCATACACTGCTTGCCCTCTGTTGTTGTCAAAACCAGTTTCTGTAGGAAGTTTTGGCCGGCCGGCCATCTCTAGTGCCGACCGGCCATCCATAAATGGCCGATAACTTCATCAGCGGCCGGTGACCATTTCCCATGGCCGGTGGCAATTCTTCCTAGCCGGTGGTGTTCCAAAGTATGCAGAGAACCTATTCTGAGACTTGTGCAGTCTTCAGAGGAGCTAGTCAGTGTAAACAGAGGCAGCAATACTATGGCAGCGAGTTTCCGGGCAGTGCGAGTCAAGCATGCGTCATCCAAACATTTTAAGGCGGGGGCTGTGGCCACTTTAATTCTGTATTTAATTTGTTAATTAAATAGGAGTTCTGTAATAATTAATTAAGTAGATAATTATTTATTCGGTTGTGTAATATTTATTCGGACCCTCCGAGTGAGGGTAATTATGTAATAAGTGTGTGTGAGTGTGTGCATGTCTTCCAATCCCACGTCTTTCTTCCCTTTTATTTACCCGCTTATGATGGTTAGTCTAGGGCATGTTTCAATTAGCATACAGTATGATAGCATGTTTGCATCCATTCATTCATTTTGCACGCACCGGGCTCGGCGCATCATTCTAACTGCATTTGTATCTCAATTCCAAATTGAATGTGTGTTAGTTGTAGCATCTCATATGCCATGTTTAGGTTAGCCGAGCCTATCTTAGTTGCATTTTGCATGTGTTGCATTAGCCATCTTAACATGAACTGGGATCATGCATGTGATTACAAACTAGTTTCTGTTTTGGCTTGGAGTACTAGGTAAGCTTTTATGCTTTAGCATACCCCATGCGTGTGAGTGTTGCCATAATAGCATGATTACCATGAGGCTAGCTGCTTATGTGATATAACTGCTTGAATGCCTGTGGATGGAGGTTGAATTACCTAAATTGGAATAATGCATTAAAACTGCGAGTTTTAAGCCCACTAGATAGTGGCAAAACCGCCTTTTCTAAAGCCCACTTGAGAGTGGCAAAATCTGTATTTTAGCCTACTTGCGAGTAGCAAACCATTTTCAAAACAAACATGAAATGTTTTGTTCCAATTTAGGCAATTTGGTCTATACTTGTTTGCTGTGCGCACAACATAGTAATTCTAGGCTAATAACCGGAATAAGAACACATAACGTTTTCAAAATAGGATATCATGGTTAGTAGAGGCCGATCTTCGGATCAGGCGAGAGGGGGTGCTCATAGCTGACCTTCCCCAATCGTACCCAAGCTCCCGAGCCGAGGCAACTTTGGTGATGACGGACACGTGGCCTTTGGCACCGAGTCAGGGTTTCCTAAATTCCCCCATTAAAAAAATATTTAGGTGGCGACTTTGTATCTGGCAAAGCAGTCCATGTTTGGCACTTCTTTCAAAAAATCTGTTTTCCCAAAACGATTTGCCAGATTTTGACTCTTTGGTTCAAGATTAAGAACCGTGACAAAGCGAGTCCGAACTGTGGCAGCATAAGTCCCTCCCCCGGGGCGCGTCCACAGTTTCTGGCGACTCTGCTGGGGATTTTAGAGAGCTTGACTCAAACTCGTGACATCCTGTTTTGACTACGCTTATGTGTTTCTTTGCATTGCATGTGCATTGGTGCGCCTAGGACACCGTGTTGGCCATCTGCTATTCCTGAGCGGTTTGCCGGAGGTTCGCTTCGAGAAGCGTACCATAAGGCTGACCGGTTGCGGGCTCTGCCAGTATGGGAACACAAATCCCGGTTTTACCGGGGCACCCTTTTCGACCATTCGACCTAGTGCATGTTCAGAATCCATAGTGACCATTTCAAGCTAGGACAGGTTGCCTACCCGATGTTAGGTTGTTTGAAACCGCTGCGTGCGTAGTGAAACCCTAGCTCCTGACAAAATAGGACAGGGAAACCCTACCCCAACATAGGGGTGTTTTGGCTCTCTTCTACTTGCTATGTGCTTTTAGAGTGTATCTCTACAGGAACACACATCAGTTTGCAAGTTTGAGTATCAGGCCTGCGGGCATCAGTGTTTTTGGGAATCAGTTCTCCACGGGTATCAGATTCAGACTTGGGGGGTAACGATTTGGAAACAGTGATCAATGATTAAGGAACAGTGTATTCAGCTTATTGGCAGGATGTTGTGATACCCAACTGTGTGTTGTATGTTTGTTTTATGCCGTTACGCTGTCCATTTGTCTGTTTATTTATTTCCTTATACGCTTTATTTATCTTCTTGCTAGGTAGTTGAGCACGATTGCTTCTGACCCAGTAGATATTCCCCAAGCACTCTGGACTAAAGGTCGTCGACTCCATCGATCTAAGGATCTGATAGATGGACAACCAGTGTACCACTCTCTACCCCCGGTTACTAGACGGATGGCTGTTAGGCAGAGGGCATCAGTTCAGCAGTCAGTTCAGAGGGCTTTATTTACCCCACCTGAGAACAGTAGGGATCAGGGTTCTATTTCACCTACAGAGAGGGAATATATACCGGTAATTCAACCAGAGCAGAACAGTATGGCCAGCTTAGAGGAGATGGGGCGCCAGCTCCAAGAGAGTATGAAAACAATGCAGCAAGATGCTGTCCGACAGGCGGAGTTCGCCAAGCAGCAAGCCACGGTTATGAATGAACAAGCAGAGTTAATCGTGAGGCTACAGCAGCAAGCCGGAGCATCTGCTTCGCAACAAGCTCCTCCCCCGCCAGGAGTTCCAACCCTCAGGGAGGCAGCTAATGTTCAGAATGATACGGACATTCCCACAGGACCACCTCCACCCCCGATCCTTCCTCAAATTCTCCCCCAGTTATCCAAAACACCCACCAACCTACCAGACTCTCCCTTTGAGTTCGAGATAGATCCCACTGCACTGAAGTTGAGCAAGCTTGAAAAGCTGTTCAAGAGATCCCAGGGAGTCAAGACCATCCCTGACATTGAAGATGGATATACCGACGCAGCTGTGACGCTGCCTGACAGATTCAAAATGCCTCATATTGACTGATTTGATGGATTTGGGGATCCCATGGTGCACCTGAGATTGTTTTCAGATATCTTAAGGCCAATGGGCCTCACCAGACTGCAGAAGCTGTCTCTATTCGGCCGGACCCTGTCGGGTGTGGCGGCTATATGGTATGCCAAATTAGAAGATGACATCAAGAGAAACTGGGATGAGATGGCTGAGGCCTTCATTGCGCAATACTCATATAATACACAGATCGAGATTATGACCCGTGATCTTAAGACGACGAGGCAAGAGCCTAAAGAGAGCTTCTCAGAATTCGTGACCAGATGGAGAGCCAAGGCTTCGATGATGACCCTAAGGCCCACGGACAAAGACCAGATTCGGATGATTGTGCGCAATCTTCAGCCGAAGTTGATGCAAAAAATAATTGTACTCCCCTTCCCTACTTTTTCTGATCTACATGAGATGGGGTTACAGATTGAGGATGCCTTGAAGCAAGGCTTAATTGATAATGACCGGGAGCAACCCCAAAGAACTTTCAATCGCAGCAACAATACAGGCCCGAGCGGCACTACAACTACAAGAGCCTCCGAAGTGAGCATGGTCACCACCAACCCCCCTCCAAGAACCATGGCAGCTACGCCATTCTCTGGTGCGTCCGGAAGCCATACACAAACAGCCAAATACCCACCTAAAAACACAAGAACCTTCACTCCACTGTATATGCCCCTGTCCAAAGCTCTGGGGGTTTTAATCAGAAAAGGGCACTTGAAGCCCCTAGAGCCGCGGCCATTACCGAAAAAACTTCCCCTTACCCACAATCCAGCCAAATATTGCGCATTCCACCAACAGCACGGTCATAACACCGATCTGTGCTACCGATTACGTCATGAGATTCAAGATCTCATCGATAACGGGGTGATTCTGCCTCCCGAGAAACCCAATGTTACAACAAACCCTCTCCCTACACACAACCAAGCTCCACCTCCCAAAAGAATCAACTTCATCCAAACTGGGGTCGTGTCTTACGATCCATGCATCTATATTACTCCTTCCCATTTGCCTAAACCGGAGGTACTCCTTCCTAATTGCACCGACTTGTGCATGATGGACATCTCCATAACCCAACCTAAGCCAATGGTGGTGACTGTCGAGGACAGAAGAGGGGAGATTTCAGAGGAGAAGAGGGTTGTTGAGCCAGAGTCTGCGGAATCTGGAAGTTGTGTTGAGAAGACATATAGTCCAAGTGACTACATTTCGTCAATAGGCCAGGATGGGCTAGGTGTGGAATTACCGACGGAGACAGAGCTGTGTGTGATCCAAGGGGATGGTTTGGGACAGAGGATAGATGATTTGACGGCTGTGGAAGAAGACCTTGCCAATCTCCAGTTTTACAGTGGCCAAGACCCAGGGGACGCAGCAGTCAACTGGTTTGACTATGAGGAATCGGCAGAGGCTACAGGGTGGTTGGATGATCAACCAGATGTGGTGGAAGAGTTCCAACCAAAACAGGGCCCGGCAGGAGCAAGAATGTCAGTGACAGCCGGAAGGGTCGGAGAGCAGAGTACATCGCCGGAGAGCGCCGGTGTCAAGAATTTCGCTCAGGATTGGAGCATTTTGAATACAGGAATTATTGAATAGCCAGCTGTATTGACACAGTCGGAACATGAAAGATTTGAAGATTCCGAGAGAATTAGGAAGGCAAAGGCCCATGTGGGGATTGAAACTACTATGAGCACAGAAACAGAGAATGCTGCGAGCATAGGGATGGAAGGTACCGCGAGTACGAGAACAGTCATACCAGAGCCGGACAGGTGTTTGTCGGCCGCGGATGGAATGTAGTGGGAGGACGATGATTTATGTCTTGCCTACACGGATGAAGATTGGGGGAACAACCAACTCGACGACACCGGGTACATTGGAGAAGTCGACCATATGACAAGGAGCGGGTGGTACTTCAAGCCCCTGCACCTAGATCAGCCAGAGGCGTCTGGGAAAGATAGGGAACTGAGAAACAGAAGGAGAAACAGCTTGAAGAGGAGGCTGTGCTCAAATAGTTAAAAAAGATACAAGCGGACATCTCCATCTGGGGATTGCTTATGGCATCACGGGTGCACAGACAGGCTATCTTATCGGCCATGGACAAGGCCAAGCTTTCGATAGAAACCACGCCAAAACAGCTGGTGGGATTAGTCTTTTCGGAAAGAGCTACCCCGACGTTGACTTTTTCCGACAAGGAATTGCCACCTGAGGGGGCAAACCATAACAAACCACTCTACATCTCTGTGGAGTGTAGGAATAAATGGATACCGGTGGTTCTTGTTGATACCGGATTCGCCATCAACGTCTGCCCGGCAAGGACAGCATATGCGATCGGTTTGAAAACCGCGGACTTTGTACCAATAGCCCAGGTGATTCGGGCATACGACAACACGAGTAGATAGTTCATGGGGACGGTGAAAATTCAGACTAAAGTTGGGCCGGGACAGCATGAGATAGATTTCCATGTCTTAGAGGTTCCTCCAACTTTCAACCTGCTTTTGGGGTGGCCGTGGCTGCATCAGGTAAAGGCAGTTTCCTCCACCTTACATCAAATGGTGAAATACCCCCATGGGAAGGGAGTAGCCATCGTTTTTGGGAATTCATCGATTCATCCACCACCGGAGGTATCTACGCCTGTTCTAGAAATTGAGCACGGTATGGAGGATGTGTTCATATAAGGTTTTACCCTGGCTGAGGCTCGGGTTGTACGGGACGTCATGGCTGCTAACGAGGGGATATATGTCAGTGCTCAAGCAGTATATCTCATGAACAAGCTCCAATACATCCCCAGGATGGGATTAGGAAAGAGCAGCCGGAAGGGCGTTGTAACATTGGCTGAAGTGCCACACAACCCATACACCTTTGGCTTGGGTTATCTGCGCACCAAGGAGGATTGAGTAAGGAAAGGAAAGGAGATGGCTGGGAGAGCCAGAGCGAAACAAATAAGGAAACATTTTGAGCTGATGCACCGGCCCATCCAGGGTACCCTAAACGGACGCTTCGTCCAGGAGGGGGAGGACTTTCTATTCTGTGGCTTTCCGGAGCCGTGGCTGAACGCGGAAAAGAAGTGCGTGCCGGGGTTCGAGATTTCTTTGATCTACAATTATCTGGGGATGATTTTGCCAAAGAGCAGACAGACCCAACGGTTGAGGTTGAGCAGAACAGGGAAATAGAGTCTGAGGACACCGAACTTGAAATGGGGATAACACTGGCATGTCTACTTTCAGATCCTCCGATCGAACAGAAGTGCTTGGGGGATAACTTCTCGGTGTCCATGATCGGAAATGAAACGGTTGCGGGCCTACCATCAACTATTTTGGATGCCTCCATCGCACTCTCTCTCGTTTGGCAGTACGAAGAGGGATTTTTGTCAAACAGCACCGGGTCAGGTAGTGAGCCGGAATCTGATTCCACCGAGTCTTGTGAGTCGGAATCAGGTTCCAGCTCAACTGAGTCTGAGTCCGGTATTCCTGGGGGTGATAACCCGGATGCCACAGTCCTGTCCAAGTCGTCTTTTTCTTTCTCTTTTGAGTTTGTTGTAACAGAAGAATCGGACGGGTTGGAAGTACATAATGAGAATGATATGGGTGTGGTTTCTGAGTACTTTTCTATGCCTTTGATTTATTGCTTGAATCAGGACTTTCAAAATTTTGACGAAAACGACGAGGAAGAAATTCCTCCGGTTTTGCAACGATTAATTGATCAAGAGCAGGAAAGATTTGTTAAACCTTTAGTTGATGAAATCACTACTGTGAATGTTGGTACTGAGAAGGACCCGCGGCTGGTCCAGATCGGGTCCATGTTGTCTTCGGAGGAACGCGAGCGCTTAGTCGCTTTATTAAAAGATTTCAAAGATGTTTTCGCGTGGTCCTACGAAGACATGCCTGGAATCGATCCTGAAATTGTACAGCACCAGATCCCTCTTGACCCCGAGGTCCGACCTGTCAAACAGAAACTCAGAAGGATCCGCCCTGATTGGGCCATCAAGATTAAGGAAGAAGTCACCAAGCAAATCGACGCAGGCTTCCTGCTGGTATCCGAATACCCGACTTGGTTGGCCAATATTGTTCCAGTGCCAAAGAAAGATGGCCGGATTCGGGTGTGCGTGGATTTCAGGGATTTGAACAGAGCTAGTCCGAAGGACGACTTTCCCTTGCCCCATATTGATGAGTTGGTGGATTTTACAGCAGGGCATGCTTTGCTTTCGTTTATTGATGGCTTCTCAGGCTACAATCAGATAGTGATGGCACCTGAAGACCGGAAAAAGACTGCCTTCACCACCCCGTGGGGGGATCTACTGCTACAGAGTGATGCCGTTTGGGTTGAAGAACGCTGGAGCTACATATCAGCGGGCCGCGACCACGATATTACACAACATGATCCACAAAGAGGTGGAGGTGTACGTGGACGACATGATTGTCAAGTCCAAAGAAAGAGAGGGCCATTACACCGCCTTACAAAAGTTCTTCCAAAGGATCAGAGAATTCTGGTTGCGGTTAAATCCGCAGAAGTGTACATTTGGTGTCACAGCAGGGAAAATACTAGGGTTTCTGATTACACAAAGGGGCATCGAAGTCGACCCTTCCAAAATCAAAGCCATCCTAGAAATGCCACCACCAATGACTGAAAAGGAGGTGCGAGACTTTCTGGGTAAAGTGCAATTCATAAAACGGTTTATCTCAAAATTAACCTTGACTTGTGAACCACTTTTTGGTCTCCTGAAGAAAGGAAAGAAATTCCAATGAGACGGCCGATGCCAAGCCACTTTTGAACAGATCAAGAAATACTTACAGAACCCACCCGTGTTGTCACCGCCAGAACTGGAAAGACCGTTGATATTGTACTTTTCAGTGACTGAAACTACAATGGGCTGTATGCTCGCACAAGAATCAGAGGACAAGGTGGAAAGGGCCATCTACTATCTGAGCAAGAAGATGTTGGAGTATGAAACTCGCTACACACCGTTGGAGAAGGCTTGTTTAGCTTTGGTATGGGCTACTAGGAAGCTGCGGCACTAACTGTTAGCTCACTCTGTAATGTTGGTTTCACGATTGGATCCCATCAAATATCTTTTCGAGAAACCGACTCTTATGGGTAGGCTAGCTCGTTGGTTGCTTTTGCTTTCTGAATTTGATCTGAAGTATGTGACACGCAAGTCAGTCAAGGGAAGAGCAGTAGCAGAATTCTTAGCCGATCATCCAGTAGAGGAGGGTGAAGCAGTTGAGTACTTATTCCCAGATGAGGCCATTTTGCACATCAAAGATGAAACTTGGACGATGTATTTTGACGGAGCGTCAAACCAGTTCGGGTATGGGATAGGAGTGTTGTTGATAGCACCCGACAATTCCCGTATCCCTCTAGCATTCAAACTCCGGTTCAAAGTCTTGAACAACGAAGCAGAATATGAGGCGTGCATCACCGGTCTAAAAGCAGCCCTGGAACTAGGGGCAAAACGGTTGGACGTCATTGGAGACTCGAACCTTGTTGTGTCTCAAGCAAAAGGAGACTGGAAAGTCAAAGAAGAAAAGATGATAATGTACCACCAGGCCTTGGACTATTTAATTCCTCGGTTTGAGAAGCTAAATTTTGCTCATCTAGTAAGAGAGAACAACAGGTTCGCAGATTCATTAGCAACTCTATCTTCCATGATAGACATCCCGTTTGGAGTCTGGATGAGTCCAGTCATTATTGACCAGAAATTTGCACCAGCCTACGAGTCGATTGCTGCTATAGATGAGGTTCAGGACGAAAACCCTTGGTATTACGACATTTGGAACTTCTTGGAGAAGGAAGCATATCCACCGGGGGCAAATGCCAAAGACAAAAGGGCAATCAGAAGAATGGCCGTTCAGTTCATCATCTGTGGGGGGGAAGCTATATAAGAGAGGACATCTGGGGATGCATAAGCTGTGCGTTGAAGCTGAAGAATCGAAACGCCTGATGGAGGCCATCCATAGAGGAGAATGTGGAGTGCATATGAATGGGGTAATGCTAGCTCGGAAGATCCTCAGACAGGGTTACTACTGGTCCACCATGGAGGAGGATTGTATCAGCTTTGTTTGGCGATGCCACAAGTGTCAGATCCATGCAAACCGCATGAACATCCCGCCGTCAAAGCTGTACAACATGACTTCGCCATGGCCATTTTCAGTTTGGGGAATTGATGTGATCAGGGCCGTTACTCCAAAGGGGTCGAATGGGCATGAGTTCATCCTGGTAGTGATAGATTACTTTACGAAGTGGGTCGAGGCCCAATCTTATGCGGTGTTGAAGGCTTCAGATGTCGCAAAGTTCATCAGAAACAACATCATCTATCGTTATGGAGTCCCAAACGAGATTATTTCGGACAACGGTTTCCACTTCAAGAAGGAAGTGATTGACTTATTGGAGAAATATAATGTGGCGTTTCATAAGTCATCCACATACCGGCCGCAAACCAATGGAGCGGTTGAGGCCGCCAACAAGAACATCAAGCACATACTGCAGAAGATGGTGGAAACCTACCGGGACTAGCCAGATAAGGTGTCGTTTGCACTGTGGGGCTACCGGACTTCAATCAGAACTTTTACTGGGGCGACTCCGTATTCATTGGTTTATGGGATGGAGGCCGTTCTACCTATCGAGATTGAGGTTCCGTCATTGCGAGTATTGGCTGAGTGTCAAATAGCCGAAGCAGATTGGCAGCAGAGCAGGTTTGAGGAACTCATGCTCTTTGATGAGAGGAGACTGAAAGCACTGTACCATGTTCAAGGTTATCAGCGCAGAATTGCCCGAGCTTTCAACAAGAAAGTTAAGTCCAGGAATCTAAAGGAAGGAGATTTGGTACTCAAGGACAACCGAGCTCCTATCCACGACCCGAGGGGCAAGTTTAGACCCAATTGGACTGGTCCCTATATCATTAAGTCTATCTGGTCAGGTGGAGCTGTCGTTTTGATGGACCTAGATAGCCTAGAGTTTTCACAACCAATCAACATGGACAAGTTGAAGAAATATTACCCCTGAGAGGCTCGCTAGGCTGAAAACCCGAAAGGGCGACCTAGGTAAAAGTTAGAGCACGAAAAATTTGAAATTATAAAAACTGAGCTCGCAAGGTTGAAAACCGGCAAAGGGCAGCCTTGGCAAAAGTTAGAGCGCAAAAGGAGAGTGAAAATACTCGAGTGAACCCAAGCCTAAACTACGCAAGGCTTGATTCCCATCTTTGGGATACGTAGGCAGCTTCATCTTGAAGTTCAGCCATAAACTTTTCCCCGATCAACTTGGTCCATTTGATCATCTCGGTCATCTTTGTCTGTTCAGCATTCAAAAGCTTCGGTTGTAATCTCCAGTACAGTGCTACTCAAACTTAGGGCAACTTTCCAGTTGCTAGAATTCGATGCTGTGCATCCCAGCGACAGATCTCAGGCGTGTCCAGTTCTGATCCATATCGAAAATAGTTTTGAAAAGTTTTAATAAAACCTGACTTTGTTCAGATTAATCTTTTTACAATAAAGACCATTTCTGGACCAAAACGGGAAATTTTCAGTACCACAACCTTCAATTTCATTGATTTCAATACAGAGTTCTCCTGCTCTTGCATACAAATTGAAGTTGCTTTTTATTACATTCATAAGGAAAACTTGAAAGTACTAATAAAGCAATAAATCCGGGGCATAGGTAAGTCAGGTATTCCTGCGCCCCCTCCCAGAGCTGGTCGAAGCCTCTGATGCCAAGCTAGGTCCGATCTGTGCCTCTTCGTTGAGCCAATCTATGCACTCATCAGACAAAGTACAACTGAAAGTGGGAGCGGGGGCTAAGAGCTCTCTAGTCCTCCATGCTGTCGTATATCAGGCAAGCTGTGCGCCTCGGATCAGGAATGTAGCCGGGTACTCTATCCCCTCTGGTGGACAAGTCTGATCATGACCGAACTGGCACTGAAGCCGGAATGGGAAATAGAACACACAGTGAGTCAAGCCAATCAGCTGAATCCCAGGTTGGCGGGTCATGCTATAGCCCATTGCCGGTAGATTGAGCCAAGGGCACCGCCAAGCAATGCGGTCTGCGGACAAGCTGCACATCCAGTCGAACCACCAACCCTCATCAAGGGCATCGACTAGACGTTGCCTGAAGAAGTAACCACGAGCTGAGTAGGCTAGGCAAGAGTCCACAACTTGCAACTTGTCCATCAACCATACCTAGGAAGGGATAAAAAAATGAGAAAATAAAGAATAGAGAGATGTACGATGAGAGAAAAAGTGAGAAAAGGGTTTTGTGAGAAAAACTGAGCTTAAGGGCCGAGTGATGTAAGCAATACATATGTGAGATTGGGTGGGAAATATTACTTGTAGCAGTAGTGGACTACCCGCAAATCTAGTCGTCTCTCGACGATAAAAGGCGTCCAAGCCCATCAACGTTTCAGCCAGAGTCATGGCAATGTAGCTCTTGCCCTCCTTCAAGCCTTGGGCAACCTCGATCAATCGGACAGTAGATCCTCTGGAGCCTGAGGCAAACAGGAAATAAGATAGCATGCACAAACAAAGGGCGTGCCGCCGAAAGCCTTGCCAATGATGGTCACCGCGGTCGCCGGCACCTGAAAAACAGTAAATCAAACTCGGAACATCCAGCATTCCGTCATAAATCAAAGATCGAGCATCGGGTATTGAGAGCCCACACATTTTTCCTAAGGCTTGGGCGTGGCCGAAGCGAAGTTGGGGCAAGATTTCCTCGTTGCGCTCGGACTCCATTAGAGCTTGGAAATCTTCGAAAGTAGTATACACCTCTTGCCCGCTAAAGCTAAAGACGTGTGTTACCGGATTCCAGAACCTTGCCGCAGCATGGAGAAACGGAAGGTGCAGCGAAGTACGACTTAGAGTGAATAGTGCGTTCATGCCGAAGCCCCGGAAATTCAGCTTTTCCGAGCCATCCAAGTTGTGAGATTTTGGGCAAGAAACTCTTCCATTTGGAGCAAATCAGTGTTGAACTGAGCAAAACCACGAAGCTGAGGCCTTTTGTGGAAGATAAGGTTGAGTGGAGGACAGATGTCAGCATTCTGCTGGTTCTGGCAATTTATGGCCGGCCGACCAAATATAGTGCCGACCAACAACCACTTTTGGCCGATTGGTCAAAGATACTGGCCGATGGCCATTTCTCATGGCCGGTGGCCTTCAACTCTGGCCGGTGGCCCTTCTTCTTGTTCCATGAGCTGTTTTTGAGTTGAACATGCTAAGGGATTGTGGTTGGGACCTCTACTGATGTCCTCCGGTGATCGATTCTTGCGGGGTCACACCCTTTTCACTTATCGAGTTGTTATACATTTGCTTATAGAGTTGTATTTCACTCTTCTTAAGTCTTTAATTTACTTATCAAGTTGTACTCGCACTTGGTTAGCTTATCGAGCGACTTTGTTTTGCTTATCGAGTTGTAAGACGGTTCACTACCTGATTATTACGATGCGAGTGCTCCATTTTCAGAACGAAGTTCAATTTCATTCACAATGTTGTGTGATGCAATGCGATGCGCTGTGTAGAACGTGCAAATGTATCATCTTTTGAACAAAATAGCTGTTTCATTTCCATCATCTGTTTTGTAAAAAATACACAGTTTTGAGAAAAAGTAAAATCTGCCTGAGGCAATGCAATGTGCTTAAACTACCAGTAAAAAGGAAAAGTAAAGCAAAAGGAGAGTAGGGCAGCAGAATATCGAGGTTGATACTGATAGCCCCCCCTCTCTTGAGGTTGATGCGCCTCTCACGTCCTTGTTTGGATCAACTATATGGTTTGGCACCGTCGTTACTCAAGACAGTGCAAGAAAGCGCACTTTTGAAACAATTAATAGACCTTCGAGTTGACCTCAGGCCGTGTCCTCTTTGAGCGATGCTCCGTACGTGCGAGGAATACCCCTTCCTGTATCTTTTTTTGTATCTTGTGAACTCCACAAATCACTTCAATTATACTGTGTTGCAGTACTTTGCGTTTCAATATCATGAATGACTTGTCTTTACCATGCTTCAAGTTTCTATACACATTGCGTGCATACGTGCATTGCTTTACTTACATGTGTTCAATTTCAAGTTTTTATACATATTGCGTGCATACGTGCATTGCTTTACTTACATGTGTTCAATTTCAAGTTTCTATACACATTGCGTGCATACGTGCATTGCTTTACTTACATGTGTTCAATTTCAAGTTTCTATACACATTGCGTGCATACGTGCATTGCTTTACTTACATGTGTTCAATTTCAAGTTTTTATACACATTGCGTGTATACGTGCATTGCTTTACTTACATGTGTTCAATTTCAAGTTTCTATACACATTGCGTGCATACGTGCATTGCTTTACTTACATGTGTTCAATTTCAAGTTTCTATACACATTGCGTGCATATGTGCATGCTTTACTTACATGTGTTCAATTTCAAGTTTTTATACACATTGCGTGCATACATGCATTGCTTTACTTACATGTGTTCAAGTTCAAGTTTCTATACACATTGATTGCATACGTGCATTGCTTTACTTATATGTGTTCAAGTTCCTTTTATACACATTGCATACGTTGTCGCGTATACTTTACTTACATGTGTCTACATCTTCACACATTGCGCACGTTGTCCCGTGTTCTTTACTTACATGTGCTTGTACCTTCACAGCATTGTTATGCTTCCCACTTGCTTTGCGTCGTCACGCACTTTCAATCGCATTGATATACAGGTTGCTAACAATATTGTACCTGTTAAGTTGCTTTCTTTTGCAGGCACGATATTGTATGTACGGTTCATTTGAGGCTGGTGTAACCAGACGAACCAGACAGGTATTGTATCCTCCGAGTGAGATGTATCGAGAATTGCATAATTCTCTTACATCCTTTCTGCATTGTAGTGTAGTTTGGTGTATGCTAGCTTAAAACTGTCGCATGTTATGCTTCGTTACAGCCTTCTTTGCATGATCATAAGTTATGTTCAGCCTTGTGCATTGTCTTGCATTTTGCCCCTGCCTTCGGGCGCATATCTTTATCTGCAGCTTGTATGCTTGTCTAAGTCTTCGGCCTTGTCAAAAATGGGTTGTCTCTAGGCTTTGACACTCACTCCCGTCATTGTTATGACTTTCGAGTTCTGTCAAAGAGGGGCAACTGTAGACACCCCATTTTTGACCGTCCTCAAGACTTGGACGTCACCGCTTGAACACTCGGTGATCACCCATGTTCGTGTTTCGTTTTGAGTTCCCGGAGGTCTTGGCTGCGCGCCTTGCCTCAGGATCTCTCAACTCGACTGTTTTGTGTTTGGTTTTGCACCAAACACTTGTGTTTTTACTTCTAGGGGTAGAGAGTAGCTTGTTAGCTACTCCTGGCACCCACCGGCCGTGGCTTGAGGCCACCGGCCGTGTTTTGAGGCTACCGGCCATTGGTAAAATATACCATTGGCCAGTCGGCATTCAGTGTGGCCGGCCGACCATATGTTTGGCCGATGGCCCCCTTTTCTGGCCGGTAACCACATTTTTGCCTTTTTCAGGCATGATGCATGCCAGCTGTGCCAACTGGAATGCACTAGACCTGCTCCCGTGCACAAGTGTGGCTGTTTTGCACCTTTGACCCCTTTCTTTGCACCCTTTGCTCAAAGCTTCTTGAGGAAGCTTTGACCCCTTGTCTTAGCTTCCTCAGGAAGCTTGCACCCCTTGGGATAGCTTCCATGGGAAGCTTGATCCCTTTGCCCCTTTTCACTTAGCTTCTTTGAGAAGCTTAGAGCCTTCCCTTTGCCTATATAAGAGATCATCCCCCTTCTTTGTCTTGGTTCAGCAAAAAAAACCAGAGCAATATACATATATATATCTGTCATATACTTTCTCTCTCTATATCTCCCTCTCTCTCATCCTTTGTGTGTGTTTGGAAGCCTAAAAGTGCATTTTATCCTTAGTTTTGCTCACAAACACACACTACTACACCATACTTCGACTTTGAGAGGCTTTGAGGGTTTGTTCTTGAGGTTTTGGACTAGTTTTGACCAGAGGAAGGTGGCTAATCTTGCTGTTCTTCAAGGGTAACATTCTTACTTTAGATTCTCCAATCTTGCACTAGACTTTTGCCTATCTTGCTTACTGTTTTAGACTTTGTGTATAACTAAAAAAAGTCTTGTATTTGCATGCTTAAGATACTTCATTAAGGTTATTTTGTTGTTTGGGGTCGACCTCCCCCTCTTAGGCCTTGTTTGGCCCTTTTGGTGCTTCCTTTGTTGAGCTTTGGTTACCTTGGTGTATTGGCCTTCTCACCACTGAAATCCAGTGGATTTTCGTGGTGAAGAAGAGGGTTTGAGGTCTTGTATAGGGGAGGGACACCCCTCTCCCCTTTGTGTCCCATTTGTCCATATTTTTGGCTCATAAGGGTAGCATGTTTGCTTGGTTGTTTTAGGCCCCATTTCAGAGGTTTTTAGTTGTTGTTGAGTCTTATATTGCCTCTGTCTTTGGTTATATTTATGCCCCTTTACATGCATATTGCACTTGCTTTGTATTCCCTTATTTTGCCTAGAAGTGTATCACGCCATTTGACCACCATGCTCTCATGTTTTGACCTTGCTTTGTGAAGTTCTCGGTCATATTTTGCCATGCTTGAGGTCTGTTAGGTGCTGGTTTGGTCATATTTGATATGCTTTGTATGGCTCCTTAGCATTCTAGCATGTTAGCATCGGGTGTGTGAGTCATTAGCATGCATTGGCTAGGCTATTTCAGTGATTTGGAATCACTTACCATGCCATTTCAGTCCATGTTTTGTGCTTAAATGTTCGCATCTATCATTCCTTCCATGCCTTGAAGAAGTCTCCTTTTATGCCTTGAAATGAAGCATTGTGCATGCCTATGCGTTTGGGTCATTTGAGTTGTCATAACAATGGGTTTTGGGACTTATTTTGGTGTATTAAAACTCTGTTTTGGTTGTATAGCTCATGCCATGTTTGCTTGGGGTAGTGGCAGTAGAATGCTCCTTTGTTAACCTTAATCTTGGGCCTATTGGCGTGTATGCTTACATGAGTATTTATCCATCATTTTAGGTATCTTTTGTCACTATTTTGGGGTGGGCTAAGGTCTGCCCCTTTGTGTTTTCAGGTCCGCCATTGCATGATCATATTGCATTGCTTTGATTTCATGCTTGCCTAGTATCACAATTGCATGCTTGCATATTGTTAGCTATTTGCATTTCATGTCATAGTTTGCGTGATGAGTTACATGGCATTACATCTTGTATGTTTGGCATATTGCATTGCTCATGTTGCATCTTTGAGCCAAGTTTGTATACATGCATTGCATTGTTTGGTTTGGGGTGTCAAGCCAAACTTGAGGGGTGAGGAGTGTTCGTACTCTAAGTGACGAAACACATCTCAACCCTCAGCCGCCAATGACCTTGACTTCAACATGATAGGGTGTTGGCACTTATATCTTTTGTTGCATACATTTACATTGAATTGCAAGACTTGGCCTCTTAGGCCATCATGCATAATTGATGGCCCGAGGGTCGAGGGTCATGCTTCCTTGAGTCCATTGCATGATAGGGTGTGTGGCCATGCTTACATTTGCTTAAAAATTCCATGCCATACACTGCTTGCCCTCTGTTGCTGTCAAAACCAGTTTCTGTAGGAAGTTTTGGCCGGCCGGCCATCTCTAGTGCCGACCGGCCATCCATAAATGGCTAATAACTTCATCAGCGGCCGGTGACCATTTCCCATGGCCGGTGGCAATTCCTCATAGCCGGTGGTGTTCCAAAGTATGCAGAGAACCTATTCTGAGACTTGTGCAGTCTTCAAAGGAGCTAGTTAGTGTAAACAGAGGCAGCAATGCTATGGCAGCGAGTTTCCGGGCAGTGCGAGTCAAGCATGTGTCATCCAAACATTTTAAGGCAGGGGCTGTGGCCACTTTAATTCTGTATTTAATTTGTTAATTAAATAGGAGTTCTGTAATAATTAATTAAGTAGATAATTATTTATTCGGTTGTGTAATATTTATTCGGACCCTCCGAGTGAGGGCAATTATGTAATAAGCGTGTGTGAGTGTGTGCATGTCTTCCAATCCCACGTCTTTCTTCCCTTTTATTTACCCGCTTATGATGGTTAGTCTAGGGCATGTTTCAATTAGCATACAGTATGATAGCATGTTTGCATCCATTCATTCATTTTGCACGCACCGGGCTCGGCGCATCATTCTAACTGTATTTGTATCTCAATTCCAAATTGAATGTGTGTTAGTTGTAGCATCTCATATGCCATGTTTAGGTTAGCCGAGCCTATCTTAGTTGCATTTTGCATGTGTTGCATTAGCCATCTTAACATGAACTAGGATCATGCATGTGATTACTAACTAGTTTCTGTTTTGGCTTGGAGTACTAGGTAAGCTTTTATGCTTTAGCATACCGCATGCGTGTGAGTGTTGCCATAATAGCATGATTACCATGAGGCTAGCTGCTTATGTGATATAACTGCTTGAATGCCTGTGGATGGAGGTTGAATTACCTAAATTGGAATAATGCATTAAAACTGCGAGTTTTAAGCCCACTAGATAGTGGCAAAACACCTTTTCTAAAGCCCACTTGAGAGTGGCAAAATCTGTATTTTAGCCTACTTGCGAGTAGCAAACCATTTTCAAAACAAACATGAAATGTTTTGTTCCAATTTAGGCGATTTGGTCTATACTTGTTTGCTGTGCGCACAACATAGTAATTCTAGGCTAATAACCGGAATAAGAACAGATAACGTTTTCAAAATAGGATATCATGGTTAGTAGAGGCCGATCTTCGGATCGAGCGAGAAGGGGTGCTCATAGCTGACCTTCCCCAATCGTACCCAAGCTCCCGAGCTGAGGCAACTTTGGTGATGACGGACACGTGGCCTTTGGCACCGAGTCAGGGTTTTCTAAATTCCCCCATTAAAAAAATATTTAGGTGGCGATTCTGTATCTAGCAAAGCAGTCCATGTTTGGCACTTCTTTCAAAAAATCTATTTTCTCAAAACGATTTGCCGGATTTTGACTCTTTGGTTCAAGATTAAGAACCGTGACAAAACGAGTCTGAACTGTGGTAGCATAAGTCCCTCCCCCGGGGCGCGTCCACAGATGCCGCGTGTCCTGGTCGTAACGGCGAGATGATCTCGGCATGGCTGAGGTTATCTCCGAAGATATCGGAATCCGAGATAAGCGGATAAGGGACAAGAGTCCTAGAATGAGGAAAGACTTCAAGATAGATAAGGATAATGTTCTTAGGGAATCTATCCTTATCTCTTGAGGAGTGCAAAGTAAGCACTGAATGGGAGACCATAGAAGTCAGGCTTCTATTGGGACTAGGATTGAGTTAACTATAAAAGAGAGGCACCCCCGTAGGTCTAAGGTATGCAATTTATATTCTGAATAGCGAGTTTGCACTATTGATTATCTGTGAGAGATATACTGACTTGATCGTCGGAGTGCCCCCGGGTGGACGAACCACCGCCGGAATCTTCTCTTTCTGTTGCAGGTGAGACAGGTGTCATCTATTCTGCCAGTGCTCTCCAACTGAATACTAAGTTGGCAGTGTGGTCAGATTTTTCCCCACACAGTTAGGTCACATCGTGTGTACCACATGTCCAAGACCATGCATCTCTCATGGTTTTCAAAACCATGTGTCTCTCATGGTTAAGCCATGTGTGGATGAACCATATGTACCATGTGGCCTTTAAAAATAGGTCACACCATATGTACCACATAGGTTCCAACATATAATTTACAACCGTTCCTATAGTATTCAAATTGCATTTGCCTTTTAAGGAACTCACAAAGCTTTTATGCAAATTGCAATTATTGTAAACAAATAGAATCAATTTCCAGTCAGATATATGAGTATAGATACATATATCTACTAGAAATTTATAAATATCTAAGAACATCTAGAATTATTTTTTATTATTATTTATAATTAAAATATAATTTAGTAAAAAAAATATTAATTGATTTATAAGATTATGACATTTGGGGAGTGAAAACAGAGGGATTTTCGGATGGAAATTCTTGTTCATTCATAGGTGATTCCACGCTTCCTGTAGCTCGTTAATTAAATAGCAGTATGTTATACTTAAATTAGTTAATTCCTTTGAACTTGTGATAGATAATTACTTAATTAATTAATTCCGTGTTGTAATTAATTAATTAGATTCATTCAACTTGTAATAATTAGTTAGAATTTTGGTGTTGTAATAGTTAGTGAAGTAGGACATTTATTCGGACCCTCCTGAGCAAGGGCAAAATTATAATATTGTGTATGTCTTCCAACTCACATTTCTTTCTCCCTTTTATTTACTCGCTTATGATGGTTGCATGTAGCACTCATATTTTTGATTTCATATCATTACTATGTGTAAATATCCATTTTTGCATGCATAAGATTCAGTTCATCAATCTAACAACATTGTTATTTATTACTTCCTTGAATACGTCCGTTACTGCATGCTATCAAATTGATTGACATGACATATTAATAAACCGAACCTATTAGTTGCATTTTGTATGTGTTGCACTAGACATTTGCATATTAGGAGCATGCATTTTTTTTTTTTAAACTATTTTATTTTGGCTTGTCACGGTTGAGTACTAGGTGAGTATTTTTGTTTTAGCATATTGCATGCATGTTAGTGTTGCCATATCAAGCAGATTACCATGAGGCTAAGTGCTTAGTTGATATACCTCTTGAATGCCTGTGGATGAAAGCCTTTTCGCTTAAGTTGGGATAATTTAATTAAATGTATATATGAGATCACTTTTTCAAGTAACACATATTCAAAACACTTTTCAAACAAATACGAAATCAAAGTGTTTCAAATTTTGTGAATTAGTCTATACTTGTGTGCATCACATAGTAAAAATAGCATAATAACCAGAACAAGAGCATATACTGTCACGACCCGCTTCCTGTACCCAAGGGTTAAGTATCGTGATGGCCAGTAATTGAAGTAACCTGCAGCCAATTCTTGAACAAATAAATAAATGCGAGTGGAAATAATATTTAAGTGAGGGTACCAACATAATCATTGGAGCTTTTATTTTTATAACAAAATTTATTGACCAAAATGCCGATATTTACATATGAAGAATAGGATTATAAATGCTATAAAAGTGCTATGTGTGTCTATTCCACAACCCTGCGTCTAAGACTCTCCAAAAGCTATTTCTGAATTGCATTGTGTCCTGAAAATTGGCAAACAGCTATAAATACATGGCAGAGTGAGAAATATTATGCCAAGAGTATAAGGGACACAAAATAACCATAGACAATTATTTAAGCGAAAACATTTACATAACTTAATTTGAATAAGCAAATTATTTAAATGATAGAAATTGAAATACAAAAATTATAAAAATAAATAACCATAACCATGGTACCGAACAGAACAGAACAGAACAGAGGTCACAGAAGTGATAGTTAGAAGAGAGGTCAATGGATTCATGACAATACAGAAGTACGGATTCAAGAGGTGGCTCGTACGGATTCTTGAGGTAGCTCCCACAATAGTGTAGCACTTAACTCTGCACAACACTTTGCTCCGCACAGAACAGAGGTCAATAGATCTATGACAAACAGAGGGCCACAAAGTGACCAATTAGAAGTCAATGGTTTATTTAAGTCCTCTAAGGCGTGGGACTCCCGTGGTGGTATTTACAGAAAATAATGGTTTATAAAATCAATGTCAAATAAGTTCAAACATATCCATGGGCTTTATTTTAAACAAATGGAGTTCAAAAAATAATTAACATAATTGAAATATAAATATAAGTTATAAAACATAACTTGAATAAAATAAATTATAGTAATTCAAAATATACGTGAAATATATTATGATGACTCAAGGTATAAATAAAAAAACACTAGATAACATAGAGAGAATTAGAGAGTTTGGGAAGATGAGGATGCTGTTGATGATGGATAGCTATATACATATATAGAGTGAAGATGGCGTACGGAGCAAGATGGCTAGCGGCGCACGGAAGTTGTTGTATAGAAAATAATGTATTTTAGTATATTTTGGTCTAGGAAAATATATAAAAAAAAATATAATAAAAATATCATAATACTCAGAAAATAATATTGAATAATAATATAAAGTTCAAATTATTTTTTTGAAAAATTTAAGTTGTCCATTAAATTTTATATTAATATTATTTAATTATAAATGATTTAAAAAAATAATTTTACCTTCATATTATTATTCAATATTATTTTTGAGTATTATGATATTTTTATTATATTCTTTTCTAAATCAAAATACGTTGAAACATAACATTTTCTGTACAGCGAAACTACGTGTCCCCCAAGTTGTCATGCTAGCTGCCCACGCCCTCTTGCCTATATATAGATGCAAACCTTTGAGTTTATCCTCACCTTTTCGCCCAAAACTCTCTAAGTCTCTCTGCTATCTAGTGTTTGTTTTTATATATAAAACTTTGAGTTTAGTTTGAAATATTTAGTGGGTAGCAGTACACAAAAGGTAAAATTGAAATTAACATTAATGTGGGTTATATTATATTTTGAGTCACCATAATATATTTTACGTATGTTTTGAATTACCATAACTTATTTTATACAAGTTATGTTTTGTACCTTATATTTATATTTCAATTACGTTGATTATTTTCTGAACTCTATTTGCTTAAATTGAAACCCATGGATATGTTTGTTTAAATTTTAATAATTATTTGACAATGATTTTATAAACAATTATATTTTGTAAGTACCACCGCTGGAGTCTTATGCCTTGGGGGACTTAAATAAACCATTGGCTTCTGATTGGTCACTTTGTGGCCTTCTATTTATCATGGATCTATTGACCTTTGTTCTGTACGGAGCTAAGTGCTACACTATTGTGGGAGCCACCTCTAGAATCCGTACGAGCCACCTCTTGATTCCGTACCTCTGTATTGTCATGAATCCGTTGACCTCTGTTCTCTGTATCGTGGTTATGGTTATATATTTTCGTATAATGTCATATGATTTTTTAAACGAATTTCTGTTATAATATGAGTAACTTATTTACTCTAATGGAAAAGTATTCTATTTTATCTATTTTAAGCCTAAAGCTTTTCCATGGTAACTATGCTCTCAATATAATATTTCTCACTCTGCCATGTGCTTATAGCTGTTTACCAATTTTCAGGAACCAATGTAATTCACAAATAACTTTTGGAGAGTCTTAGACGCGAGGCTATGGAATAGACATACATACCACTTTTATAGTATTTATAATTCTATTCTTCATAAGTAAATATCGGCATTTTTGGTCAATAAATTTTGTTATAAAATAGAAGCTCCGATGATTATTTTGACACCTTCACTTAAATATTATTTTCACTCGCGTTTATTTATTTGTTTAAGAATTGGCCGTAGGTAACTTCAGTTACTGGCCATCACGATACTTAATTCTTGGATACGGGGAATGGGTCGTGACAAGTATAACCACGGTACCGAACAGAACGGAAATCTTAAAATTAAAAAAAAAAAAAATCCATTTTGACTTTTTAGAAGTGGATTCAACTCTATCATCTTTCCAAATTTATAAAAATACTGATTTTCAAACTATTTCCCATCTTACCTACAGCCAATTATTGAACAAATAAATAAACACGAGTGAAATAATATTTAAATGAGAGTACCAAAAGAATCATTGGAGCTTTTACTTTGATAACAAAATTTATTGACCAAAAAGGCTGGTAGTTACATATGAAGAATAGAATTATAAATGCTATAAAAGTGCTATGTGTGTCTATTCTGCAGCCCCGTGTCTAATACTCTCCAAAAGTCATTTCTGAATTGCATTGTGTCCTGAAAATTGGTAAACAGCTATAAGCACATGGTAGAGTGAGAAATATTATGCCAAGAGTATAAGGGACACAAAATAACCATGGACAGTTATTTAAGCGAAAATATTTACATATTTTGTTATATTTTTCTCTATATTTTTCCTAAATCAAAATATATTGAAACATAACATTTTCTGTACAACGAAACTACGTGTCCCCCAAGTTGTCGTGCTTGCTGCCCACACCCTCTTGCCTATATATAGATGGCAAACCATTGAGTTTATCCTCACCTTGTCACTCAAAACTCTCTAAGTCTCTCTCACTACTATCTAGTGTTTGTTTTTATATATATAAAACTTTGAGTTTAGTTTGAAATATTTAGTGGGTCGCAGTGAACAAAAGGTAAAAGTTAGAATTAACATTAAGGTGAGTTATATTATACTTTGAGTCACCATAATATATTTTACGCATGTTTTGAATTACCATAACTTATTTTATATAAGTTATATTTTATATCTTCTATTTATATTTATATTTCAATTACGTTGATTATTTTTTGAAGTCTATTTGCTTAAATTGAAACCAATGGATATGCTTATTTAAATTTTAATAATTATTTGACAATGATTTTGTAAACAATTATATTTTGTAAGTATCACCACGAGAGTCCCATGCCTTGGGGGACTTAAATAAACCATTGGCTTCTGATTGGTCACCTTGTGACCTTCTGTTTGTCATGGATCTATTGACCTCTATTCTGTGCAGAGCAAAGTGTTGTGCGGAGCTAAGTGCTACACTATTGTGGGAGCCACCTCTAGAATCCGTACGAGCGACCTCTTGAGTCCGTACATCTATATTGTCATGAATCCATTGACTACTGTTCTGATTGTCACTCTAGTGACATTTGTTCTGTATCGTGATTATAGTTATATATTTACATTATTTCTGTATTTCAGTTTCTGTCACTCAAATAATTTGTTTATGCAAACTACGTTATGTTAATATTTTAGTTTAAATAACGATCCATGGTTATTTTGTGCCCCAATACTCACAATATAATATTTCTCACTCTGCCATGTGCTTATAGTTGTTTACCAATTTTTAGGAAACAATGCAATTCAGAAATAACTTTTGGAAAGTCTTAGATGTGGGACTGCAGAATAGACACATATAGTACTTTTATAATATTTATCATTTTATTCTTCATATGTAAATATCGGCCTTTTGGTCAACGAGTTTTGTTATAATTGTTATAAAAGTAAAAGCTCCAATGATTATTTTGGTACTCTCACTTAAATATTTTTTTTGCTCACGTTTAGTAATTTGTTTAAGAAATGGCCGGAGGTAACTTTAGTTACTGACCATCACGATACTTAACCCTTGGGTACGGGGAGCGGGTCGCGAGAAGTGGCATCAGAGCCTAGGTTTTTAAAATCATTTTTATTAAAGCATTGGAGCATAAGGCACATGCACAAATAGTATGGGGGAAACGTTGAGCTAGATTACAGATTGTATTTAAAGTCACCCATTGTTTCTCATTTTGGCCCAAAACAGTTTTTGACAAATAAACAGTGAGATATTTTTGGTAAAGTTTTTTGAGGTAATATTTTATATCAGATTAATCATCAAATATTTATTTATCAAAGTACATAGCGGATAGCTTACACATATGACAAATTTCGAGGACGAAATTTTTAAAAAGATAGAAGATTGTAACAACCCGAAAATTTAAATTGTCCATTAAATTTTATATTAATATTATTTAATTATAAATGATTTCAAAAAAATAATTTTAACTTTATATTATTATTCAATATTGTTTGGGAAGATGAGGATGTTGTTGATGATGGATAGCTATATATATATATAAAGTGAAGATGGCGTGCAAAGCAAGATGGTTTGGGGCGCACGTAAGTTGTTGTACAAAAAATGATGTATTTCCCTATATTTTGGTCTAGGAAAATATATAGAAAAATATAATAAAAATATCATAATACTCAAAAAATAATATTGAATAATAATATAAAGTAAAAATTATTTTTTTGAAATCATTTATAATTAAATAATATTATAATAAAATTTAAGGGACAACTTAAATTTTCGGGTTGTTACAATTTTCTCACCTTTTAAAAATTTCGTCTTTAGAATTTGTCATATGTGTAAGCTATCCATTGCGCACTCTGATAAATATATATATACATATCAAGAATAAATTTGATGATGAATCTGATATAAAATATTATCAACTCATTACCTCCCAAAAAAAAAAAAAAAACTAAAAACAACTCACTGTTTATTTGTCAAAAACTATTTCAGACTAAAATGAGAAACAATTGATGACTTTAAAAACTTTTCATTGGTTTTGTTTCCGAAAATTAAAAAATAAATAAAATGAGAACACAATTAAACAAGCTACTAGAAATGAAATGACAAAATCATATGCAAGAGTTGAAGAAATTTGAGATGAACTTTTATTTCTTTTATCCGTGAACTTTCCGTTGATGGGAAATAGTTTCAAAATCAGTATTTTTAAAAGTATTTTTATAAAACCATTGGAGCATAAGACACACGTACAAATAGGATGGGGGAAACGTTGAGTTACATTACAGGTTGTACTTAAATTAAATATTGGTGTAGCAATAATCGGGGTATATATAATTATGGTATTTAATTAAATTTTCTAATTAAGATAAAAATAAACACGAGTGGAAATAATATTTAAGTGAGGGTACCATAATAATTATTGGATCTTTTACTTTTATAACAAAATTTATTAACCAAAAAGGCCGATATTTACATATGAAGAATAGAATTATAAATGCTATAAAAGTGCTATGTGTGTCTATTCCGCAACCCTGCATCTAAGACTCTCCAAAAGCTATTTCTGAATTGCATTGTGCTTTGAAAATTGGTAAACAACTATAAACACATGTCAGAGTGAGAAATATTATGCCAAGAGTATAAGGGACACAAAATAACCATGGACAGTTATTTAAGCGAAAACATTTACATAACTTAATTTGCATATACAAATTATTTAAATGGCAAAAACTGAAATACATAAATTATGTCAATAAATAACTATAACCATGGTACCGAACAGAACAAAACAGAGGTCACAAAAGTGACAGTCAGAACAGAGGTCAATGAATTCATGATAATACAGAGGTACGAATTCAAGAGGTGGCTCGTACGGATTCAAAGGTCAATAGATCCCTGACAAACAGAGGGCCACAAAGTGACCAATCAAAGCCAATGGTTTATTTAAGTCCCCCAAGGCGTAGGACTCCCATGGTGATACTTACAGAAAATAATGGTTTATAAAATCAGTGTCAAATAAGTTCAAACATATTCATGGGTTTTAACTTAAGAAAATGGAGTTCAGAAAATAATTAACATAATTGAAATATAAATATAAGTTATAAAACATAACTTGAATAAAATAAATTATGGTAATTCAAAACATACGTAAAATATATTATGGTGACTCAAGGTATAATAGAACTCACCTTAATGTTAATTTCAACTATTACCTTTCGTTCACTGCAACTCACTAAATACTCCAAATTAAACTCAAAGTTTTATATCTTGTCATGACCCACTCCCCGTACCCAAGGGTTAAGTATCGTGATGGTCAGTAATTGAAATTACCACCGGCTAATTCTTAAACAAATTACTAATACAAATTTAAGGGACAATTTAAATTTTCGGATTGTTACAATCTTCCCTCATTTTAAAATTTTTTCCTCGAAATTTGTCATTTGTGTAAGCTATCCGCTGCGCACTCTGATAAATATATATATTAAGAATAAATTTGATGATGAATTTGATATAAAATATTGTCAACTCATTACCTCAAAAAAAAATATTAAAAACAACTCACTGTTTATTTGTTAAAAACTGTTTCGGACCAAAATGAGAAATAATGGATGACTTTAAAAGTTTTCATTGGTTTTGTTTCTGAAAATTAAAAATAAAATAAAATGAGAACACAACTAAACAAGTTACTGGAAATGAAATGATAGAATCATATGCAAGAGTTTAATGAATTTGAGATGAACTTATATTTCTTTTATCCGTGAACTTTCCATTGATGAGAAATAGTTTCAAAATCTTTATTTTTATAAATTTGGAAAGATTATAGATTTGAACCCAATTCTAAAAAGTCAAAATGGATTTTTTTTTTAATTTTAATTTTAAGATTTAGTATACTTGTTTGTAATTTTTTTTTCTTCAAATTATTCAGCATATACATTAAAGATACATACACTTATATATAGAGTAACAAATAACTCATCTTAATTACAAAATTTTATTAAATACCATAATTATATATACCCCGATTGTTGCTGCACAAATATTTAATTTAAATACAACCTATAATCTAGCTCAACTTTTCCCCTATCCTATTTGTGTATGTGCCTTATGCTCCAATACTTTTATAAAAATACTTTTAAAAACCTGGCTCTGATATCACTTGTCACGACCCGCTCCTTGTACCCAAGTGTTAAGTACTGTGATTGCCAATAACTGAAGTTACATACGACCACTTCTTGAACAAATAAATAAACGCTAGTGGAAATAATATTTAACTAAGAGTATCAAAATAATCATTGGAGTTTTTACTTTTATAAAGAAATTAATTGACCAAAAAGGCCGATATTTACATAGAAAGAATATACTTATAAATGCTATAAAAGTGCTATATGTGTCAATTCTGTAGCCCCGCATCTAAGACTCTCCAAAAGCTATTTCTAAATTGCATTGTGTCTTGAAAATTGATAAACAGCTATAAATACATGGCAGAGTGAGAAATATTATGCCAAGAATATAAGGTACACAAAATAACCATGGACAGTTATTTAAGCGAAAACATTTACATAACTTAATTTGAATAAACAAATTATTTAAATGGCAGAAACTGAAATACAAAAAATTATGTAAATAAATAACTATAACCATGGTATTAAACAAAACAGAACAGAATAGAGGTCATAGAAGTGACAGTCAGAACAGAGGTCAACGGATTCATGACAATACAGAGGTACGGATTCAAGAGGTGGCTCGTACGGATTCTTGAGGTGGCTCCCACAATAGTGTAACACTTAGCTCTGCATAACACTTTGCTCTGCACAGAACAGAGGTCACTAGATCCATGACAAGCAGAGGGCCACAAAGTGACTAATCAGAAGCCAATGGTTTATTTAAGTCCCTCAAGGCGTAGGACTCCCATGGTGGTACTTATAGAAAATAATGGTTTATAAAATCAGTGTCAAATAAGTAAAAACATATCTATGGGTTTTAATTTAAGCAAATGGAGTTCAGAAAATAATTAACGTAATTGAAATATAAATATAAATTATAAAACATAACTTGAATAAAATAAATTATGGTAATACAAAACATACGTAAAATATATTATGGTGACTCAAGGTATAATATAACTTACCTTAATGTTAATTTCAACTATTACCTTTCATTCACTGTGACTCACTAAATACTCCAAATTAAACTCAAAGTTTTATATTTTGTCACGACCCGTTCCCCGTACCCAAGGGTTAAGCATCGTGATGGTCAATAACTGTAGTTACCTCCGGCCAATTCTTAAACAAATTACTAATATAAAATTTAAGGGGCAACTTAAATTTTCTGGTTGTTACAATATTTTCTCCTTTTAAAAATTTCAAAATTTGTCATTTGTGTAAGCTATTCGCTGTGTATTCTAATAAATATATATATCAATAATAAATTTGATAATGAATCTAATATAAAATATTGTCAAATCATTACCTCAAAAAAAAAAAAAAAAATACTACAAACAACTCACTGTTTATTTGTCAAAAATTGTTTCGGACCAAAATGAGAAACAATGGGTGTTTTTAAAAACTTTTTATTGGTTTTGTTTCCAAAAATTAAAAAATAAAATAAAATGAGAATACAATTAAGCAAGCTACTAGTAATGAAATGACAGAATCATATGCAAGAGTTGAAGGAATTTGTGATGAACTTCCATTTCTTTTATCCATAAACTTTCCGTTGATGGGAAATAGTTTCAAAATCTTTATTTTTATAAATTTGGAAAGATTATAGATTGGAACCCAATTCTAAAAAGTCAAAATGGATTTTTTTTTTAATTTTAATTTTAAGATTTAGTATACTTGTTTGTAATTTTTTTTTCTTCAAATTATTCAGCATATATATGGAAGATATATACACTTATATATAGAGTAACAAATAACTCATCTTAATTACAAAATTTTATTAAATACCATAATTATATACACCTTGATTGTTGCTACGCAAATATTTAATTTAAATACAACCTGTAATCTAGCTCAACGTTTACCCCATCCTATTTGTGCATGTGTCTTATGCTCCAATGCTTTCATAAAAATACTTTTAAAAACCTGGCTCTGATACCACTTGTCACGACCCGCTTCCCGTACCCAAGTGTTAAGTACTGTGATGGCCAATAACTGAAGTTACCAACACCCACTTCTTGAACAAATAAAGAAACGTGAATGGAAATAATATTTAATTGAATGTACCAAAATAATCATTGGAGTTTTTGCTTTTATGAAGAAATTTATTGACGAAAAAGGCCAATATATACATATGAAGAATATAATTATAAATGCTATAAAAGTGCAATGTGTGTCTGTTCCGCAGCCCCGCGTCTAAGACTTTCCAAAAGCTATTTCTGAATTGCATTGCGTCCTTGAAAATTGGTAAACAGCTATAAACACATGTCAGAATGAGAAATATTATGGCAAGAGTATAAGGGATACAAAATAACCATGGACTGTTATTTCAGCGAAAACATTTACATAACTTAATTTAAATAAACAAATTATTTAAATGGCAAAAATTGAAATACAGAAATTATATAAATAAATAACCATAACCACGCTACCGAACAAAGCAGAATAGAACAGAGGTCACAGAAGTGACAGTCAGAACATATGTCAATGGATTTATGACAATACAGAGGTACGGATTCAAGAGGTGGCTCGTACGGATTCTAGAGGTGGCTCCCACAATATTGTAGCATTTAGCTCTGCATAGCACTTTGCTCCACACAGAATAGAAGTCAATAGATCCATGACAAACATTGGACCACAAAGTGACCAATCAGAAGCCAATGATTTGTTTAAGTCCCCCAAGGCGTGGGACTCCCATGGTGGTACTTATAGAAAATAATGGTTTATAAAATTAGTGTCAAATAAGTTCTAACATATCCATGGGTTTTAATTTAAGTAAATGGAGTTCAGAAAATAATTAACGTAATTAAAATATAAATATAAGTTATAAAACATAACTTGAATAAAATAAATTATGATAATTCAAAACATACGTAAAATATATTATGGTGACTCAAGGTATAATAGAACTCACCTTAATGTTAATTTCAACTATTACCTTTCGTTCACTGCGACACACTAAATACTCCAAATTAAACTCAAAGTTTTATATATAAAAAACACTAGATAGCAGAGAGAGAATTAGAGAGTTTGGGAAGATGAAGATGCTGTTGATGATGGATAGCTATATATATATATAGATTGAAGATGGCGTGTAGAGCAAGATGGCTTGGGGCACACGTAAGTTGTTGTATAGAAAATGATGTATTTCAGTATATTTTGGTCTAAGAAAATATATAGAAAAATATAATAAAAATATCATAATACTTAGAAAATAATATTGAATAATAATATAAAGTTAAAATTATTTTTTTTAAATCATTTATAATTAAATAATACTAATATAAAATTTAAGGGACAACTTAAATTTTCGGGTTGTTACATCTACTGTACATAAGAATCATATCATGATTAGTAGAGGCCGATTTTTAATCAGATGAGTAGGGTGCTCAATTCATGACCTTCCCCTTTCATACCTAAGTTCCCGAGCCGAGACACTTTAGTGATGACGGATAAGTGGCCTTTGGCATGAGTCACGGGTTTCCTAAATTTTTCAAAAATATTTAGTTGTTGACTCTGAAATCTAGAAATGTAGTCCATTTTTAACATTTTTGATTCAAAATCGATTTTTCAAAAGATTTGCCAGATTTGGACTCATTTGTGTTTATTTATTTCATATTGCACTTGTGAATTTAGATTCAGAACCACGGGAGTCCGAACTGTAGGGCTATCGTAACCAAGGAGACTAAACCCCTCCAAGGAGCATAAAAAGTAAGCTACAATCGTTATTGACATGAACGTAAGATCTCATACTTCAAACAACATAGCATAATTAAAACAGCTAACTACTCAAATCAGAAAAACACTAGACAATTCAAATGAACTGTTACATGTAAAAACTCGTAAGAAAGTTATCGAAAGCTCATAGAGAAACTCATGTCATCTAGATCTACACAGAAAATAGATAAAAAAACCTCATGAAGCAAACAAAAACATGGAAAACAAAGAATCAATTAGTCAAAGCAAATCAAATGCAAAAGATGCACAAAATTTAGAGAATTCAAATAGAAAATGACTTAGATGAACCAAAAGTTACCAGGTAGAAATAGATACAGATAGATCAAAACACGGATCATGAGCAGGAACGATGAAGAGATGAATCAACATATATACATAAAGACAGATAAACGTGCATATACATATGCATATAGAGATATATATATATATAGAGAGAGAGAGAGTTACAGAAGAATTTCCAGAAATAAACCCAAGTGAACACATCAATTCTGACTTCTCTTCTAAGCTGTCTTTTATCTGTTAATTTTCTTTTAGTTTACATGATGCTTCTTAATGAAATAATCTACATTGATAGTGCTTTTTACAAAATCTAAACCCAATGCTTGAAATTCACTGTTTTACAAATTTTGAACCTTCTTTCCTTATTTTGGAAATTTAGCTCACCATTTCTGATCATAGTAGTGTCACAGAAATGTTTATAGGTAGGTAGGTAGAATTAAAGCATAATAGAAATGTTTATAGATAAGTAGGTAGAATTAAAGCATAACAGAATTAAATTCTTGATAATATTGATTTCAAAGACAGCGCAATATTCCCCTTACAAGTATATTCACTCATATTAACTTCAAAGAAAATTGCTAGTAAAATTATATAGAAAGGAAAAAACAAAAAGAATGACCAGTGTACAAGCATGAAATAATCTGTCCCGTATAATCATGTTGATTAAGCTTGCACTCATCCAAACATCATCGTCTTATTACCTGAAAACACCAATGTGAGCTGGCCGGCGGGTGTGTGTCAAAAACCCCTCCGATGCCTAAGTTAGCAAATAGACAAAAGACACAAAAGCTTTGTGTATTTGAGAATAAGAATTATGATACTTGTACATAGGTCCCATTATGAGCTTTTATAAATTTCGCCTGGTACAATCCTAGTAGGACTCCAACTCTCCTTAGCAGAGTCCTCCTACGAATCACACTCCCAAGGATAATATCTATCCTGGTAACACCCTTTCCACTGCTAACCAAGTGAGATGGTTGCCACTCTTATACTCAGGTTTGGTAGTACGATCAACCGAACTACAGCAGCCATGCTCTGAGTATTAGACAACAAAAATGACGCTTTACCGAATTAGACCAAGTTCGGTCCTCTGCCACAATCGTATCCCAGTCCTTCTTGAATCACATATAATCACCTTGGTCCAAGTGTTTGGCCGAATATCTGCCCAGTCTAGGACCGAGCTATTCCATTTTCACTTCTGCCCACAACACGGCCGAACGACCAAGAGGCTGTACCTAGCTCGATCCATTCCAACAGATGGACTTAGCTCGGCCCAATATATATATAAATTACCTTCTCAATTGCCCCTCAATTCTATCTACGCAACATGATTGGGATTAGTCTTCTCAAGCCATGCTAAGATATTCAAACCAACCGAACCAAAATAAGTAACCCAACTGAGCTAAAATACTCCACCCAACCGAACTATAGACGCATCTGTCACTAGGTAGCTCGGTCTTTTTAGAACCGCACCTGTCACACAGCCCGTTGTTTTACGTACCTGACATCGTGTCCTTACTAGGACACGTGGCACGCACCCATTACTCCTCCGTACTCTGACAGCTGTCTCACATTTATCAAAAAAGTTCAAAAAGTCCCGCCATTTTTGTGTCTATACAAAACCCATTTCTCGAATCAAACATTCTCACTGTTCATCTTCTTTCCCTTGCATTTTGAGTTCCACATCTGTACCTCCTGTGCTCTAGTCCCAACCTAAGTAACTACATCACATGCTCCGCTTGCCTTCTTGCTGGTGATCTTGTAGAGTGGATTTCGTCTTCACGCTCTAAATCCGTAAGTTGCTCATGCCTCTTTCTCTTTTTTGCTGATGTTCCTTTTTATTTATTTCTAAAGTTCAACACTTTAGCTCCATATATGCGTGTTACACCTACCAGAGTTTTGAACAAATATCATAAACCCAAAACCACATGCTCAAACCTAAAAACATACTGGCTGGATTTTGAACCAATCTAAAACATGATTTTTTTATCCAAAATCGTGTTGTGACCAAAATAGGAACCTGTTTGTGACCGTTAGGCTTGCACTTGACCGAACTAGAAAAGCTTTGATCAACAACCGAGCTATAATCCTTGAGCTGGTCCGGTTCTCTGGCCGAACTAGGCATGGCTTGTGACCAACTTGTAGCCGAGCTAGGCTTATTTTGCTTTGACTATTTACTTAGCCCAGTCCATTAGCTGGGCATAACACTTTTTATTTCCACTTTGCAGACTTGTAGGTTGGCCAGGCACACCCTTGCACTTTGCCCCTGGGCGGTTTGGCTCAACTGGGCCAACCAAAGTCACATCAGTACCGAGCTAGGCCATTGTGTACACTTTAACATGGCAATTTTTAAGTTAATGGGCAAATACCGATTTCTGGTGGACTCCCTTGGAGCCATGGCCAAATTTCGAAGAGATTACCACATTCCAGACGACGTCCACTTTTCCTTAGCCAAGCTAGACACCATACCATGGGGCAAGTCAGGCTTTGTTCCTTTCATCGTGGTGTCCATTGTAGAGGGGGGACTTCGGTTCTCAGTTCAACCCTTAATCTCTGAATTCCTTAGACAAACCAGGCTATGCCCCACTCAGTTATCAACCAACACTTATAGGATCATTAATCGGATTGCCGAGCTAAATCGACGCCTTGGTCTCAACCTCGGTTTGGTCAAGTTGTTCTACCAATATTTGCTCGGCCAGAATAATGACGGCTGGGTTTATTACCTCAGAATAAGAAGAGGCTGAGAAAAAATTATCAAAAATACACCAGATGAAGATTTAAACGATGACGATTTCCTCTGGGTTTCTGGCCATTTTGAAGATCAGGAAGTCCAGATTCTGGGCTACAATATTGACTAGAACAAGGGAACAGCCGGTAACGATAGTTTGGCTTTAATCTTTTCCGCTATCTTTAAACCTACCATGCTAACCCTTGTGAATTTGCCCCTGTTTTGCAAATTTAAACCAGCTTAAATCCATACTCGCATACGTGAATCAAGCCGCCCTGCAAGCCGTGCTACGTTACTGGCATAGAGATTGGGCCAAACTGCTTGACGTGCAACCGACCTACCGCTATAGTGGCAAAAGAAAGACCAGAGTAACCGATTTCCTCCTAGAATCTTCACCCAAGCCAGATCCCACCCTTCTCCAAATCAACTTAATCCCACTCATCAAGAATAAGAGACGGCCAAGAGGAGAGCCGTCCAGGCTTTAATCACCGAACAGGCATCCAACTCGAACGCCGAGGTCCAGACCGAGCAAACTACAACCGGTCTGACCATGGAAACTGTTGTTGCCTTGCCTTTCTCCCGAGCTACTTCATCTCGGCCCAGCAAGAGGCCGCGCACCTCGGCCTCTCAACCGCAGTGGCTGTTAGACGAGGAAGACGTCGAGCCACCTGAGACCGAGCTGCCTGTAAGCCAACCGCGACAAGGGAGAGGCGCCCCCGGTTGTGCTAGTTCTTCCTCGGCATGGGCGCCGGCTGTGACTTTCAAAGGCCATGCTGTGACCACGACCAACTCTGTTACCGCCAAAAAAGATCACCTGTTAGTGTTTGGTTTATCCAAAAGCTTGTGCCTTCCAGCCGACATAGAAATGCATGAGAACCTGACCGAACTGAAGGCGATTCGGTCTGCCACAAAGTCGATGGTTCTGGTAAACTTTGGACTTTTCAATATAATTACTACTTTTCGCAATCTCTTAGTGTGGTTAAATTTACCTCTTCGTACACTGTGCAAGCCATCCAGAAAAATCACATTGCCCACTAACGTGTGATCGAATTGTGAAAAACGGCTAAGGCGGGCATCGCCGAGTTAAAGGTCCTAAAGGCTTCTCTGGCCGAGCTAAGTGCCGAGAATGAGAAACTTGCCGAGCCGATTAGTGCGGTTGAGGCTGAGAAGCAAAAGGCTTTAGCCGAGAAAAAAGATCGGTATTTGTGCGAACTTGCCAAGCTGGAGAAAAAGAAGGATGCCGAAATAAAGGAATTGCAGAAGAAAATAGAGGATGTAGAGGATCGTGGTTTCAAGGAGGGTGAAGAAACCTATGTCCAGCAATGCGAAGTTACAAAAGACATATTCTTCAAGTGCGGCTAGAAGGCTGCGGCGAAAAGCTCGGTCAGTCGCACGACTCTGAAGTGTTCCCAAATCCTCCTTCTCACTTCATACCAGTCCATATGACAGACTACGCAAATGCCGTCCAGCAAAAATTCCTTTAGGTAGAAGCGAAGGAGGAGGAAGAGGTCCCAGATCCAGCCGACGTTCCCCCCGCCAATACCAACCTCAGTCGCCAGCCTTCATTGCCAGCTCGGTCGGAGCTGCCCAGCCAAGCTGTGCTGAATCTTTCTGATGAAGCGGCCGAGACCGATCGAACACGAGAAGGCAAAGTTGGAGAGGTCTGGGTTGACTTGGATGTCGAGTTAGATGGCCTCTTTGTTTGATCAGGAGACCTTTCTCCTTTTTTGTTTTATGAAATGTAACTGGGCTATATGCCCCACCTTTTGTACTTAATTTCCAATGAATGAAATAAACTTTTTTTTTTCCACATCTTCTTGTTCGGTTACAGCACTTTTCTACTTTATAGTGTATCATCTTTATTGCAAGCCTAGCTGGCTTAGTTAGCTCGGCCTTTCCTTATCCTGCCCACCTTTTTCGGCTGAGATACTTATCTCGGTTGAAGAACAACTTGAGAAACTGCAAAACCTTTGTAACCAAGATTTTTGCCTCGATCCTTATCTTGGCTAAAAGAAAAAAGGTGTTTAATCAAACCTGCCCACCTTCTTGAGCCTAGATCCTTATCTCGGCAAAAGAAAAAAAAGTGTTGGTCAAACCTGCCAACCTTCCCGAGCCTAGATCCTTATCTCGGCGTAAGGAAGAAAAGGTCACTACAAAAAATTCACTTTTTTGCGACGGTAAAATACCGTCGCCAATACCCAAAAGGTCGTCGCAAAAGCTTTTTTGCGACGGTAAATATCTTTTAGCGACGGTAACAGGGGGGTCGCAAAAAAAGGGGTAGCTAAAGGTCTTTAGCGACGGTAAGACGCTGTCGCAAAATATTAGCGACGGCAAAAATGCCTTTTAGCGACGGCAAAATACTGTCACAATTAATGTGTAAAAATCCGAAGTTTTTGAGACGGCACTAAAATACCGTCGCAAAAGGGTTTATTTGCGACGGTAAAATACCGTCGCAAAATGGTTTATTTGAGACGGTAAAATTACCGTCGCTAAAATGGTTATTTGCGACGGGTTTAATACCGTCGTTGATACTGTTATTTGCGACAGAAAAATGGGCCGTCTCTAAAAATATTATTTGCGACGGTGAAAATACCGTCGCTAAAGGCCTTTTGTTAATATTGCCAATATCATTGGCGACGGCTACGCTACCGTCGCAAAAACCTGGTTCTAACAAAAATGCTGCAATAAAATTATTAAAAATATGCAAATTACCTGTATTAAATAAAAAAAGCTAAAAATAATCGATAATTATATAATAATATAAAAATTCCTGTATATAAATAAAATTTCATCCATAATTAAAGTACTCTTCCATTCATAACAACACATCATCAAAATTATCCAACCACATAATTTTGCATAATATATACATAATGTTGTTCACAAATCTAAATAACGTAAATCAAAAATAAAAGTTTTCTTCATAATTCTTCCGTGGGTTAAAAAAACAAAAGTTCGTCGCAATCTTCACACGGCTGCATTTCACAAGAAGCAAACTGCTACTCAGGAAATATCTGAAAATAAAAAATAAAAATAATTAATGACAATATAATTATGTGCTAATATTTTAATTACAAAAAAACATAAAAAATTAATTACTACATAATTACAAAGATAGTTAAGTAAATAATTTTGGCTAGACAGAAATCCGACCCTAACTCCCAAACCGGAAACCCGATTCGAGTCTCGTCTTCTCCCACAAGTCTCTCATGCCTAGGCGATCATGTGTGCCAAGTTTCGTGCTAAACTGACCCCTTTTGGTGATTTTGGAGCGTCAACACCTCGAATTCAAGTTTCTTAAGAAACTAGTTTGCCTAGACCGAAATACGGTTCTAACTCCCAAACCGGGAAACCGATTGGAGTCCCGTCTTCACCCACAAGTCTCTCGTGCCTAGGCGGTCGTGTGTGCCAAGTTTCGTGCCAATCCGAGGTTTGGTGATTTTGGGGCGTCAACACCTCGAATTTAGTTTCTTAAGGAACTAGTTTGCCTAAACCGAAATATGGCTCTAACTCCCAAACCGGGAACCCGATTCGAGTCCCGTCTTCTCCCACAAGTTTCTCGTGCCTAGGTCGTCGTGTGTGCCAAGTTTCGTATCAATCCGACCCCGTTTGGTGATTTTGGGCCGTCAACACCTCGAATTCAAGTTTCTTAAGGAACTAGCTTGCCTAGACCGAAATACGGCTCTAACTCCCAAACCAGGAACCCGATTGGAGTCCCGTCTTCTCCCATAAGTCTCTCGTGCCTAGGCGGTCGTTTGTGCCAAGTTTCGTGCCAATCCGACCCCGTTTGGTGATTTTGGGGCGTCAACACCTCGAATTTAAGTTTCTTAAGGAACTAGTTTGCCTAAACCAAAATACGGCTCTAACTCCCAACCCGGGAACCCGATTGGAGTTCCGTCTTCTCCCACAAGTCTCTCGTGCCTAGGTGGTCGTGTGTGCCAAGTTCCGTGTTAAACTGACCCCTTTTGGTGATTTTGGGACGTTAACACTTCGAATTCAAGTTTCTTAAAGAACTAGTTTACCTAGAGTGAAATCCGTCTCTAACTCCTAATCCGGGAACCCGATTGGAGTCCCGTCTTCTCCCACAAGTCTCTCGTGCCTAGGCAGTCGTGTGTGCCAAGTTTCGTGCCAATCCGACCCCGTTTGGTGATTTTGGGGCGTCAACACCTCGAATTTAAGTTTCTTAAGGAACTAGTTTGCCTAAACCGAAATATGGCTCTAACTCCCAAACCGGGAACCCGATTGGAGTTCTGTCTTCTCCCACAAGTCTCTCATGCCTAGGCGGTCGTGTGTGCCAAGTTTCGTATCAATCCGACCCCGTTTGGTGATTTTGGGCCGTCAACACCTCGAATTCAAGTTTCTTAAGGAAATAGCTTGCCTAGACCGAAATACGGCTCTAACTCCCAAACCAGGAACCCGATTGGAGTCCCGTCTTCTCCCAGAAGTCTCTCGTGCCTAGGCGGTCGTGTGTGCCAAGTTTCGTGCCAATCCGACCCCGTTTGGTGATTTTGGGGCGTCAACACCTCGAATTTAAGTTTCTTAAGGAACTAGTTTGCCTAAACCGAAATACGGCTCTAACTCCCAAACCGAGAACCCCATTGGAGTTCCGTCTTCTCCCACAAGTCTCTTGTGCCTAGGCGGTCGTGTGTGCCACGTTCCGTGCTAAACCGGCCCCTTTTGGTGATTTTGGGATGTTAACACCTCGAATTCAAGTTTCTTAAAGAACTAGTTTGCCTAGAGCGAAATCCGTCTCTAACTCCTAATTCGGGAACCCGATTGGAGTCCCGTCTTCTCCCATAAGTCTTTCGTGCCTAGGTGGTCGTGTGTGCCAAGTTTCGTGCCAATCCGACCCCTTTTGGTGATTTTGGGGCGTTAACACCTCGAATTCAAGTTTTTTAAAGAAATAGTTTGCCTAGAGTGAAATCCATCTCTGACTCCTAATCCGGGAACCCAATTTGAGTCCCGTCTTCTCCCACAACTCTAGTAGCTTAGAATGCAAAGAATGCAAATATACATTTTAGCTTAGAATGTAAAGTTACATTTTATACCTGATCTTCTGGTGGTGGTATATATGGATTCTCGTCTTCTGCAGATTCCCTAAATGCCCGGTGGCCACTCGATGCATCAGGAGCCTATGATAGTCAATGCATAATGTGTTAATCATATTCGAATTTTATACATAATGTTGTGTGACAATTTAACTATCAAACAATTTAATTTACCGTCGAACCTGTCTGTTAGGATCCACACTTGCCCCCTGTGACACAAAGGCCATCATCTCAGCTCTCAGCTGCTGTAAATGTGTAGAGAACTCTGCTCTCATCTCCTCCCTCATCTCCTCCCTCAGCTCCTGCCTCAACTCATCCCTTAGTTCCGCACGAACCTGCTGGGTGATCTGAACAATAGTCGATGGCTGGGGTGCTGACTGTGATGGCCCTGCACCATCTTTATACACTGCTCTCCGAGGCATAGTTCTCCCGTATGTGCGACAATATCCATGATTGTCATGACCTATCAACTCATGGAAAATGGCATTCCTAGCCTCCAAAGTCCGACAATCCTCAGGTAGCATAGAGAGTTGGCCATTAAACTCATCCTGTATTGAATAAGAAATACAAGTATATGCCAAATTAAGATGGTTAACACAAAAAATAAAAAATAAACTTTAAATACAATCAAAGGTGTTTGGAAACTACCAAGGTCTGGATAACCTCTGGGTCATCTGCTCTACGTGTCATAAGCCAAACATTCATCTTATCAGTAGACTCCCCCTTATTGGTCATCTACATTTTTTTAGAAATATGAAAATTAGAATCCAAATAATTCGTAAATATACAATGTTTATTTATATACAAAAATAAAACAGTAAAATATAAACCTCATGTCGTATCTGAGCGAAAGTAGTACGCCCTGTGGTATGAGCTATGCCGTGAGCTCGTCGATTTTTAGCGTTCCTAGTTGCAATTTTCTATAATAGGTTCAACAAATATAAGTATATAAATATGATTTGTATGTTTACATATCATACATATAACTTATTTGTATACCTCAGCATCGGAAGTACGCCAATACTCCACAAGTTCTTCCCACTGGCTTGGCACAATGTGCAAAGGAACATCATCCTTCAGATTAGGATCTTCACTTCTAGGCTTGAAATACTTACACTTAATCTTATTCTTGTGATCCTTCCATATGCTGTTACAGTTTTTCATGCAGATTGGCTTGTACTCCTCTGGACATATATTCAAATTGTCCTATAAAACACAATTTCAAGGTTTAAATAATAATAACACAATTTTGGAATTTAAATTTTTGGACAAAAATATACTTTTACCTTCACATCCTTCCAGATAGCATCAAGAATATCATCAGGCACAGTGTTCCAGTCAAGAAAAGTAAGAGGAACAATGTTACCATTTCGCACAATAATGCCAAGTTAAGTAGTTAACTTAGACACGTTATCCCCTATTGGACAGTAATTTTCATCAAATTGTATGTCCAATTTGGTACCGGTACCCCACTCCCTAATGCCCTTGGCACATCCTCTACCACGCCTACTCGAGGTTGATGAAGAACTAACATGACCTGTGAGATACAATAAGAATAAACAATATGCAATGACAATAAACAAATGCAAATTTAAATAATATCAATACAAATAAATTTCTTATACCTGAGTGAGGCTGTGAAGAAGTCGAAGGATCTGAAAAATACAATGAAAATAAACAAGTTATATGTAATGAGAACAAATAAATATATATTTAAATAATTTTCATACAAATCAAAGCAAATTTATATACCTGCGGATGGCTCATAAGCCGATGACTCTAGTCGGGATGATAGCTGCTGCAGTGCCACTGATGGTGGACGCACCGATGGTAGGCCTAGAGGCTGAGTAGATGATAGCTGGTGTGGTGCCACTGATGGGGGTCGATGCGGTGGCACTAATGGCCCCTCTGATCGTGCTCGCTGTGATGCCTCCTCTAATGGTGGTGCCACTGATGGTGGACGCACCAATGGTAGGCGTGGTGGCTGAGTAGATGATAGCTGCTGTGGTGCCACTAATGGTGGTCGATGCGGTGGCACTAATGGTGCTCGTTGTGATGCCTCCTCTAATGGTGGCACTAATGGCCCTTTTGATGGTGGTCGATGTGATGCCTCCTCTGATGGTGGTGCCACTGATGTCCTCTTACGTACCACATCGGACATCATGCGCTGGGGATGATCAGGTTTCCTCTTCCTTCCCATAATAATCTGCAAGCAATATAACATTAATTAGAAACATAGATAATGGTTTGTCATCAACTATAATATGACATTAATTGAACTAATACAATTACAAAGACAAAATAAATTAAGAAACTGATGATTAACTACAACCTTGGCCTTAAGTGAATTACTGATGTTGATTAAATATCAACCTATTTGAACATCAACTGTTTCCCCTTCTGCGACTTCCCTCACCCAACCAACTTCTTCATCACGAAGCATTATATTTTCTTCCAATTGTTGGCTCATATATGGCTCAATTTGTGGATCAGTCGAACTCATATCAAATAAACCTCTTTGAGACATCTTCACCGCCACTTGCCAGTCTAGTTGTAACGGGTTTGTAACATACCAAACTTGCTCTGCTTGGGATGCCAAGATGAAAGGTTCATTAGTAATTCGATCATCTCGATACAACAAATGATTGAAGTTGACTAACGTGAAATTGAAGACATCTTGTATCTTCCCGTGAATGTTGTCAATCCAATCACACTTAAACAACACATGCTTCTTCTCATTGGAATATCGAATCTCAACAATATCTGTCAATTGTCCATAATAGTACACAGACCCAACACAAGGATTCTTGTCTTTCCGACTAGCATAACTTATGGTATCTGCCTTCAAAGCTACACCACAATTTTGTGTGGCTCGACGGTCATCCATGGCCTTTACTCGATACCGAAACCCATTCATTATATATCCGTTGAACCTCCTTGCCAGGTTATGAGGACCATTTGCCAATACAGTAATCTCTTCAGAAAATGTGACATCACTAGTCCTTCGCAAAGTTTGAACCTATTTTAAATAATAAAAATTGTAAAATTTAAAATATAGTTCGACTTAGGTAAATAGAATCTGTAGATTTAAATACATACATGTTCCTTGAACCAAATGTTCAAAGTTTCAAAATATTCACGCCGAAGCTGATGATCGTCAACACGAGGCATTGTGACCTTAAGTTCTTCAAGGTGTTTGCTGTGTAAATTGAAATTTTATCAAAAAACAAAATTTGGTTCAAAATTTAATGAAACATAATAAAATATTGAGTGAGTGACATAACTTACTTTATGAACGGTTGAACCACGGCTGTATTGAATAAGACATACCGATGAGTTTGTACCCAAGAAGTGTTATCAAGATAAAAGCTTGTGATTTCACCAACAGCACGACCCAGATTATCATCACCACTGTAGTTCCTCGTGGGTCGATTAGATTTAGTTTCCACATCATTGAGATATTGTGCACAAAAATTCATGCATTCTTCCATAAGATATCCTTTAGCAATTGAACCTTCTGGACGAGCTCTATTACGCACATATTGCTTCAATGTAAGAAGATACCTCTCAATTGGATACATCCATCGAAACTGAATCGCTCCACCCAATAATGCTTCGTCAACTAGATGTATAGGCAAGTGCTCCATTATATCAAAAAAAGTAGGAGGAAATATTTTCTCTAGATGACAAAGTGTTACGGCGATACGATCTTGAATATATTGCAAATCTGTCGCACGATTGACTTTGGAACACAATTGTCTAAAGAAATTGCTCAATTCAATCAAAGGTTCAATTACATTCTTCGGTAACGATCTTCGAATGGCCAATGGAATTAGTTGTTGCATCAGAATATGACTATCGTGGCTCTTAAGACCCCCAATACTTCTATCATGTAAGCGCACACGACGCGATATATTAGATGAATACCCGTCGGGAACTCTAACTTCCTTCAATACTTTCAAGAACAAATCTTTCTCATCCTTGGTCATCGTGAATTGTGCCGGTGGTAAATAAGCTTTATTCGACCCTCTTAACTGCAAATGTAGGGGTTTTCTAATATTCATTTCTTGTAAATCACGCCGAGCATTAACACCATCCTTCGTTTTTCCTGCAACCCCTAATATTGTCCACAACACATTATCACAAACATTCTTCTCTATATGCATCACATCGAGGTTGTGTCTAATTAGATTGTGCACCCAATATGGCAGTTCATAGAAGATACTCTTTTTCTTCCAGCTATGGGTGCGATGTCCAGCTTTCTCCTTCTCTACTTGCCTCCTATGCCTCTCCTTAAGGTCATCCCTCTTGTATTGGGTTAAAATACCCTCAGATTCTAATTGTAGCAGCATCTCAGTTCCAGACAACAATTTTGGTTTGAATCTGACTTCCCGACTACCATCAAATGATACTTTATCCTTTCGGAATTTATGGCCATTAGGTAAAAATCTGCGATGACCCAAGTATGATTGTTTCCTACTATGCTTCAACCAACACGATGTAGTTTCTCTATTGCAACAAGGACATGCATATTCGCCTTTAGTACTCCATCCTGATAAGTTTGCATATGCAGGAAAATCACTAATTGTCCACAGTAAAGCTGCATGCATTTGAAACATTTGATTTGTTGATGCATCAAATGTGGAGACACCGTCATTCCATAGTTCTTTCAACTCCTCAATCAACGGTTGCATATACACATCAATCTTGTCACCAGGTCCTTTCGGGCCGTCAATAAGCACAGATAAAATTAGAAATGGTTGTTTCATGCACATCCATGGCGGCAAGTTGTATGGAATGAGTACAACAGGCCAAGTGCTATGAACTATGTTCATCGTCCTGAATGGGTTAAAACCATCAGATGCTAAGCCAAGCCTTACACTTCGACAATCATTACTAAAGTCAATATTTCGACGATCAAAATCTTTCCATGCAAGGGAGTCTGCAGGATGCCTAAAGACACCGTCATTAGTTCGTTCCTCTGCATGCCATCTCATTAACTTAGCCGTCTTGGATGACATAAACAGCCTCTGCAACCTTGGCTTTAAAGGAAAATACCTCATTTGTTTTGCAGCTATTTGTTTGCCACCGTTGTGAGGACCATTTGAACCACCATCACCATTTGATTTCCATCTTGAACTGTTGCATATGACACATTTATCAAGATTGGCGTCCTCGTTTCGAAACAACATGCAACTGTTGGGACATGCATCCCATGTCTCATATGTGAAGCCCAAATCTGTTGTGACCTTTTGAGCTTTATAATATGAGTCCGGAAGTTTCACACCCAACGGGAACGCCTTATTCAATAACTCAAGCAACATGTCAACAGACTTGTCTATCCACTGATTAAGCACCTTCAAATGTAGAAGCCGAACAATGAATGACAAAGATGTGAACTTCTGACAACCCGGATACAATTCACTTTGTGCATCTTGAAGAAGTTTGAAATAGTTTGCAGTCTCTGCATTTGGACCAAGCTGGGGTTCAGATGCATGGGGATCAGTGCTCTGTGCTTCATTACCGTCAACACTTGTACCGGCATGTGGATTTTCCACAGCCCCTTGTATCATTCCAACCAGATCGTCGCCAATGTCTAAATTAGCCAATGTTTCATTCCCTCGATTAGCATGCAGAGATACGTAAGATTCCCCATGATTAATCCAATGTTTGTACTTTTTAAAAAAACCATTCAAAATCAGATGGTTCCGTACACCCTCTCGCACAAGATGGTATCGATTCTCACATTTTCTACACGGACAACTAATCATCGAACCTTCAACCCTATTGGTGTAGGCAAACACAAGGAATTGATCAATCCCATTAATGTATTCCCTCAACATCCTATTTGGCAAATCAATCCAACTCTTATCCATCATCTGTACTTCCCTTATATGTGTTTCCCACTATTAATTTGCTTCAGGCAAACTTACTGGGAGATATACATCTCACATACAAAACAAATATGCCCTAGAAAAAAATATAATTACAACAAATTTAAGAGTCATAATGAGATGTAAGGGTAAAAATATAATTACAAGACATAATATCACATATTAATTTATCACCGCATTATTGCAATAAGTTGATTGAGCTAAAACTATATCCAGACTTTGATCTGGTCATGATAAGACAAGATGCAAACAGAGAAAATACAAAACAATGCCACTGCTAAAATCATAACTTTTAGGCTTTACCCACATTGTTCCCTCTCACATAGGTGGACCCCACACGAGAAAGGAGGCTGTGGAATCTGGATGCAGCCATAACGATTGTGGATTTAGCAATCTCCTAAACACTACTAAAGAAGTGCATCATTCTCATGTCACCTTTACTGGCTAGACAAAGATTAATATATAACAAATATGATGGAAACAAATATGACTGGCACTTCGTCTTCAGATATGTTTAGATCGCTCACTTCATTTTAATTTTCGTATCTTCTCCATGTTCTTTTTCTTTCCTTTTACAAATCCAAGAACCAAAAAAAACACAAAATAAATATTTTATGGGGAAATTACACAAATAACCCATGGTTTTGTCTAATCACAAATTAAACTTTTAATTTTTAATTTTTCTCAACTAAAACCCTGCACTTTATAAACTATATCTATGTCGACACTCTGTCCATTTCTGTCTAGGTGTCTAACAGAGCAAAAAATGCATAGGACACATGGCACACCTCCCCTATTCCCTGGCATAATTTTTATTCAAATATATATATGATGTGATACCATTTACAACAGAGGAAGCAAACTAAAGGCCAAAAGCATACCACTTAATTAAAAATAAACTACTAGTTATTAATTCAATTTGGAAATATTAAAAAGAAGATATGGACCAATAATAATAAATTCACCAAACTAATTTTTATTATGAGAGTTTGGCACATCTTTTAGACATAATTGTGCTAAACTTTGACCTTTAAAACTATATATATAGAGACTTCAAAAAGAGGGATGTATAATAAATCTAACTAACCATGATTGAAAAAAATTACAAAGATACTAGCCTGTGTCAATGTGTGTGGCCTTTCAATTTCACTTTCACTTTCATCATTTTTCCCATATGGTCTATTCAATCAAAGGCATCTCCCCCAACAAAATCAATGTCATTCCAAGCCTAACTCTCACAAGCAACCAATACCTTTTATTTATTTTTTTCTTTTTCTTTTTTCGTATGTGGGAAAAAGTCAGATTAAGATGAGAATCTCTTCAAGCAAAACCAAAATACTGTTCCACTCTCTTTGTCTCTCTCTACACAAATTTTGATGAAATACCAAACTTTGGCAGACACTCCCCTCTATCAATTGATGATGAGGACTATTAATTAATATTAATATTTTACAGTACAAAAATGTTAAAAATTGATAATTTTGCTCCAATATTTATATCATTTTTCCAGCACAACCATCACCTCATATTTGTAACCCCTCTTCAATTTTTATAAAATACATCTAACTGTTAATAGAAATGTCAAAATTTATACTAATTTGACACTAAAAATAATGCTAAAATTAGACAATTTGAATGACAACTCCATTAAAGCACAAAACTGTTATAATGCAAGTATGATAACTCAAACAGCAGCAACACAATAATATGAATTGCATCTACAGAGAAACTATCAGAAAGGGACCAACCTGATATGTTCGTAGCCAATTCTTCTTCTTTTTTTAAAATGGAGGACGGGTTTGACTATACAACCTGATATGTTCAGAAAGCATGTTCAGAAAGCAAATTGTTCAGGATCAATTTGCATAGTTTGCGGGGTGTTCTGTTCAATCATCAGGTGGTGCTCAGAGTTTGAATTTGGTTCCATTGTCAAAGCTGTATAGAACACTGCATTAAGTCAACCGTAAGATGAATTGAAAAATGGAACAGTCAATTACGTATTCAGCTGCAGTCTTGATTATTGTCCATTCACGTAACATATTTGAGGACAGAAGAAAGAAAAAATCCTGCATACACTGTTATGATAAGCTATAACCATCCATTCCAAGTGTTTTGCCAAACTACTCAAAAGACCATTACACTCATCTGCACAATGTCTTCAATCAATTTACCAATCCTAATATCTTGTGGCAATTAACTCCTTGAAAAGTTTAAATGGGAGCCAACAACACCGTTAGAATTTCATTAACCACTTTTTCATTTTACCACGGCTATCTGACAGCAGAGTTTAAAAAAACAAACACATACTTAATAAATTCATATACGTTTACACTAGCAAAAAGGGGCCTCTGAGAGACCCAATAATTGAAGCTAATATATATGTGATAAATTATGGAAGCTTCACACCATGTTCATTATCACATCCAGCTCACTCTCACTCCAATCTCATTCTAATTCCTAGATGACAAATAATGGCATCTCTGCATCTAGATTGGTTGTCAATTTATAGCCTTACAAGGAAAAACTATTGTCTTAACTAATTACCCAACTTTCAAAATTCAAGTCATCAAGGACGATAAATGAGTTTCAAAAGTGCTAAACTGCTCAAGAAAGAATGAGTGTGCCTGTGTTCCTATTCATTTTCCATCAGATCATTAAACATTTATATATGATCAAAAAGTGTTGAGAAAATCACCAGTCCAATAGCACCTATCAGGTGCAATCAGTAACACATAATTAGTTACAACTTCATTCTTAATTATCCTTCAATAACAGTCTGAATTTTCAGGCAAAGAGATTTTTATTTCCACTTTTCACTTTCATTGAACAAGCTTAGTGAAAGGTAGTTTCAAAATTAAATTCATATTGACAAATTTATTTATTTAATTGGAAAATTAAAATGACAAATTTGTCATTAAATATTGTTTCGTAAAATTAAATCATCTCCAGTGCTAAATTTTCAAATTGGTTCAAAAAAAGAAACCCACTAACGAACATGTCAGTTATTCAACATGAATATATATATATACACATAATTGTAAGAAAAACGAACAGTGTAGCAGTTTTTGCCCCTCTCTCTGAAACATATATAACACGTCAATCACAATTTAAGAACAAAATTGTTCTTAAATCATACAATGATACCTACACTCTGTTTTTCATGTTTAAGAAATTCACAGGAGATGGGATGAGAAGGAATGCACTGACCTTTATGAATGGCCGTTCACAGTCGCTCACAGTTGCTCGTCACTCGTTGTTCACAGTCGCTGCTGCTCGTCACTCCGGCGAAGGCTGTCGTTCACCCTCGTCGGTCACCCTCGTCGGTCACAAGAGATGGAACAAAATTGACATTTTTGATTTTGAATGATTTTGATTTCAGGATTTCGGGGATTTTGGTTCTACTAACAGTTAGGGATTGGGATTTTGGAGATTTTAGGGATTTCGGTTTGAGCAATTTAGGAATGATTGAGGCAGAATGATTTTAGGGTCCTCGAATTCAAGTTTCGGTTTGAGCAATTTAGGAACCAATTTCGGTTTGAGGGATTTCGATTTTAGGGATTTTGGAGATTTGAGGAATTTAGGACTTTGACCGCGAAATGGGATACAACAAGTGGGATACCAAATTTTATTTATTTGCGACGGTATATTTTAACCGTTGCAAATGAGCGTAATTACCAAATGAAACGACGTCGTTTTACTAGAGTTTTTTGCGATGGGCTTCTGCCGTCACAGATGGTCCACCATTTGCGACAGTAACATCTTACCGTCGCTAATAAGACGTTAATGTTTCTGCAAATTTCTTTTTACAATCTTTAGCGACGGAATACGCCCCGTCGCAAAAGACCATGTTTCTCGACGGTAGATACACGCCGTCGCAAAATCCTTTTTTGGCAACGGCAAATATATACCGTCGCAAAAAACCCATTTTTTGCGACGGTAGTCACCCCGTCGCAAAAACCTCCGTGTTATTAGCCAGGTTTTCTTGTAGTGGGTGTTGGTCAAATCTGCCAACTTTCTTGAGCCTCGATCCTTATCTTGGCTAAAGGAAAGAAAAAGTGTTGGTCAAACCTGCCAACCTTCTTGAGCCTAGATCCTTATCTCGGCTAAAGGAAAGAAAAAGTGTTGGTCAAACCTACCAACCTTCCTGAGCCTAGATCCTTATCTCGGCTACAGGAAAGATAAAGTGTTGGTCAAACCTGCCAACTTTCTTTAGTTGCCCCCCAGTTGGGCTGTGTGTACGAACAATTTATACAAATAAAGGAAAGAATTTTCACTGAAAAAATGTCTACTTGTTTTATTGAAAAAGAAAAACTACAAGTGTTTTAAGAAAGAGCTAAAAATAAAATATTTTGAAATTGGCCGTATTCCATGGCCTTGGAATAGCTCTATCGTCAACATCTTCTAGGTGATATGCCCTATTTCCTGCCAAACCAATTATTCTGTATTGTCCTTCCCAACTAGGTCCTAGTTTGCCATCTCCAGGCACCAAAGTGTTTCCCATTACTTTGCACAGTACCCAATCTCCAATCTTAAATTGCCTCGGCTGCACTTCTTTATTGTATTTCTTGGACAACTCCTGTTGATATGAGGCAATATGTACCAATGCCCTCTCTCTTCTTTCTTCTGCCAGGTCAAGTTCTAGGGCTATGGCCTGTCCGTTTAAATCTGGATCAAAAGTTTCGCTTTTGATGGTGGGGAGGCCAACTTGCAGAGGGATTACTGCCTCCATGCCATAAGCCAAAGAAAAAGGTGTTTCGCTAGTTGACCGCTGAGGTGTAGTTCAGTAGGCCCATAAGACATGGGAAGCTCCTCAGCCCATTTGCCTTTTGCTTTTTCCAGCCACTTTTTCATACCATCTAAGACCACTTTGTTGGAGGCTTCTGCCTGGCTGTTCGCTTGGGGGTACGCCGGCGTAGAGTTGTAAAATTCTATCTTGTATTCTTCACAAAAACCCCTAAAGATTTTTCATCAAACTGAGTGCCATTGTCAGATATTAAGGCCTTGGGGATGCCAAACCGTGTTATGATGTTCTGCCTGACAAACTTCTTGGCGTCTTTTTTTTTTTATGGACGCGAGTGCTTCTGCTTCCACCCAATTTGTGAAGTAATCCGTTGCCGTGAGAAAGAACTTTCTGTTGCTTGGTGCAGTTGGGAGTGGTCCCACTATATCTAGGCCCCACATCGCAAAGGGCCAAGGGCTGGTCAAAGGTAAGAGCTCTCTGGCCGATTGATGTATTTGATGTACAAACTTCTGACATTTCTCACACTTCTTGACATATTTCTTTGCGTATGCTTGCATGTATGGCCATCAATATTGTCACGTCCCAAACTCGCCCCTAAAAGTTTGGGCATGACCAACTCATAACGGACTCAAAATTCTCTAATTCTATCATATGGGGCCAGAACAGAAGCAATTATCAATTTTAAACATCATCCATTGAGCGACTACTTATATGCCAGGATCGCAAAATATTTCCTCAAACAGCCCAACACAAAAGAACAGGCACATAAGAGACCGTTATATACATATATATACATGTACAGTCCCATCCCCACATCTGGGGATATAACAAAACATCAATAGTAAAGGATTTACATGTTTAACTACACATGACAAAAGCTAGAGACCAAAGCTAGGAACATTTCAAAAATGGGTAATTCCACTAGAATGCCCGGACACAACGGAGTGAGCAAAAACAGTTGTTAGGCTAGACTAAGACTGACCTCCGGGTTGATTACCTACAGAGACAGACAAAACACAGAGTGAGCAAGGCTCAGTGAATAATAGTACTAAAGAATTCAAATGAATAAACTTGAATTACAATGTATATAAGCGCATAAGTCGCATATTTGATCTTTTTCAGTAACCATTTCCAAAACGGCCTTGGGCCTAATATTTATACAGAACGGCCTTAGGCCCAACATATCATACAAAACGGCCTCAGGCCCACATAACAACAGCTGTCTGAACGTTAGAGGGTAGATGGTACATCGTCATGTACACCACCCCCCTTGGCCATAGGCCATGAATCACATTTAATTCAAATAACATTATGGTTGGTGAGGCATTGGCATGCCTTCACCCTCCTCTTCTTTAGTTCCGTCCACACTTGGTGGTTTATAACTGAACGGCCTCGGGCCCATCTGTAGCAAAGCAGAATGATTTCAGATTCATAAGGATATCATTATTCATGATGCACATAAATTGTCTAATTGTTCGTCACGAATTGACATAGTTAACTTACGAATAACAGAATGTTAGCAATAACTGTTAACAGTAGACAAAATATATCACTACAGTACTATTACTCACAATGCTGTGACGGAGCGCTAGTCCCTTCCTGTATGTGACCTACATACACATGCAGTTCAGAAATTAGTTTATTTTCCTTTTTAATCAATATCTGATTCGTTTAACCTCTAGAAATTTACAAGCATTTTAAAAGCATCAAACACAGATTTTAACAATCCCAGAGGGTCAAACAAGGGAAATGGAGCAGACAGAATTTTTCCACATGGGCCGCACGTGCAAAGGCCCTTCGCCGCATGTGCGGGAAGGTGGCCGCACGTGCGTCTCGCACGTGCATATATTTTAGTAGCTTCAACTCGAAATCCACTGTTTTCCGCACGTGCGGCTGTGAGCCCCGCACGTGTGATCGTTGTCCCTGTTTTGTGCACTTTGAAACAAGGCAAAGTTTCAACTTGGTAAACATATTGCTAGGCACAAAATAAGAAAAATTAATGCAAGAATAAGGCTCCGCATCATACAAATATAAATCACAAGTTCAATTAAGCCTTCATTACTCTTGAATTCATATACACAACTCAATTTCTTCAAGGTTCTAATTATTTTTGGTTTCAATTCAATATGTATATAACCATCTAAGTATATAGATGAACTCAAACATGTAAAACCAAGGAATAAAATGTAATTCCTCCATACAACTCCAAATTAACTCCAAATCAACCAAACACACAAGATATTCTTCCAATTAAGCAATTAACACACACTTGGTCTCAATTATAAACCCTAACTTACATGATGTAGAGAAATTCTTACTCAAGTCCAAGAGAGGGGTCAATTAAAGTGATGTATACCTACCTTAAGTTCAACTCTCTAAAAATCTTCTCAATTCTTCAATTTTCTCCTTGTTGATCTTCTTCCCTCTTAGTTCTTTCTCTCAACTCCTCTACACTCTCTTAGGAGATATTTTTGAAAGACTCACTAAGTTAAGAGTATTAGAGGAAGTATATATATAAGAGTTGATTAAAACAAAAATTAATCAGTTTAATCATTCCGAATCGAATTTTGACAGAAATTCATACTATGCTCTAAAAATCATGCTGATCTCAATTATCAAGTCAATTTCAGATTATCAAGTTCCTAAGGCTTCCAATTTATGATCCAAACATCGCAATTGTAATAGATATTTTTCATAATTGACAAATATCAATCCATAACCATGTAATTCACACAATTAAACTTACTTTCACATGGAATTTCACGTTAAACATATAAATGCACATAGTAAAGGACTGAAAGCTTACCAGAAAACATGTACGAGGGTCAGGTTATTACAAATACCCTTGTGAAATTGCTCGGTAGGCCAGCGATCTTCCCCCTTGGTAGCTTCCGCAAACGCCTTCGTGTATCTTGAACAAAAATGCCTCGACCTTGCAAGGATGGACACACTTCAAGTATGGTCCTGTGAAGGACTTTCTGTACAATGCTAGTGATGGAGAGAGCCAAAATAGCTGTGACTTTGCTCTAATTTTGTTCGCTTCTTTCTTTTCTTCAGGTAAGATGTCATCTTTTAAAAACACTATGATGAGATCTATCCAGGAAGGACCTAGATTGGCGCAACATGCTTCGGCCACTTCCAGTTCTTCAATACTTGGCCTGGGTAGGAACTCAATTAACAATGGGTGTGGGATAGACGTATCTGTCATTGACGTAAAATCGGCTATAGCTCATCTGCTTGACTATTTTCCTCTCGACCGATTTGCTTTATCCGAACCATTTCAAACTTCATGATCTCCTTTCTAACCAACTCTTGGTACTTGGCCATTCTATCATCCTTTGCTTCATAGTCGCCTGAAATTTGGTTGACGACCAGTTGAGAGTCACTGTATACCACTAGCTCGGTGGCCTTTATGCGAAATGCTGACTTCAAACCCGCTAATAATGCTTTATACTCCGCCTCGTTGTTGGATACTAGAAAGCCAAGGTTGACTGCCTGTTCAATTGTTAGGCCATCTAGCGAGATAAAGACAATGCCAAGTCCTGCACCGTGCCTGTTGGATGCTCTATCCACGAAGAGTTTCCACATCTCTTCGACAAATAGCTTCCAGCAAGTGGAGGGATCTAATGATATTTTGGGATCAGGGGCGTTGATGATGCCTTCTTCTTGGTTATTGTCTGTCATTGGGATTTGATCCTTATCGTCTGACTGTCTTAGAACTTTACTTTTGGGTGAGTCCTTGCTGGTAGTACTGCAGTCTGTTCCTTCTTTCCTTTCTACAGGGCTAAATGGCTCGCTATGCAGTTGAGCGTCCTACTTTGGGGGCTGCGCTATCCCTGCAGTACTTTTCCCCCTTTTTTCGGTTGCCTCGGTCAAGTCGATCGGGTAAACATGATGACTGCCTGGTGCAAACTTGCCCACAAAGTCTGCCAAAGCTTGGGCCTTTATCGCGGTTCTTGGTTGAAACTTAATGTCGAACTGTCCTAACTCCATGGCCCACTTCAAAATTTGCCCAGAAAAATCTACCCTTTCAAACAAGGCTTTTAAGGGGAAAGTCGTTAAGACAATCACAGTGTGGGCATGGAAGTAGTGTGACAATTTTCTTGAAGCCATCATCAAAGCTAAGGCTAGCTTTTCCAACGGTAGGTACCTTGTTTCAGCGCCTAACAATGTTTTGCTAACATAAAAGATAGGCAGGTGTTGTATTTCCTCAACTTTTACCAACACTGTGCTAACTGCATATTGGGAAACTGCTAAGTATAAAAAGAGTTCCTCTCCTGGTATTGGGGTTACCAACAATGGAGAAGAGGTCATATAATCTTTCAAGCTTTCTAGAGTGCGGTCGCACTCGTCATCCCACTCAAACTTGGCCTTCAGTGCCTAGAAAAACGGTCGACACCTATCTGATGATCGACTTATGAATCGGTTTAGTGTGGCTGGTAGGCCAGTGAGATGCTGTACCTCCTTGACTATGTTGGGCCTCTTAAGATTTTGAATGACCTTAATCTGAGACGGATCAATTTCTATACCTCGGTTGGTCACCAAAAAGCCAAGAAAATTTCCTGACCCTATGTCGAATGCGCACTTAGATGCGTTCAGTCGTAGCTTGTGGGTCTTCAAAATTTGAAACATCTCATCTAGGTCCTTGAGATGGTTCCTCTCATTCTTACTTTTGACTACCATATCATCTATGTAAGCCTCTATTGTTCTACCTAACAATGGCTCAAACATTTTGGTGATCATCCGTTGGAATGTTGCCCCCGCATTTTTTAAGCCAAAAGGCATGACCTTGTAGCAATATAATCCCCTGGGGGTTGTAAACGATGTGACCTCATAGTCCAGTTCATACATAGTGATCTGATGGTAACCGTAATACGCATCAAGAAAGCTAAGTCGGTTATGCCCTGCAGTTATGTCCACCAGTTAGTCTATTCGTGGCAGAGAAAAGCTATCATTCGGGCATGCTTGGTTGACTGTTTTGTAGTCCACGCAAACACACCATTTGCTGTTCTTTTTTGGTACCACTACCGTGTTGGAAATCCACCTAGGATAGTGTACTTCTCTGATTGCCCCTGCTTCCAACAGGTTTCCCACTTCTTCCACCACTATTTCTGCATGGTGAAGTGTCGATCGGCGAGTTCGCTGTATAATTGGTTTGGCGGTTGGGTGGACAATGAGTTGATGGCAGATGAAGTTGGGGTCAATGCCAGGCATGTCATACGGCGTCCAGGCAAACACTTCGATGTTAGAGGTCAAAAATTCCATGATCTCTATTCTCTTAATGCTGGATAGAGACGAATCGAGCAAAAAGAACCTTTCTGGATTTTTCTCATATATTCTTACCTCTACTAGGTCCTCCACTGCCTTCTATTCGGTTGCCTTGCCGACTAACTCGTTGCTTTATGGCTCCTCTACTATTTGCACGAACCCTTTTGCAGCTCGACTGTTGTTTACTATTACGAAGCGCTGTTTGGACATGATTTGGTCTCCTAAGACTTCTTCAATCATTCCAGCTTCGTTGGGGAACCGTAATACCTGGTGATAGGTCGATGCTACTACTTGCATGGCATGCAACCATGCTCTTTCCAAGATTATGTTGTAAGTGGATAGGACTTTCAATATCCAAAATTCCACTTGTTTTGTCATTGTTCCTGCTTTGATTGGCAGAATTATCTTGCCCATTGGCCATTTTGGTATCGAATTGAAGCCGACCAAAGGGGATGTCGCGGGTGTCAAATCTTTATCCTCTAATGTAAGTTGCTTGAAGGTCTTATAGTACATTATCTCGCATGAGCTGCCTTGGTCAATCAGGATCCGTTTGATGTCGAAATTCTTGATGCGCAGAGTCACCACTAGTGCGTCATTATGGAGGCTTTGTAATCTTGCTAAGTCCTTGTCAGAAAAGGTGATGACGTTTGTAGCCTCCGTTCTTCCCTTTTTCATAGTAGGTTGTGCACTTAGTACCTCTCTCATGTGCTCAACCTTTTTGATCATCCTTCTTAGCTCACATATTCGTTTAGGCTCGATGATTCCATGTATCACATTAATTATGCCTTTGGGTGGACCGTCAGCTGGCGTTCTATCTAGCCTGTTGCAGTTCTGGAGGACTGGTTGTGCTCCGCCCTCAATATATTGGTCCAGGTGGCCTGCGGCCACTAATTCCTCCAGATGTTGCCTTAATAGCGTACAGTTTTCAGTTTGGTGCCCCTTTTCATCATGGAAGGTGCAACGGTACCTATCATCGTGATCCCTCTGTGTTTCTCCTAACTTGGCTGGCCGCTGAATGAAGGGTTCGTCGCGTATCTCGCTAAGGATCCGATAGATAAGTTTATTGAACACCGTGGTGATGGTGGTTCGGATTCTCAACTTCCTTGCTTGGGAGTCCTCTCACCTGCCCGTACCATTTTTGTTCGGTCGTTCTTCCCTGCTGATTGTGTTGATCTTTGTCGCAGGTTTTCTGTCTGACATTGCTGTTGTGCCAGCTTTTGCTTTGGCGCGAGCGCCATCTTCTTCTACTCGGATGTGCTGATTCAATCTTTCCATCAAGGCCTCCATTATAAGGGGTGGTGACATCATCATTGAATCCCTCAACTTATGACCTGCAGACAAACCCCATTTGTACTGTGTGATAGCTAGGTTCGTGGGACAGTCTCCAACCTGATTAAAGGTCTCCCAGTATCGGTTGTTGTAAGACTTCAACATTTCCTTCTCGCTCATGTCTATGGAGAGAAGCTGGTCAATCTCCACTAGCGTCTTGGTGTTTGTTCTGAACCTGGTCACAAATGCCTCCACTAGTTGCGTCCATGAAGCTATGCTACCTTTTGGCAACCTCTTGAACCACGCTAAACCCAGGTCACCTAGGCTAGAAGGAAACAGGATATACATCAGAGCCTCGTTTCGTCAATATACAGCCATAACCTGGTGAAAGTGGCTCAGGTCCATGTAGGGGTCCGACTTCCCCTCATAAGTTGTGAATTTAGGATGGTGGAAGCCTACGGGTAATGGTGCGTTCTTAATCGCCGGAACGAACGGCGAGCTCTACAACCTTGCTAATACTTTGTCTGCTGGTTCGTAAGCAAGGCGTGGTACTGGCATCCCGACCTCGACACTCCCATGTATCCTTGGAGCCAACCGTTGTAGAGTTGAGACCCTACAGGGGTCACGAGCCTGGGTGTTCTCCCTCCTTCGAGCCCTTTCCTCCAATACAGTTCGCAAGTATGCCGACCTAGGAAACTTTGTGTGTCTAGATGTCATTTGGTGCGAATGCGACGGCCGATAACTGCTTCCCTCGGTACAAGATCTTTTAGTCTTCATTCTCTCAGACCTAGAGAAACGAGTCTTGAAAGTCCTTGATTGTGTGTCGCTTGTCCTGAGGCTTTTACTTTCAGCTTATGACGGTGTGACTTGCCTGTCACGATCTTCTAAGTGGCAAGAGTGCGACCTGCTTTTTCGCATCTTTTCTTCTGCCACCCCTTTACCTTTTATCTGGCGCTTCATCGTCTCCATGTCAGCCGCTATCCTTCGTATTAATTCATCTTGCTCCCTTACGCGATCTTCCAAAACCTGAGGATCTATCCTCCACCTCTGTTTGTCAGGGCTTTGGGAGCGACGAGGACTTGAGCCCCCTCTTTCTCGTGTGTCACGCCGTGGGTTCCGTCACTGGGGATCTAATTCTGCTATAGGCAAGATAAAAGGTAAACCTTTGCACCTCCCCATCAATAGTAGAGTGTGGCAAGTCTTTATTGTGTGCCATAGAATTTAATTAAAAAGAAAACTCAATCAAAAGGTTTGTTCTTTGTGTGATTTCCCACAGACGGCGCCAATTGTACGAGCACAAAATAATCTGTCCCGTATAATCCTGTTGATTAAGCTTGCACTCCTCCAAACGTCGTTGTCTTATTACCTGAAAATACAAACGTGAGCTAGCCGGTAGGTGTGTGTCAGAAGCCCCTTCAATGCCTAAGTCAGCAAATAGACAAAAGACACAAAAGCTCTGTGTATTTGAGAATAAGAATTGTGATACCTATAAATAGGTCCTGTTATGAGCTTTTATAAATTCCGCTTGGCACAATCCTAGTAGGACTCTAACTCTCCTTAGCAAAGTTCTCCTAGGAATCACACTCCCAAGGATAATATCTATCATGGTAACACCCTATCCACTGCTAACCAAGTGAGATGGTTGCCACTCTTATACTCAGGTTTGGTAGCACGATCAACCGAACTAAAGCAACCCTGTTTTGAGTGTTGGACAACGAAAATGACACTCCACCGAATTAGACCAAGTTTGGTCCTTTGCCACGATCGTACCCCAATTCTTTTTAGATCACATATAATCACCTCAGTCCAAGTGTTTGGCCGAATATCCGCTCGGTCTAGGACCGAGCTATTCCGTTCTCACTTCCGCCCATAACACGGCCCAATGACCAAGAGGCTGTACCTAGCTCGGTCCATTCCAACAGATGGACTTAGCTCGGCCCAATTTATATATAAATTACCTTCTCAATTGCCCTTTAATTCTATCTGCACAGCATGATCGGGATTAGTCTTCTCAAGCCATGCTAAGATATTCAAACCAACCGAACCAAAATAAGCAACCCAACCGAGCTAAAATATTCCACCCAACCGAACTACAGACGCGTCCATCACTAGATAGCTCAGTCTTTTTAGAATTGCGCCTGTCACACAATCTGTCATTTTACGTACCTGACATCGTGTCCTCTAAAAGGAGAACCAGTCAAAAGGAGACCACATACTCAATTTTTGCTTTGGTACTCTTCACTCTAAAAGGAAACCACATACTCGATTTGAATTTCTCAAAAATTAGACCCACTTCCAAAAGAGAATAAAGTTTAATGAACTCTAGAAGGTTCAGAGGATATAAAACTCATTGAATACAGCCTATACCCTGTATTGTTTTGACAATTTTCTAGAAACAACGTATGCTATCACAAGGGAGGATGCAAAATTGCAAAAAGTCCAATTGAGAACCAAAATCCCAGTTTCTCTTATATTCAGATATTGTTTTATCTCCTGCAGACTATCCATATCACTAAACAAAAGACAATGTTTTCAAGCTAACTTAATGATATGTACCAACATATTGTGCTCTAACCTTGGGTGAACCTAGGCTGAACTAGTTATCCGATGCCGAAAACAATAAGCCACAATCTGCTTACCCTTTTTTAAGTAATATGCTTGCCATTTGAACTAGAAATAGAGCAACATTTACTTTGAAAATGAATGGAAGTTTTCCACAATGTCAACAAATGATTGTCAAATGGTAAGGAAAGAGTACCATATGAAATTACAAAGATGAATGCAAGTTTAATTTTCATGAGGAACTCAATAAGTCACAATTTATACTCTAAATTTCTCCGGAGAACCAAAATGAAGACAAAACTCAGATCGGAAATGGTTAACAAACATTGAATGAAGACACTTGCGTTCAAAATTAATCCAATCAAATCACAAAGAAACATCACAAAAAAATCACATTATTAATTCCAATCCATCATCGACAATCATTTCACCGTCATTTAACCTAACACACAAATTGCATCAAATAGAAACTCACAAAGAAATCAAATCCATGGAAGGGGCTTAGAATTAGAATTGAACTCCAAGCTCGGAATTAGAATCAAACGCCAAGCTCGGAATCAATCGATTGGTGCTCATGTAACTAACATCATCGGAGGGGCAGTGGCTGGTAGTGGTGCTCGTGTGTTTGTGTGAGATGTCGATGGAGAGAAAAGAGAGAGAATGAGAAGAAAGAGAGAGAGAGAGAGAGAGAGAGAGAGAGAGAGAGAGACGTATATACAAGAATGGAAAAAATGTGTGAGCTATTAAATTGTTCAAACTCTGATTAAAAAAACTGTTATTTTAAAACAGATTGCTAATAAATCTGTTCAAAAAAAAACAAATGACAATATTAATAAATAAAAAATTTGGGATGCAAAGAATGTGTAATTTTAACAATATTAATAAATAAATAAATAAATAAATTGAAGTAGAAAATTTTAGACAAAAAGATTTAAGTATAAGTTTATAAATTATTTTTGTTTTAAAAAAAAAATCTAGATTATAAATAGAATATCTAGTTTATTGGAGAAAATAAAATAAAATTTTCTCATATCTACTAGAAATTTATAAATATTTAAGAACATCTAGAATTTTTTTTATTTTATTTATAATTAAAATATAATTTCTCTAAAGAATGAGAGGGTTTGGGATCAAAACATGTATGGATCTAGAATGAGAGGGAGTGTGGCGTAAATTTTTAAATAATTTTTTTTTTTACTTTTTAAATTCAAATAATTTACATATACGTAGAAGGAAAATATTTTTTGATTTTCTAAAAAAATACTAAATTCAAACAATATAAAATTTAATATTTTATGATATGAAATGTATGTTGTCTTAAGTGCAAATATTTTATAACATATTTTTGTATGCTGTGAAAATATACATTTTTTACGGCATACTTTTACATGTCATAAAAAAATCGGATTGAATTTTTTATTTTTATTTTTATTTTTTTTTTGTAGAAGTTTTCACAACATTAATTAGAATATCATGTAAAGTTATAATATTTTACACATGAAATGGATGTCGTCTTAAGTATAAATATTTTACGACATATTTTTGTAAGTTGTAAAAATATTCATTTTTTACGGCATACTTTTACATGCCATAAATATATGAATTAACGACTTATATGGTATGTACGTTGTTATTGACAAACACTATATGAAATTACACTTTTTACGACCAAATTTGGCGACTAAAAAGAATTCAGTTGCAAAAAGTTGTGGACTTGGCGACCAAAAATTATATTAGTTGGCAAAAGTACAAGATTTAGCTACGAATTTTTTTTAGTCAGGATATATTGATTATTGGCGACTTAAAAAAAATTTAGTAGTTAAAAATAACACAATTGGCGACTAAAAAAATTTTTAGTTGCTAAAAATAGCACAATTGGGGACACAAATTTTTTTTAGTCGCTATACAGTTAGGTTTGGCTACTAAAATTATTTAGTCGCCGAATGAAAAAAAAAATTTTAATTTTATCTTTGGTGACTAAACTTTTGGTCGCAAAAAATTTATTTTCAACGACAAAATAAATTATTTAGTCGCTAAATGAAAAAAAAATTATATTTTATCTTTGCCAACCAAACTTTTGGTCGCCGAACATTCATTTTCAATGAAATTTTTTTTTTAGTCGCTGTAGAGTTAGTTTTGGTTACTAAAATTATTTAGTCACGGAATAAAAATGAAAATTTATTTTCAATGACAATTTTTTTTTAATCACTGTAGAATTAGTTTTGACTACTAAAATTATTTAGTCGCCGAATGAAAAACAAAAATTTACTTTTTATCTTTGCTGACCAAAAGTTTGGTCGCCAAAAATTTATTTTCAGTAACTAAAATATCTTTTAGTCGCTGTACAATTATTTTTTGTTACTAAAATTATTTAGCCGCTGAATGAAAAATAAAAATTTACTTTTTAATCTTTGGCGACCAAAAGTTTGGTAGCCACAAAATTATTTTCAGCAACAAATAAATATTTTGATCGCCAAACATTCATTTTCAGCGACTAAATAATAACTAAAATATTTCACATTTCAAATTTAACGCCCCTGTTATTGGCGCCCTGTTTAAGTTTACACCTCCTTTTGTTCCCTCTCTCATACACAGAGTATGTGACCACCAAACCTCACCTCATCGCAGACTAGTTTCGCACGCCACTGCTACTGCTGCCGCCACCGCCGTATCCTCACAGGTTCTCTCTCTCTCTCTCTCTCTCTCTCTATATATATATATATCTCGCTGTCCCCCTTTCTCTATTCCCCCTTTCTGTTTCTATTGCACATTCAGGTATTCCTTTCTCTCTATCCCTTTCTTTATTTCTCTCTCTCTCCCTTCCCTCACCATCACGGATATAGGGTTTAATTTTATTTTTGATGTTATAGGGTTTTGATAAAATCATTTTAGGGTTTTACTCTTTTTCTACATTTGAAGCATATATATGCTCCAAGTTCTGTTTAATTCCACACTTTTGTTGCTCCAAGTGGTAAATTCGATCATTGTGTACATTTGATGAGAGAGAAGAGCAATGGGAGCTGTAACTTAAGAAGCAATTGATCAGTTCAAATCATTGATGGACCAAGTGAGTTCCTTTTGCCATTGTTATTGTTCTCTATCAAGAATTTCTGATTTTACCTATTTGCATATGTTTGGTTGTTGAGAAATTGATATAAAAAAAAAAAGGAAGAAAAAAAATATTTGTGTTAAGAATATTTCTTCTATGTATTTGGTTGCGGAGCTTTGGTTTTCTCTAGCCCTAAATAGTGAAATTTATCTATGATTCACAATGTTTGAGTTCTTTTCTTTTTACTCGATTTTTTCAGTAACTGTGCTACATGTATTATATTCAAGTCCTGTGAATTCTTCATGAAGGTTCCCCACCCTGACAATTTTTTTTTGAAAATTATTGTTCACAAATAGCTTGTTTGGTTGCAGAGCTTTTCCAGAAGTAACTTGGGGTCCTTCAAGTTATAATGATTCAATGGAATTATGGTAGTTAATATTCACTTTGGGCTCTGTTTTTATCAAGGGAAAGTAACGCCGTATCTGTCTCTTTTGCACTAGAAAATACTCCATGGAAAATATGTTTATACTTTATAACATCTTACACAAAGGAGGGGAAAAAAAAAAAAAGAAGATGAATTATTGTTGATGAATGATTGATTAACAGATTAACAGTTTATTATGTATTTCTGTTGGGAATTGGAGTTTACATGAATTGTTGTTATGGAGTTATGTCATTCAAATGTACTTGGACTGCTATTATGTTGATGGATGGTACTTCAAAAAGGCAGTTTATTGGGACACATCACTATCCCAAGTTATTGCATTGCTACCTTTTGTCAAGCCAGGGAATAAACAATGTCTCTGTTTATAACACCTTGGTATTGATTGATGTCTGAAATTTGGAGTAACATTTTTTCTTTTTAGCATGAGGTTTTCTTACAAAATCCTCTAATTGCATCCTGGAAAGATGCCAATATTATGTTTTAAGATCATAATGTGGCTTCTAAATTAGGATCAAGAACTAGAGGACAGATATTCAAAAACAATTCTAGTTGTAGTTGGTGCCACTACAAGAATGTAAAAATATAGAGTTTAGCCCTATCAAGGTCAGAGTTGAATAAAAATGTGCTCTCATTAATGATTGGCCTTGGCACAATTTTGCTTAGTTGCATTGTTTGCTGCAACATATCTATGATATTGTTACTTTTAGGAATTCTTCATAATAGATAATCATAGAATTAGAGAAGTTCATTGTCTAACCACTTGGTACAAAGAATTGTAAAATGTAATGTTGTTTTTATACTAATATTAATGAATGAAGTTCATTAATGTTTTTCGAGTAAAAAGGTTACTTATTGGTTTTTGGTGAAGACGGAGAGACCAAACTTCATTCATTAATACATACATCTCCGTCGCCGGCAGTGAAGACGGAGAGACCATGGCTAACGGTTGAGATCTGAATCAGATTCGATTTGCTATTCACAATATATGGAGAGACCATGCTCTACACTTGTTTGTTAAAAAAATATATGGTTTAATCTGATCTCTTCTTCTTGAACCTCAGAACGATTTCACTTAAATATGTTTGGTTTTGCTGTTTAAATCATAAAGAATATATTATGCTATTAACCTTTTCTCTCTATTATTAAGTTGCATTCCATTTCAATTTCAAGTTTAGAGTTTGTATCTATGAAGAACTTATATCTACTTCATTGTGATAGAATTTTCTATGGACTAATTTTCTTGTATGTCTAGTTTCAATTTTTCTGTTGATAAACAATATAGGCACAAATTTGTATGAAAAAAGAATTTGCTTATAAGAAGATGAAAATCTTCTCAGCTTTTTTGTAGGCTGTTTTGTGTTCAAATTGAGTTATGACAAAATGTTAATTATTAATCTTTGCATAAAGGGGGTTTCAATGTTTTTCTTTTTTCCTTTTTTGCTCTGTTCTTTGTTTCTATTGGTATGCTTGAATTTCGTTGTGGTTAGGCCACTGCTTTTGTCTCTCTTAAATTATATTGGAGCCATTAGTGTATTATATTTATCAAACTGCAATAAAGTATTACAAGAGAGAGGGAAGAGAAAGCCACTGCCTTTGTATCTTTATTATTTTGGGACTTATACAGTTTCTGAGCTAAGCAACAATATAAACAAAACTACTTGTATGACAAAGGCAGTTTAGTTGTCGTTCCATCTGATGTATGTTCTGGTATATCAATCAGTCTAGTTTTTTTTTTTTTGTTTTTTTTTTTTTTTTTTTTATGATAGCTAATGTGATCCAGTGGATCGATAATTAAACATTTGTTAACAAGAAAGTTATGAGTTTATCATTTAATACAGTTGGTGTTTCCTCAGCCAAGGTTACTGTAAAATGGAAGAAAATGAAGTGCATTTAACCAGTATGATTGATTGTACATTCTAAATGAAAGCACGTATGGGTTGTGACTTCAGCTTGGCTAGTTCTTATTTGATTTGCCTCTCTACTTAACAATCATAGATTCATGAAGTTCATATAGTTCATATAGTGAGGTGGAAACTAATCCAGTTCTATTTTACCTGTAAGAAGGGGAAATTAAATTTTTTGTGATTATTTTCTGTTGAACATTAAGGTTTTTGTTTTTCTCCATTTTGATTTTATGGCGAATTGAATTTTTCAGAAAGATCATCAAGCCATTGATATCCTTCTAGCAGAGATTGATATATACAAGCTTTTTGCTTTCAAACATTGCAAGGGAAGGAAGTTAAGCTTGCTCTTTGTGAAGGTAATTTCTAACCTTTGAATACGCAAGCTTGCATTGTTAGGGAAATTCTATTTTTGTCTCAAATAAATTTCATTCATTTGCAAAGTGAACCTTATTCAATATTTGGGAAGTCCAAATCTGATCTTCTGATTTTGCTTGCTTTTGGTTTCTAGGTTGCTATGTTTGGGATGAAATGTTAACACTTTTGAAAATTTCTCTTTGTAAATGTTGAATATTGAATGTATAATAATTCTTAAGAAGTAAGGATATAAAAAAATTCAGCCCAATCTGGTATAAGAAGTAAGGATATAGAGAAGCAGATGCTGAAACTAGTTGATTCTTAAATCCTGTTTTTGTATTTAGGTGAGGCCAAACACACATGTCCTTACTGAGTTGACGATTTGTCAGATTGGGATTAGGTTGTGGTTAGCATGCATGGAGATATAATCATTGCACTGGTTTATGTTTAGGATATTAGAAACTTTTGGTTGCTTAGTGGCGTGTATAAGTTACAATGCATAACATGATTGCCTGTAGACAAATCTTAATATATTGTCAATAGAGATCACTCTGTTGTTAGTCTTAAAAAATTTCCTAAGCTAGTATGTTTTCGAAACTATTTCGTGATCTAGGGTCAATTTTTTCACATCATGTTACTTAGGCAAAAAAAGTGGGCCAACAAAAAATTCTCAAGTGAAGCCTTCACTTTTGACAGCGGGCTTTTAAAAGCCTTCAATTTAAGTGGAGGCTTCCTAAAAAATATATGAAATTGCTGTTTTGATTGATGATTTTGTGATAATAAAAAGTGACTCTACTTTGATCAGAGTATTTTCAAATATATAAAAAGCCTTTCTCAAGTATTTACAATTCTTTTTCTTTTCCTCAAGTATTTATAATTTTTTTTTTTCGAGCTTTCATATTGAGTAGAGGATTTTAAAGCCTCAAACTGCAATGGAGGCTTTAACTTTAGAGTTCTTTTCCACCTATTCTGTATCCTAGATGATGCATAATATGGAAAAACCAACCCTAGATTGAGAAATATTTTATATCTACGCTAATTTGGGTATTTTTTCCAAAGATAACATTATTTTGGTCAAAAACCTTGTGAACCAAATCTAAAACCTTGTGACCCATTTCTATTATGTTCTCGGGAGAGGGCCTCAGAGAGGAGTACTGACATAAATACTCCATATGTGGCTGAATTGGCCTTTGTTTTACCTAGCCTAATTCCTTTATATTTAGGCCAAGTTTGACATCTCTTCAAAAAGTTAAAAAGTTATCACTATTCACTAAAAAAAAATATTAAAAAATTAATTTTTCACACATCAATTCACACAGTCGTACAACTCATTAATTGACCCGTGAAGCTCTGTGCCGCGTTTGAAAGGAAAAATTGCACAGTATGGTGCAATTTTCACACTGTTGTTCGCCCCAGGGGGGTCCATCACGGGTTCCGTTTTGATAATCTGAACTGTTCAATGTGTAGAACTCGTCGAGTTCTATATGTCTGTAAAAAATCACATTGATCGGATATCGATAACTATATGATCAAATCAGTTTTGTATAAAAAAAGGATGGTGTTATAATTAACGATTGAGAAAAAAAAAATCTGATCAGATAGCTATCGATATTCAATCAACGTGATTTTTTATAGGCATATAGTACTCGACGGGTTTTACGCATTGTACGGTTCAGATTATCAAAATGGGACCCGTGATAGTCCGTACGGGCCGAACAATACCGTTCAGTGCAATGCCCGAAAATTAGCCAATAATTTCTTACAATCAATTCAACCCTTAGATTGTACGGATGGTGACTTTTCATTTCTAATCTTCTCCTACACTCTTTTATACAATTTTTTCATATACATTTTTTCATAAAAAGTCAAAATTAACTTAAACATCTATATTTTTTTCCTCAACTTTTTAGTCCAAAAAGACAAAAAGTGCACTTATTTAGGACATTCCAAACAACTCTTTAATTTGAGTTTCACTCTAGGCTTGATGTAGCTCTTTTCCACTCTATGGTTTAATCTAATCTCTTCTTCTTGAAAGTAAAATTTTTAAGTGTTTTACCACATTTTAGACAAACAAGGTTTAATGATTGCTCAATTCTTGACATTCTTTTTCTTTTTCTTTGGTACAGATGGATGAACTCGTGCACGAAGCTAAATTGTATAAGTCTAATTGGCACTATAAGCATTTTTGGAAAGATTATATATTTTTGGATAGATGTGTATGAAAAATATTTCGATAAACTAGTAGTTATATTTTTAGATGGGAAAATATTTGGGTAGACTACTAGTTATATTTTTCGATATATACGCATGGATAAAAATTTAAAACATAATAACAAGTACTTGTTATGTTTTAAATTTTTATGCTAGTCAAGATGTGAATCGGAATTTTAATTGGAGAAATATGTACTTTGGAATTACTTGTGGATGCAAACTTATAATAGGTGCTGACTTTTATTAAACAAGTTATGGATTGGATGATTTATGTATTTCGTTGAATGTTCATGATTTAGATTCTTTATTGGTATGAAAGATTCTTTTTAATTATAGATTATATTGAATGGATTGGATGAAATATTTGTCTTCAATTACAGATTTATTTTGTTGGATGTTGGCGACCAAATTGTGGTTTTGCCGACCAAAATGTTGGTAGGCAAAAGGGTACATTTGACGACTAAATAATTAGTCGGTAAAATTGTTAATTTTGGCAACCAATGAGCTTAGTCACGGATAGGTCTACTGCTGACTAAACTTTTAGTCGTGCAAACATTACTTTTGGCAACTAACATGTTTGGTTGTGGAATGTGACTTTTGGTGACTAATCTATTGGTCGTGGATTGTGACTTTTGGCGACTAACATGTTTGGTCGTGGAATATGACAATTACCGATTAACATGTTTGGTTGTGGAATCTGATAATTGGCGACTACATGTTTGGTTGGGAATATGTCACTTTTTGTGACTAAAGTGTTTTAGCGACTAAATGGATTAGTCGCAGTAATGATATATTTAGCGACCAAAAATTTAGTCAGCAAATCTAATTTTTTCCCGACTAAAAAAAATTTTGGTTGCTAATTACTTTTGCCGACTCTCAATTGGCGACTAAAGTGGCGACCAAAAAAATTAGTTGCGGATAAATTTTGCTAACTAAAAATAGACTTTTGCTAACCAAATTTTTAGTCGGCAAAAATGCGATTTCCTGTAGTGAAAACATTAACGGCTTGCAAAAAATAAAGTGTCGTAGAATTTATTAACTACGACATGCATTTAACGCATGCCATAAACAATTAATTTTGTGGTAACATAGGACTGAACGATTAAACAAAGAATCTGAGGCAACATTAAAATTTATCAACACAATACGACAAAATGTATACAAATGCATCACATGCGACCTATATACGCATACATATATATATGTAGAGAGAGAGAGAGAGAGAGAGTGTGTGTAGAGAGAGACCGGAGCGAATCTCCCTTTGATCAATCCTAGAAACTCACAAAGAAAATCAAATCCGTGGCTCATAATTGGAATTGAACTCCAAGCTCGGAAGATGTTAGTGGTAAGCGAAGGGACAGTGGCTGGTGGTGGTCCGTGGTGGTGCTTGTGTGTTTGTGTGAGATGCCGATGGAGAGAAAGAAAAAAGGGAGAGAGAGAGAGAGAGAGAGAGGGCGAGCTTATGAGAATGCAAAACAAAAACTGTGTGACTAACAATATTAATAAATAAATAAATTGGAGTAGAAAATTGTAGATAAAATTTTTTTTAGGTTTATTGGGGGGGGGAAAAAAATTGTCATATCTACTAGAAATTTATAAATATCTAAGAACATTTAGAATTATATTTTTTTTATTATTTATAATTAAAATATAATTTAGTAAAAAAAAATTTAAAAAACACTTACTGATTTATAAGATTAATACTTTTTGGAAGTGAAAATAATTTTTTTTTTTTTTAAATTTCTAGTAAGAGTTTTTACAACATACTAATGCATGCCGTATAAAGTTATGATATATTATAACATAAAATGCATGTCATTTTAAGTATAAATATTTCACGACATATTTTTGCAAGTCTTGAAAGTAAATGTTTTTAACGGCATATTTTTGTATGTCATAAATATATGAATCAATGACATACATAGTATGTATGTTGTTTTTTACGATGTATTAACAACTTGTCAAAAATAAATGTCGTAGAATATACTAATTACAACATGCATTTGATGCATGCCATAAATGCAAAGCCGTAAATAGTAACTTTTGTTGCAGTGCTCTATCCATATCCCTCGCGAATTGTATACGTATGCAGCAATATGAATTCATTTTTCGTAGCCTTGCCATCCTAGTCCATCTCAATGGCTCCATTAGCTGGGTAATCACCTTCGGTCATGAACCTCGACCAGAACCAATGTTCCTTCCATATAATCACCATTTCTTCAATTGGTATGTTCTTTGTCTCGGGCACCAAGAAGAACACGAAAATGGTCATCACCACCACGAAGAACGCAAAGAAGATGAACAAACCAAACTTCAAGTGGCAGAGCATTGTCAAGAAGATTTGAGCGACCGCAAATGTGAAAATCATGTTGACCGACACATTGATACTCTGTGCTGCTGAACGGATTTCGAGTGGGAAAATTTCACTAGGAACTAACCAACCAAGAGCTCCCCATGACCACGCAAAACCAGCAACATAGATACATATGAAAAGCACCACAACAATAGCATACCACTTGGGCAAGTCTCCCGGGTTCCCCTGGACTCCAAACTTAGCACCAATGCAAGCCGCAACTGCAATCTATCCTAACAAAAATTAAATCAAATAAATAACATGTAAATATAACTATTAAAAAAAAAACACGAAAAACGAAATTATACTTGACAAAGGAACATTTGAGTGCCCCCCAAGAGGAATAAAAACCGTCTTCCCCACTTATCGACACCATAAAAAGCGTCTAGTGTTGCGAGAACGTTCACACCACCAGTGATCACAGCTGACATGAGTGAGGCATTGCTTGCAAAACCAATAGTTTTGAATAAGACCGGTGCATAGAACATAATGACATTAATGCCGGTGAGTTGTTGGAAAAAAGAAATGAGGATGGCCATGGTCAGGTGGGGCCGATATTTCCTTTGCAAAAGGTTTCTCCATGGATGTTCCACCTTCTTAGATGCCTCGCTAGCCGCAACAAGATCATTGAACTCTTTATCAACATCATCAACACCACGAATTCTTTGGAGTTTAGATTTGGCTTCATCGGTCTTGCCACGCTCTATCATCGAGTTGGGCGTCTCAGGAAGGATTAATGATCCGATCGTGATTATGAGGGCTGGGACCACCGCTCCCCCCAAGCTCAACCGCCATCCCCAACCGCCTTTGATCTGGGCGGAAAAGTAGTTCAACACATTGGCTGTCAATATCCCGATTGTGATCGACAATTGAAACCCTATGTTGAGTGCACCACGGTACTTGTATGGAGCCATTTCGGAGAGGTATAGTGGCACAGACTATAATTACAAATCAAAAACAATGTTTTAGTACTTAAATTAATTCAAATTAAAAACAAATTAAGATTAACTAATTATTAATCTCAATACAAAATTGAATAATAAATTGAATGAGTTTTTGAGGAAAAAAAAACAAAAACAGAAAGTGTACCACATGTTCTTCTAAGTATAGGTAATAAAATGTTATTTTCAACCCAATCAAGAAAAACAAAACACATCACAGCAGACAGTGGCGGAACCAGAAAATCAAATTAGAGAGGACACTTATTAATTACAATATTGAAAAATTTTACAAAAATATTTAACGCAAATTTTTACAATTGATTTCGAAAAACATAAAAAAAAATAATGTTATTTATAACTAGTGTATTATGGACAATATAAAAAAATATGGATATAAGTCTTAAAATAAATTATGTAATGATAAAAAAATTTATACAAAATTTGATTAAAAATTCAATATAATGGTAATACCACGTCATTATTAGTATGCGATATCACCAACTAATAGTAAATAAACACATAGAGAGTGAACCTCACATGTCAAATGTAACTAACAATCCAATAAATTTCATATATTTATAGTGAGATTACTTATACTTGCATGTCAATAATAATGACATCACCGTTACATTCAAAATTTTTCATAAAATTTTCATAGATGATATGGTTTATAATAGTCTCTTCATTTTCATTCAAAACAACCATTATTGTTCTCATAATTTTTAAAATGTTATTGACATTTTACTCTAATAATATTTTTGTAATTTTTTTTATTGAAAATATTTTCTTTATATTTGCAACAAAACAACAACGCCCAATTAGTACAGATATGTGTTTAGGAGGAGAAAGATTGAGTACATACCTAACCTTTGACATAATGCACAAAATGGTGGTCCCAAGACTTGAACCCATAACCTTAAGGTTATTAGGCTAAGTTTTAATCATTGAACCAATAATCACCCTCTTTCTTTATATTTGCAAAAAAAAAAAAAAAATTCCAAAATTCAGGAGGGGCACGTGACCCCTCTCGTCCCTAGCTGCCTCCGCTACTGACAGCAGACTTGACATATATTTTAAAACAAAAATGTTTCAGGCCCCCCTTTTCCCTCACCCCCTTTGACCCCCTCTCTCTCTCATTGGTTACATTTTCTTTTTTCTTTTTCTTTTTTTTCTGCTCCTCCAATCACCACCCGCCACGTGTGTGTGGGGGGTGGTGGGGGTGGTGATTGGAAGGGGTCTCTATCAAGGCTCATTTTAAAAACAAGTAGTTTTTAAATCAATTTTTAAAATTTTTATTTCTATTCAATGCCTTTGCATTTACCAATAGATTTTTTGATTTATTTTTAATGTAAATTATTTTGTATAATTTTAGTAGGTAAAATTGACTAAAAAAAATATATATTTTAGCCATTAGAATTAATTTAACATGTAAGAGTATAATAACTAAAATATTATTTTTTATCAATTTTACTTAATAAAAATGGACAAGTAATTTAGATTTAAAAAATATTTTAATATTAAAATCTAAATTAACAAAGTTCAAAATTTAGAACTTATATTTGTTAGAAATGACAAATTTGAGTTTTTTTTTTCAAATAATTTCATTTTAAAAAGACAAGTCAAAGTACATCAAAAAGTCATGGAGAATTTTGAATTTCTAGCACTTCAGTCCCTTGTTTTTGGATTACTAGCCAGATCTGATGCAAATAGTCACAAGTTTTTGTTTCAAAAAGAAAAAGAACAAAATGCAATATTTGCTTCAGAAAGTAACAAAATCAATTTTGGAAAAGGATTTTTTTTTTTTTTTTTTTTTTGGAGGAAAAACAGAAAGCAAAAGATCTTGGAAGAATCAAACAAATTCCATAAACACAAACTCTGTTGTGATTTTAGAAACCATTGAAACATCTGAATGCCTTGATCCAAAACAAATCTTTTGGTTTTAAGAATCCGAAGAAATGCAATATTTGCTTCAAAAAATAGCAAAATTACTTTTAGAGAATGAAGAAAACAAACAATGATTAAAAAAACAGTAATGCTAGGGATCATGAAAAATATATCATGAATATTATCATGAAAGATTCTTAACCTTTGGATTACCCATTGTTGGCTATATATTTTGTAAAAGCCAGTAACAATTCGACACGTGGCAGAATAAGGGTATTATGGGAAGATGATTCACGTCTTCAATCCTGATCGTACACGTGGCGATGACAATTGGTTCTCACGTGATCCGAGTAACACCATATCAGTAAAGAGATGAAAGATGACGTGGCCTCAACGGTTACTCATATTCAAATTCAAATATAAGAGGGAAGTTTAACTGCAAGTGATGGCGTAGTGGAACTACTTCTAAGGCAGCATGATCAGCGATCATGGATGAGCAGTTCGACGGTTTGAAGTGCAGTTCGAAGGTCATCCTTGACAAGTATAAATAGCAAGGAAGCCCCCAGAAAAAAGCCCCAGACTCAGATCATACAAACCAGTCATTTACTTTATATTTTCTTTCCCAGTTTTTTACATTTCCTGCACTTTAAATACCTGCACTTTAAATACTTGTCCTTTAAATACCCGCACTGCACTTCAATTCATAGGAGTAGTTTCAAGTAGATTCAAGTAGACTGTTGCTGTAAACCTCTTCGAGGCTGAGTTTGGACTATTGTAAGTGTTCATTTTTAATGAAATACTTCGATTGTTCTTAATAGTACTTGTTATTTTTCTTAATTTCTCCTAAGTCAAGCCACCAGTAAAAGTCCTCTTCATTGAGGCTGAAAGAACTAAAACACAATCGTCTGATAAATTGGTTGGCAATTATAATTTCTGTAAGGACTGATTGATCCTTGCTGGCACGCTCGCATTTACAAAAATACCCTTCGAAAAGCCAAAAAGCCAACATATATTTTTGGCACGCCTGGTGGGACCTAATTTAAAATGGCTAGAAGAAGACGACAAGGAGAAAATGAACGTCTGGAAGAAGGCGTAGAAGGAGAGGTAGAAATACCTAATCCAGAGGATAATGTGGTAACACATCCTGTGGAGACTCCCATGTTATCAGAACCTATGGTCGAACAGACCAGTACTTCTGGACAAGAACCATATGTTCATAATATTGGACGAAACCAAGGAATTGGAACATCCACCGTTCCATCTACTCAGCCAACAAATCCATGGGATGGCTTAGTAGATGCTATGGGACAACAATTAATGAACACAATGGAAAGGTCGGCAACATCCTTTTTGGATCGAATGAATAACCACCAACCAACAAATACAAGACACACAGAGGAAGTTTTAAATGTCCCTCAGCAAAGATTGGCTAGAGAAAAACAGCCTATGCAAAATAATGGACAATATAATGGTCAAACTAGTACTCAGAACTATGAAAGACCATCGCCCCAGTCTTGGTATGAACCCATTTCAAGGCCTGTAGTAGGCCAAAATGCCTCAGTACCCAACAATGAAGCCACACACATTGGTGGATCTGGGCAAGTACAAGAAATTGGCATGAGAATGGTTACAAATCCCATGTTCGAAGCCATACCTGGCACTAGGGGATATAATAATCCTTTGTTTGAATTTGTACCTGGGGGGTTGGAGGGTTTTCCTGTAAATGGAAGGGACACAACACCTGTTCCAGCACCTTTCGCAGGTCCCTTCGCAGGACAGGCTCAAAGGGGTTACCCATATCCCCAACAGCAACCTGCACCACAGGGGCAACCAGTCCCAAATGTACCACCTTATGGACCAAGAGGGCCACAAGCGCAAGTTTGTCCACCAAACCCTGTGTTTGTTCCTCCAGTACTGGTTCAGCAGGCACAGAATATGGTCCCTAGGGACCAAATTGTTGATATTGTTAGGGAGATGTGTGGACCGATGGCTCGGGGGGTCCAGACTCCTGTATACAGAAAACCATACCCAGAATGGGTAGATAGGGTACATGAATATCCAAGAGGATTCAGAATACCAGATTTTACCCTGTTCTATGGAACTGGAAATCAATCAACAGTAGAGCACATTGCCAGATTCGCTGCTCAATGTGGTGAATTCACTAATCATGATTACATGAAACTGAGATTATTTCCAAATTCCCTAACTGGGGGAGCCTTTGTATGGTATATCAACCTTACGCCTGGCTCCATTCAAAATTGGCAACAAATGGAAGAGGCATTTCATGCCCAATTCTTCCAATCGGAGCCAGAGGTGTCCATGGCAGATTTGGCAAGATTGAGTCAAAGGCCTGAAGAAAAGGCTACTCAGTTTATTGCCAGATTTAAAAGGGCTCGAAATAAATGTAGAGTCATCCTTCCAGAGCCAGAATTTGTAAGATTGGCCCAAAACGGTTTAGAGTTCAGGCTTCGAAAGAAATTTGACTCAACTGAATTCAGGGATTTGGTCGAATTAACCTATAAGGTGTCTCGATATGAAGCATTACTAGAGGAGGAACAAGATCGAAATAATGCTTCGTATAAGACGTATTATAGAGATCCCAATTATGAGATTGATGTAGCAGAGATTGTGGGCAAAGAACCTGTAATCTGTGAAGCATTAATTCATAAGGATACAACCATCGACCAGCAGTTTAAAAAGAAAGATTTTCATAGAAAGTATTCTTTCGATTTAACAAAAGCAGATGACATTTTTGATCATTTGCTTGCAGCCAATTTCCTTAAGTTACCAAAAGGAGTCAAACTGCCATCTCCAGAGGAACTTAAAGGAAAAGTATACTGTAAATGGCATAATTCTTGGTCTCACTCAACTAAAAACTGTATTGTTTTTCGAGACAGGATCCAAGAGCAAATTCGAAAAGGAAGTTTGAAGTTCCCAGCCAAAACAGAAAAAGCCATGGGAATTGACAGCAACCCATTTCCAGAAGTTGGAGAAAGCGCAGCTAATGTGGTTGTACCAAACTTTCAGAATCTATCTCTGCAGGAATTGGAAGAGGTCAATGTGCAAATGCATATTGCCAACCAGACAACTGCCAAGAAGGAGACTGGAAACCCACCAACTATTGGACAAGGCTTCTCACGTCAGAGGGAACACTCTGATGAAGAAGCACTGGACGATGATTCTCTCGAAGCAGCTGTAGTGCAGAGGATGTGTCCCAGATGCAGACTGAGTTACAAATGGTTAAAGGGGCTTCCAATTGATGGGAAGCAATACTATAAGGATGTTCAGAGACGTCCTAAATCGACCAATGCTCACAACAAAAGGCCGTATCCGGCTGGTGACAGGCAACGCCCATTAGTGGTTGAACCTGTAGTGGACAGAATGCATGCTAAAGGCAAGAGGCCTGTGTATGAGTCTAGGCCACCTAACTACTACAGGGTAGAAAGCAGCCATTCTGAAAGAAGATTGGAGAGGGGTTCAGGTTATGGGAGTAAAGCCAGAGATTGGCCCTTTAGACCAACCCTGCGAAGGACAGGAAATGACTCCTTTCATCAAAGGACTGAATCAGGCTCGAAACATGAAGTCAGAGCCAAGCACTTACCTTCACAGCCAGTTTCGAAGGTGGCTTCGAAGGTAGAAGGAAACAGTTCGACATCTGGATCAGTAAGTTCGTGGGTACCAGGGGTCCCAGATTGGTTTGTAATGCAGAACAAACCTAGGGAGGCGCCTACTCAAAGGGATGTTGGAAACCAAGGCAGGATGGTCAAGCCTCCTTTGGTGGCCCCAAACAATTGGGTATTACTTAAACATCCAAAGACAAAGGAACCAGATATGGTCCCAGTCATTTCCAGATCACAAAGAAGGAAAATTCAACGCAGGTATACCCAGTACCAGCAAGATCTGAAAGAAAGTGGAGAGAGTTCTTCACAGGTCAAGACAGAAGGAAAGAAAATTTCGAAGTCAGACCATACTCCAAAACCGACTCTACAAAGCAAAGTGGTTTGTAGCAGAGAACAATTGGCCCAAGTTCATTCTGAACTAAAGGCCAGGGAGAAGTCTAGTTTGGCAGGATTGGAGAAGGCTCTGATGGAAAGTGATAGCAAAGCGGGAGACGAGATTGACATGAGCCAAAAGAAGGAAATGGCAGAAGAAGAAATGTTCGAAGCCTTCATGGCTGAACACACATTTCTGACTGAAGAACCAGTTGAGAAGGATCCTTCGAAGGGATCAGTTATCAATGAAGTACCAGAGTGCAGCATGGAGGATGCTGCTGAGGACACTGAGCAAGGTAGCCAAGAGGGGAAGAAGGTACAGTCAGCCATCCAGTTTGGCTCATTTCCCCCTGTATCAGTCAATATGGTACACATATTACCTCATGAATTCCAGGCTGAAAATGAGGGTCAGGGTGATCAAGACATGGATCCAATTCCTATATCTAGTGAGGAGTCACAAGTGAGTATGGTACAGGATGCTCCTGAAATGGCTACTCCAATGGAAACTGAGTATGAGAGCGAGGAAGAGGTGAGCATCAACCTCTCATATCCTTTTGAATATCCCTCGAATTCCATGACCCAGCATGTCAAGCCTTTGTACATCAGGGCTTTCTTTGATGGGATACAGCTAAACCGAGTCCTGGTAGACAATGGGGCAGCAGTGAACTTATTACCGAAATCTTCTTTGAAGAAACTAGGGAAAAAGAATCCCAGGTTGATCCCAACCAGCACGACTATTGCTGGCTTTGCTGGAGATAAACAGATGGCTCAAGGGATTCTGCCTATTAATTTGAGTGTGGGAACCAGGGATTGTATGACAGCATTCTTCGTCATCGACAGCAATGCCAAATATAATGCCTTACTTGGGAGAGATTGGATCCACACTAACAAATGTGTGCCTTCCTCTTTGCATCAGAAGATCATGATGGCCTTGGGCAATGGAGAGACAGAGGAAATTGATGCAGATCCTCAACCCTTCATAGCCTGTGCAGACTTTGCAGAGGCCAAGTTGTATATTGAGGGAGTAACACCACTCAGTATACTGAGGAAAGCTGATGGCTGAGCCGAAGTGACGGCTGATGAGGAAGTGACACACCTAAAGCACTTAGTCCAAGAGAGTGCTGATGAAGAGGTTGTCGTGAAAGATGACAATGATGCCTGGTTATAGGCAAAGAGATGAAGAACAAGAAGCCAAGTCTTTGGCTCTGGTTAAATTCTCACCATTGGACGTAGAAACAATAGTCCAGAAAGTATAGGAGCAAGAAAGAGAAGCCATGATGATTGGCTGTAAACAGGAGCAGCAACAGGTTAGAATTTTGACCCTTGGGAAATACTGCGCATTGGACATTGAGACAAAGGTCCAGGAGATACAAGAGGAGGATGCCTTATGGACAGATTTTGTCTATGAGGAAGAAGGTAAGGATGTTGAACCAGAGAACTTGGGAGTGGAGCAAAGCAAGAAAGATGCTTCGAAGATAGAAGGAATCAAAGAGGAAGCTTCAGTAAGTTCTCAGACACAAGACCCCTTAGAAGAAGTGAATTTAGGGGAAGGTTCTGTACAACAGCCAACCTATATAAGTTCTTGTTTGAACGTTCTGGACAGAGACCAGTTGTTGGTTGTTCTAAAGAAATACAAAGATTGCTTTGCATGGTCTTATAATGAACTACCAGGATTGGATAGGTCATTAGTGGAACATAGGCTCCCTATGAAGCCTAATTTCAAGCCATACAAGCAGAAACCAAGAAGGATGAGTCCAGAAGTAATTCAGAAGGTCAAAGAGGAGATTCTTAGACTACTCAAGGCAGGCTTTATTAGGACAGCCAGGTATGTTGAATGGCTATCTAATATTGTGCCTGTAGTTAAGAAGAATGGTAAAATGAGGGTATGCATCGATTTCAGAAACTTAAATTTAGCAACTCCCAAAGATGAGTACCCTATGCCCATAGTGGACCTACTGGTAAACAGTTCAGCAGGACACCAAGTTTTGTCAATGATGGATGGGCATTCTGGTTATAACCAAATCTGCATTGCAGAGGAGGATATCCACAAGACAGCATTCAGATGTCCTGGAAATATTGGCACCTTCGAATGGATTAAAATGCCATTTGGCCTGAAGAATGCTGGGGCTACATATCAGAGGGCTATGAACACTATCTTTCATGATCTCATTGGAGGGTATCTAGAGTGTTATATTGATGACATTATAGTAAAATCCCAGTCCATGAAAGAACATCTGTTTCAGTTAGAGACAGCTTTTGAAAGAATGAGGAAGTTCAAGCTAAAACTCAATCCTCTCAAATGTGCTTTTGGTGTATCATCTGGAAACTTCTTGGGTTATGTGGTGCACAAGAAAGGAATACAGATTGATCAGAACAAAGCCAAGGCCATCATCGAAGCTAAGCCTCCATCAAGTAAGAAAGAATTACAAAGGTTCCTTGGGCAGGTTAACTTTCTTAGAAGGTTTATTTCTAACACTGCAGGGAAAACTAAAGCATTTTCTTCCTTGTTAAGGCTGAAGGATGAAGAGGAATTTGTCTGGACAGCAGAGCATCAAACTGCCTTCGAAGGTATCAAAGCCTACTTGGCCAACCCTCCAGTGCTGATGCCACCAAAAGGGAACAAACCCTTGAAGTTGTACATAGCTGTAGCAGAAGATTCATTGGGAGCTTTCTTGGCTCAGGACAATGAGGAAGGCAAGGAGCAAGCTGTTTATTACCTTAGTAGGTTTTTAAATTCTTGTGAATGTAAATACTCAGCTGTTGAAAAGCTGTGCCTTGCTTTGTATTTTGCTGCAATGAAATTAAGATATTATCTTTTACCTACAACTGTCTTGGTAATTGCAACCACAGATTTGGTTAAGTATATGTTATCTAGACCTATGTTGAGGGGAAGAATTGGCAAGTGGATACTAGCCTTATCAGAATTTCATTTGGAATATGTCCCTCAAAGGGCAGTAAAAGGGCAAGTCTTAGCCAATTTTCTGGCAGACCATCCATCTCAAACAGAGAGCCAAGAAGTAATGGAACTTGGCATGGCTAGTGTTGAGCCATGGCAGATGTGGTTCGATGGATCGAAAGCCAATGGCTTAGTTGGAATTGGTATTGTAATTAAATCTCCACAAGGGGTAGAAACCACACATGGTTTCAGAGTGGATGAAGCCAATTGTTCCAATAACCAGGCCGAATATGAAGCCTTAATAGTGGGACTAGAGATCCTTATTGGATTACAAGTACATGCAGTTGATATATTTGGAGACTCTCAGTTGGTGGTTAACCAAGTGAATGGGATTTTCAAGTGTCAAAGCATAAGTATTTTGCCATATTATGTTGTTGCATTACATCTGCTTTCTCAATTTCAAGTAGCAAATGTAACTCATGTTCCAAGATTCTTGAATAATAGAGCTAATGATGTGGCTCAGAAAGCTTCGAACTTCAAGAGAAGGGATAATACCCAAAGGGACATAAGCCAAACAACATATCAAAAATTGATACTACCTTTGAATAAAAGGAATGTAGTCTTAGAAGTCAATCATAATGACTTGCAAGAACAAGATTGGAGGCATCCAATAATGCAGTACTTGGCTGGTCCATCTTCGAAGGCTAGCAGAAAAGTTAAATTGCAGTCTATGCAATACATAATGTATGGTAATGCTCTTTACAAAAGGGGGGGAGATGGCCTATTGCTAGAATGTTTAGGCCCAAGAGAAGCATTAACAGCTATGGCTGAGGTTCATGAAGGCATCTGTGGTGCTCATCAACCTGGTGTAAAGATGAGATGGTTGCTTCGAAGGCATTCCTACTATTGGCCAACTATCCTTAAAGACTGCATAGAATATGCGAAGGGTTGCCAGGCATGCCAAAAGCATGGCACAATAAGGCATGTGCCCATAACTGACCTACATGCAGTAGTGAAGCCTTGGCCATTCAGAGGATGGGCCATGGATATGATGGGAAAAATACACCCACCCTCTTCGAAACATCATTGTTTCATTCTAGTGGCTACTGATTACTTCACTAAGTGGGTCGAAGCTAAACCATACAAGGCTGTAGACCAAACAGAGGTTATTGGGTTCATTAAAGATCTGATCCATAGATTTGGCATTCCACAAACCATAACAGTTGATAATGGGACTGTGTTCGATGGGAAAATGGTGAAGTCTTTTGTGGCAGAGTTTGGAATTAGCCTTGTTAATTCTACACCCTATTATGCACAAGCTAATGGTCAGGCTGAATCATCCAATAAGTCCTTAAAAAAGGGAATACAAAAGGTTGTGGAGGATAATCCTACGGATTGGCATAACCTATTGTTAGATGTGTTATGGGCTTACAGAACCTCCCCAAGGTCAAGCACAGGGGTTACTCCTTATGCCTTAGTGTAACAACGCCCGCGGGGGACCTCGCTACAGTTCGGACTCGATTTTATGTTGCGGTTCCAAATCTTGAACCAAAGAGTCCAAATCCGGCAAATCGTTTTGAGAAAAACAGATTTTTTGAAAGAAGTGCCAAACATGGACTGCTTTGCCAGATAACAGAGTCGCCACCTAAATATTTTAAAATGGGAAATTTAGGAAACCCTGACTCGGTGCCAAAAGGCCACGTGTCTGTCATCACCAAAGTTGGCTCGGGAACTTGGGTACGATTGGGGAAGGTCACATCGTGAGCACCCCCGCTCGCCCGGTCAAAGACCGGCCTCTATTAACCATGATATCTGTTTTTGAAAACATTGTATGCTCTTATTCCGGTTATTAGCCTAGGTTACTATGTGATGCTCGCAGCAAACAAGTATAGACTGGGCCGTCTGAATTGGAACTAAACATCTCATGTTTGTTTGTTTGAAAATGGTTTGATGGTGCTACTCGCAGGTAGGCTAAAATGCGGATTTGCCACCCTCAGGTGGGCTTAGAAAACAATGATTTTGCTACTATCTAGTGGGCTTAAAACAAACAGTTGATGAATTGTCTCAATTCAGATAACTCAACCTCCACCCACAGGCATTCAAGGCAGTTATATCACATAAGCAGTTAGCCTCATGGTAAGCATGCTATCATGGCAACACTCACACGCATGCAAGAATGCTAAAGCATAAAACTTACCGAGTACTCCAAGCCAAAACCGAAAACCGATTAGAAATCATGCATGATCCTAAAACATACAGAATGCCTAATGCAACACATGCAAAAATGCAAACTATAGCAGGCTCGGCTATTCTAAAGATGGCATATGGAATGCAACAACTAACATGTATTCAACTTGGAATTGAAATACAAATGCAGTTTGTATGATGAGTCGAGCCCGGTGCGTGCAAAACAGATGAATGATGCAAACATGCTGTCATACTGTATGCTAATTGAAATATGCCCTATATCTAACCATCCAAAGCAGATAAATAAAAGGGAGAAAGAAATGGGGGTTGGAAGACATACATCACACTCACACACCCTTATTACAACATTTGCCCTCGCGCAGAGGGTCCGAATAAAATAATACAGTCCAAAATAAAAGAATATTACAGATTCTAATTAATACAGATTTCTAATTAATTGATAAATTAAATACAGAAAAGCTGTAAACTGGCATGCAAGCCAAGGACTGCCTTGCTTCTGATAGATGCCGCCTGTTGGGCTGCCTGGTGCGGAAATCCACTGGGATGCCCCGATTAGCCTCTGTTTGCAATGTTTCTCGAAATGCGAGCCGGATTCTGAAAAGTTGCTAACTCTGGATTTTGCTGCAACAGAGAGCAGGAAAAGGGCACAGCAGTGTATTTCACAAATATATGCATGCCTCGATCCTCGTGCCACCAATCACCCATACCGATGCATGATGGCCGAGGAGCCGAATTGCACAACTCAATATAGGATGAATGCAGATGGATGCTACAGCAAAAACCTAACTCCATCATGGGTAATCCGGAGTGTCGGTGACTTGGGAATTGAGACCCGTTCCGTCACTCGGAGTACGAAACGTGCCTCGTTTCCCGTGCAATATGCATGATATGCATGAAATGCAACTAACATGTGATATAGCATGCACAATGCTGATGAAAAAAAAAATGCCTTGAAATGCGTGCCCACGGGCACGCAAACCGAGGCAGAGGCATACGCAATGCCAAGCGGATAAAACAGAATGTCTCGAAATGCGTGCACACGGGCACGCAAACCGAGGCAGAGGCATACGCAATGCCAAGCGGATACAACAGAGTGTCTCAAAATGCGTGCACACGGGCACGCAAACCGAGGCGGAGGCATACGCAATGCCAAGCGGATACAACAGAGTGCCTCGAAATGCGTGCACACGGGCACGCAAACCGAGGCGGAGACATACGCAATGCCAAGCGGATAAAACAGAGTGCCTCGAAATGCGTGCACACGGGCACGCAAACCGAGGTGATGATATGAAATGAGAAAATCGGATAAAACTGAATTGCCTCGAAATGCGTGCCCACAGGCACGCAAACCGAGACGATGATGTGCGATGCAAAATCAGATAAAACTGAGGTGCCTCGAAGTGCGTGCCCACAGGCACGCAAACCGAGGTGATGAAGAAATGAGAAAATCGGATAAAATTGAATTGCCTCGAAATGCGCGCCCACGGGCACGCAAACCGAGGCGATGATGTGCGATGCAAAATCGGATAAAACCGAGTTGCCTCGAAGTGCGTGCCCACAGGCACGCAAACCGAGGCGATGATATGCGATGCAAAATCGGATAAAATCGAAGTGCCTCGAAGTGCGTGCCCACAGGCGCGCAAACCGAGGCGATGAAGAAATGCAAATGAAATGGCATACGGAATGCAAATTGGGCTTACGCCAACATGAGAGGACCTCAGCCGCACTCACATAAGCTGCCGTCGGGTAAAAATAAAGTTGCCTCGAAATGCGTGCCCGCGGACACGCAAACCGAGGAATGCATAAAATGGCATACGAAATGCAGTGATGGGCTTACGCCAACATGAGAGAGCCTCGGCCGCACTCACATAGGCTGCCAGCGGATAAAAATAAAGTGCCTCGAAATGCGTACACACGGGCACACAAACCGAGGCAATGACATACAAGCATGAAAATGCAAATTGGGCTTACGCCAACATGAGAGGGCCTCAACCATACTCACATAGGCTGTCGTCGGATAAAACAGAGGTGCCTCGAAGTGCGTGCACACGGGCACGCAAACCGAGGCAATGCATTAAGGCATGAAATGACATGGGAAATGATATGCAAGCATGTAAATCAAATTTCAGCAGCTAAATGAAGGGGAAAACAGCCCCGAAATGATACGAAATGACACCCGAAGCATGCAATCATCCCGAAAATGTAAAATTAAGCCCCGAAATGGCCTATAGCCATGCTATACATGCAAGATATGATCATGGCAGCAAGAACAGTAGCAAGGCAGTCCCAAAAATGGCTTATTTCAGTAACAAACTTGGCCAAAATGCAAGCATAGATAGATCAACAATAGCTCGCAAGAATACGGTAAAAAAGAAGATTTACAAAGCAAGTAGTGTATAGAAAATTCAAATGGAAAAAATTTCTTCTACAACACTGAAGAGGGCCCAAAAATAAGCATATATTCAGTTTATGGAAACCCCAAAATCAGAATAAAATCATGCTAACAATTCCATGCAAAATGGAGCTCAAAAGAGGTTATAACAAGAGACATGCTATCTATACATCAAATGACCAAACTTTCTTCATGAAATGTGTAAAGGGGGTCAAAATAAGACCAAAGTCAGTAGGGTTCGAAGTCCCAAAAACAAATAGAAATAGGTCAAAAATTGCATACAAAATGTGGCCCACTTGATGAAATTTGAAGGAGGTGGTATATACAATGGCCAAATGAAGTTGAGCTCCTCTACAATGTTGTAGAGGGGCTCAAAATAAGCAAGAAAGCAGTAGGGGTCGGACCCCTAAAAACCAACACAAATAGGTCAATTTTAGCATGCAAAAATGTGACAAACTTGGTGAATATTGAAGGAACTAGTATATAGAAATACCAACTGAAGTTGAGCCCTTCTAAAATGTTGTAGAGGGGCTCAAAATGAGCACAAAAGCAGTAGGGGTCGGAGCCCCAATTCTCAACCAATTAGAGTATAAAAAAAGATCAAGAAAAAGCCCTAAAAGTTGGTTTTGAATACTTACCCTTGAAGACTTGTCTTTCTTTGCTTCTTGGCTTTGATTTGTAGCTTCTCAACCTCTGAAATTCACTTCCTAGCTGCTGGAATCGAAGTTGGAATGGTGAGGCTAGGTGTTGGTGAAGAAATCAAGCAAGACTTGAAGCTTTTTTGGAGGTTTTAGCTATGGAGATTAGGGTTTTTGCTTAAGTGTTCTTGAAGACAAAATTTGTAACCCAGGCAAAGGAGCTCCCCAGCCCCTTTAATAGGCAAAACAAGGTGTAGAGTGGGAGGGAAATGGAGACAATCCCTCCCTCCTGAAATATCCCCCGGATGGGGGGATATTTTGAACAAAATATCCGGACAGCTGTCCTGAGCTGGAAAGCAAGAATCTGGCCGGCCAGGTATTTTTCTGCAAGGTGGCCGGCCGGCCACCCCACCTGGTCGGCCAGCCACTCACCATGGCCGGCCGGCCACCACCAAAAAATGAAGTGAGGATTTTCTGGCCGACCACCATGCCAAGGTGTCCTCCCAAGTGTGTAGAATAAGGCCCCATGGTTGAAATCGGCAACTCTGAAGCAGGAGTCACAACATAGAGCTTGAAGAAGAGGCTCAAAAATGAACTGCATAATTTCTGGCCGACCACCAACTTTTTGTGTCCTCCAAGGTGTGTAGAACAAGGATCCAAGGTTGGAATCTGGCAAAACTGAAGCAGGAGCCACAACATTAGACTTGAAGGAGAGGCCCAAAAATGAAACCCACAGTTTCTGGCCGACCAGTAGTTTTTTGTGTCCTCCAATGTCCCCTGATCACAGATATGTAGCTTTGGTTGGAAGAAAATACCCCCAGGGTATTCAACATTGGCCCGGAAGTGAGAAAAACAGGCTCCGGAGGAGCGAAACTGGCTATCTGGGATAATTGCTGGCTTCTCACCCCCCAGTGATCTTCCTGATGTTGAAACAGAGGTACCTGCCAAGTTTGAACAAAAACTAATGAGAAATGAGCGCTCGGAGCCAAAACCGAGCAATTCGGGATCCCGAAAATGGGCATCTGGTGCCGGAAGTGGTGTTCAGCAGCGAAGTGGGTATCTGCGACCCCAGTGTCCCTCGGAATGACAAAACAGAGGTACCTGCCAAAAACCGGAGAAAGCGGATGCGAAATGAATGCTCGGGACCAAAACCGCGCGGTTTTGGGTCCCGAAAACCGGCTACAGGCACCGGAAGTGGCATACGGCCGCGAAGTGGGTTTCTGAGAACCCAGTGTTCCTCGGAACATTAAAACAGAGGTCTCCGCCAAAAACCGGAGAAGGCTAATGCAAAATGAATGCTCGGGGCCCAAATCACGCAGTTCGGGGTCCCGAAAATGGGTCGCCGGGCACCGGAAGTGGTGTTCGGCTGCGAAGTGGGCATCAGGGGCCCTAGTGCTCCTCGGAATATTAAAACAGAGGCACATGCCAAAAACCGGAGAACTCGGAGATGGTTGGGCGGTCCCGAGCCGAGGCACACGGCCTAACGGTCCCGAAAACCGGGAACCGGGCTCCGAAATGGGCAAAATGGCCTACGGCCACGAAACGTAACTCACGGCCACCGGGAGATAGTCTACGGGACCACTCCCTTCCCTCAAGAAAGAAAACAGAAAAAACCGAGCCTGGCTCGCAAACCGAGATAAGGTAAAGAAGATGGTTCGGAAGTCCGGAGGCAGGGCACGCGGCCGCGACTCTGAGACTTCTGAACGAGCACAGTATGCAACATCACCGAGCGCTCAACCGGTGACGTCTGAGTCTTAAGGTCGGTCAAAAATGGGGTGTCTACACTTAGTATATGGGTATGATGCAGTTTTACCTGTGGAAATTAATGTTAAATCTTTGAGGGTAAGATGCCAAGATCAGTTAGATCCTGAGCAATACCATCAAAGCATGTGCTTGGAATTAGAAGGCATAGATGAAGCCAGAATTTTGGCATTAAATAGCATTCTTTTCCAAAAGAAGAAAGCAGCCAAGAATTATAATAAAAAGGTCAAACACATTGGCTTTGATGAAGGTGATTTGGTATGGAAAACAATACTTCCAATAGGGATTAAAAGCCATAAGTTTGGCAAGTGGTCACCTAACTGGGAAGGACCATACCAAATTCATAGAGTTCTGCCTTTTGGAGCATACCATTTAAGAAATCTGAATGGTTATGTGCATCCCAAAAAGATTAATGGCAGATATTTAAAACCTTATTTTCCAACCATTTGGGAAACACAAGGAATAACATAAGCATCAAATACGAAAACATAAGACTACTCAAATGATAGACAAAATTTGTTCTTTTATAAAGAATTAAATACATTGTGCCACAGATTGGCCCAAAAATCATTACAATGTCTTAATTGTTTTTGTACAGTGGACTTCCTATGGCTAAGTGCTGGAAACAATTGAATAGCTGCAGCCATGTCTTCTTTTCGGTCAGCCAGCTCTTGGTTGGTGATTTGCAATTTGGTATCAGTTCGAACCAAGGCTTGGTTTACTGCAGCCAGCTCCTCTTCAAGTTGAGCTTTCTTCTCCAGCAGTTGGATTTGAAACTGGGAGACAGAAGAGTGTTGTTCCTTGAGATCTGCTACTTTAGTATGCACTTGAGAAACAAAACTCTGATCTCTAGCCAGCTTCTCATCCGCAGTCTTAGCAGCGTGACAGATGTTGAGATAGAAATCAATAGTAGCTGCAGCTTGGGATAGATGACTTGAGACATTCATGTCGGACTGCTCAGCAATGTTGCAGCACTGAAGAAACCCATTTCTAATGATAGGCCTTTGTAGAGCCTCAAAGGGAATCCTCGAAAAGGAAGTTAGCAGTTCCAAACATGTGTCTAGATCTATTAAAGGTGCAGGAGGCTTGCTGCTGGGAGAAGGACTCTCGAAGATTTCCAGCAAGGAATCAGCCAAGACTAATGGCTCAGCATCAGTAGTAAGGATTGGAGAGGAAGAGGATATGTCGAAGAGACTAGCCAGTCTTCCTTCGAAGATGTCTACCTCATCCCTGGACATGGGAGGCATAGAGAGTGTTGTGGTGGAAGACACAGAGGGCTGCAGGGGGATAGGAGAAATGGAGGGAGCCTCTTTGGCAGCCTCTATGGTCTTAGCCACCAACGAATCAAGTGAAGAGGGGCTGGAAGTAGGCATAGGTGATAAATCATGAATTGGAGAATTACCAGCACCCTCTGTGGGAGGATCAACCACCTTTAGAGATGGAGTAGTAGTTGGACTTTCTGTGAAAGAAGGAGGAAGAGCAAGGATCGAAGAAGTAGACTGAGGTAGATCAGAAGCAGACTGAGGTAGATCAAAAGATAAGAAAGGAAGATATGGCTCTAAGCCAAGGAAGAGAGATGGAGGAATGCTGGGGCTCAAAGGAGGCACATCAAATGTGGGCCTTGGAAGTGGGAGTGCGATTTGAACAATCCTGACATTCTGCATTTGATCGACCCCAATTGAAATTGAGGGAGGCCTCGCTGGAAAGATGAATGCAGTGGGTGTTTCTGCAAGAAGAAGAAACGTAAAGCAATGTCACAATCCAGTATCAAAAGTTAACAAAGGAAAAACAATGGAAGTATGAAGGAAATTACTTGTCTCAAAAGCACTAGCACTGAGGGGAGAGCTGCGAAGGGAGTAATGTTTGGCAGTTTGTTGCCTTCTTGCAGTTTCTCTTTGAAGTGCATCAGCAGCAGCAGCTTCATCTCTCAGAAGTTGTTGCCGCCGTCTCTTCTCAGCCCTTTCGAAGACAACTATGGCCTTGGAATGTTCTTGTTCTACGGCCTTGGCAGCTGCTTCATGAATGGGGTCCTCAACCAAGTCAGTTGCAGGAACAGTCACCTTCTTTCTCTTCCTTTGTGGCAGTTCTACTATTGATTCCTCTTCGATCTCCCTCTCTTCAATTTGAGGTTCAAATGCTTCAGAGGTAAGTTCTTTCCCCATTGTTGTAGTGGTCGCCGCAAGAGGAGGATGTTCCGTTGTGTCAAAAGGGGAGGCAGCCATCTTCTGTCTTTTTGTTCTTTGTAAGGGCACTTCTTGCTCTTGCTCAACCTCTACTTCTTCTTCCAGAGATTCAGATTCCTCAGGAGGAAGGACTAGTTTCCTTTTTTGTTTTTGTTGTTGTCTTCTCTTGAGAACAGCTAAAGTTTCAGCTCTGTTGGGGAATTCTTCTTGCGGAGACCCTGCACCAAAGAACAAAAGGGTAAAGGGATGAACGAAAGATTCAAAAAGAAAAAGGGAAATCTGAAAAATTTACCTTTCTTTGAAGCAGCTCTAGTAACTCTAGCTGGAGGGGATGAAGCTGTAGGAGTAGTTGTCACAGCTTCAGGAAGAAGGGAAATATTCTCAGCTGTTACTGACTTAGCCTTCGAAGGCACTCCCAATCCTACCAGCAAGTCACGGGGAAGTATAGATAGGCGCACCTCCATATTGACTGTCCACCAGTTCTGGAATCCTTTCAAAACAAAGCCGGATGGAATAAAGGGGACAAATTGGAACTCATTCAATTCCTTCAGCAGTTTGAGTAGTGCCCTCTCTAGCTTGGATTTGGATATTCTCAAATCCCTAGCAGTAAGATGGACATTCGAGAGACTGCAAAGTGGAAGAGGTATTCCTTGAGTGAGCCCAAATTGTCTGGCAAATTGGGAAGGACAATACACCTCTGAGATACACTTGTAGGCTCGAGGGTTCAAAGTGCCAATAAACAACTCCCTTGGCAGCAGTATAGAGGCCCACATATCTTTATGAGGAGAGGTGGAGCACTCTTTATCAGCCAGAAAAGTTTGCAGCCAGATCGGTCCTCTATTGGCTTCGAAGGGACAAAAGAAGGAGGTAGATGGAGAAATAGGGAGTTGGTAAAAGAAAGTAAAGTAATAAGCAAAGGAAGCAGAATAAAGGACAATCCTAGCATATTTCTCCCCATAAGTGCTAGGATTTTGGACAAGAAATCTTAAACATTTAGAATGCAGATCAGTAAAATAGGCGAAGAGCCAAAGTTGAAGCACCCAGAGGGGACCTCCTTGGTTAACATCAAGTGGTCTTTCACAAAATTGGGAGCAAGCTCTGTATATATGGCCTAACAGGTAAGGAGCAAGGGCTATGTGTTTTTTCAAGACAAGTGCCTTCGCAAATGGAGCGAACTCAGGCATAATCCTCTGAGATGAGGTGCAAAAGAGGAATTTGCATAACCAGTATAAGATAAAGGAAAATAGTTCTCTGTCTCTCACAGGACCTTCCCTTTTATTTTCAGCCTTTACAAAGTCACTATAAGAGGAGTTTAGGGATGGAAGAGCAAATTTGACAGGAAGGTCTGGGTAGTTGGGAGTAAAAGGAGAACCATGGGGTGAAAGCCCTAAGAGATGGCAAATGTCAAGAACAGTGGGGGCCATCATGCCACACCGAAATTGAAAGAAATTAAAAGCCATATTCCAGAAACATAAGGCAGCAGGAATCAAAAAAGGGTCTTCAGGAATAATGAACCTGGAAAGACGAAGGGCATCCAGGATATAGAGTTCTTGCAGGTCATCTTCTCTCGCAGGCACAACTCTGTCATACCATTCTTCCCATTCAATCCTCAATGTCGGCCAGCAACGGTGAGGACGATTCACTCTCCAGTTCCCCCAATCGAGCCCTCTTTCATAGAGAAGGAAATGATCCTCCAGGCGAGGGTATAGAGCTGCGAGCTGAGCGGGAACTTCCCGAAAAATAGGGCCAAGGATGTATTCTTGTTTGTTACCATGACGGGGCACGAAAAGACGTCCCTCTATGTGGTTTGACTCGCCAGATGATAGTTTGGTGATTTCTTCATCGATGCATTGTTTCAAAGCCATGGTAGGACTGACATGGTCACCAGTAAATACTTTTAGCGAGGAAGGATTCATTGGTAGTGAGCAAGAGGAAACGGAGAGAAATCGTAGAGAGAAGATTTGTAAAGAGCAAGTGATTTCAGAGCACGAAACAAAAGGGCTTTTAAAAAAACTCTGTGTCCGAAAATACATCTCGTAAGTCGTTAAGTATTAAAAATGTACGAATACGAGGAGTTCTTTCCAATATTGATAATTTCTGGAGGGAAGAGCACATTCCGGACGCTGATGCCAGCTTCGAAGTGAGATATTTGGCTTCGAAGCCAAATTTTGGCGCCAAAATTCAAACAAACGGCTTCGAAGTACGGAAGCCGGCTTCGAAGCATACTACATGCTCAAATGTACTGAACTGCTCGAATATTGGTCTACTTCAAAGGGTCTTAGGACCTGTTTATCAAAGTAATGACCTTCGAAGCAAATCCTCAGATCCTTTTAGGGATAAGAAGCACTGTTCGTCACATTGAAACCAATCGTTGGTTTTATTATTATAAAAAAAGGGAATTGCCTTTTGAACCAAAACAATGTAGATTACTCTTCGAAGCAAAATAGTCAATTTGAAATTGATTGGTTATATTAGCCATGACCATGTATTGGTTATAGTTAGTTGTGAGAGATAATGTTGTTAAAGTTCAGAACATTGATTCCAAGTAATAACAGCCAGAATTGTCAACTATACTCCATAAATTGGAGAAAGACATGTTGGATCCTTTAGCGTTTCATTAAACAATTGAGTCCAGATTCGAAGGATGAGATTGTTCAATTCGAAACTATGAGTTGGCTTTTAAAGACAAAGGAGGAAAATCAGATAATGTCAAATATAAAAGGACTTTGTTTGTATTAAAGCCAAAACAATTACATCAAGTAACCCTATCTGGGTACGAATTCGAGCTCATAAAAATAAGGAATAGAATAAATAACAAGGTCATGGAATTTCATCCAACAATGATCAATGAATTTTTGCTCTTTCCTTATTATTTCTTCTATCTCCTCCAATGTTGGCTGCATAAGCTGGTGTGCTCGCATTTCATAATAGAGCTCCTCAGCCTTTATTTCGAAAGCTTCCTCCCTCAATGTTTGTTCCAACTCATCTATAACCAAATCATCCCAATACGCAGATTCTTTATTTTTGAAGTCATCAAACTCTTCGATGAAGTTCTCTGCTTCGTATTGGGCATGAATTCGTAGGGATGAGAGTTGATCCAAAGATTGCATAGTGACCAGGGAATTTCGATGCCAGTAGAGGAGCACTGGAAGTTGGTCCAGGAACAGGTGAAGTTCTGCTTGGGCAATGGGGTTAAGGATATGGCCCCTGGTCAGAATATCACAAGCCCATTGAAAGTTTTTGAGAGGGGTGTCATCCTCAAGAACATTGAAAGGCAAGTGAGAGAAAGCCGCTAGCAGAAGTTGAGCTTGTTTCCGTTCAACTGGAGAAGGGGACAATGGAGGTTTGTAAGGTGAAAAGACTGTGTCCATTGGAAGAGCAAGCCTTAGTTTCTCTATCCAGGAAAGAGTGGGGGGAGAAGAAGGAGTAGATACTTCAAATTCAGAAGATGGAGAAGATGAAGAAGAAGGTGTGGATGCCTCTATTGTAAGAGATGGCATGGGAGCGGAAGGAACAAAGGCATTAATGTAATTAAGCCAATCAGAAGAACAAATCTTCGCCTTCTTGGCTAAGAATGAAGGGCTATATCCTTGCGTTTCTTCTGGGCGCTGAGCAGGATGCATTATTTTTGTAGGTATGGAGGAGGTACACCAGGCCACAAGCAGATTTTCTTCTAAACTACGTTGAAGGTCAATGGGCACGTAAGGGTAGACCACTGAACTTCGAGCAAAGGAAGGAAACTCCAAGGGGTCAGTAAACTCAACAAAATGATGGTTGATGCGCTCCCTTACATCATAAGTTTCAGAGGTCGACCAGTTTGTCCAACCAGAGGCCCCAGACGATAACGAAGTTATAGCTTCATCCCATGCAGAGGTGTGTGAAGAAGAACTTCCCAAATCCATATTTGTGACTTGTCGAAGCAAAGACTTGAAGGTAGTCTGTTCAAAGTACAAAGGGATGCTAGAGGAAGAACTTCTTGTATCTACAGAGTTGTGAATTGAAGGGTTAATGGCAATGTGCTCATAGTCCAAAGATTGATAATTCGCAAAAGCCTCCATGACCTGAATGTAGAAGGGCGGGTAAAGGTGGCTAATTAATGCATGAAGATTCTTTCGAGGGGAAACAGTATTACTCAATGGCTCTTCGTATGCTTGATCAGGAGAGTGAGAAGTTGATTGAGCCATGATCCGTCCGAATGCTAAAGGTGTTGGAATACTCAACAAGTTGAAAGTTAATGCTAATGATCATCAAATAGGTGACGGTTATGTTTCCTGAAAGTGGATTCCATGCACATTCCAAAAACGCGGGAGAAGTTTTTAATCCACTAATATCACCAAGTATTGGGTATATTAGTGCGGGGGGTAATGTTGGCTATATATTTTGTAAAAGCCAATAACAATTCGACACGTGGCAGAATAAGGGTATTATGAGAAGATGATTCACGTCTTCAATCCTGATCGTACACGTGGCGATGACAATTGGTTCTCACGTGATCCGAGTAACACCAGATCAGTAAAGAGATGAAAGATGACGTGGCCTCAACGGTTATTCATATTCAAATTCAAATATAAGAGGGAAGTTTAACTGCAAGTGATGGCGTAGTGGAACTACTTCTAAGGCAGCATGATCAGCGATCATGGAGGAGCAGTTCGACGGTTTGAAGTGCAGTTCGAAGGTCATCCTTGGCAAGTATAAATAGCAAGGAAGCCCCCAGAAAAAAGCCCCAGACTCAGATCATACAAACCAGTCATTTACTTTATATTTTCTTTCCCAGTTTTTTACATTTCCTGCACTTTAAATACCTGCACTTTAAATACTTGTCCTTTAAATACCCGCACTGCACTTCAATTCATAGGAGTAGTTTCAAGTAGATTCAAGTAGACTGTTGCTGTAAACCTCTTCGAGGCTGAGTTTGGACTATTGTAAGTGTTCATTTTTAATGAAATACTTCGATTGTTCTTAATATTACTTGTTATTTTTCTTAATTTCTCCTAAGTCAAGCCACCAGTAAAAGTCTTCTTCATTGAGGCTGAAAGAACTAAAACACAATCGTATGATAAATTGGTTGGCAATTATAATTTCTGTAAGGACTGATTGATCCTTGCTGGCACGCTCGCATTTACAAAAATACCCTTCGAAAAGCCAAAAAGCCAACACCCATACAATAAAACACCACACACTAATCAAGACTAATCAAGGGATGAAAAATCTTCATGATATATTTTTCATGATCCCTAACACTACTCATAAAAAAAAAAAAACATATATAACAAGACAAACACAAAACAAAAAGAGATCTAGGAAGACTCAAACAAATTCCAAAAACACATACTCTGGTTTTTAAAAACAAAAACCAAAACAGAAGGGAATATTCAAACATCATAGAGAGAGAGAGAGAGAGAGAGAGAACAGGGCACCTGATTGGTGAATCCGATGCCAAAACCAAGCAAAATACGACCAACGATTAGCATCCAGACAGCTTGAGCGAACCCATTGATGAGAGCTCCGGCGCAGAACAGTACACCTCCGAACAACATCGACAATTTTCTTCCCAATTTTCTCGTCACTGTCGAAGCAACAAGCGACGATAACAGAGCAGCCAAGTACAGAGAAGAAGTGAACATAGTGAGAGTGAAGCTGTCAAATTTACAGTACTGGTTCGTCGAACTATCTGCCTGTTGTTTCCTATACACAGATGGAAAGAACTTCTTCAAGAACGAATCCACAGATGTCACTCCACCTGTAAATACACAAAACCCAAATTGAAAAAACCAAAACCCAGATCAAAAAAATTGTAGATAACAGTATACATTGATATATGCAGAATCAACGAACAGTGTATGTATGTGTACCGGAAATTCCGATATCGTAACCGAAGCTGAGGCCACCCATGGCTGCAACCATGCATGTTAGGGTGACATAGAGGGTGAGGTCACCAGGATATTCCTTTCCGGTACCAGGACCAGGGCCGAAACCAGCTGCTGGCATGTTTGGTTATCTGTTCCGGTGAGCAGAGAAGAAAAGAGAGGTGGGTTGTGAAGAGGCACGGTGGTGGAGAAGAGAGAGAGAAAGGAGAATGGTAGGTGAGAGGGGAGATTTGATCCAAAAAAAAAAAAAAAGAGAAGAGAGGAAAATAAAAAGCAACAAGGGCAGGAAACCGTGGGTCTTCAGTCAAGATTGATCTTGATGGTTTGCTCGGCAGTCGTCGTTGTCTGCTCGGTCAAGCCCTCCTCGGTCTCATCTTCCGCAGTAACAACTTCCTGCTCGACCTCGCCATCTTCGGCCGTCTCAGAAGTTTCATGAGGGGTTTGGTCGGCGGGCTGTGTAGCGGCGGCTTCTTCCTCGGCGGCTTTCTTCGCCTCTTCGATGAGCCTTTTTTGAGCGGCGGTGGCATACGCCTGCATGTAGACCGGAATATAGGCAGCGAGCGGATGCTCGAACATCTCAGCGTCTTGTCCAAGGCCAACTTTTTCCACGATAGCTTTCCAGCTGCACTGGAAAAAGATGTCCTTTGTCGCCTGAACCTGCCGCTCATAAGTCTTCTCGCCCTGCGCGTATCCCCGGTCTTCGGCGTCGTCAACCGCCTTATCCTTCTCTTCCTTGTGGACGTCGCGAAGTTTACGCAGCTCAGCGAGGTACCGAGCTTTCATCGACTTCACGGCCCATTGTTTGTCCGCCTCAGCTCGGTCCAGCTTCTGGCTTAGCGTGGCGCGCTCGGCATCTGCCGCCTCCTGCGCGGCCTTCAACTTTGCTATCTCGGCCGTTTTGGCCTTGTTCTCTGTGATGGCGTCCCGTAGGCTCTGCCGCACGGCGATCATGCGCTCGTGAGCTAGGTAGTTCTTTTGCGCGGTCTGAAAACAAATGAAGATGGTCAGAATTCAGAGAACCGAGAAATAACCGAGCAATAACTTGAACAATGAGCTGAGAACTTACCAACACGATCGATTTTGTCGCCGAGCGAAGTAGTTTCAGGTCAGACAGCTCGTCGTGCTTCTTCATATCGGCGGGAAGGATCAGCCCCTTGGTCATGTTGAAACCGAGGGAATAATCCTTGTCCGCGTACACTAAATCGGCCGCAGAGATAGCCCGGCCCTTGTACTTGATCTCGGGCGCCCAGACCGGGGGGGCACTTGCGGTTTTGGATGGCCCGCTCAGTGGTTGTTCGGTCTGGTCACCCAGCTGGGTGGATGCGTGCTCGGTTGAGTCTTCATCCACTAGGTTCTACCCGGTTTGGTCTCTCCTCAGCCGCTTCTTCGACCGGCCAGCTGCTTGTTCGCTGGCGAGAGCCAGCACAGCCCCCTCATTCTGTGTGACCAGACTGGAAGAGGTCTCTCCAGATGCCTCCGGTGGTTGCGAGTCGCTCGGCTCACCAGTGATCATCGATTTGATTGCCCGGATTTTTACCATTTCTTGCTTGGCAGTGAGTGGAACAAGCTTGATCGGTCAGAGATTTGGATCTGGCTCTGGAGAAGGCGCACGCAAAAAGTCGATCACCCTGCTCTTGCGCGGTGCGGTGTAGTGATAGGTCGGTTCGAAGCCGAGCAATTTTGGGGATTCGCGCTCCTCGGCCGGATGGCGCAGTAAGACTCTTATGGCCTCTTGGTTAGCCCGGTAGTAGTCTTCTGCCAAGTGCTTGTAATTTGCAAAAAGAAGGCAACTGTTAGGTCGGCAAGAAGAAAATCAATGCAAAAAGAAGATGACGCAGTTTGCTGAGCTACTCACTAGCACTGCCAAAATCTTTCCTAATATACCAGCCTGGTATGGGCGCCTCGGTGTCCTCGTAATGACCAGACACCCACAGGAAGTCATCATCATTGGTTTCCTTATCCGGGTTACCCTCAATGAGTTTTGCTCGGCCCTTCTTTACCTTCAGGTACCAGCAAAACCCATCTTTATTCTTGTTGAGGCTGTACTGATGAAATATCTCGGCGAGGCCGAGATTGAGATCGAGCCTCCTATTCAGCTCGGCCACGTCGTTTATTATTTTGTACGTGTTGTTTGAGACTTGGGTCGGGCAAAGCCTTGTCTGCCTCAAAAATTCGCAGATCAAGGGCTAGACTGGGAAGTGAAGCCCTCCCTCCACTATGGATACGACCGTGAAGGGGCACCGGTCTAGGTCGCCCCAAGGGGTATCTCCCTTCTTCGCCAGCTCTAAAATGACATCGTCTGGAATGTTGTACTCCCTACGAAACTCGGCTAGTGCACCGGGCGAGCTCACTATGAATCGGTACTTCCCCATCTATCTCGGTTTTATTCGATGATTTAATTTGTATCTCGGTGAAAAATTTTGGTGTATTTGCTCGGACTTTGAGCTCCACCAGTGATAGTTCTGGACTGGCCTGGTCGGTCCTAGTTTGTTCTGCATTGTTAAGAAACAAGTCCAAGGGTTAGCACGGCATAAATTGCACGGCTTCAATGTGGATTTTTTAGCTCGGTGAAGGGTTTTTGGGTGTTTGACCGGTTCGACCCCTATCTTGGCTAGACTACTTGGCCGATTTGGCCTTCCTAGTTCGGTTCTGATTCCCTATTTTCAGCTTGGTTGCGGCCTCAACGAGAAGCCACAAACCAGTTTTTGCTCGGCTGAAGTTTTATTTATGGATCTAAGTTGCCTACTTAGCTCGGTCCTACCCAGATTCAAGTTGTTCATCCTAAGTTCAAGGTTCGTTCATTCAAGCAAGGAGAGATAGGGGCACGAAGGCCCCATCCATTCCTACAGTTTCCATTTTGCCCTAGTGTACACGAGCTCTAAGCAAAGAGGGGGAGCACAAATGGTCCCAAGTAAAGAACACGAAGAACAGTAGCACGAAAATGAAGAACAGATATAAAGATCTGGGAAATGGAAACAGAAAATGTAATGGAGGAGTAGAGGAACTCACCAAAACCAGATGATAAGCAAGTTCCGAATCCATGTGCTTGTTGGCAACTTGAGAAAGAACGGAAACGGTGGGTGAAGCAGGGGGCAGCAACGGCAGTAAAGGAAATGGAGTTTTGAGAGCTAGGGTTTTGGCTCAAGGAGAGGGTGAACAGTGAAAGGCTCGAACGACCCTTTGTTTGTGTATAAAAAATGGGAAAAAACCAAACGGTTGCGCCGTCGTTTGAATTTCGAGCATGGGAGGACAGCTGGGTTGTACGGTCTAATGACGTGAGGCCACGTGGCATCTAGAGCACGGCTGTCAGTACGGCTGTACGACCCTTGACAAGACTACTGAAGCAATTCAATGACCGACCAAATGGGGCAGCTTGGTAATGGCTTTGGCCCCAATCATGCTCGACTTGGTACTAGCGCAACTCAGCGACCGTTAGCTCGGTCATGGTGGTAACCCTAATCACGATTAGCTCGGATGGGATTAAGGGGCAATTGAGAAGGGAGATTTGGACCGAACTGTATGGCCGAGCTACGATAACGCAGGTTCGTCAAGCCCCATGGTGCCGAGCTGTGTTCTCAGTTGGTGCGGCTTCGGCCTGTCGTGTACGTCCAAGGGGATTGGTCGGCCAGGCATGGATTGAGGCATGGCCGAGCTATGACTTGGAAGGCATCCGGCTGGACGCGCAGTGATATAAGGCAATCGAGCTAAAGCAGCCCGGGCTAGACTAAGCACGGGGCGAGGGTCGGCATGCCTCCAACCCGTTAGCCAAGATGGCCCAGCTTCATGTAATCAAGATTGAAGATAGAACGGGGAAAGGCCGGCTTGCCTCGCGGCCGTTCAACCAGGACTGACCGGTCCTATGCAGCTCGGCCATGAGCATCACACCTTTGCCCCTTGCCAAGGGATAGGTCGGCGGTACATAGGTCGGTTGTGTTGCTTGTGGTGACGGTTCTCCGTAAGGGGTAGGCCGGTCGCGGTACTCCGGTGAAGTGTGCCACCTAGGCCAATGGCGAGAGGGAGAGGAAATCTGCTCAAGGCACGCGTCAATAACGTTTGGCAGTTCTGCGTGTACTGGTTGGAGGATTAGGCCTTTACACGCGTAAGGTGGTGAGAGGCGAGCACTGCCACCTGTCTAGGGGAAGACAGCAGGGGTAGTGCGCGCATAATCCTGAGTCTGCATAGCCAGCCTAGATATAGGAATGGAAGAGGAACGTTAAAGGTAAGCCATTGATGCCATCTGAAACACACTCTCTCTCTCTAACTGCCTTCTTCTTCCTCAAGTGGTCTGACTTGATCGTCGGAGGGTCTATCCGGCAAACCACCGCCGGGCAGCTCACCGTTTCTATGTTGCCAGGTTAGACGCCGTCACGAGAAGCTTGAGTCCAAGGAGTACGGAAAGTACTGGATATTTCGCCCCCCGTACAGTAAGGTTGCGGCAATAACCGTTACGTAATGTCGTTACAGTGTTTATTATCACCCGTTACGAATGTTATAGTAGTATGACGGAAACTTACACGTGTAATGGTTATTTTGGTGTTAGGTAACAATCGTAGCAGTATTGTAATGGCCATAACAGTACTATAACGACCGTAACGGTCTATTTTACAATATTTTGAATAATTTTCTTTTTTCCAACAAACAAATACAAATGCTTACAAAAAAAAGAACAAATACTCAAGTAATCTAAGCCTATAGAAAAAATCTTATATGGATTTTTTTTTCTTTATAATTTTGTTTTTTTTAAATTTATGGTACAATTTTTATTTTATAATCCTTTCATTTAATAATTATGAATATTTTTTATTCAGTTAGTTCATGTATTGATAAAAAATAATTTGTAGGCATTTAAAATCAATTATTCTTAAAATCATTAACTATTGAAATAAAATGTAAAAAACTCATTTTACAATGATTTGAAAATATGAAATATATTGAATCATACTTAAAAATTAACAAAAATTGATCAAAATTTATTTTAAACCCCAATAAATGTGATTCTGAAAAAAATATATATGCACATCGGTAAGTTTTCTTCAAATTGTACGAAAAATTAAAAAAAAAATTACGGTTCCGGTTACCACAACCATTACGTTACGGCCTTTACACTTCGTAACTGTTACCGCGTTACCGCAACAGTTACGACGACCGCAACCGTTTTTCAAAACCTGATAGAGTATTGGCATGGAAACATCACAAATAGAAAGAGGGCTAATACTAAGGGTTATTTTGGATATGGAATTTTTTTTTTTTTTGGTTTATTATGAAAAGATGTATAAAAAAAATAATATAAAAGTCTATTTTTAAGACTCATTTTTCAAATTTAGTGATGTGCCAAAAAAATGATTAGTCGATAATTAGAGAATAATTAATTATCAACTAATCATCTTCTTGACACGTCACTGAATTTAAAAATTAGATCTAACTTTTAGACGTAAATAGCAATACTCATAAAAAAAATCGAAATGTGATATAATAAAAATAAACCAATAAGCATCTTATTTTGGGTATTTTCAAACCAAGCCTAAAGAGTCTTATGACATTTGTGAGTTTGATTTTTACAAATATAATAACTCAATACTATGGAGTTATAATTAAAAAAATAAATCAATTATAATTAAACACCATATAAAGTATAATTAAAAAGTTGTTAGATAAAAAACTAAAATAATGTTATAATTAATATCACAGTGAATCATAATTAATATCGCAATAACTCGTAATTAAAAATCATAAAAGTCATAACCAAGGTATAAAAATTTTCATTTTTTTGAGTATATTATAAATATATTTCTTGAGATTTGTTTAAAATATGAATTATTCTTGTGATTTTAGAAATTACAAATATGTCATTAAAATTTGTCATTTAACACAATTGACTGGAAAAAATAAAATTTACAACTATTTTCTTATCTATATAACAAAACAAGGGTGTTGATGGGACATTTGTCTTAAGTGGCATACAAATTGATGGCTGAGATTACACTTCTTGCCATCCATTTCAAGGACTGAGATCACACTTCTCTTTTGTTTTTCTTTCTCTCTCAGGCTCTGTTTGTTCAGGTTTCAAAATTCAAACATTTCAAAGGTTTGATACCATTCTCTCTCTACCAAACGTTCTCTTCCCCATTCCACCCTCTCTCTCTCTCTTTCTCTTTTACCCGATCTCCCCCATCAGAGCCCATTCTATGCGGATATCCAACCTCAACCCCCTATTCATTCTCGATTTTGCCTATTACAATCTGAAATTGCCTATTTCAATATGAAATCGAAGGGTTCGATTTTGCCCATTGCAATATGAAATTTCCCATTTCAATCGTTCAAAGTTGAGCGAGTCGTCTTCGATCAAATGATGGGTTTTGCAAGTCGACTGATTTCAATTTCAGATTTTCTTCAGTTTCATATTTCAGGAGGTCAGATTTTCTTCCAACAAAACACTCTTTCAAACTTCGAACTCAATCTACTGTATGAATCTCTTCATCTTCTATGTTTTGCAGATCACACTAGAGAACCCATTATGCTATGGAGGTAACAATCTTTGTTAGAATATGATTTATTGAGTTCCATTTAATTGAAATTTTGTGTTGGGGTTATGAGTTTTGTTTCCACATAATGTGTTTAGCCAGTGTGTTTCTAATTTTTTTTTTTTTAAACATTTATTATCAGCATTGTGTATATATATTGTTTTAGATCAATTGTTAAACAAACTTGCAGGTTGGAATTTTGGAGATTGTTGTAGAGCTATTGGTGTTTCTAATTTTTTTTTAATTTTTTATTAGGCACGAGCTATTGGTGTTTCTAATCTTATTTAAGAAGATTGGGCAATTTTTTATGTTCTTTTTTTTAGGAAAAAAAAAAATTTGTGTTAGTTTTTTTAGTTGTTTTTTATACTGATTTAGTTATTTATTTATTTATCTATTTTATAGCTTTAATTATGATTGATTCTTACAATTCGTATCTGAAGCATTGCTTTCAATTTGCTTAATAGGCTCACATTAGAGAGCTTGATAAAAAGTGAAACTTCTTAAGAATCTTTGCATCCAAACATTGTGGGTGGAATTTTATTACATTTATGTGTTCTCATTGCCTTAAAATTTGGTAGGCTCACATTAAATTTTTTTTTTTTTCAATTTAATTCGACATTGATTCATTTGACACTTTGTTTTTTTATTGACAAATAGTAAAATTTTATCAGCAATCCCATGATTCTTTAATTTTGAATTGTGTGTGTGCGCTTTTTTTTTTTTTTTTGGTTGACTTAAATGTACTATGTAATTTCTTTCTTTTTGTATGTTATTTGAGTGAGAATTTGTACAGCCATGACCATATCCATTTGTAAATGGGTCAAAGAAAGGTAGAGATTGGTTTTTTGGGTCCAACATTATCATCCAAATTCAAAATAATATGTATAATTTTTTAATAGAGGGATAATTCTTCTACTTTCTCGACCTTTTTTTTTTTTTTTTTTTTTTTCCCCCGTCTCATATGCAAAATCAGCAACCACCTTAAACTGAAATCCTATTGTTGAAGCATATCATACAATCCAATCCTATTGGTGAGTTGGCCTTTAAAATGAAGTGCCAACCACCATCTTCCCAACTTTGCCAATCTAGTCTAGCCTTGCACGATCTCCCCTCCTAAAGCTCCAACTCCCTCTTCCTAATCCCTAACTCACTCCCCTTTCTCTCTCAGGCACAATTTTTGTTCTTTATAGTATCATTGTTTGTATAATTTTGAATATTTTTTTGCGTGGTTCATGAAATCTGTTTGTATTTTTGTTAACCATCCCCATTATTGATATAATTTTCTATCTATTTTTTTATTTAATTTGTATTATAGGAGAATTTGTAATGTCCCTTGGTTCTTCGGTCGTAGAATGGTGAAGTTATGTCAAAGGTATGAAAATTTGGTATAGATTTTTTCTAAATCAATTTTTGAAATTTGATTTCTTCTTGCTTAAAGACTAACAATTTTCGGTGTTTCTAATATAATCACTATTTGTAAGAATATATTTTTTATGTGATTCATGATTTTTTGGATTTTTTCTAAATCTATTCTTGAAATTTGATTTCTTCTTACTAAAGGTCAACAATTTTTGAGGTTTCTAATATAATCACTATTTGTAAGAATATTTTTTTATGTGATTCATGATTTTTTGAATTTTTTCTAAATCTATTTCTGAAATTTGATTTCTTCTTACTAAAGGTCAACAATTTTTGAGGTTTCTATTATAATCACTATTTGTAAGAATATTTTTTATGTTATTCACTATTTTTTTCCTATGTATTTTTTTATTTTTTATTTTTTTGTTTTATCATTTGAATACTCATGAAATCTGTTTGTATATGTGAGGTTCATGTAATTTTAAAAGCATTATAACAAGAAGAGGACTCATATGGCTGAAGCGATTCACAATCATTTTAGTAACTCTTGTACTGTTGTTTATTTCCTAACTACACTTTTTGTTATTTCGGTCAATAATTCCCAAGCCTACTTCACAATATTTCCTGCACATTTTCACATTCAAAAGCTGTTGTGCATGGTTTTCTAGAATGGAATCCCCTCTAGATGATCTTTTGTGTTATTCTGCAGGAAATAATTGAAGTAATTCTGATTATGCTTTTACAAGATCATCCAAATAGTTAAAGGTATTCATTGACATCTACTTTTCATATTATGCTTAATCAATCATTATTTTTGTTAGTGGTTGATTTTGATTTTTTGATATTTTATTAGTTGATGCGCTTTTAAATTTCTTTAACACATTAGCTGGTTTACTTTTGTTTTACTGAATTTCTATCTTTATGGATTTGGTAAGTTGTTGGTGAGGCAAAGAGGGTGTGCGGTAGGGGAGAGAAAGACAAAGAAGGTGGTAGCAATGCGATAGGGGAATAAATTTGAAAAAAAACCAAATATTTAGTTTTAGAGAAAATTCTATATAACAAGGAAGGGTAGTATTTGATCCAATGGCTAGGATTGCTTCTTCCTTTCATACACGGTCCATTTCCAACACTGATTTTGAAAATGTATTTGTCCTCTGTGGCAATTTGGATGGTCTAGATTAATTTAATCCAATGGTCTATTTTTTAACACTTCACCCATCTCAAATTTTAGATATCTCTCAATCCCTCCTTAGCTTTGCCCCTTCCTCCTAGCCACCGCCTCATCAAAGTCTAATTTTTGTTGTCTAGGTTTTTTAATTTTTGCTTTCACTATTTTTGTGCCTCTTTCATTACATAATGAGCTTTTCCTTTTTTGGTTTTTTTTCCTTTTCCCATTATGCCAACTAATAGATCTCTAAAAACATTTCTATCTTCAACTCAAGCTGTGATGAGATCCTTAGGTGCCTTTGTTTTCTAATTTGATTTTGATTTGGTATTTGTTTACAATTCTATTTTGGGTTTGTTTTTAAACATCTGTATTCCTAGCATTGTTGTTTAGATCATATGAGAGCTCCTTTATTCAGATTTGTATTTGTCTGCTTGCTTTTCTTTTCTTTTCTTTTTTTTATTCTTTGTTTTGGACTTTGTTGTTAACCATTTAGAGTGAACTTTTTTTTGGGTGAATATTTAGAGTGAACTTTGTTGCATTAATATCCTTAATTTGATTTTCTTGGGAAAATTGAATATTTGAGGATTAAAAATGGAGTGTGAGGCTAACAGTGAGATTAAGGAATATCAGATGTTGATAATTTACGCTTCATTTTGGTTGGGAAGTGCCTTAGGCACAGGTCATTCGCTAGATTATTTTGATATGTTCTTCTTTTTGGTAATGTCTTTTTCTCACAGAAATGCTTATTTTTCTTTTTTGGTGAGATGCTGAATTTTTTATTTTTTCACAAGAGTTTTTTATTTTTTATTTTTGTAATTTTAAAAGAGGTTCAACAACCTTAAAAGTGTTGACATCGCAGTTTTTTTTAGTCCCAGGATGGTTCTTGAATAAAATTCTCATCAACTGGTATGGTTCTTTAACATTTAAAATATTAGTATGATTCAAGACTATAAAACACTTAATGCTTCATAATATTAATATTGTCATACTTTTATTTGGTGCTACCTGTAGGTTGTGTTTTGTCAAGTTTATATGTGGATCATAAGCTGGTTTTTTGGCTTATTATGAAAAAAATGTATATAAAGTAGAAAGGTGACGTGACCCAAATAAGCCAATAAGTCAATGTTTTGGTTGATCTAGATGTTTTGGCTTTTGTAGATTTTGTGAATGATTTGATTTCTTAGCTTTGTTATCCCTTTGGGGGCTGAATTTTTGTGTTCTTTGCGTCATCTTGATGTTTTTTAATAAAGTCTGCTTATTTATGAAGGAAAAAAAAAATGATGCTAAAAGCTCCTCATGTTCAAATAATTGAATGCAACATTGTGGTCTTTTCTTAATTCTGACACTAATACATACTTAGCAATGTAGTAATAGGTGTAACATCAATTTTGCCATGGACTACTAGATTTGTCATGTTCATCAAAAACAAAGAATTTAAACATCACAGTTTTTTTAGTCCCAAGATGATTGTTGAATAAAATTCTTATCAATTGGTATGGTTCTTGAAGCATTTTTATTTATTTAACAATTAAAATATTAGTATGTTTCAAGATTACAAAGCATTTGATACTTCATAATATTAGTATTGTTGTTACACTTTTATTTGATGTTACTGGTAGGTTGTGTTGTGTCAAGTTTCTATTGTTGTGCTTCTAATTATGTCGAAAGCTCCTCATGTTTGAATAATTAAATGCAGCATTGTGGTCTTTTCTTAATTCCGACATTGATGCATACTTAGGAATGTAGTAATAGGTGTAATATCAGTTTTGCCATGGACTACTAGATTTGTTATGTTCATCAAAAACAAAGAATTTAAATTTGTTCCTGCATGCATGATTTTTTTTTTGGTTTTCATTTCCCGAATTTTTCTTCCAATGAAAAGCTGGATAAGTGAATATTGACCCAAGGGCACAACAAGATGTTGACTTTGATGGCCATGGATTTTTTTTATTAGTTTAAATGCGTTCGTGATTTCTAAGCTTATTTCTTTTAATGGGATTAAGTGAGAAACAGGGGATAATATACTATTAATGATTGTGTAAGATCGTAGATTTTAAATATTCAAGCAGTCTCATCACTGTCTAATGAAATCATGCATCATGCAGTCAATAAACTTTTACTTCAATGCCTATTTATTTATTTAACATGCTTACTTCAATTAACTTTTCTTATGTGGCTTTATATGAACAAATTGTAAAGGTTCTTCAAATCAGGGAAGGCGAAGGAATTGAACCAATCTTTTATAATACTAACTCACTGATTGTAGTAATGGTTACATTTGGTAATTCTCGAAGGCATTTGGAAGTATTGTCCTTTTTTTTTAACACTACGTAAAAGGAAGTGTACGAATTCATATTGCTTTTCCTATTTAGTTCTATGATAGTCCATTACAACTCAAGGCAAATTTTTTTAAAGGGAATAAACTGGTTATCTACATTACACTTTCATACTTATAAATGTGAGAAAGCTTGACTAGGTGTCCTATCTTTTTAGTTTTAATACAATAGTTTGTTTTGCCTCTTAGCTTTTGTCGGCAATAGTCAGTTTGGATTGTTTAGATTTTCTCAAGTGTTACTTTTTTTAAATGGTAATTTTTTTTAAGCGTTTTTTTTTTTTTTTAAAGCTTTCTATGAGGAATCATGTATTTTGATCATGAAAAAATTGCTGGTATTTAGTCTAATAATTGCAAGTAAATTGGGGAAGACACTGATGCTTTTATCAAGAAGAGTTATGTTATGAATTTTTTTGTATTCAATTTCTCTTAATTCATAATTATTGGTTTTCCTGTTATAATTTCTTTTAGCTGATTTTTTTAAGTCGAATTCAAGTGTTGGAGTGATTTTGTTATAGGTGACTGATAAGCATTAGAAACATTGTGGTTGTTGTTCTTTTTTCTATGTGTGTTAATGATTGGTTTTTCATTCTTGACTGGATGATTAGTTTTTTTTGTTTTTTAATAAGCTATAATGATTATTCTTTGGAACCAAAATGTTCATTCGCCATTCCTCTTATGCTTGAAGTATGTCATTTTGAGTTGATTTGTCATAATTGAGTTCTATAGCGCAGTGAAATTGTTTTCATTCTGAATTGATTTATTTTAATTGAGTTCTATAGTGTAATGGAATTGTTGTCATTCTAAATTAATTTATTTTAATGGAGTTTTGTAGAGTGTGAGGTACCAAAAAATTTGTTAAGAGTGCCTTTAGGCATGAGTTATAAATTTTTATTTTTTTTTACTTTACATTTTACTATTTTGATTTGCAATATTACTAAACATTATAAATTTTATATATTTATTCCTTAATTTGTATTAAGGCTATGGGGAGTTGTTATTTTAATTGAGTTCTATAGAGTGCGTGAAAATTCTTTAAGAATCATCAAAAAATGCTATAGACTTTATAAATTTTAACATGATACGTATAAATTACAATTATATTTTGATCACAATATTATTTACGCCGTGCCTTTAGGCACGAACATACACTAGTACAATAATAAAATTATCAAAACTATTAATTAAAAATGTTATTAAAATTTATTAATTGACTTAATAATTTTAAATAAATTTGAAGAAATGTATTTATAATTTTTAAATTTTTAAAAAAAAAAGTAATATACAAGTCTACTTTTTAGACCTAGTTTTTTGACCCAATGATGTGTAAAGTAATATGATTAATTGATGACTAGAGAATGTATGAGAAAGAGTATTACCTTAAATATTTTAATTGATTGCTACATAATTAAATTTAAAAAAATAAATCTAATTTTTAAACCTGTATAGCAAATTATTATTAATTTTTTTTTAATTATTGAGAGAGAGACAAAGTTATTTATGTTTTTTTTTTGATAGAATGAAATGGGGAGTAAAGGTTAGCAGTGTGTGTAATGATGGTTTGATTATTGAAGAAAGTACAAAAGATTAAAAGTGGACGTGATCTGTCCGAAAAGTTGAATTTTAAACCCATCGGACGGTAGGAAACGAGTTGCTGCTGCGGCTGGGAGTCAAATACGGGGATAGATGATTGGAGAATTACAAAGGTGACTCGTATATTGCCCACTGACTTATAATTTGATCGGTCCGTCTAAAAAACAGGAAACTATTAATCAAAAAATTTAAATAAAAAATCAAAAAAAATTACGAGAATTACAAAGGTTTGACCCCTGTGCAAAATAAATTTTTATTTTTAATTTTTTAATTTAAAATTTAAATTTTTGATATGTTTTCAATTTAAATTATTTGACTATTTTCGTTAAGTAACATTTGTTGAATAAGAAATATTTTAGTTATTAAACTAAATGAAAAATGATATTTTAGATATTTTATATATATTTATATTGAAATTTATAAAAAAAAATACATTTTTTTTTTTATCAATTTTACTTAACAAAAATAAACGAATAGTTTAGATTGAAAATAAATTTAAAAATTAGGGTTTAAACTGATAAAATTAAAAATTAAAAATTTATTTTGTTAGAAAACACAAACCGTTAATTATTTTTTTATTTTTTTTTTTGTAATTGTCTCAAAAAAATTTAAGCACATACAAAAATAATAATTAAATTTTTTTTTCCCACTGCTCCATTTTTTGTATTTTTTATTTTTTGGATAAAAAGTCAAAAACTTCTTTCTAAACATCTCGATTTTTTTTTCATCTCGTTTAGTTTTTTTTTTATAAAAAAAATCGCTTTTCAAATAAGTGCTAATTATAGTTTAAGTAATACTATAATTTCATAAATTTTTACCTAAAAATATCGAGTTTATGGCTTAAATTCATTTCATAGTTAGACTCCTCTAACGTCAATTCTATCTCCATTGCAAGCACATTACTCCAAAACAATTGAGAATTTTTTGGGCCATGGATCACACCTCGATAATCTAAATAATTTATTTTTTTATATCACAATATATAAATTATTCTTGTAAAAAATTAGGTTGCTATGTGTGGGTGTTGATTTTTTACCACACAACCAAATAAAGAACTTAGCTGGAGAGAATGTAACAGAATAGATTAAGCCAACCACCTGCCAATAAGAATACGAGAACACCGCAGCGATTCGTCCACCTAAGGGCAATCTGATGATTAAATCAATCAAATAATCTCTCAAAGATATCGCACAAATACTCAATACACAAATTAAAGCGTCTCAAACAAAAGCATACCTTAGATCCACGGGAGTATCTCGCTTTTGTAATGATCAACGTCCAACTTCCCCTAAAGTCTTACTTCATAGGATTCTATCATTTACAATGATAACATCTATCACAACTCACACTATTCAGATTAAGATGAACTTCATCAAGAGTTTCATCTCTATCCAAATAGGTAGCTTGATGTCATTTAGGACTCTTATCCTCTATCCAAATATCTCAGATTCCGGCATTACTGCACTGAACCTCGGCAACATCGCAATCACCTTGGCAAACATGACTTGCCCACATGACACCTCGGCCAACATCTTAAAGGCACTTTGGCCACGTGGCATCATTCTCAAAATACTTCTCCATAACTGCCTCTTAAGTTCTATTACCTTGGCAGCCAGAGCTGACAGAACCTATATTGTCCGATCTTCCAACATGTCAGCTAAACAACATGCTAGAAATACTCCTTCGACCAAGATCATGACTCGCCGGCATAAAGAAACAAGGACTCAAATGTCCACTCATCAAGAATCAAGAACTAAGAACCACGAATCATCATGTTCTATCTCATCCAAGTCCAACATCTCGATAAAGATCGCACTACTAGTAGAGATCATGACTTACTAGTTCAAGAATATCAAAATCCTAGTATCAACTTATCAGGAACTAAAAACAAACAAGTTATGTCCCATCCAAATTCAACATCTTAACCAAAATCAACATCTCAACAGAAATCATTATCTCAACCAAGATCAACATCTAAACCGAGATCGTCATCTCTACTGAGATCAACATCTTAACTGAGATCGCACTTCTTAACTGAGATCATTATCTCAACTAAGATTGCATTACTAGCCGAGGTCATAACTCGCTAGTTCAAGAACATCAAGATTTGAAATCTATTGTCTCAACTGTTATACAAACATCATGACGTGTTACCTCTTTATTGGTTCCCAATACATTCCATAATTGGCACACTCCCCATTAGACGTCATCAGCCATCATACATCTCCCAAGAAACTTGAATCATTACAATCTGTCACCTCTTTCCATTCCAACAAAACCTTTTCATTTTTCCATTTCGTCTTTCCCTGTGTTTCCAGACTCTTTCTCTCTTTCTCTCTCTCTCTCTCTCTTGGCCTGTGCAAACCATCATCGTTGTTCTTGAAGCATTCATTGCTATGAATAGTCCATTCGTGCCTAAGGTTCTAACTTTACCAGCTAAACTAGACTAGCAGCCAAGCACTTTATCAAGTGCTCCATGCATCAACTCACTATCTCAATAGCAATACAAACACTGACATAGTGAAAAATCTTGTAGCTAGAACCAGGAATAGGAAACGCCAAGGTCCTAAGCTCCTAGCCTTAGACCTTAACAATCCTCTAATCGCCTTATCTGCGAGTAACCATCGCCATAACCAATGACAACATGTCTCACCAAACTCTTGTCGTAGAAGAATTTCTTGTTGACATCCCTGATGTCATAACTGTGAGATCCACTCCATCTCCTAATAGTCAATCCAATATGCTCATGCCTCCAGCAACCCAACATCTCGGAAAAGAAGTACATAAACAAAAAGGACCAAGTTATAGTAAGGAGCAAACGCCAAGCCTATTAAGAAGGCCAAGACTCAAATTTTTTGAAAATTTCACCAAGTATCACTTTCAAATCACTGACTCAGTCTTCATTAACTTATCTTTTCTCTCTGCCCCCTAATGTGAATGTAAATACAACTTAAGTTCACATTAAGAATACATCATCTAAATCTTGTCTAAGTCTGACTTAGACATCCACGATTGAGGTCATCACATTTGGCTCGCCCAAACTAAACACTTAAGGCTTGACCTTATTATACCGAGAGTACTATCTACTTCGACTTTTTGCACAAACCGACCAAAACATGGCTAGTTTTGCCTTGTTTCACATTGAAACATCGCCTTATACTTAGTTCAATTCTACTAATGTGGCAAGTCTAAGTTAATCGCCTTGTCTATGGGAACATTGCCTAATTCTTGTCTAAGTCTGACTTAGACATCCACGATCGAGGTCATCACGTTTGGCTCGCCCAAACTAACACTTAAGGCTTGACCTTAGTATATCGAGAGTACTATCTACTTCGGCTTTTCGCACAAACCGACCAAAGCATGGCTAGTTTCACCTTGTTTCACATTGAAACATCGCCTTATACTTAGTTCAACTCTACCAATATGGCAAGTCTAAGTTAATCGCCTTGTTCACCATCGGAACATCGCCTAATTCTTGCCTAAGTCTAACTTAGACATCCATGACCGAGGTCATCGCATTTGGCTCGCCTAAACTAAACACTCAAGGCTTGACCTTAGTGCACCGAGAGTACTAGCCACCTCAACTTTTCACACAAACCGACCAAAACATGGCTAGTTTTGCCTTGTTTCATCGCGTTTAGCTCGCCCAAACTAAACACTTGAGGCTTGACCTTAGTATAACGAGAGTACTATTTACTTCGGCTTTTCGCACAAACCGACCAAAACATAGCTAGTTTCGCCTTATTTCACATTGAAACATCACCTTATACTTAGTTCAACTCTACCAATATGGCAAGTCAAAGTTAATCGCCTTGATCACCATGGGAACATCGCCTAATTCTTGCCCAAGTCTAACTTAGACATCCATGACCGAGGTCATCGTGTTTGGCTTGCCCAAACTAAACACTTAATGCTTGACCTTAGTGTACCGAGAGTACTAGCTACCTCAGTTTTTCGCACAAACAGGCCAAAACGTGGCTAGTTTCGCCTTGTTTCATATTGAAACATCACCTTATACTTAGTTTAACTCTACCAATATAGCAAGTCTAAGTTGATCGCCTTGTTCACCATGGGAACATCGCCTGATTTTTGCCTATGTCTAACTCAGACATCCAAGACCGAGGCCATCACGTTTGGCTCGACCAAACTAAACACTTAAGGCTTGACCTTAGTGTACCGAGAGTACTAACTACCTCTGCTTTTCACACAAATTGACCAAAATGTCGCTAGTTTCGCCTTGTTTCATAGTGAAACATCGTCTTATACTTAGTTCAAATCTACCAAAATAGCAAGTCTAAATTAATCACCTTGTTCACTATAAACACATGGCTTGATTCTTGCCTAAGTCTAACTTAGACATCCATGACCGAGGTCATCGCGTTTGGCTGGCCCAAACTAAACACTTAAAGCTTAACCTTAGTGTATCGAGAGTACTAGATACCTCGGCTTTTCGCACAAACCGACCAAAATATGGCAAGTTTCGCCTTGTTTCATACTGAAACATTGCCTTATACATAGTTCAACTCTACCATCATGGCAAGTTTAAGTTAATCACCTTGTTCACCACAGGAACATCACCTTATACTTAGTTTAACTCTACCATCATGACAAGTCTAAGTTAATCACCTTGTTCACCATGGGAACATCACCTTAAGACTTTTTCAGTCTTATCTCACAATCATAAACAACATTTTGTAATGAACAAAGTCGATACTAGTATTTTATTAATACTTCGGCTGAGGTTATTGACATCATTAGAGTCAAGCTCCAAATTTGTTCAAGCCACATCCAAGGCCTCAACAATCTTTTACCATCAAAATCTTCTAATCTCACGTAAGCTTTGTTTTATCTCAACTCTGTTTGTCTCTAGTAAGTTCTGATCTTTTCAAAATTGTTTTCCTAGGTCGAACTTCTGTCTTCTCGGACCTACTCATCTAGGCTGAGATCTTGTCTTCTAGATCTGGGATCTGCTTGCTTAGGCTGAGCCCTTGTCTTCTCAAACCTAATAATCTAGGCCGAAATCTTGTCTTCTGGATTTGGGATCTGCTTGCTTAGGTTGAGCCATTGTCTTCGCGGACTTAATAATCTTGGCCGAGATCTTGTCTTCTGAGATTTGGGATCTGCTCACTTAGGCTAAGCTCTTGGCTTCTCAAACCTATTCATCTAGGCCAAGATCTTGTCTTCTAAAATCTGGGATTTGGGATCTGCTCATTTAGGCTGAGCTCTTGTCTTCTCATACCTATTCATCTAGGCCGAGATCTTGTTTTCTGGGATCTGGGATCTACTCACTTAGGTTGAGCTCTTGTCTTCTCAGACCTACTCATCTAGGCCGAGATCTTGTCTTTTGGGATTTGGGATTTGCTCACTTAAGTTGAGCTCTTGTCTTCTCGGTCTTACTCATCTAGGTCGAGGTCTTGTCTTCTGGGATCTGGGATTTGCTCACTTAGGCTGAGCATTTGTCTTCTCAGATCTACTCATCTAAACCGAGATCTTGTCTTTTGGGATCTAGGATCTACTCACTTAGACTGAGCTCTTGTCTTTCCGGACCTACTCATCTAGGCCGAGATCTTGTCTTCTCGAATCTAGGATCTGCTCACTTAGGCTGAGCTCTTGGCTTCTCAGACCTATTCATCTAGGCCAAGATCTTGTCTTCTAGGATCTGGGATCTAAGATCTGCTCACTTAGGCTGAGCTTTTATTTTCTATCACCTACTCATCTAGGCCGAAATCTTGTCTTCTAGATCTGGGATCTGCTCACTTAGGTTGAGCTCTTGTCTTTTCAGACCTACTCATCTAGGCCGAGATCTTGTCTTCTAGGATCTAGGATCTGCTCACTTAGGTTGAGCTATTGTTTTCTCGGGCTTACTCGTCTAGGTTGAGATCTTGTCTTATGGGATTTGGAATATATTCACTTAGATTGAGCTCTTATCTTCTCAGACCTACTCATTTAGGCCGAGATCTTGTCTTTTGGGACTTGGGATATGCTCACTTAGGTTGAGCTCTTGTTTTCTCGAACCTACTCATCTAGAGAGAGATCTTGTCTTTTGGGATCTGCTTCACCTAGGCCATGCTCTTCCATCTTGGATCTACTTTACCTAGGCCATGCTCTTCCATCTGGGATCTGCTCCACCTAGGCCATACTCTTTCATCTTCGATTTACTTCACCTAAGCCAGTGTCTTTTCTACTTGAAGGTCGTCTTCATCTCCTCTGGAGCATTCATGCCCCCTTAATTTTGCATTCATCCCTTCTGGAAGGGTCTTCATTCTGTCAATGTTGATGCATTCTCTATCTTCGCTGAACTCATCTTCGCCGACACGTTAATCATACACGATGATGGTCATCTATTCTAATTAAGTTCCTACAGACGACGCTAAATTGTGAGTGTTGATTTTTGACCACACAACCAAATAGGGAATTTAGCTGGAGAGCACGCGGCAAAATAGATTAAGCTAACCACCTGCCAACAAGAAGATGAGAATACCGCGATGGTTCATCCACCTGGGGCCATTCCGATGATCAAGTCAGTCAAATAATCTTTCAAAGATATCGCACAAGTACTCAATGCACAAATTAAAGTGTCTCAACTAAAAATATACCTTAAACCCACGAGGGTGCCTCACTTTTATAATGATCAATGTCCAACTTCCCCTAGAAATCTTACTTCATAGGACTCTATCCTGTACAAGGATAATATCTATCACAATTCACACTATTCAGATTAAAATGAACTTCCTCAAGAGTCTCATCTATCCAAATAGGTAGCTTGATGTCATTTAGGACTCTTATCCTCTATCCAAATACCTTGGATTTCGGCATTACCGTATGGAATCTTGGCAACGTCGTAATCACCTCGGCAAACATGACTCACCCAGATGACACCTCGACCGATATCTTGAAGACACCTTGGCCACGTGGTGTCATTCTCAAAATACTTCCCTACAATTTGATATGATAATCACGTTAGTTTATTACATTTGTCTCCCAAAAAATTGATAATCTAGTTTTCAAATAATATTTATTGTTTATTTTTTGCAAATAAATGTTATAAATTAACGTGAATATGATTATTGAATCAACTTGATTTTTTTATGAATGATCGTTGTGGTCTAAACAATGAACGATTCGAATCATCAATGTGAAATCCACGGTTGGCCCTATAAACCCAAATAGCAACATCCAATCCACAAGCGACAATTTGTTAACGGGACACAAATTTAAGTAAAAAAAACTTGAAAGATAATGTATATTAAGAGAGTTGGTGGTGTAACAACCCAAATAATATCTTTTACTAAAATTATATGGTAGTCCACTTTTGAATACGTTAAGCTAAATTAATATAAAATAATAAATTGATACTTGGAAAAGAATATGTAATTCCATAATTGTATGTGTTAAAATGGAATTTAATTTATAATTATGGATCATTAATAATAATATAAATAAATAAATGTATGAATGATATATCTAATTACATAACTATACGTGCTAACGATGTAATTTAATTTGGCATTGGGTTATCAAAAGTGTGATTAATATATTGCTTGGGGCCAAAATAACACAACTACGGAATTATGATAAAAGTGGGGCCACAAAGGAAATATGAGAAAGGTGGACAATTTGCTGGTAAACTAAGGGAAAAGCCACATGTAAAGCCTAGTATGTAGGGAGAGTGAATCATCCATGAGGATGATAATTTAGAGGTGAGTCACTTTGTGAAGCTCAAGTATATAAGGGAATTGGAACGGCAAACTAAGGTAACAAAACGTAAATCAACGGAAATAATAGTAAAGTAGAGGAGGCTCGGAAAGATCAGAGAAAATAGGAATCGCCATTAATGTAAGTTGTATTATATCTTGAGGTATCATAAAATATGTTGTGTAAATTATGCTTATAAATTAGAGTAATATTTTTAATTATATTATTTATTTTATGAACTTTATTTTGTATAATAAAGAGAAACACATAGATATAACTATTTATTAAATATATTTTTGAGCAACTATTTTATAAATACTACCATGGTGGTCTCATGCCTTAGGGAACTTAAATAACTATTAGCCCTCTGAGTAGTCACTTTGTGACACTCTGTTTGTCATAGATCTACTGACTCTTTGATTTCTAGTGTGGAGCAAATTGTTGTGTAGACTTAAGTGCTACATTATGATAGGAGCCACCTCTTGAGTCCATACATCTTTTCTGTTCCATTTTATACCGTGGTTATAATTATTTTGTTTATATGATTTCTGTATTATACGTCAAATGATTTTCGAATTATATATTTTGTATTTTAATACCAAACTATTATCTGTTTAGCCCAATAATTGTCCATGGTGACTTTTATGCCCTTATACTCTTAGTATAATATTTCTCACTCTGCCATGTGCTTATAGTTGTTAACCACTTTCAGGTGACGGGTCAAACTCATTATGTGAGTAGGCACAAAGCACTTTATAGGCATAGTTCAGCTCTAACAATATAATTAAATAAAAGCTCCAATGTATATATATTTTTGTTATGAATAAACAAAATTTTGGGTCCCCTTTTATTTAATTCCGTTGCACTATTAATTTGTTATGACTTTAGTTATTATCTTGTTGCGACGTCGAACCTCTAGGTACCGGATTTAAGTCATGACAGGTGGTTTGCAAACAAAACAACCTACTATTCCCATCTCATCACCGTCACTGTCACTACTATTAGAACTACTAAGACAATTAATCATAAAGAATATTTTTTACAAAAAATATTAAAATTTCTCAAAAAATATTTTTTATAAAAAAAAATTTCTTAAATAAAATATTTTATGTTAAAACAAACAAATAAATATATTCTTTCTAATAATAAAAAAAAGAAATGAAAAAACATTAATGGCCAAGGTTTATATAAGGAAGTATTTTGTGAATGACAGCACGTGGCTAGGGTGACGCCGAAGTGTTAACCAAGGTGTCACGTGGCCTGGTCATGCTACCGAGATGATCTCGGTTAGGCCGAGGTTATCTGCGGAGATACCAGAATTCGAGATAAGTAGATAACGGACAAGATTCCTAGAATAGGGGAGGATCTCAGTCTGGCTAAGATAAGGCTTAAGAAGAGTTTTTTCTCTATCTAGATGAGGGTCCAAGATGAGCATTGAGTTTGCGTCCATTGAAGTGAGGCTTCTAATGGGATCAAGTCACTACTGGTTATAAAAACAAAGCACCCTTGTGAGTTTAAGGTAAGTTCTTTCTAGTGAGTTTAAGCACAATTTGCTATCTTTGAGAAATATTGATTACTAACTTGATCGTCGGAGTACCCCTGGATGGACAAACCACCACCGAATTCACATCTTCTTGTGCAGTTTGTTGGGCTTAATCTATTCTGCCGATACTCTCCAGTTGAGTTCCACTTTTTGGTTGTGTGGTCAGAAATCAACACCCACAATTTGGCGTCGTCTATGGGAACTTAAGGAAAATAGATGGCCAACAACTGACATAAAGAAAAAATTTGGGATGACATCTACAGTGAGAGTGGTGAGCATGTAAATCCCAACGTTAAGGAAAAAAACTACAATGAAGGAGCATAGGATCTTAATCCTATGGAGAAGGACGTCAACAAAGAGGGTAACGCCCCAAAGGAATCTGGTCGAGATTAGTCTTACAACGAAAGCGACCTCTAAGTATGAAAGGATAGATGCCTGAGAAGGGACAGCGAGATGAAAGGGATGGCAAACAAGTTGGCAGACCTACAGTCGGTTGTCACTTCATGATGCAGAACAACGTGATATAACCACCGTTCCCATTGCAAGACATGTCGATACCAGTGGCCAAGACTGATGCCCAAAAAGAGGGGCAGAAAATGGTCCCAGTAATCCCACAGCATGGCATGGAAAAGAAGTGCTCACATCGGCCATCACGGGATGTCGGATGAGCAGAGTCAGTAAGAGATGAGTCATAGAAGACACCACGGACCAAGGGGACCTATGTTAAAGAACCTCGGCATATCCAAGAGAAGGACCTGTGTTTTGATACAGTGAATGAAGAAAAGTCCAAGAGGACACACAATGACACCAGGAGCAGCACACCAAAAAGGTTGATATCAGTTGGTAGCTGAGCTCCCGGTCGAACAAAGGAGGACTTGAGAGACAACCTCCAAGGAAGTGGCACAATACCGAGATCACATTCCCCGTCAAGTCGAGGACACCATTCTCGGTGGAATTGGATACGTTCGAGGCCCCAAAGAGGTTCTATATGCCGAGATTCCAAATTTATAACAATAAGTCTGATCCGAACTTTCATGTCAGCTTATATTTAAATTCAATGGCTTTGTATAGCGGGAATGAACAGTTACTGTGCAAGGTGTTTCCCTCATCTTTTGGAGAAATTACATTGGATTGGTTCCACAAGTTACCGAAGAGTTGGGAAAACTTGGCCGAGATGTTTATGGCCAGGTTTGTTACAAACAAGTTGCAGCCACTAAGGGTAGACTCTCTACTGGCTTTGAATATTAGTGATGGTAAAAGCCTCAGGGCTTACGCCAAGAGATATTACGAGGTGTTCAACCAAATTCCTACCTACAACCAGGAGCTGGCGGCCATGTCTTTTAAGAATGGTCTGGATGACAAATGCCCTCTTTTGAAATCACTGGCTAAAACTCTACCAAAAAGTATGAAGGAGCTCATGGCACAGATCGAGAAGTATGCCACAGTATAAAAGGATACGCAGAAGATGAAGACACCAAAATAGGAGAAGAGAAATGGCTCGTCGAAGTAAGGCCAAGGTAATACTGGTTTTAACAAGCAGGAGACAGGGTTGAGGGTTGCACAGGCAGTCACCATTATATTCAGGATCCTGGTCTACAAAGTTCTAGAAAGGATCAGGAACCAACTGCCATATTACAGAGTGCCGAACAAGATCCCTAGCGAGTTTATGGGAAGGAGCCTTGGGAAACATTGTGCTTACCATAATGAGGAAGGGCACTTGACTCAAGGATGTAGGGCTTTAAAGACACACTTTGAGGATCTGATCAGGCAGGGTCACCTGAGAGACTTAGTAGATGAGGCCAGGACAAGGGAAGAGTAAGCAAGGCTACCCCAAGCACCAGCAGCACCACTTACACCACCGCTACCGCTGCAAATAGATGGACCTTGACTGATCAATGTGATTCACTCGAAGGTCAATGAGAATGATGCATATGGGGAGACTCAGAGAGTGAAGCACTTGCAGCATGTGTATTAGGTCTAGCAAAAGAAGCCTAAGACAAATAAGTACCAGGGACCAATGGTTTCTTTTACTGAGGTAGACTTGGATATGGTGCAAATCCACACAATGATGCCCTGGTGATAACATTGAAGATTAGAGAGTGCCAGGTGAGACGTATACTGGTTGATCAAGGCAGTTCTTGTAACATCATGTATGTTAGATGTTGCAGAGAGCTTGGCATTCACCTAGATGATCTGGAACAATCCAACAGCCCGATGGTTGGATTCAATGGAACGCTGACGTGGTCTCTAAGAGCCATGAATTTGGAGGTGCAGGCAGGCACCAAGAAGATAAGCATAGATTTTACAGTAATTGACACCCCTTCCCCTTACAATGTTATCTTGGGTAGACCGTGGTTGCATGCAATGAGGGTTGTTCCTTCAATATTGCACCAACTATTGGAATTCCAAATCAAACATGGGATTGAGGAGGTCAGAAGGGATCAGGTGCAGATAAAAAATTGCTCTATGGAAGCAATGAAGTCCACCTGCAACGTGTGAGAAGCAGAGACAGTAGAAATTGACGACAAGGACATGGAGGTCCTATATGATGTCGGCAAATAACCAACCGACAAGAGTGAGGAAGCTTTGAAGAAGATTCTAGTCCAAAAAGATGATGGAGAGCACTTCTTTCTTCTCGGCTTACGCTTAGCCGAGGAAGAGGAAATGAAGTTAGAGGCTTTCTTGCGAGCAAACATAAAAGAGTTTGCCTAGACGCATTATGAGATGCTTGACATTGACTCTGAGGGCACCTGTCATAGGCCCAATGTAGACAGATCGACTAAACCTGTAATCCAGCGGGCAAGGAGGCCGACATTGATACATGTAGAGGCAGTTGAGGAGGAAGTGGACAAGCTGTTGGAAACCCAGGCCATTCGGGATGTGAACTACTCTACCTGGCTATCCAATATAGTGGTAGTGAAAAAGAAGAACGGCAAGTGGAGGGTTTGCGTGGACTTCACCAACCTGAATAAGGCTTGTCCCAAGGATAGCTTCCCTCTGCCTAAGATCGATCAGCTGGTGGATGCCACATCTGGGCATGGAAGGATGAGCTTCCTGAATGCCTACAAGAGATACCACCAAATAACGATGTATCCCCCTGACGAAGAGAAGACGACATTCATCACTTCAAAAGGGCTGTACTGTTACCAGGTAATGCCTTTTGGGGTTAAAGATTGCAGAGGCAACCTACCAGAGGTTAGTGACCAAGATGTTCAGGCATCTGATTAAGAGAATAATAGAAGTCTACATCGATGACATGGTCATGAAGACCAAGGAACTAGGAAATCATCTGGCAGACTTACAGAAGGTTTTTGATATCCAAAAAACATATCAACTTTGACTCAATGCTCCAAATGTGCATTTGGAGTTGGATCCAGTAAGTTTCTGGGATACCTAGTCACTAGGAGGGGCATTGAAGAAGGCCCAGACCAAATCAAAGCCATCTTTGACTTGAAAAGTCCAACATCAGCCAAACAAGTCCATATTCTGACAAGCAAGGCAGCAGCCTTGAATAGATTTATCAGCTAAAGTTTTGATAAATACAAGCCATTTTTTCAATTGTTAAAGAAGGCCACAGATTTTTTGCTGACAGAAGAGTGCGAAGTTGCCTTAGCCGACTTGAAAAAATACCTGACAACAGCTCCAGTTCTGTCAAATCCAATACTTGGAGAAGAATTATTCCTATACTTGGCAGTTTCAGACCACGCAGTAAGTGCAGTGGTAATTCGAGAAGAGGAAGGAGAGCAAAAGGTAGTATACTATGTGAGTAAAACCCTAGCAAGTACAGAAACCAGTTACTTGCCCCTGGAAAAATTGATACTAGCCTTGGTGATGGCTTCCAAAAAGTTGAATCACTACTTCCAAACCCACAAGATTGTGGTGCTGACTGAGCATCCCCTGAAGTCCCTATTGCAGCATGGAGATCTGACCTAGAATGGCAATTAAGGGCCAAGTGCTGGCTGACTTTCTAGACGAGTTCACTCTTGGCGCAATCCCAAGGCAGACTGTAGTGAGCCGCTACTTAAGATGTCCAGGGGAGCAGGAAGAGACCCAACTGGGCCAAAGGACCCCATTCCAAAAAAATAGAAGAAGGTAGAGAAACTAAAACCCTGCAACATCTACATCGGCGACTCCTTCTGCCTGTTTGTTAATGGAAGTTCAAACCGTCAAAGAGCAGAGGCAGGAGTGGTGTTGGTATCACTAAATGAGCGAATGATTGAGTAATCTATTCGTTTGGGGTTCAGGCCTCAAACAACGAAGTAGAGTATAAGGCACTGATTAAAGGGCTGAAACTAGGAATAGCCATGGAAGCCGATGAGGTAGTAATCTTCTATGACCCTAACTTATTGTGAACCAAGCAATAGGTGAGTATGCAGCTCGAGATGAAAGAATGATAGCCTATGTCAAGAAGGTTGTCAAGCTGCTAACACTGTTTTAAAATTGCCGGCTATAGCAGGTTAACTGAGATGACAATGGTCACGCTGACACCTTGGCTAACCTGGCCAGCGCTATGAAATTAGGTGATGCTAGGAAAATAATGGTTAATTATTTGTCAGGCCTAAGTATAGAGCCTCTGATAACGAAATACGAAGCAATGTGTGTGGAAATGGGTCCTAGCTGGATAGAAGCCACAATTGTGTTCCTCAAAGAGGGCAGACTATTAGACGACCGTAAAGAGGCACACAAAACCAAGTTAAAGTCAGCCAGGTTCTGCCTATCAGCAGAAGGCCATCTATACAGAAGATCCTTCGCTGGACCTCTACTCCGGTGTGTGCACCCCTCTCAGGTAGAGGACTTTTTATATGAGATCCATGAAAGAGTTTATGAAAGTCATGTAGGGGGTAGGTCACTGACCCACAGAGCCATATTCCAGGGATACTAGTGGCCATACATGTAGAAGGATGCCAAAGCCTACGTGAAAAAATGTGAGATGTGTCAAAGGTTCGCACCTTTGATACATCAGCCAGCAGTAGATCTGAACCCAATGTCCAGTCGTTGGCTATTTACCCAGTGAGGCATAGACCTAGTAGGACAACTGCCCCAGGCAACTGGATAGAGAAAGTTCTTGTTAGTAGCCACAGACTACTTTACAAAGTGGGTAGAGGTTGAGCCCCTTGCAAAGATTCGAGATATTGATGTGAAGAACTTCATCTGAAAGAACATCATCACCAGATTAAGAATTCCAAGGGCCATAGTAGCAAATAATAGTACCCAATTTGACAGTAAGCTAATCAAGAGCTTCTGTGCAAAGTACAAGATTAAGAACTATTACTCTACTCCTAGTTTCCCTTAGAGTAATGGTCAGGCAGAAGCATCCAACAAGACTATCTTGGATGGGATCAAGAAGAGGCTGGAAGCAGCCAAGAGAAAGTGGATGAAGGAATTACCCAATGTGCTATGAGCAAATCGGACTATGTCGAGAAGATCAACTGGGAAGTTTTTTTTTTGCCATGGCACATGGCACTGAAGCTGTCATCCCACTGGAGGTCGGCATCCCCGGAATCAAAACCCAGGGAGTAGAGAATGGGACCAACGAGGCTTTCTTGGCCTGAGATTTGGATCTTTTGGAAGAAAGAAGAGAAAGAGAAGCAATTCGGCTGAGGGCATATCAGCAACAGCTTGCTAGGGCTTACAACAAGAAAGTCAACCTAAGGGAGTTCAAAGTTGGGGACCTCATCCTAAGGAAAGTTGTCAGTAATAAGAATGATCCAAGGGAGGGCAAGCTTGGCCCAAACTGGGAAGAACCATATCGTATCATCTCGATTGTCGACAATAGAGCATATCGGCTAAAAGACAGTGATGGCAAGGAATTGTCAAGACCTTGGAACACTTGCAATTTGAAGTTTTTCTACCATTACTTTTTTGTTTTTTGAGATTTATGTAATGATTTTATTAGATGAAGTCTTAATAAAATGCTAGCTTGATTATGTTTTTATTATTGTTGAAAAACTCGTGCGATAGGACTGAAAGTCTTATGACGATGTTCCCATGATGAACATGACGAATAACTTAGACTTATCACATGGTAGAGTTGAATTATACTTACTATATGATAGAGTTGAACTAAGTTGGCGATGTTTCCGAATGAAACATAATGAATAATTCAGACTTATCACATGGTAGAGTTGAATTATACTTACCATATGATAGAGTTGAACTAAGTTGGCGATGTTTTCCAAATGAAACATAACGAATAACTTAGACTTATCACATGGTAGAGTTGAATTATACTTACCATATGATAGAGTTGAATTAAGTTGACGATGTTTTTCGAATGAAACATAACGAATAACTTAGACTTATCACATGGTAGAGTTAAATTATACTTACCATATGATAGAGTTGAACTAAGTTAGTGATGTTTCCGAATGAAACATTACGAATAACTTAGACATATCATATGGTAGAGTTGAATTATACTTACCATATGATAGAGTTGAACTAAGTTGGCGATATTTTCGAATGCAACATGACGAATAACTTAGACCTGCCATGACGACACAGTTGAACTAAGTTTAATCTAGTCAGATTAACAAAGATACCGAGGTAAAAAACCTCAACTAAGATTTTTTTGAATCAGACTTCGGCAAAAATTGGAAATACATGCTTAACGTGAACGTAAGACGTACTTAGGTTCACATTACGGGGCATGAAGTGAGAATGAGCATAACACTTGTGAAATTTTCACTAATTTCAAGTTGAAGTTATAAATAACACTGGTGAAATTTTTTTAAATTTCACCTAAGATCGTTGATAAGAAAAACTACCTAAGATAAGTTAATCCGAGATGGAAGTACTGTTTTATACTCGAAGTGTAATTAACCGAGATACCCCACCAAGGTGCTAGACTTGGAAGTGTGAAGTCTTGTTAGAAGACAGCAAGTATAAGTAAAGAGAGAACACTTGTAAAAATGTTTGAATAAAATATTTTGAGTTTTGTTTGGCCGAGATCACAATAAAAGGTGAACTTGTGACAACCCTCACCTCTGCTTAGTGTTAAACTGTGATTGAGCATGATAAGTAATTGATTAGAATGAAATCCTAATCTGTTTGCATGAGTGTGTTGCTTTAATTGCATTTCTATCTGTTTGTCATTAAATGATCTGTTCATGTTTTAATTTCGAATTGCGAATTAAAGGCCTTATCAGTGACCGAATCGGAAATTGATTAGTGTTATAGGCTAATTAGAATTTATATGATTTTATGGTAGGTTTAATTAAAATTTGATTTGGAATGATTAATTAGATTAAATGATGCTAAATTACATTAGTTTGAATTTATTACATGTTTGCCATTAATGGGCCACTCTAGAGGCATTGGTTGGGGTGTAATTCATATCATTTTTGATGCATCATCTTCATCCATTTGGAGACCAAAACCGAGAGACAGAGGGAGAGTAGGAGAAAATTGATTCAACAAGAAATTTGGCTTGGAAAATTAGAGGGATTGAAGAAGATTGCAAAATTGAGCCAACATACTTAGAATTCAAGACCTAAGGTAGGAAATTCACCCTTTTCATTGTGAATTTAAGTTGTTTCTTGCATGGTTCATGGTAAATTGGTGATTGAGGGTCAAGTTATAGCCTAGAGAGTTGAATTGAGTAGCAATGTGTGCATGCATGTCCATATCATTGAGTTTTGAGATCATTTACATGAGAATTTCCACATGCATGTTCATATTTTGGTTGTAGTCCATGAATTCACCATAGTTTTGAGTTCAATCTTGTATTTGATCATGTTTTGGAGCATTGGAATTCATGAGAACTCATGCATGTTATGTTCTTGCATTGTTCTTCAAGTTTTTTTGAAATTGGTGTCCAATTGGCTTACCTTTGGGCTTGATTTTACAAAATGATCTTCAAAACATGTTGTAGTATGAGTTTTCAAGTGTTTTCTAGAAAATTGGCCCAAGAGGTTGAGTTTTTATAAGTTTAATTCTTGGTTTGAGCTTTGGGAGCAAATTTGAAAATTCTAGATTTTGGCTTCCACGCTCGAGCGAAGGATTCCACGCTCGAGCGACCATCTTTCTGTTCAGAGCCCCGCTCGAGCGACGGAATGCTAGCTCGAGCGTAGATTGCAAGCTCTCAGGTTTTTGTGCACGCAGCCGCACGCTCGAGCGACGAGACCTACGCTCGAGCGAAGAGCTGTGTCTCACGCTCAAGCGAGCATCGAGTGAGCATCGAGCGAGCATCGAGCGAAGAATTTCAACAACCAATACTTTTTGCATTTTTACAGACCGCTCGAGCGGGGGAGTCCACGCTCGAGCGACCCCTCTGTTTTGGTAAGCTCGCTCGAGCGTAGAGAGCTACGCTCAAGCGAGACCCATGTTTCAGCAAAAATTTAAAAAGTGTTTTAAGGTACATTTTTGCATCCTCATTCCGTCCTAGACATTCCTAGACCAAGTTTAAGGCATCTTAATGAGGATAATGTTATAGAACCACACCGAGTCAAGTTAAGGGGCTAAGTTATTAATCCCAAGTGTGTAACTTAGTGTGTGTGTTCGTTCTGCAACTGTGTAGGGTTGGCACCCGAGGACGCTGACTAGCCTGTCTGTAGTCCAGTACTCTATGAGTAACAATGTTGTAAAGATACGTTCAATTACAATTATTTCTGAACGATTGATTGCACTGTTTTCTGAAATAACACTGTTTACTGAATGAATGTTTGTCCTATTTGTAAACTATACTCGTGGCATCCATAGCAACTTACTGTTACTACTACTGCTACTGTTACAGAGATCTCTGTCAGTTCCAATGTTTGGAACTACTACTACTGTTTACTATCATGATGGCCATCAACTGACTATTCGGTCTATTAAGACCTACTGTACTGTTTTGTTATTGGACGTACCACGTATGACTATTATGATTTCTAAATGACTGATATGGCATGAAATATGAGCCACTGACTGAATAACTGATTTACTGATGCAAATGACTATTTTAATTAATGAAAGGACATTCATTCTTAACCTTTTTACGCATATGTTATTCACTGGGCTTTAGCTCACTGTTTATATTTATATGTAGGTGTCCAGGCACCGGACCGGAGCTAGATGCAGTGAGTTAAGCTCTCATTTTGTAGAGCCAACCATTGTGCCTCACTTCGAGGTTCCAAGTTCGTTCAAGTTAAGGCTGTTTTAGGATGTCTCAGTTTCACCCTGTTGTCTCTGTTTTGTAATAAATGTTTTAGACTTGACTGTACAGTTATGGTGAAAGGATTGGGTCCCTAATCTGGATGTTTGTGTATATGACGTATGTATACATGTTTTTGGTTATAAATGTGGCTTGTTCATATAAGTCTTTTTGCATTTAGATTTTCACAGCTCATTGGACATCTTTTTATTACTGTTTGGCTTCCGCCAGCCCCTTACTCTGTATTACTGTCATTACTGTTAAGCAAGCCTTTGGTAATCACGAATTACTGGCCGGTTGCGATGCTAAACCCATAGGAGCGGGTTCGGGTCGTGACAGAACTCCAAGGTAAATTGGTCCGAGGTGACCAACTAAAGGTGCACCCGAAATGAAGTGGATCCGAGGTGCTACATGTCAGATGTATTCTAACCCAAAGTGATTACATAATTAAGGTGTACTTGGAAGAATTGCAATAAAAATTCTAAGTATGGAAACATGCACAACATAAGAGCGAAGAAATAAACATACACAAAGGAAGCATTCAACACTTACACAAAAAGAAGATTTGCATTCAAAAAGACAACTTGTTCAGATACAAAAAAAGGGACATCGGCCAAACAAGAGCAAACATCGTTCACAAGCAAAAAGATTACAAGTACTGAAAAGAGAAAAGTTCAAACAAAAGAAAAAAAAAACCTAAGTACATGAGTCTCTAATATTTTCCTCAGACTGCCCTGCCTCAGCAATTGACGTTGTTTTAGCCTCGGCAGTCAGCTGGGCAGATTTTTCAGCTTGAATCTCGACATCAATTTCAAGTAAAGTCTAGTCAAGATTCTTCTCGATGGAAGCGATCTCGGTTTCAGAAATGGCTTGCATAGTAGATGTATCTTTGGGGACCTCGTCTTCATCATCTTGAGTCAAGTTTAGGACTTGATCATTCAGAGTGGAGGACTTGGGCCCAACGACGACCTCGGACTCACCATTTTCCTCAACCTCGACATCTTCTTCTTCGCCATCTTCCTCGGACCCGGTTGGAGAGGGAGGGAATGAAACCTCCAGTTGACTAATGTCCCAAAGTGGATAGTCAACGGGAACTGACAATGTTTTTAGAGAAGCCACTGTAGCGACCCTAATTTTCTCAAGTCATTATTTTATTATTATTATGGTTATTGTTATTTTATTTTTGGCTTTATTAATTGGGTGGTTACATGAAATTTAAGGTGATATTTAATGAATTGAATGTTGTAATTATTAATTGGGTGGTTACATGAAATTTAAGGTGATATTTAATGAATTGAATGTTGTAATTATTAATTGGGTGGTTGCATGAGATTTAATGGGATATTTAATGAATTTAATGTTGTAATTAATAAATTTAATGTACATATATTTAATCTTATATATATAGTAACATAGAAGTATTCAACTAGGTTGAAGAGATCAAAAGAAAAGAGAAGAAAGAAAACAAAAACGAGAGAGAGAGAGAGAGAGAGAGAGAGAGAGAGAGAGAGAGAAATCAAAGAAGACAAAGAGAGGGACGGTGGCAAGGAAGAAAGATGATAGGGAAGAAAAGGAAAGGTTAGGGTTTTGTTTTGGTGGCTCTATTAGTTTTCCAAATATTCTTTGATCTTCTATAAAATATTGTGAGTACAAAACCCACTTCTCTTGATTTATGTGTAATTCGTTGTTTTTACTTATTTATTTTTATTTATTTGAAGTTAGTTTGATTTTGTATTTATATAAAGATGATAGATTGATTTTAATTATTTTGATTAGTTGTGTTTGTAAGGTTTAGGGTTTTTAGATAATTGATTGATTTTAATGATTTTGTGTAGTTGTGTATGTAAGATTTAGGGTTGTTAGTTGATTGATTGATTTTAATTATTTTGATTAGTTATGTATGCCATGTTTAAGGTTTTCATATGGATTTATTTTATGGTTGTAATCACACTCATTGTTATATGAAATTAAAATTAATTAGGAACCCATAGATAAATTCCTTATACTCCACCATGACTCCATGGATTGTTGTTTTATTTGAGTGATGGTGAGAAAGAGTGTATAGAAAAGTGAGGATTATGAGAGTTGTTTAATGCCTTATGCCCGGCATTGTTATATTTGTCTCATGATGTTGATGAGATGTTATTTATATTGTTGCTCGTTCTCATGAGTAGACGAGTGCTTTGATTTACGTGCGTACGTATATGCTAACCATCCGGGGAGTGTGAGTCAAACTCGGGACGATATCCCCGTGCAAGTTTGGCTTCGGAGCGGTGTTAGGTATACGGGAGGCACATGGGATATATGTGTAGGCCAGAAGGGGAGAGCCGAAGTGGTGGAGTTAAGGTACAAAGAATTTAATTACAAGGTTATTGGAATAGTGTAAATTGTGTTGTTTTGTATATCCGGAAAAATAGTAAACGACCTCAGTAAATTATGAAATTGGAGCAGAGGCATGTATACGTGATTCTAGACAACTTTTGTGTTTTAAGTTGTTATTAAAAAGATCGATTAGAACTTATAATCGGATGATCTTGATTATTGTAGGTTTGATTTAATTTTGTACAACTTTTGTTCTTTGAGTTTTGGTCAATTCGAACAATTTAAGCATGAAATGGTGCATTTTTAGACTTCTTTAGCAGATTGCTTATGGTTAAATTATACTAACTTTATTTTGCAGGATGGTAGGTCTTACTAACTTTTTATGTAGGGCTGATCCACCATATTTTTAATTCTATTTTGTTTATTTATAATCAATTTATATTTAGTTGTGTACGGGCAAGAAACTAAATGCCACCGTATCTCGGGAAACTACCCATTCGTCTCATTGCGGTTGGAACTACTTGTCTTGTCCCGTAACAAGAATTAAATGTATTTTTGTTTGTGACTGGTGGACACGTGGGTGTCAATTCTTGTACTCATACCAGTATACCTGTATACTGACCCGTTTTGTCTCTTGGCAACTCGGGTGCGTTCTGTTTGAGCGTAGCCGAGCTTCCTTTGCAGGATTAGTAGAGGCTACGGTGGTGACGTGGAATTACTTTAGTTGTTGGAATTGTCATTTGGATTTCTTTTGTTTTCTTGAGCTTAGGGTTGATATTAGTTTATGTATTTATAATTTTGTTTTAATGACTTTGGTATTGGAATAATTTGGCATGGTTTGTAACCGTATTTTATTTAAGTTGTTTGGACTATTTATTGTTACCTTGATGTTGAGGTATTGGTTAGTTATGAATTTATGGTGGATGGTTTGGTTTGCGTTTAGTTTTTTTGTTTCACCCCTAGGATTTGGATGATGGAATATTGATTAGGGTTAGTCCTAATATAATATTTAATTGTCCGAATTTTGAGGCGTAACAGCCACCCAGTCCAAGTAATAGCCTCTGTTACAGGCTTGATTGACTTGAGCCTTGTATTGATCACGAACATCGACTTGGCCCTCAGCGTAAGCCTTTTCATCAGTAGCCTTGATTTCGGCTTCCTTCACCTCCAACGCCTCGACTAGTTTAGTCTCGACCTCGGTAACCTTTTCTTAAGCCTCGGCGTACTTCACCTCGGCTGCCTTAGCTCGCTCGTCGGCCTCTTTCGCCGCAGCCTCAACTTTGTATTGCTCGGCCATGGCAGCCTTGGCCTTGTCTAGCAAACCCCAGTTGCTGGTCTCGACATGGTTTAGTGAGGAAAGGAGTTTGGCAGCTTCTTGGGTTTTCTTTACCAACTTTTTCCTCACCATCTCGGTCTTGACCGCATACGAACATGCATGCTGGATGGCCTACAACAGAAAGAACAAATTAGTAAAAATTTGGCTAAGTATTTGAAAGCTTAAAAAGATGTAATAGAAAACTTACCAAGACAGAGTGTTGTATCTTAATGCTGAAGTTCTCGTGCTCATAAAGATAGGCCATATGATTCATGTCTACAGGAAGGAGCATGGCTATTGACAGAGCGACGCTGTACGTTCTTAATTGCACTATCGCCGACTGTCAGAGACCGGTCTCCAACCAAGACCTCGAGCACCCAGGTCTGATCGCAGGGGAAACTATTATTACCCTCTAGGCGATCGGACCTCAGTTTCTTTGGAGGTGGGGCATTAGATGTTACGGCCTCAGCTAGCCTCTTCTCGGCAGCAGAAGCGGTCTTCTCGATCTCGACTAGTTTCGAGATCAGCACGGTGTCCTCAAAATCAACTTGGGTGGCAGAAGCTTTTGCCTTTGCCCTCTTTACTCTTTTCTGCTTTGGCTTGGTTTGGGATAGAGAAGAGAAGGATTGAACAGTCACCACCCTTGGAATGTTGGCAAGGAGGTCTTCAACGACTACTGGTTTGTGACCCATCTCGTCGGCTGTTGTAACAACAGTAACCTTGGTGCCAAAATGAATTGCTGGAAGGGCAATAGGCGGGTTTGAGGGGTCGGTCACCGAGAACTCGAGACCTCGGTGTCTTCTATTTCGAGTTTTACCAGTAGGAGCGTTTGGTGGAGCTTGGCATCAGTGCTGGCGTTAGGCTGGAGGGATCAATTGGAGGGCCAAAGGTGGATGGCTAGTCTATTGGATCTGATGTGGAGGCTTGGTTTGGTCGTGGTGGTGAATCAACCGGTGGAGTGGAGGCAGAAGGAGGCATTACGCTTCTCTTGGGGACGTCGGGCAGAGGGCTCCGGTACGTCGGTATCTAGTTCAGAAGGATTAAAGCCTTGCGAACTTCAATTGTTAAGCCGAGAAGGTGAACCAAGTCCTTGCTCGGCACGTATGTGCGTCGAAAGTTCTTTTCTGGCTGAGGAAGGGCTAGAAAGACAAAAGAGAGAATATTAGAATAGATAAATAGAGAGGTTATTAGATAAGACAGTAAAAAAAAGGACTTCGGGGGGAAGGAACTAAGTCCTTACCCTTGTCATCCTTAAAAACTTCACAGCACAGTGCGAAAAGATGGAGCTTATCGTCTGGCACGAACTCCCAATTTCCCTAGACAATCAGGTAGTCATCCGCACAACCTTATTGGAATCCGGAATGTCGGCTATTAGCTTGTACTATGTGGATCTCGGCTTGAGGTAGTATGTGTAGCCAGTGTTGGTCTTACGGCTACACATAGTATAGCAGTACTGGATATCGAATAGGGTTATTCTGGCATTCTGCCTACGTGCCAACTCAACAATGCCATTGATAATCCTAAAGGAGTTAACGGCCAGCTACATGGGATTGAGTTTATAGTAGTGGAGGACTTCCCTGAAAAGAATGTCGAGGGGAAATCTGACTCTGTCCTCAATGATGGAGACTACGAGAAAAGGCATGTAGTCCTTCCTGGGCATGTAGTCCTTCCCAGGCATGATAGAGTTATACTCTCCAGCCAACCGAAGTTAAATGTCAACTGGAATGGAAAACTCTTGCCTAAAGTAATCTAGTTTGGAAGGGGTGTCTACTCTCCGCCTAAACATACCCATTATCTCGGCTAAAGTGGATTTGGTAGCAGATTTTTGGTAACAGGCTTAGTAAAGGTTCAAAGAGCTCGGCTAAACAACTCAAGAAGGGTTTCTGGTGGCCTAGATGGGGTTCTTGTTTCAGTTTTCCTAAAAAACAGGATTCTAGAGCAAATCCCAAGCCTAGGGCTACAGAAACAAGAATTGAAGGCAACAATCTGGAAAATGCACCAAGAAAACATAAAGAAGTGTAATTTAGAACCACAAAAAAGAAATGGGGAACAAGAAACTAGATTTTCATGCACAGAACAGCCAGATTCATGAACATTGAGTGGAAGTGTGCAAATGTGCAGTAACAATACTATTAAACACTCCAGAAATACAGTGACGAACTTCGAAGAACAAGACATATTCAAGAACAGAAAATGACTCGTACTGTTTAGAACATGAAAAATCGCAAAAAAAAACAAAGTATAACTACGAATACAGATGCAAATTCCACAACAATAGAGACAAAGTGGGACATGTGGCAAAATTCAAAAGGAAGATATATTGAAGAACATAGCCATAAATTAAAAAGAAGAAACTAAGGACTTACCGAGTGAAGCCGACAAAAAGGATGCCGGAATGAGGCTTGCCGAAGACAGACGACGTGAGTAATCAAAACCAAATGACAAAAAGCTAGCCAGAGGAAATGATTGAAGCAATTACAGAGAGCTCAAAAAAATAGCGATGATGGATTGAAAAGCTTTAGAGAGAGAAAATTTGAGCAAAGAGAAAATGAAAGAATGAAAAGTAAAGAGACAAAGCGAGAAGGGAAATAGTTTTGTCAAAAATGTGAAAAGGTGGCAAAATATAATGAAGGCCTTAGACGACATACTTGTCAAGCGACGTGAGCAGAAGTGACGTGACCTGATAGCACGTGTCAGGTACGAACTAGTGAATAAGAGACACATGGAGGAAACAATTGAAATGACTGTGCGTGACAGCTCATGCACAGTTAGAATTCATGAAATTCTTGAATTAACATGGCCATAACCTCGGCCACAGGAGCGATCTCGGCCAAGATGCTTAAAGAACATGATTCTTGGTTCTTGATCCTAGATAAAACAGCCAGCTGATTCCTGGTCATTTGAAACCGACGAGTTATGATCTTGGTCGAAGAGAAGAGTGAATTTAGCTGACATGCTATATTGAGAAACGATATAGGATCCATCACCTCAGGTGGCCAAGGTAATAGAACCTAAGAGGCAATTGTGGGGAAGTATTTTGTGAATGACAACATGTGGCTAAGGTGACGCCGAAGTGTCAGTCGAGGTGTCAGGTGGCCTGGTCATGCTGATGAGATGATCTCGGCTAGGCCGAAGTTATCTGCGGAGATACCAGAATTCAAGATAAGCAGATAAGGGACAAAAGTCCTAGAATAGGAGAGGATCTCAATCTAGATAAAGATAAGGCTCAAGAAGAGTTTTATCTCTATCTAGATGAGGGTGCAAGATGAGCATTGAGCTTGAGTCCATTAAAGTGAGGTTTCTAACGGGATCAGGTCACTACTGGTTATAAAAGTAAGGCACCCTTGTGGATTTGAGATAAGTTCTTTCTTGTGAGTTTAAACACAATTTGTTATCTTTGAGAGATATTGATTACTGACTTGATCGTCGGAGTGTCCCCGGGTGGACGAACCACTGCCAGATTCTCATCTTCTTGTGCAGTTTGTTGGACTTAATCTATTTTGCTAGTACTCTCCAGTTAAGTTCTCCTTTTTAATTGTGTGATCGAAAATCAACACCTACAGTTTACATCAAAGAATCAAACGCACATATCAAAGGATCATTCACATAATGACAATATCACACTGATTTTGATGTAGATATTGACCATAAGACTTTTAAAAAGCTTTGATTAACTAAATTTTTGTATTGTCCATGTCACATTCAATACATTAAAAAACTTGATTATGGAAAAATAAAAACATTAGAAAAAAGTGTATGGGCTTTTAATTCAAAGATGTTGCAATGGCTATGTTTGGAAAGTAAATTTGAACTAAAATAGTTATATATGACAAAATTAGTTATTTTAGTCAAATATAATAAAATGTTATATTTAATCCATAATCATTTTATTTTTTCTTTTACAAAAATTAAAAAAATTAAAAAATTTATCCCAAACGAGACTTTTTAATCCTAAATTAAAATAGCAAAAAAAAACTAAAAATTGAAAAGTTAATCCACATCCCCAAACGAAGCCTATATATGCATGCCTCATCACCTTTGACCTTTCTATCCTTTGATTTGAGCCAACAGATTAACATGTACACTCAACGTTGATGTTTAACTTGTTTACATCCCTCGTAGCCTAGCTGGCCACAAGTTGGTTTTTGGGTATTCATGGATAAGATAAGAAGTTTAAATTCGAAGGGTCCAAATTAAGTGCCATAACTTGATTGAAAAACCATCCAACTATATTAGTTTATAAGATTAATACCTATTTTGGGAAGTATATTAAAAGTTGATTTTTTTGACTTTTTTAAAATATATATATAAAAGTAAAGAGATGATATGACTCAAAAAATTTAAAAAGTTGGTTTTTAATCTTATTCCTAAAATAGCCCAACTATCTTCTTTTTTCTAACGAACTCAACAAATTGAAAAGGTAATAATTATTAAATAGATCCTTTTTTTTTATGAAATATATGAAGTGTCTGACAAAATGAATGGTTCGAATCATTAAAAAAAGAACTCGTAGTGGACTCCATAAATCCAAATAAAAGGAATCCACCTCCCAAATGATGGAACACATTTTATTTTATTTTATTTTTTTGAGTCATCCTAATGTTACTCTAATTTTTAGCTAATGAATACATGGATACATGTATGTATGTATCAAATTAAATATGACATTAGAAGAATCGAACCCGCATCTCAAGTTGGAGAAAAGTCTAATTTTGGCAGCAACTCTTTTAGATTTTGGCCTCTTTTTGTATATATTATTTATAAAAAATTTAAAAAAAAGTCAAATTAATTTAATAATTATAATATATGAATTCATCAATTTTGTTTAAATATATATATTGTTTTGAAAATAGCCATTAATTTTTATGAAAAATTTGATAAAAAGTGATTACAAATTATTAGATCGCCTATAAATAATTTACACAAATATATAAAAAAAAATAATTTAAATTATGAAAATAATACTCATGAAAGAACCCACGAATTCAACTACACATATTGGGTTTTTCTGTAATTACAGACAAATTGGAGACAAACTACATCCTCAAAAGTATGATCTGAGTTTTCAATCAGCAAACATATCCAAATCCAACTAAGAAATTGAATCGTCAACCATGTAACATCATGTACACATTCAATACAATATGATACATATTTAATGCTTACATTAATATGTAGTGGTTGACTTAAGCTTTTAGATTTTTCACCCTTATCTTGTTATACATCTCTAGACGAGACCAAGAAGATTGCAGAGAATCAATATAATATTTTGACGGAAAATGAGAAAGAAAATTATACAAATGAGAAAGAGAAAATGATAGGTCACATTTGAAACGGCACCACTTTGCATGGTGACACCAATTTATTACTTCAGTAACTCGTTTTGTTCATGCATATCATGATAGCACCATTTAAACATACTACCTTTGCTGAAAAAAATGAGTCATTTACTCCCTCAATTTCAAAGTGAGAGCCTTAAAAAGTAAACTAATTGTTAAGAGTTTGTAGAGTAATAGTTATATTTATTATTTTCTGTTTATAATTACAAAAATTTTGAAAATTATAATAAAAACTCATTTAGTATCTATTTTTGTTTTCAAAAGCTTATAAATTGCTTACAAAATTTATTAGATTTTTGTAACCATAAAATAGCTGATTTCACTTGTTTAATATTAAAATTGTCCATTATTCCTTCATCGTTATCCCACTATCTCTGGCCACCACTTACGTCTCATCACCATCACCATCACCAGTCATCCCTATCTTCAGCCAGTGTTGCTATTGATGCCTATCAACCACCCTCTTACGCCACTACTCCCCATTGGCAAGAACCACTTTTAGCACCACCTTTAACCACAACCAACCATCCGGCAATTGGCAACAATCCCTAATTAGGTCAAATTTGGCATCTACTAAATAATACAAAAAGTCAAAAAGTCACTATCCTATTTAAGTCAGATCATCTTATTTAAATCACATCATCTCTCTAACACATCACATCAAACCCCACCCAAACCCAACCCATATAAGCCAATAAGTCAAAAAGTGCACTTTTTTAGAACATCCCAAACCAACCCTTAGGCTTGGTTTGGCTTGAACTAAATAAGTCAAAAAGTCACTATCTTATTTAAGTCACATCATCCTATTTAAATCACATCACCTCTCTAACACATCACATCAAACCCAACCCAAACCCAACCCAAACCCACCAATAAGTCAAAAAGTACACTTTTTTAGAACACCCCAAACCAACCCTTAGTATCACCTTTGCCTGGCCGACAGACATCCAACCATTATCTGCTACCATCAACAACCACCTATGACCACTAGCCCCACTAATCATCTTTTTTATTTATTTCAAACAACAATGCTATAGACCTCTAAAAGTAGAGCTCTAAAAGAGCTCTAATGAGTTGGCATGTCCAAAAAAAAAAAAAATTTCAAGCTAAAACATCACATCAGGCTGGACCCCACACACTTCCATGTCATTAGTGCATGGTTTAGAGCTCTTATTTTAGAGCTCTCAAGCATTTTTGTATTTCAAAATATGAGCAATGATTCATACCCCCTTAAAAGTCTCACCCCCACTACCCCCACACACACGTGGGGGTTGGGGATTGGGAGATCAGAAAAAAAAAGAAAAAAAAAGTTAGCCAATCAAATACAAAGGGGGTGAAGGGGGTGACCCCCAAAGGGGGTCTCAACCTTTATTGTCAAAATATATATACACCAAAATTTTTTTTTATCAAAAATAAAAATAAACATGTTTAATATTTTTTTATAAACTTAAAATAATAACTATCAATATTACCAAATTGCACCTAAATATTCCATTTCTTACTCTCTGTTGAAGTTTTGGCTTGATAATTACATGATATTAACTAATATGAAATCAAAAACACACCCGTGTCCAAAAAAAAAAAAAAAAAATTAAAAGAAAATTTAAACATTATAATCTGTTAAAGTTGTTCACAAGTCAAATAATTCTTAAAAATTATAATTTCAAAACACATTTTTTACAAACTTCTATATATTTTAATAATTTTTTTAAATATTCAAACACATACAACACAATACGTAGGTCTTGAGACACGTATAAAGTTTTAAAAAGTCTCAATGTCTACGGGTCTTACAGGTTTTCGCCAAAATTCAGGCCAGGCTGGATCACGAGCCAAAAAAATAAGCCCAGGCCCAAGCCCAGGGGTATTTGGGCCGATTGGTTGGGCCTCGGGTTGGCCCAATGGGCTTGAGTCTGGCCTTAGGCTTGGGCAGGCCTGACCATTTTTTTTTTTTTTTTTAAATTTTTTCTATTAAAAAATACACTGGGCCTCGGGCAGGCTAGGCTTCAGGCCAGGCCCTAAGTGGATCTTAAACGGGCCACAGGCTGGGCCAGGCTTCAAAACGAATAGCTCAGGCCCTAGCCCAAAGGCTCGGGCCTGGGCCCAAGCAGGCTTAAACGGGCCGGGCCCATTGCAAGCCGCCTACGGGCCGCGAGTCATTTTTACACTCCTATCAATGTCCAACTCTCTTGTGTGAATGTAACAACATACAACTTGTCTTTCAAGTATGCACGTGCGAGTTAGAAAGTGGTACGTGGGTCCTACACCTAATCAAGAAGAAGTTATTGGTTGGTTCATGACCAGTGCCACGTGGCGCTGTACATATATTGTGATTGCTGGAGGGGTAGAGCTTAGGATTTTGTATTAGGTGATTAGGAAACACTAAGGAATATAGGGATTTGTAATTAGTCTAGAGTATAGTCACATGGTACCCTAAAGGACTAACGAATAATTTTTATTTTTTTTAAGTCAAGGCCCGATTGGTAACAAGTGGAGACATTTGAGAAAAATTATTTGGTGCTCTTGGGACATCGCGTGGCGGTATTCTTTATCAATCACAATGCATTATGTCCTTCTTGTTTTCCATTCACTCAACACAAAATCGTAAATCTAACATCTTTGACCAATCATAACACTATTGAGGCACCACTTGACGGTGCCCTAGGACTAACTAATAGCTTCTCGCCACTTTGCCTAGTGGGCCTGTCGACATGGTGCTCTACATGCATTGTGATTGGTGGAGGGAGTAGGACTTACGATTTTGTATTAGGTGATAGGGAAACATGAAGGCACATGAGGATTTTTGATTGATTTGGAATATAGTCACGTGGTATCTCAGGACTAACCAATAATTTTTTTGTAATCAAGGCTCAATTGCCATTCGAGAAAAATTATTTAGTACTGTTAGGACGTCACATGTCACTACTCCTTATCAATCACAGTACAAAATCGTAAACACATCTTTTTTACCAATTATAACATGATTGGGAAACAATCAGTGTGTTTAGTTTTAATTTTTTGAATTCAGTTTTTTAAAAATTGAATTTTTTATCTTTCGTGTTTTTTATTTTTAGTGAATATTTTTTAAATTTTAAATAATTTTTTTACTTTTTTAGATGCACCTTACTTAGATGTATCTAAATAGTAAAATATTTTTAAAAATTAATAAATATACGAAAATATACTGAATTTTTGTATTGTTTGGTATTTGGGATATTTTTAAAGAATTTTTTTTACAAATATTATACTTTTTGAGTTTATTTATGTTAAGTACGTGTAAAAATTAAAACAAATTACTTAAAATATTAAAACAAATTCATTAAAAATATTAAAATATAAAAAATTAAAAATAAAACTTTTTCAAAATTAAAACCAAACAAGCTGGTTGTATCTCGTCACTCGCCCGGTGGGCCTGTCCAACTTGCTTGACTTTTAATAGTGAGTCCGTCAAGCCCGCCATGATTGAAAGACAATTCAGTACTTGCAGTTTTCATATTTGTACAACTTTGTTATCTACTTCTTCTTCTTCTACTGTGTAAGGCAGTTGTGCCTTGCTACTCTGGTTGTTGTTTGTCAACTTTCTTATGAATCAAAAATAAAAAATAAAAAATAAAAAATGATTGGTAGGATTAGAATGATAGCGACGTTAGACCCGTAAAAGAATATTTGATTGAGAAAATTTATGAGGGGATTATTAATTCAGTTGGATTGATAATTCTTCTGTATAATTGGATTAACAAAGTTAGAGAAGATACGGGATTAAAAAAATAGTGAGGGGGAATTAAGTACTATTTTATTATTTATTATTTTTATTTTTATTTATCCAAATGCAACGTGTTATTTGTATTAAAAAAAATTATATTTGTTTTAGAATTTTTTTAATATAGAATTTTTTTAAATTTTATATAAAAATAATTTAATAATCCATCACTAATCACTACTCTTACTATCATCAAAATAAATACATTTTTACTTAATCCCCTCACTAACAATATCCACATTAACATCTATTCACTAGCCATTCCCTCACTAACAATCCTATTTTTTTTTTTGATCGGCAAATGTTAGTTGTTAGTTGTTAGATTAGCACCTATGGGAGCAAAGCTCCCCACCCTTGGCAAAGCACATAAGTGCTTGCACTCCCTTAATTCAACCCCCCTAAGGGGAATTGAACCCATGACCTCCTTAGGACTAAGCCCTAAGGAAGGCATGGTGGCCAACTAGGCTAAGCCTAGTTGGTTCACTAACAATCCTATTTAACTTAATCTATCAAACAAATGTGACCTAAAGTCTTTAAAAAGTTAAAAACAAAATTATTATAACAAATTGGACAATTCTTAACGTTGTGTTTGGTTAAAAGATTTAAAAAATAATTTGTAAAAAAAAATAAAGAAAAATAAAAAGTGTGTGAAATTAAGTAAAATATAAATATATTTTCTTCAAATTTTACTCTTTTTTCTCTTTTTCTTTTCAAATTCTTTCTCAAATCCCGAAACTAGACACAATTCATTTGGATTAACTTTTTTGATTTTTTTATTTTTATAAAATAAAAAATAAAATAATTATGATTTAGGTGTGACATTTTACTTTATTGACTTCTTAATTTATTTTGTTTTCTAGTGACTAATATAGTCCCAATCTTTTTAGTCAAACGAAGCCTAATGAGTATTTTGAGAAGATGGTTAAAAGTTGACTTTTTGAATTTTTTTAACTTTTTTAAATAAAAAAAAACGTGTAAAAAATATGAGAACTGATGTGATTCAAAATAGGTTAAAAGCTAAAAAGTGACTTTTAACCCATTTTCCAAAAGAGACAAGTGTGTAAGTATATATATTATATGTACTTGTATACATTCTCACAAATATATATAAATTATCTCACAAAATCGTATAAGTTTTCACAAAGACTTCATTTGGGAATTGATTAGTTTTTGACTTTTTTTAGTCGAAGATTAAAAAATCTCGTTTAGATTGAATTTTTCTGAATTTTTGACTTTTATAAGAAAAAAAAATTATAATTTCAATATAATATTTTATTTTATTAATTTTTTAAATTATTTTATTTTTTATAATTGTTTTAGCCTATTAGCTGGGACACTACCAACAAAATTCTAATAAGGGAGTATTTGTAAAAAATTTTAAATCACAGGAAGCAATTTGTATTTTAAGCAAACTTTAAGGAGTATATTTGTAATTTACCCAAAAAATTATTATAACAAATTGGACGATTCTTAATGTCGTGTTTGATTAAGAGATTTAAAAAATAATTTTTTAAAAAAATATATAAAATTAAGTAAAATATAGATATATTTTATTTATATTTTACCTTTTTTTTTTCTTTTTCCTTTCGAAATTCCTTCTCAAATTCTCAAACCAAACACAGTTTGTTTGGATTGACATTTTTTTATTTTTTTAAATTTTTGTGAGACAAAAAGTAAAATAATTATGGTTTAAATGTAATATTTTATCTTATTAACTTTTTAATTTGTTTTATCTTTTAGTAGCTGATATAGTCCCAACCTCTTTAGTCAAACGAAGCCTAAACGTGTAAGTACATATCATATATACTTGTATAAATTCTCACAAATAATTAAATTGTCTCACAAAATCGTACGAAGCCTAAACATGTAAGTACATATCATATGTACTTGTATAAATTCTCACAAATAATTAAATTGTCTCGCAAAATCGTATAAGTTTTCATAAAGACTTTGTTTGGGGAGTGGGTTAGTTTTTGGCTTTTTCGATTTTTTAGCTTGGGATTAAAAAGTCTCGTTTGAGTTAGATTTTTTTAGATTTTTAATTTTTGTGAGAGAAAAAATAAAATAATTATGGTTTAGATATCACATTTTATCTTATTGATTTTTTAGACTATTTGTCTTTTTATAGCTATTTTAGCCTGATAACCTCATGCCAAACGAGGGCAAACATATGTAAATTAATTTATAAAAATTTGAGAAATCAGAACTGACACAATTTTGTGAAGTAACTTGTATATTTGTGAGAACTTCGTATGCACCTTACACACCCAAACACTTTCTTAAAAAATTAATTATTTTTTAAAATTTTTTAAATATCTTTTCATGAAAAATTTTTTTTAAAAAAATAATAACTAGGTTATTTTCTTTTAAAAAATCAACTGATGCATTTGGTTTTAATTTTAAGTGATAATTTATTTTGACTTTTTAAATTTACTTGTCCCAAAATAATAAGATTTCTTAAATTATAATTTTTAATTTTTTAAGCTTTTTTAGATAAGGGATGATATTTAACCCCACCTAATTACTTTGGCCAACCCATTTCTTTAAACCCCCACTGAGCAAAATGAAATCCTAATATTTTTTTTCTTTAAACCCTCACCTTAATACCCAACTATGCCCCTAATCCCAAAACCTAACCCAAACCCTAACCCCTTCCACTTCTCTCTCTAATTTGGATTCTATCTTTGTTTTCTTTGTTTTCTTGCATACAAATTAAGCATGGGTGAGAAACAAAGCAAAAGAAAAGACCCATCGACAATGGCTACCATTAAAACCTCTATCATAGACAATGGCAAGTGATTTCTTGCATTCTTTATCCGTCTTCTCTCTTTTCTTCTTCATCTTCTTTTGAAAACCTTGTTTTCATCTCTCTCTCGCTCTCCCTCATTCTCTCTATCAATGGATAGGGATGTCACGATGGTGGAGTAGATTCGACAACACAATGCTAAACAAATCCTAAATGTTCAACAACACAGTGTTGAACGAATCTTGAATGTTTGGAAAGACAGTGTTGAACAAATCTTTTTAGTTCGATAACACAGAGTTGAATGAGTTGATCTCTCTTCTCTGATTTAGATCTACAATAGGGGATGGGGGTACTTGTCAATGGAGGTGATGGCTGATTGTGATGGAGCGAGTGGTGGTTGTGATGGTGAGGAGTGGTCAAAGATGGTAGAGGCTGCAGTGATGAGGGGTGGTTAGAGATGGTGGTATTGCCAGATGTAATTAGGGTTAGGTTAGAGTTTGGAAAATTAGGTTTAGAAGATTAGGAATGAGGGTAAAAGTGAAATTTTTAATTGGGACAAAATTAAAATTAAAAAAGAAATGAATGAGGTGGGGGTTCTAAGAAGAAAGGTAAGGGTTAATAACAATGCTCTTTTTAGATTCCTAAAATATGTACGACTATTAAACGCCTATCTTTTATGTTATAAATTATAATTATAATTTTTAAGGATATTATGGATACTAGTATATCACTCATGCTATATACGAAATTAAATTTAAAAAAATTATTTAAAAGAAAATGTTAACATTGCATAATTAAAGTAATAAAAATAAGAATTTATTATATTTGTTTGGAATTCACTGAATACATAAAACAAAGTATAACTAAAATCTAAATTATTGTGGGTCTTCCATCAGAATTCCTACATTGTCAATATGATAGTTAGTATTATAATTGATAAACAATACAACTACTATATATTTATAAAATGTTAATGTTGGCTATATATTCGTGGCAAAATAAGGGTATTATGGGAAGATGATTCACGTCTTCAATCCTGATCGTACACGTGGCGATGACAATTGGTTCTCACGTGATCCGAGTAGCACCAGATCAGTAAAGAGACGAAAGATGACGTGGCCTCAACGGTTACTCATATTCAAATTCAAATATAAGAGGGAAGCTTAACTGCAAGTGATGGCGCAGTGGAATTACTTCTAAGGCAGCATGATCAGCGATCATGGAGGAGCAGTTCGACGGTTTGAAGTGCAGTTCGAAGGTCATCCTTGGCGAGTATAAATAGCAAGGAAGCCCCCAGAAAAAGCCCCCAGACTCAGATCATACAAACCAGTCATTTATTTTATATTTTCTTTCCCAGTTTTTTACATTTCCTGTACTTTAAATACCTGCACTTTAAATACTTGTTCTTTAAATACCCGCACTGCACTTCGATTCATAGGAGTAGTTTCAAGTAGATTCAAGTAGACTGTTGCTGTAAACCTCTTCGAGGCTGAGTTTGGACTATTGTAAGTGTTCATTTTTAATGAAATACTTCGATTGTTCTTCATATTAATTGTTCTTTTTCTTAATTTCTCCTAAGTCAAGCCACCAGTAAAAGTCCTCTTCATTGAGGCTGAAAGAACTAAAACACAATCGTCTGATAAATTGGTTGGCAATTATAATTTCTGTAAGGACTGATTGATCCTTGCTGGCACGCTCACATTTACAAAAATACCCTTCGAAAAGCCAAAAAGCCAACATATATTTTTGGCACGCCCAGTGGGACCTAATTTAAAATGGCTAGAAGAAGACGACAAGGAGAAAATGAACGTCTGGAAGAAGGCGTAGAAGGAGAGGTAGAAATACCTAATCCAGAGGATAATGTGGTAACACATCCTGTGGAAACTCCCATGTTATCGGAACCTATGGTCGAACAGACCAGTACTTCTGGACAAGAACCATATGTTCATAATATTGGACGAAACCAAGGAATTGGAACATCCACCGTTCCATCTACTCAGCCAACAAATCCATGGGATGGCTTAGTAGATGCTATGGGACAACAATTAATGAACACAATGGAAAGGTGGGCAACATCCTTTTTGGATCGAATGAATAACCACCAACCAACAAATACAAGACACACAGAGGAAATTTTAAATGTCCCTCAGCAAAGATTGGCTAGAGAAAAACAGCCTATGCAAATTAATGGACAATCTAATGGTCAGACTAGTACTCAGAACTATGAAAGACCATCGCCTCAGTCTTGGTATGAACCCATTTCAAGGCCTGTAGTAGGCCAAAATGCCTCAGTACCCAACAATGAAGCCACACACGTTGGTGGATCTGGGCAAGTACAAGAAATTGGCATGAGAATGGTTACAAATCCCATGTTCGAAGCCATACCTGGCACTAGGGGATATAATAATTCTTTGTTCGAATTTATACCCGGGGGGTTGGAGGGTTTTCCTGTAAATGGAAGGGACACAACACCTGTTCCAGCACCTTTCGTAGGACCCTTCGCAGGACAAGCTCAAAGGGGTTACCCATACCCCCAACAGCAACCTGCACCACAGGGGCAACCAGTCCCAAATGTACCACCTTACGGACCAAGAGGGCCACAAGCGCAAGTTTGTCCACCAAACCTTGTGTTTGTTCCTCCAGTACTGGTTCAGCAGGCACAGAATATGGTCCCTAGGGATCAAATTGTTGATATTGTTAGGGAGATGTGTGGACCGATGGCTCGGGGGGTCCAGACTCCTGTATATAGAAAACCATACCCAGAATGGGTAGATAGGGTACATGAATACCCAAGGGGATTCAGAATACCAGATTTTACCCTATTCTATGGAACTGGAAATCAATCAATAGTAGAGCACATTGCCAGATTCGCTGCTCAATGTGGTGAATTCACTAATCACGATTACATGAAACTGAGATTATTTCCAAATTCTCTAACTGGAGGAGCCTTTGTATGGTATATCAACCTTACACCTGGCTCCATTCAAAATTGGCAACAAATGGAAGAGGCATTTCATGCCCAATTCTTCCAATCGGAGCCAGAGGTGTCCATGGCAGACTTGGCAAGATTGAGTCAAAGGCCTGAAGAAAAGGCTACTCAGTTTATTGCCAGATTTAAAAGGGCTAGAAATAAATGTAGGGTCATCCTTCCAGAGCCAGAATTTGTAAGATTGGCTCAAAACGGTTTAGAGTTCAGGCTTCGAAAGAAATTTGACTCAACTGAATTCAGGGATTTGGTCGAATTAACCTATAAGGTGTCTCGATATAAAGCATTACTAGAGGAGGAACAAGATCGAATGCTTCGTATAAGACGTATTATAGAGATCCCAATTATGAGATTGATGCAGCAGAGATTGTGGGCAAAGAGCCTGTAATCTGTGAAGCATTAATTCATAAGGATACAACCATCGACCAGCAGTTTAAAAAGAAAGACTTTCACAGAAAGTACTCTTTCGATTTAACAAAAACAGATGACATTTTTGATCATTTGCTTGCAGCCAATTTCCTTAAGTTACCAAAAGGAGTAAAACTGCCATCTCCAGATGAACTTAAAGGAAAGGTATACTGTAAATGGCATAATTCTTGGTCTCACTCAACTAAAAACTGTATTGTTTTTCGAGACAGGATCCAAGAGCAAATTCGAAAAGGAAGTTTGAAGTTCCCAGCCAAAACAGAAAAGGCCATGGGAATTGACAGTAACCCATTTCCAGAAGTTGGAGAAAGCGCGGCTAATGTGGTTGTACCAAACTTTCAGAATCTATCTCTGCAGGAATTGGAAGAGGTCAATGTGCAAATGCATATTGCCAACCAGGCAATTGCCCAGAAGGAGACTGGAAACCCACCAACTATTGGGCAAGGTTTCTCACATCAGAGGGAACACTCTGATGAAGAAGCACTGGACGATGATTCCCTCGAAGCAGCTGTAGTACAGAGGATGTGTCCCAGATGCAGACTGAGTTACAAATGGTTAAAGGGGCTTCCAATTGATGGGAAGCAATACTATAGGGATGTTCAGAGACGTCCTAAATCAACCAATGCTCACAACAAAAGGCCGTATCCGGCTGGTGACAAGCAACGCCCATTAGTGGTTGAACCTGTAGTGGACAGAATGCATGCTAAAGGCAAGAGGCCCGTGTATGAGTCTAGGCCACCTAACTACTACAGAGTAGAGAGCAGCCATTCTGAAAGAAGATTGGAGAGGGGTTCAGGATATGGGAGTAAAGCCAGAGATTGGCCCTTTAGACCAACCCTGCGAAGGACAGAAAGTGGCTCCTTTCATCAAAGGACTGAATCAGGCTCGAAACATGAAGTCAGAGCCAAGCATTTACCTTCACAGCCAGTTTCGAAGGTGGCTTCGAAGGTAGAAGGAAACAGTTCGACATCTGGATCAGTAAGCTCGTGGGTACCAGGGGTCCCAGATTGGTTTATAATGCAGAACAAACCTAAGGAGGCACCTACTCAAAGGGATGTTGGAAACCAAGGCAGGATGGTCAAGCCTCCTTTGGTGGCCCCAAACAATTGGGTATTACTTAAACATCCAAAGACAAAGGAACCAGATATGGTCCCAGTCATTTCCAGATCGCAAAGAAGGAAAATTCAACGCAGGTATACCTAGTACCAGCAAGATCTGAAAGAAAGTGGAGAGAGTTCTTCACAGGTCAAGACAGAAGGAAAGAAAACTTCGAAATCAGACCATACTCCAAAACCAACCCTACAAAGCAAAGTGGTTTGTAGCAGAGAACAGTTGGCCCAAGTTCATTCTGAACTAAAGGCCAGAGAGAAGTCTAGTTTGGCAGGGTTGGAGAAGGCTCTGATGGAAAGTGATAGCGAAGCGAGAGACGAGATTGACATGAGCCAAAAGAAGGAAATGGCAGAAGAAGAAATGTTCGAAGCCTTCATGGCTGAACACACATTTCTGACTGAAGAACCAGTTGAGAAGGATCCTTCGAAGGGATCAGTTATCAATGAAGTACCAAAGTGCAGCATGGAGGATGTTGCTGAAGACACTGAGCAAGGTAGCCAAGAGGGGAATAAGGTATAGCCAGCCATCCAGTTTGGCTCATTTCCCCCTGTATCAATCAATATGGTACACATACTACCTCATGAATTCCAGGCTGAAAATGAGGGTCAGGGTGACCAAGACATGGATCCAATCCCTGTCTCTAGCGAAGAGTCACAAGTGAGTATGATACAGGATGCTCCTGAAATGGCTACTCCAATGGAAACTGAGTATGAAAGCGAGGAAGAGGTGAGCATCAACCTCGCATATCCTTTTGAATATCCCTCGAATTCCATGACCCAACATGTCAAGCCTTTGTACATCAAGGCTTTCTTTGATGGGATACAGCTGAACCGAGTCCTGGTAGACAATGGGGCAGCAGTGAACTTATTACCGAAATCTTCTTTGAAGAAACTAGGGAAAAGGAATCCCAGGTTGATCCCAACCAGCACAACCATTGCTGGCTTTGCTGGAGATAAACAGATGGCTCAAGGGATTCTGCCTATTAATTTGAGTGTGGGAACCAGGGATTGTATGACAGCATTCTTCGTCATCGACAGCAATGCCAAGTATAATGCCTTACTTGGGAGAGATTGGATCCACACCAACAAATGTGTGCCTTCCTCTTTGCATCAGAAAATCATGATGGCCTTGGGCAATGGAGAGACAGAGGAGATCGATGCAGATCCTCAACCCTTCATAGCCTGTGCAGACTTTGCAGAGGCCAAGTTGTATATTGAAGGAGTAACACCGCCCAGTATACTGAGGAAAGCTGATGGTTCAGCCGAAGTAACGGCTGATGAGGAAGTGACACACCTGAAGCACTTGGTTCAAGAGAGTGCTGATGAAGAGATTGTCGTTAAAGATGACAATGATGCCTGGTTGTAGGCAAAGAGATGAAGAACAAGAAGCCAAGTCTTTGGCTCTGGTTAAATTCTCACCATTAGACGTAGAAGCAATAGTCCAGAAAGTACAGGAGCAAGAAAGAGAAGCCATGATGATTGGCTGTAAACAGGAGCAGCAACAGGTCAGAATTTTGACCCTTGGGAAATACTGCGCATTGGACATTGAGACAAAGGTCCAGGAGATACAGGAGGAGGATGCCTTATGGACAGATTTTGTCTATGAGGAAGAAGGTATGGATGTTGAACCAGAGAACTTGGGAGCGGAGCAAAGCAAGAAGGATGCTTCGAAGGTAGAAGGAATCAAAGAGGAAGCTTCAATAAGTTCTCAGACACAAGACCCCTTAGAAGAAGTGAATTTAGGGGAAGGTTCTATACAACAGCCAACCTATATAAGTGCTTGTTTGAACGTTTTGGACAGAGACCAGTTGTTGGTTGTTCTAAAGAAATACAAAGATTGCTTTGCATGGTCTTATAATGAACTACCAGGATTGGATAGGTCATTAGTGGAACATAGGCTCCCTATGAAGCCTAATTTCAAGCCATACAAGCAGAAACCGAGAAGGATGAGTCCAGAAGTAATTCAGAAGGTCAAAGAGGAGATTCTTAGACTACTCAAGGCAGGCTTTATTAGGACAGCCAGGTATGTTGAATGGCTATCTAATATTGTGCCTGTAGTTAAGAAGAATGGTAAAATGAGGGTATGCATCGATTTCAGAAACTTAAATCTAGCAACTCCCAAAGATGAGTACCCTATGCCTATAGTGGACCTACTGGTAGACAGTTCAGCAGGACACCAAGTTTTGTCAATGATGGATGGGCATTCTGGTTATAACCAAATCTGCATTGCAGAGGAGGATATCCACAAGACAGCATTCAGATGTCCTGGAAATATTGGCACCTTCGAATGGATTAAAATGCCATTTGGCCTGAAGAATGCTGGGGCTACATATCAGAGGGCTATGAACACTATCTTTCATGATCTCATTGGAGGGTATCTAGAGTGTTATATTGATGACATTGTAGTGAAATCCCAGTCCATGAAGGAACATCTGTTTCAGTTAGAAGCAGCTTTTGAAAGAATGAGAAAGTTCAAGCTAAAACTCAATCCTCTCAAATGTGCTTTTGGTGTATCATCTAGAAACTTCTTGGGTTATGTAGTGCACAAGAAAGGAATACAGATTGATCAGAACAAAGCCAAAGCCATCATCGAAGCTAGGCCTCCATCAAGTAAGAAAGAATTACAAAGGTTCCTTGGGCAGGTTAACTTTCTTAGAAGGTTTATTTCTAACACTGCAGGGAAAACTAAAGCATTTTCTTCCTTGTTAAGGCTGAAGGATGAAGAGGAATTTGTCGGGACAGCAGAGCATCAAACTGCTTTCGAAGGTATCAAAGCCTACTTGGCCAACCCTCCAGTGCTGATGCCACCAAAGGGGAACAAGCCCTTGAAGTTGTACATAGCTGCAGCAGAAGATTCATTGGGAGCTTTCTTGACCCAGGACAATGAAGAAGGCAAGGAACAAGCTGTTTATTACCTTAGTAGTTTTTAAATTCTTGTGAATGTAAATACTCAGCTGTTGAAAAGCTGTGCCTTGCTTTGTATTTTGCTGCAATGAAATTAAGATATTATCTTTTACCTACAACTGTCTTGGTAATTGCAACCACAGATTTGGTTAAGTACATGTTATCTAGACCTATGTTGAGGGGAAGAATTGGCAAGTGGATACTAGCCTTATCAGAATTTCATTTAGAATATGTCCCTCAAAGGGCAGTAAAAGGGCAAGTCTTAGCCAATTTTCTGGCAGACCATCCATCTCAAACAGAGAGCCAAGAAGTGATGGAACTTGGCATGGCCAGTGTTGAGCCATGGCAGATGTGGTTCGATGGATCGAAAGCCAATGGCTTAATTGGAATTGGTATTGTGATCAAATCTCCACAAGGAGTAGAGACCACGCATGGTTTCAGAGTAGATGAAGCTACTTGTTCCAATAACCAGGCTGAGTACGAAGCCTTAATAGTGGGGCTAGAGATCCTTATTGGATTGCAAGTACATGCAGTCGACATATTTGGGGACTCTCAATTGGTGGTTAACCAAGTGAAAGGGATTTTCAAGTGTCAAAGCATAAGTATTTTGCCGTATTATGTTGTTGCATTACATCTGCTTTCTCAGTTTCAAGTAGCAAATGTAACCCATGTTCCAAGATTCTTGAACAATAGAGCTAATGATGTGGCTCAGAAAGCTTCGAACTTCAAGAGAAGGGAAAATACCCAAAGGGACATAAGCCAAACAACATATCAAAGATTAATACAACCTTTGAATAAAAGGAATGTAGTCTTGGAAGTCAATCATAATGACTTACAAGAACAGGATTGGAGGCATCCGATAATGCAGTACTTGGTTGGTCCATCTTCGAAGGCCAGCAGAAAAGTTAAATTGCAGTCTATGCAATACATAATGTATGGTAATGCTCTCTACAAGAGGGGAGGAGATGGCTTATTGCTAGAATGTTTAGGCCCAAAAGAAGCATTAACAGCCATGGCTGAGGTTCATGAAGGCATCTGTGGTGCTCATCAACCTGGCGTAAAGATGAGATGGTTGCTTCGAAGGCATTCCTACTATTGGCCAACTATCCTTAAAGACTGCATAGAATATGCAAAGGGTTGCCAGGCATGCCAAAAGCATGGCACAATAAGGCATGTGCCCATAACTGACCTACATGCAGTAGTGAAGTCTTGGCCATTCAGAGGATGGGCTATGGATATGATGGGAAAAATACATCCACCTTCTTCGAAACATCATTGTTTCATTCTAGTGGCTACTGATTACTTCACTAAGTGGGTCGAAGCTAAGCCATACAAGGCTGTAGACCAAACAGAGGTTATTGGGTTCATTAAAGATCTGATCCATAGATTTGGCATTCCACAAACCATAACAGTTGATAATGGGACTGTGTTCGATGGGAAAATGGTGAAGTCTTTTGTGGCAGAGTTTGGAATTAGCCTTGTTAATTCTACACCCTATTATGCACAAGCCAATGGTCAGGCTGAATCATCCAATAAGTCTTTGAAAAAAGGAATACAAACGGTTGTGGAGGATAATCCTAGGGATTGGCATAACCTTTTGTTGGATGTTTTGTGGGCTTACAGAACTTCCCCAAGATCAAGCACAGGAGTCACTCCTTATGCCTTGGTATATGGGCATGATGCAGTTTTGCCTGTGGAAATCAATGTTAAATCTTTGAGGGTAAGATGCCAAGATCAGTTAGATCCTGAGCAATACCATCAAAGCATGTGCTTGGAATTAGAAGGCATAGATGAAGCCAGAATTTTGGCATTAAATAGCATTCTTTTCCAAAAGAAGAAAGCAGCTAAGAATTATAATTAAAAGGTCAAACACATTGGCTTTGATGAAGGTGATTTGGTATGGAAAACAATACTCCCAATAGGGATTAAAAGCCATAAGTTTGGCAAATGGTCACCTAACTGGGAAGGACCTTATCAAATTCATAGAGTTCTGCCTTTTGGAGCATATCATTTAAGAAATTTGAATGGTTATGTACATCCCAAAAAGATTAATGGCAGATATTTAAAACCTTATTTTCCAACCATTTGGGAAACACAAGGAATAACATAAGCATCAAATACGAAAACATAAGACTACTCAAATGATAGGCAAAATTTGTTCTTTTATAAAGAATTAAATACATTGCGCCACAGATTGGCCCAGAAATCATTACAATGTCTTAATTGTTTTTGTACAGTGGACTTCCTATTGCTAAGTGCTGGAAACAGTTGAATAGCTGCAGCCATGTCTTCTTTTCGGTCAGCCAGTTCTTGGTTGGTGATTTGCAATTTGGTATCAGTTCGAACCAAGGCCTGGTTTATTGTAGTTAGCTCCTCCTCAAGTCGAGTTTTCTTCTCCAGCAGCTGAACTCGAAACTGGGAGACAGAAGAGTGTTGTTCCTTGAGATCTGCTACTTTGGTATGCACTTGAGAGACAAAACCCTGATCCCTAGCTAGTTTCTCATTCGCAGCTTTAGCGGCATGACAAATGCTGATATAGAAATCAATAGTAGCTGCAGCCTGGGATAGATGACTTGAGACATTCATGCCGGACTGCTCATCAATGTTGCAGCACTGAAGAAACCCATTTCTGATGATAGGCCTTTGTAGAGCCTCAAAGGGAATCCTTGAAAAGGAAGTTAGCAGTTCCAAACATGTGTCTAGCTCTATTAAAGGTGCAGGAGGCTTGCTGCTGGGAGAAGAAGGACTCTCGAAGATTTCCAGCAAGGAATCAGCCAAGACTAATGGCTTAGCCTCAGCAGTGAAGGTTGGAGAGGAAGAGGGTATGTCGAAGAGACTAGCCAGTCTTCCTTCGAAGATGTCTACCTCATCCCTGGACATGGGAGGCATAGAGAGTGTTGTGGTGGAAGACACAGAGGGCTGCATGGCGATAGGAGAAATGGATGGAGCCTCTTTGGTAGCCTCTATGGTCTTAGCCACCAGCGAATCAAGTGAAGAGGGGCTGGAAGTAGGAAAAGGTGATGAACCATGAATTGGGGAACTACCAGCACCCTCTGTAAGGGAATCAACTGCCACTAGAGATAGAGTAGCAGTTGGAATTTCTGTGAAGGAAGGAGGAAGAGCAATGCTCGAAGAAGATTTAGACTGAGGTAGATCAAAAGACAAGAAAGGAAGATATGGCTCTAAGCCAAGGAAAAGAGAAGCAGGGATGCTTGGATTCAAAGAAGGTATATCAAATGTTGGCTTAGAGAGTGGGAGCATGATTTGGATAGTTTTCACACGCTGCACCTGGTCAACTTCAACTGAAATCGAGGGAGGCCTCGTTGGAAAAATGAATGCAGTAGGTGTTGCTGCAAGAAGAAGAAATATAAAGCAATGTCAAAATCCAGTATCAAAAGTTGACAAAGGAAAAACAGCGGAAGTGTGAAAGAAATTACTTGTTCCAGAGGTATTAACACTGAGGGGAGAGCTGCGAAGGGAGTAATGTTCGGCAGTTTGTTGCCTTCTTGCAGTTTCTCTTTGAAGTGCATCAGCAGCAGCAGCTTCATCTCTCAAAAGTTGTTGCTACCGTCTTTTCTCAGCCCTCTCGAAGACAACTATTGCCTTGGAATGTTCCTGCTCCACTGCCTTGGCAGCTGCTTCATGAATGGAGTCTTTAACCAAGGTAGCAGTTGAAGCGGTCACTTTCCTCCTCTTTCTTATTGCTTGGGCAATTGTCTCGGAATCAGAATCCTCATCAAAATCAGAAGGAGAGACATCAAAGTCAGAAAGAGAGACAGTAATTTTTCTTCTCTTTTTTCTTTGAATTGGCTTTGTCTGCTCCTCAATTGTCCTCTCAACCCCTTCAGCTTGAGGTTCAGATTCCCCAAAAATAAGCTCCTCTTCTGATTCCTTAGCAGCCGTCTCCTCTTGGACCAAATCAGTTACTCTTTTCCTCCTCATCAAGGGTGGTTCGTGTTCTTGGTCTTCTTCCTTTTCTTCTTCTTCTTGTGCTTCAGTTGTTTTCTTTTCAGGTTCAAGCAGTTTCCTCTTCTTTTGCTGCTGACCACCTTCATAGAAGAAGAATTAAAGATAAGACAACCAGTGTTGTATAGAAGACCAAAGAAAAAGAAAGACAAAGGTATATACCTCGGGTGATTCTAGTAGGAATTGAAGCAGCAGAAGTGGATTGAGTTGTAGCAGGAACTGCAACTGAAACAGTGGAAGAAATGGCAATCTCAACTCCCTTGGGCTTAGGCACATCCAGCATCTTTAGTGAGTTCTGAAGTGAGATGGCCAGATAGACTTCCATGTTGCTCACCCACCAATCTTGGTATCTCTTCAATACAGTACCTTGAGGAGAGAAAGGGATGAACTCAAAACTAGCCAAGTCATCCATAAACTTGAAGGTTGCCTCTTCCAGCCTTGACTTCCGAACCTTCAAATCCCTCTTGGTGAGGCTCAGATTAGTGTTGCTACAGAGCGGGATTGGAACTCCTTGTGTGAGGCCAAATTGTCTAGCAAATTGGGCAGGACAATAATGCTCAGCTATGCATTTATAAGCTCTGGGATTGGTGGTCCCAATGAATAGTTCTCTGGGAAGCAGGAAAGAAGCCCATATCTCCTTGTGAGCAGGCGAGATACAGAGCTTGTCACTTAGGAAATTATTCAACCAAGTCGGGCCAATACTGGTTTCGAAGGGACGGAAATAATGAAGAGGAGGGGCGGCTGGTAGCTGATGAAAGAAAGAGAAATAAAAGGCAAAGGTAGAGGGATAAAGTGAGGCATTGGCTAATCTTATGCCATGAGTAAAAGAATGTAACCCAGCAAATTTGAGGCATTTGGATTGCAAATCGGTAAAGTAAGCGAAAAGCCAAAGCTGAAGGATCCAGAATGGCCCCCCTTGGTTAGCATCTAAGGGTTTTTCACAAAAGAGAGAACAAACTCTATATACATGGCCTAAGATATACGGAGCCAAGGCTACCCGTTTTTGCAAGACAAAGGCTTTGGCGAGAGGGGCAAATTCCGGCATGATTCTTTGAGAAGAGGTGCAGAAGAGAAATTTGCACAACCAATATAACAAAAAGGAGAAGAATTCCCTATCAGTTACCAAACCCTCTTTTTTATTCTCAGCTTTGACAAAATCGCTATAAGATGAGTTAAGAGAGGGGAGGGCGAAAGGGACTGTTAAATCAGGAAAATCTGGTGTAATAGGAGCGCCAATGGGGGATACTCCTAGAAGATGGCAAATGTCAAGGACAGTGGGAGCCATCATCCCACACTTAAACTGAAAGAAATTGAAAATGGGATTCCAAAAACATAAAGCAGCAGGAACTAGAAAAGGGTCTTCTGAGATAGTTACCCTAGATAGTCGAAGAGCATCGAGAAGACAGAGCTCTTGAAGGTCCAGTGTCCTAGCAGGGACAACTCGGTCGTACCATTCTTGCCACTCTGGTCTCATCGTGGGCCAACATCGGTGAGGGCGATTGATTCTCCAGCCCTTCCAGTCAAGACTACCTTCGTAGAGAAGACGTTGATCCTCCAGACGAGGATACAGGGCAGGAAGTTCAGTAAGGACCTCCTTGAATATGGGCCCAAGCACGTACTCTTGCTGCACATGGTAACGAGGGACAAAGATACGCCCATCGATAGCGCTTTTTTCCCCGGCCTTGTACTTCTCACATTCAGCATCAATAAGCCTTTTCAAGGCCACAGATGAGCTCACTCGCTCTATGGATGGGATTCTTGATGAGGAAGAGGCCATTGATAGTATGCTTTTTCGGAAAGTACAGAAGGGAGTAGAGAAAAGTGGGAGACAGATGAGGGTTTGTATGCGTAAGTGAGCAGAAGGGTTTCAAAAGCCTTTGTGTCCGGAAATACATCTCGTAAGTCGTTAAGTACTAAAAACGTACGAATACGAGGAGTTCCTTCCAATATTGATAATTTCTGGAGGGAAGAGCACATTCCGGACGCTGATGCCAGCTTCGAAGCAAGATATTTGGCTTCGAAGCCAAATTTTGGCGCTAAAATTCAAACAACGGCTTCGAAGTACGGAAGCCAGCTTCGAAGCATACTACATGCTCAAATGTACTGGACTGCTCGAATATTGGTCTACTTCAAAGGGTTTTAGGGCCTGTTTATCAAAGTAATGACCTTCGAAGCAAATCCTCGGATCCTTTTAGGGATGAGGAGCACTGTTCGATGCATTGAAACCAATCGTTAGTTTTATTATGTATAAAAAAAAGGAATTGCCTTTTGAACCAAAACAATGTGGATTACTCTTCGAAGCAAAATAGTCAATTTGAAATTGATTGGTTATATTAACCATGACCATGTATTGGTTATAGTTAGTTTTGAGGGGTAATGTTGTTGAAGTTCAGAACATTGATTTTAAGTAATAACAGCCAGAATTGTCAACTATACCCCATAAATTGACATGTTGGTTCTTTTAGCGTTTTATTAGACAATTGAGTCCAGATTCGAAGGATGAGATTTCGAAGCTATGAGTTGGCTTTTAAAGACAAAAAGGAACAAAATCAGATAATGTCAGATATAAAAGGACTTTGTTTGTATTAAAGCCAAAACAATTACATCAAGTGACCCTATCTAGGTACGAATTCGAGCTCATAAAAATAAGGAATAGAATAAATAACAAGGTCATGGAATTTCATCCAACAATGATCAATGAATTTTTGTTCTTTCCTTATTATTTCTTCTATCTCCTCCAATGTTGGCTGCATAAGCTGGTGTGCTCTCACTTCATAATAGAGCTCCTCAGCCTTTATTTCGAAAGCTTCCTCCCTCAATGTTTGTTTCAACTCATCTATAACCAAATCATCCCAATACGCAGACTCTTTATTTCTGAAGTCATCGAACTCTTCGATGAAGTTCTCTGCTTCGTATTGGGCATGAATTCGTAGGGATGAAAGTTCATCCAAAGATTGCGTAGTAACTAGGGAATTTCGATGCCAGTAGAAGAGCACTGGAAGTTGGTCCAGGAACAGGTGAAGTTCTGCTTGGGCAATGGGGTTAAGGATATGGCCCCTGGTCAGAATATCACAAGCCCATTGAAAGTTTTTGAGAGGGGTGTCATCCTCAAGAACATTGAAAGGCAAGTGAGAGAAAGCCGCTAGCAGAAGTTGAGCTTGTTTCCGCTCAGCTGGAGAAGGGGATAATGGAGGTTTGTAAGGTGAAAAGACTGTGTCCATTAGAAGGGCAAGCCTTAGTTTCTCTATCCAGGAAAGAGTGGGGGAGAAGAAGGAGTAGATGCTTCAAATTCAGAAGATGGAGAAGATGAAGAAGAAGGTGTGGATGCCTCTATTGTAAGAGATGGCATGGGAGCGGAAGGAACAAAGGCATTAATGTAATCAAGCCAATCAGAAGAACAAATCTTCGCCTTCTTGGCTAAGAATGAAGGGCTGTACCCTTGGGCTTCTTCTGGGCGCTGAGTGGGATGCATTATTTTTGTAGGCATGGAGGAGATATATCAGGCCACAAGCAGATTCTCTTCTAAACTATGTTGAAGGTCAATGGGCACGTAAGGGTAGACCACTGAACTTCGAGCGAAGGAAGGAAACTCCAAGGGGTCAGTAAACTCAACAAAATGATGGTTGATGCGCTCCCTTACATCATAAGTCTCAGAGGTTGACCAGTTTGTCCAACCAGAGGCCCCAGACGATGAAGAAGTTATAGCTTCATCCCATGCAGAGGTGTGTGAAGAAGAACTTCCCAAATCCATATTTGTGACTTGTCGAAGCAAAGACTTGAAGGTAGTTTGTTCAAAGTACAAAGGGATGCTAGAGGAAGAACTTCTTGTATCTACGGAGTTGTGAATTGAAGGGTTAATGGCAATGTGCTCATAGTCCAAAGATTGATAATTCGCAAAAGCCTCCATGACCTGAATATAGAAGGGCGGGTAAAGGTGGCTAATGAATGCGTGAAGATTCTTTCGAGGGGAAACAGCATTACTCAATGGCTCTTCGTATGCTTGATCAGTAGAGTGAGAAGTTGATTGAGCCATAATCCGTTCGAATGCTAAAGGTATTGGAATGTTCAACAAGTTGAGAGTTAATGCTAATGATCACCAAATAGGTGACGGTTATGTTTCCTGAAAGTGGATTCCATGCACATTCCAAAAACGCGGGAGAAGTTTTTTGATCCACTAATATCACCAAGTATTGGGTATATTAGTGCGGGGGGTAATGTTGGCTATATATTTTGTAAAAGCCAGTAACAATTCGACACGTGGCAGAATAAGGGTATTATGGGAAGATGATTCACGTCTTCAATCCTGATCGTACACGTGGCGATGACAATTGGTTCTCACGTGATCCGAGTAGCACCAGATCAGTAAAGAGACGAAAGATGACGTGGCCTCAACGGTTACTCATATTCAAATTCAAATATAAGAGGGAAGCTTAACTGCAAGTGATGGCGTAGTGGAACTACTTCTAAGGCAGCATGATCAGCGATCATGGAGGAGCAGTTCGACGGTTTGAAGTGCAGTTCGAAGGTCATCCTTGGCGAGTATAAATAGCAAGGAAGCCCCCAGAAAAAGCCCCCAGACTCAGATCATACAAATCAGTCATTTACTTTATATTTTCTTTCCCAGTTTTTTACATTTCCTGTACTTTAAATACCTGCACTTTAAATACTAGTTCTTTAAATACCCGCACTGCACTTCGATTCATAGGAGTAGTTTCAAGTAGATTCAAGTAGACTGTTGCTGTAAACCTCTTCGAGGTTGAGTTTGGACTATTGTAAGTGTTCATTTTTAATGAAATACTTCGATTGTTCTTCATATTAATTGTTCTTTTTCTTAATTTCTCCTAAGTCAAGCCACCAGTAAAAGTCCTCTTCATTGAGGCTGAAAGAACTAAAACACAATCGTCTGATAAATTGGTTGGCAATTATAATTTCTGTAAGGACTGATTGATCCTTGCTGGCACGCTCGCATTTACAAAAATACCCTTCGAAAAGCCAAAAAGCCAACAGTTATACTCACGTATTAATTTTTTTTTACCTTCTAAAAGGTATAGACATTCTTCAGACCAATCTATAAACAAAATGTTACACACGGTGCACAATCTAGTTGACTTTGCATTGTTGGTACATGTATAATAAATGCATAAGTACAATCTTGACATGACCCAATATAATCTTTAATCATTCTAACTCAATTATCCTGTAAAATTTTGAAATTATAACATTGTGTTTGAAAATGTATGAATAAATTATTTATAATAAATTATAATCACCGTATATAATCACTGTAGTTTATGTGAGCCTAATAAATACAATCTAATTTTTTTTTTAAAAAAGAAAATAGATTCAAAATACAATCACCGTATTAAAAAATAAATTAAGTCCAATCACAATTATAAAATACAATCCAATCATCATCAATCAAACAGAATGTAAAAATACTATCACTGTATTGAAAAACAATGAAATCAATTGGTAATTAAAAAATAATTTTTTTTAAAAAAAAATACAAATTAAGTTGATTGATAGTTAAAAAGCACAACCTTAAAAAAAAAAATAAATAAATAAATAAATAAATTAAGTGACTACTTTATGTGAATCTAATAAATACAATTTGATAGTTAAAAGGCATAATCTTTTTATTAAAAAAAAATACAATGACTACTTTATGTGAATCTAATAAATACAATCTAATTTTTTTCTTCAAAAAACATAGACTAAAAATACAATCACCATGTGATTGTATTCAAAAAAACATGAATATGATCTATTTTTTTTTTATATAAAAAAAAAAGCCACATATTAAATAGAGTGTAAAAAATCATAACCATTTAAAAAGATAAAATCACCATTTGATCAAAATGGAGTGTAAAAAAAAGTCACAAAATAAGCTAATTAAAAAAAAGTAATGAAGTCAATTGATAATTAAAAAATACAAATTTTTTTTTTTCAAAAAGCATAAGAGTTAAAAATCCAATTAGAAATTAAGCTAATTAATAGTTAAAAAGCACAACCATTTTTTTTTTAAAAATACAATGAGTTAAAAAATCTAATTACAAAATATAATCTAATCATCATCATCAATAGTGCGTAGTTTATGTGAGCCTAATAAATACAATATAATTTTATTTGTCGTCAAACAATATAGATTAAAAATACAATCACCGTATTGAAAAATAAATTAAGTCCAATCCAATCTTCATCAATCAAATAGAGTGTAAAAATACAATCTCCGTATTGAAAAATAATGAAGTGAATTGGTAATTAAAAAAAATTAAAAAAAAAACATACAAATTAAGTTAATTGATAGTTAAAAACCACAACATTTTAAAAAAAAAATACAGTGACTACTTTATGTGAATCTAATAAATATAATTTGATAGTTAAAAAACACAACATTTAAATAATTAAAAAAATACAGTGAGTACTTTATGTAAATTTAATAAATACAATCTAATTTTTTTTTCAAAAAACATAGACTAAAAATAAAATCACCATGTGATTGTATTAAAAAAAACACATATTAAATGGACTGTAAAAAACATAATCATTTAAAAAAATAAAATCACTATTTGATCAAAATGGAGTGAAAAAAGCACAATCACATTTTTCCTCATAAAAAAAAAAAAAAAAAAGCAATGAAGTAACTTGATAATTAAAAAATACAATTATTTTTTTTTTTTATCAAAAATCATAGTGAGTTAAAAACCCAATCACAACCTTCTTCTTTTTTTAAAAATACAGTGAGTTAAAAAATCCAATTACAAAAAATAATCTAATCATTATCATCAATAATGCGTACTTTATATGAACCTAATGAATACAATCTGATTTTTTTTCTAAAAAACATAGATTAAAAATAAAATATTGAAAAATAAACAAAGTTTTAATCACAATCACAAAATACAATTCAATCATCATCAATAATTAATATTTTATGTGAACCTAATAAATACAATCATTCTTAATCAATTCAAAAATATAATCACTGTATTAAAAAATAAATGATTTACTCATCGATTTTGAAATATTTTTATTCTAAAATTCTGTCCCAAAGCTGCTACTTCTGCTGCTTGTAGCTTGTTTCTCGTGCTCCTTTCAAATACAACTAGCCCTACAGTTCAGACTCCCGTGGTTCTGAATCTGATTTCACAAGTGCAATATGAAATAGATAAACACAAATGAATCCAAATCCGACAAATCTTTTGGAAAATCGATGTTTGAATCAAATGCTAAAAATGAACTGTTTTGTCAGATTAGAGTCACCACCTAAATATTTTTGAAAAATTTAAGAAATCCGTGACTCATGCCGAAATCCATTAGTCCGTCATCACCAAAGTGTCTCAGCTCGGGAACTTAGGTATGAGAGGGGAAGGTCCTGAATTGAGCACCCTACTCACCCAATCAAAAATCAGCCTCTACTAATCATTATGTGATTTTTATTTACATTATATGTTCTTGTTCAGGTTATTATGCTATTTTTACTAGATGAAGCACATAAGTATAGACCAATTCGCAAAATTTGGAACGCATTGATTTTTATGTTTGTTTTGAAAAAGTGTTTTGAATACAGGTCACTTAAAAAAAGCGAGCTCATATTTTACATTAATCAATTTATTCCAAGTTAAGTAAAAAAAGCCTTCATCCACTGGTATTCAAACAGGTATATCACTTAAGCATTTAGTCTCATAGAAAGCATGCTAGATATGGCAACAAACATACGATGTTGATATGTTAAAACACAAAATGCTCACCCAGTATTCCGAAGCAAGCCAAACAAAATAAAATAAAATAATTAGAAAAATATGCATGCTCCTAAACAATACAAAAGGACTAATGTGACACGTACAATCATGTAATTAGTAGGCTCGGCTACTAGCATGGTATATGATTCAATTCAAAACATGCGATAAATCACGTATTCAAGCAATGAATTTGAAATCGACATTGGTCAGTATGATGAGCCAAACCCAAATGCATGTGAGACGAGTGTATGCGAACATGAGAAATGCTAAAGAAACATGATGCTCTACACTACCATTATAAGTGGGTAAATAAAATGGAGAAATAAATAGGGATGGAAGACATACACCGTTATTACATATTTGCTCTCATGTAAGAGGGTTCGGATGGGTGTCCAAGTGTCTGAATAAACTAACTACCACAAATTCAAATAAATGAATTATATTAATTAAACTAACTACTAACTAGATATCTAAGTTATTACAACAAGGGCATTATGAGAATAATAATAATTCCATCATGAATATTTACATCAATAATAATTATAATAATAAGATTGCATAATTACTATAGCGATTCCGATTTCCCTTTCTTTGATTGTTGTATTCCGGACTTAGGTTCCGTGGAGTTGGTGGTTGTGTATCTTGTTGTTATTCTTTAAATTCCGTGTGTTTGAGTTTTAGGATGTGTTGGGCGTGTTTCGAACAGGTTGGTTGAGCCTTAGTCCCATTCCTTGTGGCCCAGAATTTTGGTGATACGCTCGAGCGGTTCTCTTTGCGCTCGAGCGGATTTTGATTTTTGGTTGTCCGATCGAGCGGGACTTTTTTCACTCGAGTGGGGTTTACGCACTCTCAGCATTTTGTGCCTCTGCAAAACTTCTGCAGGTGTGTTTTTCACGCTCAAGCGGATTTTCTTACACTCGAGCGGGTATCTTGGCACTCAAACGGGTAGTTCATTGTCTGTAAAAGTACTGGAAGGGGGAAATCTACGCTCGAGCGGCTTTCCCTTTGCGCTTGAGCGGGTGTGTTTTGCCGTTGTGTCTTGGCGCTCGAGCGGGTCCAGTTTTTGTGCTTGATGCTCGAGCGTCCTATTTTCCGCTCGAGCGGACCTGTTTGTATATCACTTCGGGACTTCACCTTTTTGGATCACTTTTTGATTTCCTCTCTCTCTCTTACTTTTTCAAAACTCCATTGGAGAGCTCCTCTCTCTAAAAACTCACATTCTCTCTAGGGATTGATTTAGTAGGAGTGATCCTTTACCCTTCGGCCTTTGTAAAAAGTGTGGGATCGTCGAGGGCTACATTTTGATCCGAAGATCTTGGAGTTTAGAGCAATTTCGTTTTTCTTCATCTTCTTCCTTGGGTTCATCTCTTGAGGTAGGGATTCCTACTCATCTTTATGAGCTTTAATCTAAATGTTAAGCTTTTTGTATAAATGGTTTAATTTGGGAAGTTAGGGTTTGAGGTGTGTTATTTTGAAAATAGAGGTTTTGTTCTTTTGATTCAAACATTTGTGTTTTGGGTCTAAAAAGAAGGTTTTTGATGTTGTTCATAATATTTGGGACCCTTGGGTCAATATTGAGGAAGGGGGAAAAATGCCATGTTTGGGTATATTTGGGTCATTAGTGTAATTAATGACAAATATTATGGAATTATGAAATTGAGTTGGAAATATTGAAATTGGCTCAATATGAGATGGAATAGTGAAGTTGGATTTATGAATCGCTCACTTTTTGAAAACGTTGATGAATTATCTGTTAATGCATTTATTCTCTGTTTAGAAATAATTGCTTTGGGCTATCGGTGGAGGATAGTCTTGATTGTTGTAGACAATGCATGATGATTAGGCAAACTAAAACTAATCAATTCAATATGTCATTGAATATGACGGTTGGAATAATACATCACCTATGTGTATTGATTAATTATGTATATGATATGTGTTTATATACATGATGTTGTGTGGGAGGAGATAGGGGATGTACTCTACGGTTTAGGGGAAGATAGGAGATGGACTCCTAAACCGGATGTTATGTGGGAGGAGATAGGGGATGGACTCCATTGATATAGCAAATCTGTGTATCTATTGAAGTATTGATACAGCAAATATGTGTATCTATTGAAGTGTTGATACAGCAAATATGTGTATCTGTTGTGAAGTATGGAAGTGTTCTTACGTGTTATTGATACAGCAAACATGTGTATCTGTTATGATGTGTGAAATGTTTAATATGAGTTATTATCTCATCTGAAATAGAAATACTGTTGATGTGACGCCTCGATTCTACACTATAGGTTGCAATCAAGGGAGAGTCACTAGTGAGTCCTATGGTCAATAACCAAGTAAGATCCCAGATCGCCGGAGGAGTCAAAATAGCCTCCCTTCTAAGTCCAGCTTTCTTAGGCAGCGCACTACCTTTTTGACAGATCTTACAAGGCATTGACACAAGGTCTCATAAGCAACAATAAGGTTCATACGTAGGATATAAATACATAATAACCACAATTATACTTGATTCAAAAGATTGTTCCATTACATTACATCCCAAAAAGAAAGTTTTAAACTTCATGTGAGTTTTACAAAATAACAAAAAGGAAATTTCTAGTATTCCTAAGATAGCCAAAAGTCTTCAAAGGTTTTCGGCTCGTCGTCTTCCGCTATGAGTTCCGCTTCGTCACCTGGCATGATACGCCGTGAGCTTTGAATGCCCAGTAAACACACACACACACCCCACCCCTTTTTCCCAGTCCAATACACAATCACAAAGTATAACATCAAGTAGTAAAGCATGATACTCCAATAAATAAATAAATAATTAATTAAATAAATGGTTAAGTTAGATGTTAGTAAACTAGAAATCCCCCAAAGAGATTTCGTCCTCCCAACCACAAGAATCGGACGGGGATTAGTCGATATGCCCCCTCTTTTGCTGCTTTGTTGCAGACCTAACCTCGGATGCCTACCAACGGTTATGTACCGTGTAGCGCCAACCGCAGGGCCTCAAAAGAGACGGTAAAATAGGGCCTTGCCCAAAATCCCTCCTTACACCAAACCACCTAGGGTCCGAATACAACCGCTCCGTTCAAGGGTTCCGAAAACCACTTGCGCAAGACTTTAATTGTTAAATAGGGAACGCATCCCAACATACCATATACCACATATTCTCATCTTTTCATTACTCAAATGTTCGAAAAACCCAATACCCACCCGATTAGGTTTCACGTTGGATTAAGTGTTTTAAAACAAGGTTAGTTCAACATATAAAACATTAATATCCATATAAGCATGCATTCTTAAGATGAGAAAGGTAAATAACATAACCACAATACATATATCATCAGGTCAAGACATGATTATAAGCTACAACAATCTCATGAACTCAAAGGTACAAAACATCCATGCCTAACAAAATTTCCAGATTTAACATCGCTTAAAGATTAAAATGAAATAGCTATTTTAGATCCTTTATCGGGCTTGGCCTTCCTATGATTTGTAGAGGATTCAATCTAATTTCTAGAACATTTTTCAGAATTGGGGTTGTTCATCCATATTCTAAGTTATTTAGAAAATATTTCAGCGCTGTCCAGGGTCCGTCCAGAATCTGCCCAGATCTGTCGACTGTTACGAAAACTTGATTTTCTTGCAAACCGCTCAATGTTTTTCGATGAAACCAATTTTAGTTGAAAGCTAACTTCTAAATGAAGGTTTTGACATAAAATGGAGGTTCATAATATTTTTGTAAATTTTTCTGGAATTTTCAAAATTTGGCTGAAAAAAACAGGTTCTAAGGTAGAATGCCCAAATTAAGAAAATTTATGAAAAGGGGGTTCCACCATAGGAAAGTTTCATTTCTTTTGTGAAGAAAATATGCTAACTATCACATGTTTAACTCAGAAAATTTGTTTGAAAGAGTGCCCTTGAAAAGTTGAGAGATTCGTACAAAAAGAAGATGGTTTGTGCCAAAATGGGTAAAACACAAGAGAGATGGAAACAATACTCAAATCTTGGTATTTTTATCATAAGAACATGATAATAACAGATCTGAAACATTACTTAAAATCTTTAAAAAGAATATGCATTAGAAAAGAAAATGAAGAGAAGGTTGTGTTGGTGGCTTACATTCTAGCTTTGCACAAGAAACTCTCTTCTTCTTCCCTCTCCTCCTCTAGACTTCTCTTCCTTGCTCTCCTCCCTCTCTCTAACCAAAATGTGTGTGAGTGAGTGTGTTGTGTGTATGTTTGCAAGCTAGGGAGGGTGTGGTATATATAGGCAATTTTGGGGTAAAAGGACATAAAAGTCCTTAGTTGGAATTGGATGGAAGGGTTAGGGTTTGATTGAATTCTAAAGGAATAGAAGGGGCTTAGGAGGCTTGTTCCATTGGTTAAGGCCACATCTAGTTGTAATAAAACTAATTCTTGGATTTCGCATCTTAGGTAGGTCACTAGGTTGTGTTTCTCTAGAATCTCATAATCATGGTCTTTGAAAATTGGCTCCTCTCTTGGGGAAGTGTGAGGGGGTTATTATTTTATTAATTTTGGTCCTAGGCACATCCCTCAAGGTCTATATATACTTATATATATATATATTGCAAGATTGATGGTATACCAAGGTACAAGGTACAAGTACTATTTTGGGGCAAGTTTTGAATAAGAAAAAAAAATGAGGGCTTGAAGTTAAATACATGCAACCTAGGTAGAATTAAATTAAGTTAGGGAACCTAATCTGGTTAGAGAAATTTCTGTTTCGATAAAAATAAAAATAGTAATTGCTAACCGACAAGATTCGAATTAATTCAAGTAAACGAGGGGCTAAAAATAAATAATAAATAAATATAATTCAACATTAGGGTCTTAAAAGTAAATACATATTTCAGGGGCTTTACAGTTGATATGAGATGTGATCTCAATCAAATTGTTTGGCCAGGTTCTGAGCCGTAGTTATGAATTGGGAATTGGATAAGAAATGGAAAAAGAAATGAAACATGGGCACTTTTGTCATGTAATCGAAATGGTTTATGAATTGATTCATATGAGTTAAGCGTTTATCAATGGCCAATGTTTTAGTTATTGCTTATATTATGTTTAGCATATCTCTACTGGGCGTTGGCTCACCCTAAATGGGACATCATTTTCAGGTACAGGCAGCATGCCACCTCCAAGGACGTAGCTTGAGAGGCTTAGTGGCTGGGACATCTTTTGTGATTTCCTTTTCGTATTGCATGTATATCAAGCCAAGGGCTCATTTTGTGTAGAGTTAGTACTCTCTCTTTGTAACCAAGTGTTGACTTGGGAAGTTGTAAGCCTATAGGGCATTTACTTTTGTTGTCAACATGTAGCACATTTTGTAATGAATACTCTGATGAAATATAATTATGCTTACTTCTCTTATGTCTAAGCATGTCTTGAATGTTTGATTGTGGGTTTATTGTGAGGGCGTTACAACTTGGTATCAGAGCGTACCAGGTTTGAATACTTTGAGTACGTGGGAAGTGATTAGTATCACAATGGGTTTGTCTCGCTTGTTAGAGACTTATGTGCAATGTTATGTACTTATGTGATAACATGTTTATGTGACTGTATGGGTATGAGATTTGGTTTCTAGGATGTTGATTGGATCCTTGGGTTTCTGTGAGTCTTGTTGGAAAAGCACTTGATCAATGCTGTTTCTAGCCGGAACTCTAGTAACGCCTCGGGACTATCATTATCCGGAAATGAAATTCGTAAGTGCTTATGTGATTATATGTTTACGTGGAGTGAATTACAGTTGTCCGTGCATTAGGACGTGAGTGTTTTAGCTTCGGCACATTTATGAATGTGCTAATGTTCTTCGTTACCTTTATTAGGATGTCAGGATGAGAACGTGGTGGTAGGCGAGGTAGGCCTAGGAGGCAGGAGATGCCTATACCGGATGAGATTTCAGAGCAGCAGGAGGGTGTCGGTCAGGCCAATGTGACCGAGCCAGCAAGTCAGCAGGCCATGGGCGCTTTAGCCCGCGAGATGGCAGGAGCTTTGAGGGAATCCTTGGGCACTCTCAGAGTTGAGAATCAAGTCCAGGCCCATGTTGTTGAGGCAGGGCCTTCCTTTTTGAAGAATGAGTTCTTCCGGTCTAATCTGGACGAGTTTGTGGGGAATCCGAAAGAGCCACTGAAAGCTGATGAATGGCTCGAACAGATGACGAAGACGTTTGAGATGCTTGGCATCGAAGACAGGGCTTTGAATGTGACCTTGGCATCTTTCCAGCTTAAGGGGGATGCGGGTCAGTGGTGGAAGTACATGAGGGGTCGTATTGGTGGCACGTGGGAGGCGTTTGTAGATGCTTTCCAGGAGAAGTTTCTGTCTCCAGTTTTGCCAGCTCAAACAGCTGAGTTTGTTAGTGGTCGAGCTTGAGGCCGTATTTACCAGTCTATCCAGGTTTGCACCTGAGCTTGTGGCGTCTGAAGAACGCCGTTGTCTGGAGTTTGAGAATAAGTTGAGGCATGGCCTCAAGATGAGGATGGGGGTTCTATGACTCGGGACTATGGGCGCCTTGTGGATGTTGCGGCCCATATGGAGAGTATGATGCATGAGGAGGAGGAGAGGAAAAGAGGCTCCAAGAGGAGTCAGGATGGCCAGGGTGATGGCAGGAGGCAGAGGGGTTCTAACCCTCAGCAGTCCCAGGGTGGTTTTGCTAGATCTACCTTTCCGGTGCCGAGTGCAAGCCCAGGGAGAGGCAGTCAGGGAGACGTGACTTGTTACAAATGTAGTCAGCTAGGCCACAAGTCTCCAGCTTGCCCGCAGAAGGGCGGAGGGCAGAGGGCAGCTTTATCTTCGGCTCGACCTCAAAGCCAAAGTCAGGGCAGAGGCCAGCCACTGTCTTGCTATCAGTGTGGTCAGGCGGGGCACCTAAAAAGGTTTTGCCCGCAGTTGAGTGGCACATCTGGTGCATCTAGGTAAAGGTAGAGTTTTCAGCCAGCTCAGTCAGTTCAGGCCTCGAGGGCCAATCAGGGAGCTTTGTCGTCCCAATCTGTGCAGCAGTCTTTTGCTCCTAGAGGTGAGCAGATAGATCAAGGGCCTACAGGGCGTGTGTATGCTGTTACCGCGCAGGATCTTGTACCGGCTCCATCGGTTGTGAGAGGTACCTTTTTGTTTTGCAACTCGGTTGCCAATGTGTTGATGGATACGAGTGCAGCTTATTCTTTTATATCTGCTGCATTTACATCTGTTTTGGGTTTGGAGTTGGCACAGTTAGCATCTCCTATTTGTATTGTATCACCTGTTGGGGGTGAGTTAATTTTGAAACAAGGGTGTAGATGTTGTGATATAGAGGTAGCAGATCGCCGACTTCCATTTCCTTTTGTAGTTATGCCTATGTCGGGTTTTGATGTTATCTTGGGTATGGACTGGCTATCGTCATACTGGGCTGTTATTGATTGTTACCGCCAAAGGGTCACAATATATACCTTGAGCAGGGATTGTTTCCATTTCTTGGGGGATCAAGTTGGTAGTGTTTTGCCACCGGTGTATGATCCGCAAGAGCGGAGTGAGCTTAGTGGTATTCTCGCTAGCCTTATGAATAGTGAGTGTGATGAGACCAGGGTTGAGTTGCCGAGAGTGGTTTGCGAGTATTAGGATGTTTTTCCCGAGGATCTTGTCAGTTTGCCACCTCACCGAGAGATAGAGTTCTCTATTGATTTAGTGCCCGGCACAGCGCCGATTTATATGGCACCTTACCGTTTTGCCCCAGCCGAGTTGAGTGAGTTGAAGATTCAACTCCAGGAGTTGCTGGATAAGGGTTTTGTTCGCTCTTGTGTTTCGCCGTAGGGAGCACCGGCCCTCTTTGCTAAAAAGAAAGATGGTGCCTTGAGACTTTGTATCGATTATCGGAAGTTGAATCGGGCTACGGTTAAGAATAAGTACCCTATGCCCCGTATAGATGATTTGTTTGACTAGTTGAAGGGTTCCCGTTGTTTCTCTAAGATAGACTTGAGATCGGGTAACCACCAGTTGAGGGTCAAGGAGGAGGATATTCCGAAGACGGCATTCCGTACGCGGTATGGCCACTATGAGTTTCTGGTGATGCCTTTTGGGCTCACCAATGCACCAGCAGTGTTTATGGATTTGATGAACCGGATCTTCCGGGAATTCTTAGATCACTTTGTGGTCACTTTCGTGGACGACATTCTGATTTATTCGCCTTCTGAGGAGGAGCACGAGGAACACTTGAGAGTGGTGCTTGAGTTGCTTAGAGCCCATAGGCTGTATGCCAAGTTTGGGAAGTGTGAGTTCTGGCTAAGAGAGGTCAAATTCTTAGGCCACGTGGTTTCCGGGGAAGGGATGTCTGTTGATACATCCAAGATTGAGGCAGTGCAAGATTGGGCATAGCCTAAGAGTGTCTTTGAGATCCGCAGTTTTCTGGGATTAACTGGGTACTACCGCCGGTTTGTGAAAGATTTCTCCAGGCTGGCTTCACCGTTGACTAGATTGACGCGGAAAGGGGTCAAATTTGTATGGAGTGAGACTTATGAAAAGTCGTTCCAAAAGTTGAAGGTTAGATTGACCACCGCTCCGGTTTTGATTATTCCGGAGAGAGGGTTGGATTATGCAGTTTACTGTGATGCCTCACAAGAGGGTTTAGGTTGTGTGTTGATGCAAGAGGGGAAAGTGGTAGCCTATGGCTCACGTCAATTGAAAATACACGAGAGGAATTATCCTACACATGACCTAGAACTAGCAGCTGTAATTTTTGCCTTGAAGATTTGGAGGCACTACCTTTATGGTGAGAGATTCGAGGTATTCTCGGATCATAAGAGTTTGAAGTATCTGTTTACACAGAGAGATTTGAATTTGAGGCAGAGAAGGTGGATGGAATTCATTGAGGACTACGATTTCAAATTGCACTATCACTCGGGAAAGGCTAATGTTGTGGTCGATGCCCTTAGCAGGAAATCCATTAGCGATGTAGCTTGTATAGTCATCCTGGAGTGGGAGATCTTGGGTGCACTTGGGGAGTTTGATTTCCTTCTGGGCGAATCCGTTGAGGCTGCGGCCTTGTTTTCTGTTGTTGCGCAGCCTACACTTGTGAATTGAGTGTTAGAGACACAGAGAGGTGACCTTGAGGTAGAATCCCTTCGAGAGAAAATCTCCAGTGGAAAGGCGGAGAAGGGTTTGTCTGTGTATCCCGACCTGAGTGTGAGATACCGAGACCGTTTGTTTGTGCCGGAGTCTTGCCGAGAGGAGGTACTCTGAGAGTTTCACCATTCACGCCTTGCTGTGCATTCGGGAGGCACCAAGATGTATCGTGATTTGGGTCGCCAGTTTTGGTGGCGGGGTATGAAGAGAGATGTGGCAGTTTTCGTATCGAAGTGCCTTACTTGTCAGCAAGTGAAGGCCGAGCATTAGAGGCCAGCGGGTTTGTTGCAACCCTTGCCTATTGCCGAGTGGAAGTGGGAGCATGTCACTATGGACTTCGTTGTAGGTCTTCCGAGGACTCAGCGGGGTAGTGATGCTATTTGGGTGGTTGTAGACCGGTTGACTAAGTCAGCGCACTTCATCCCTATGTGCGTGAGAGATTCGGTAGATCATCTTGCCGATTTGTATATCCGGGACATAGTGAGGTTGCACGGGATCCTAGTGTCGATCGTCTCTGATAGAGATCCACGCTTTACTGCTACGTTGTGGCAGAGTTTACAGAGTGCCTTAGGTACTAGATTGACCTTTAGCACGGCTTATCATCCTCAGACTGACGGGCAGTCCGGGCGTACTATTCAGATCCTTGAGGATATGCCATGAGGTTGTGTTCTTGACTTTAGTGGGTCATGGGAGAGGCACTTGCCCTTGGTGGAGTTTGCCTACAACAACAGTTTTCAGTCGAGCATTGGTATGGCACCGTTTGAGGCCTTGTATGGCCGACCTTATAGGTCTCCAGTTTGTTAGGGCGAGGTGGGTGATGCACCTTTGTTGGGCCCGGAGTTGGTGAGGGAAACGACGGAGAAAGTTGAGCTTATCCGTAGGAGGCTTGTTACAGTCCAGAGTCGCCAAAAGAGTTATGTCGACCGTAGGAAGAGGCCTTTGGCATTTGAGATGGGTGATCATGTTTTTCTGAAAATATCACCTAGACGGGGTTTGATGAGGTTTGGGAAGAGCGGGGAGTTATCCCCTCGATTTATCGGTCCCTTTGAGATCCTTGAGAGGATTGGGGAGGTTGCTTATCATTTGGCCTTGCCGCCACAGTTATCCGGAGTACATGATGTGTTTCATGTTAGTATGCTTCCGAAGTACAAGCCGGATCCATCGCACGTGTTGGATTGGACCGACTTAGAGGTAGATGAGGATGCCTCGTATGAGGAGAGACCAGTACAGGTCTTGGATAGGCGGGAGCAAGTCTTGCGAGGCAAGACCATTCCCTTGGTAAAGGTTTTGTGGAAACATCACAGAGTGGAAAAAGCCACTTGGGAACGTGAATTGGAGGTCCGTGAGAAATATCCGGACTTATTTGTTCATGTGTAATCATGTTTTGGAAATTTTGTAATATTGATAAACTTTAAGAGCATTGATTGTGTCTTAAGTTATAAAACATGATGTATGTTTTGAGTTTATGGAAATATAGTTTGGAACTTGCCCTATAATGGAAGTTGATTTTAACCTTGTATATGTTGATGATGTTTCAGAAATGCAAATGTATTGTTGGCATTGAATATATTTTGAGATACATGTTGATAATGAATGTTGGAGACTATATGGAAGTTTGCCTCTTGAATAAAGGTGGGATGACCGGTAATGGGTCAAGTTGTTGAATTTTTTATTGTGGTAATGTTGGCATTGAGAAAACATGTTTTTAAAATAAATAAAAAAAACTTGTACTTAATTTCGGGAACGAAATTCTTTAAGGGGGGAGGTTATAGCGATCCCGGTTTCCCTTTCTTTGATTGTTGTATTCCGGACTTAGGTTCCGTGGAGTTGCTGGTTATATATCTTGTTGTTATCCTTTAAATTCCGTGTGTTTGAGTTTTAGGATGTATTGGGCGTGTTTCGAACAGGTTGGTTGAGCTTTAGTCCCATTCCTTGTGGCCTAGAATTTTGGTGGTACGCTCGAGCTGGTCTTTTTGCGCTCGAGCGGATTTTGATTTTTGGTTGTCCGATCGAGCGGGACTTTTTTCGCTCGAGCGGGGTTTACGCACTCTCAGCATTTTACGCCTCTGCAAAACTTCTGCAGGTGTGTTTTTCACGCTCGAGGGGATTTTCTTACGCTCGAGCGGGTATCTTGGCGCTCGAGCGGGTAGTTCATTGTCTGTAAAAGTACTAGAAGGGGGAAATCTACGCTCGAGCGGCTTTCTGTTTGCGCTCAAGCGGGTGTGTTTTGCAGTTGTGTCTTGGCACTCGAGCGGGTATCCTTGCGCTTGAGCGGGTCCAGTTTTTTAGCTTGATGCTCGAGCTTCCTATTTTCTGCTCGAGCGGACCTGTTTGTATATCACTTCGGGACTTCACCTTTTTGGATCACTTTTTGATTTCCTCTCTCTCTCTCTTACTTTTTCAAAACTCCATTGGAGAGCTCCTCTCTCTAAAAACCCACATTCTCTCTAGGGATTAATCTAGTAGAAGTGATCCTTTACCCTTCGGCCTTTGTGAAAAGTGTGGGGATCGTCGAGGGCTACATTTTGATCCGAAGATCTTGGAGTTTGGAGCAATTTCGCTTTTCTTCATCTTCTTCCTTGGGTTCATCTCTTGCGGTAGGGATTCCTACTCATCTTTATGAGCTTTAACCTAAATGTTGAGCTTTTTGTATAAATGATTTAATTTAGGAAGTTAGGGTTTGAGGTGTGTTATTTTGAAAAGAGAGGTTTTGTTCTTTTGATTCAAACATTTGTGTTTTGGGTCTAAAAAGAAGGTTTTTGATGTTGTTCATAATATTTGGGACCCTTGGGTCAATATTGAGGAAGGGGGAAAAATGCCATGTTTGGGTATATTTGGGTCATTAGTGTAATTAATGACAAATATTATGGAATTATGAAATTGAGTTGGAAATATTGAAATTGGCTCAATATGATATGGAATAGTGAAGTTGGATTTATGAATCGCTCACTTTTTGAAAACGTTGATGAATTATCTGTTGATGCATTTATTCTCTGTTTAGAAATAACTGCTTTGGGCTATCGGTGGAAGATAGTCTTGATTGTTGTAGACAATGCATGATAATTAGGCAAACTAAAACTAATCAATTGAATATGTCATCGAATATGACGGTTGGAATAATACATCACCTATGTGTATTGATTAATTATGTATATGATATATGTTTATATACATGATATTGTGTGAGAGGAGATAGGGGATGTACTCCACGGTTTAGGAGAAGATAGGGGATGGACTCCTAAACCGGATGTTATGTGGGAGGAGATAGGAGATGGACTCCATTGATACAGCAAATCTGTGTATCTATTGAAGTATTGATACAGCAAGTATGTGTATCTATTGAAGTGTTGATACAGCAAATATGTGTATCTGTTGTGAAGTATGGAAATGTTCTTACGTGTTATTGATACAGCAGACATGTGTATCTGTTATGAAGTGTGAAATGTTTAATATGAGTTATTATCTCATCTGAAATAGAAATACTGTTGATATGAGATGTGATCTCAATCAAATTGTTTGGCCAGGTTATGAGCCGTAGTTATGAATTGAGACCGTTAATTAGAATCTCTTAACTTCACTTGCTGGTCAAACCGTATACTTTATGTGTGTTGAATGTCAATCAGGTTGTACATCGTCGGAGCATAAAATGGGCAAAAAGACAAAATTTGGACAGAGTTGACTTTTTTTGGAAAAGTCAAACTGATGTTTTAAACCTATTTGGAAGTGAGTAGAAGTATAAAAAGAAAAGGAAAAGGCTTTTCTAGGGTTCTGAAGTTGTTTTGACCTAAAGGGAGAGGCTAGGGTTTGGAAGGGAAGAGAAACAAAAAGCTTCAAGGATGTCTCCTATGGTGGTTTCTTCCTCATCTTCTTCCTCTTTCCACTCCTCCATGAGTGGCTAGCCGTCTTTTCTAGGGTTTTGATGAAACCCTAGCCATGTAATGGAATTTTGCATGAGCTTTAATTGTAAATTGGTTTGAATAAATGTATAGATGTTTTAGAAGTTTATAAATAATTGTTTCGTTCTTCTCTTTAAACATTTTACTCTCTGTGATTGTTTAATGCTTTCCATACATTAGTATTCTTTGTGTTTGTATTCAAAGTATGAGACGAGTCATGCTATGAGAGACAGGTCGTTTTGCTAACTTAGTTTAGAGCAAACGACTCGTTCTACTCGGGATGATTCGTGCCTGTACATTGAATGCAACAACCCTCTTGATCAATATTTCAAACTTGTAGTTGTGAAATATTGGGTTGTTCAAACCGAATTGCGAATGGTGGTTGATGTTAAGTCTCATTCATGTGGTTAGTGGTGAATTCTCTACCCTATGATTTTTCCCCAATTCAGTAAACCCAATTTCATTTATTATTGATAATTTAATTCCTTAGTTTAATTTATTCATTATTAAACTAGGTTATGATCATTCAATCTCTTTATCAAAATTAATTTAGGAATTTAACAATTAAATTAGTTTAATTTCACAATAGTCCATGTGGATCGATACCCGGACTTGCCATTATTCTGATTGAATTTGGTATAGTTTAGTGATTATATTTCGTGTGTTCAACGACCCATCAAATTTTGGGCGCCGTTGCCGGGGACTTCTGGCGAAATTAGTTAATTTAAAGTTACATTCTTATTTTAATTTTTAGTTTAGGATTTTATGCTTTTGGTGTTGCTAAGTATGCAGAGCGTTTGAAATTGGAGCTATCATTGAAGTGCAAGCGGAGCGCAGCCGAGCCTAAAAAAAAAAAAAAAAAACCGCAGCACTAAAGTGAGTAAACAGAAGCAAACACTCACAAGCAAAGCACCAAAGTGCTAAAACGAAAGTCAAAGCTCAATTGGGGGTTGGAGACAACGTCTACACGCCAAGCATCCGTAAGACGAGTAAAGTATTTTTGTTAAACCGCTGTGAGTATTTCTCTTTTAGTATTCTGCTTTCGTAACTTAGTGCACCAAGTCGAACTTATTGTGTGTGTGTGGGTAGTGTATGCACGGGCGTTGTTCTTGTCACCCTGAATTGTGGTGTTTGGACCTTGAACTAGAAAGGACCCTTAGGAGACTTAGGACTTCTACCTGTGTGCCTAGGCTTGAGTATTCATATCCATACATTGAGCCATTAGAGATGGCAGATCCTAATGTCCCGAATGTGCCTAACCGGACCCTTAAGGATTATTTTACACCCACTGCATATACATCACCATCATGCATCCAATTGTCCAACACCACTGCTGCTCATTATGAGATTAAGTCCAGCACCATACAAATGCTCCCATCATTCCATGGACTAACTCATGATGACCCTTATAAGCATTTGAATGAATTTTTGGAAATTTGCTCGACAGTGAGGATCGAAAATTTCACAAATGAGGCCTTAATGTTGCGATTGTTTCCATTCTCGTTAAAGGATAAAGCCAAACACTGGCTAAATTCTTTACCTGCTAATTCAATCACGACTTGGGACCAGTTACAGCAACGGTTCTTGTAGAAGTACTTTCCCGTAGGTAAAACCAACCAACTTAGGCGAGCCATCACAAACTTTGCTCAAATGGATGGCGAGCAATTCCATGAGACGTGGGAAAGACTTAGAGACCTTCTCTAGCAGTGTCCCCACCACCAAGTGCCTGATTGGCAACTTGTTCAAAGATTCTATTATGGCTTAACTGAGCCACACTGCCAAATGGTGGATTCGTCCTATGGTGGGACATTTATGTCTAAAAATGATGCCGAGGCATGGAAATTATTTGAGAACTTAAGTAATAATTCCCTTCACCATGCCTCCGCAGCCCGGCAAGTTCGGCAACCTGTAGTTGGAGCCCCGAAAAGAGGGGGCATTTATGAGGTCGGGCAAAACCTAGAGTTAGCCCAACAAGTAGAGGCACTGTCCCGCAAGATGGACCAATTATTAGCTACGGGACATGCCCCTACCCAACAAGATCAGCCTCAATTTCACGAGGCATGTGTTATTTGTGCGAGCCCTGCTCGTGACTTGAGTGAGTGCCCTTCGACATCACAATTTCCGGAGTTAGTCCAAGAGCATATAAATGCAGCTCAAGGATTCTCCAACCCGGGTAATGATCCATACACCAACACATACAATCCGGGATGGAGGAATCACCCTAATTTCTCATGGAGACCCCCTTCACAAGGCACTTCTTACAATCCTCCACTACCAAGGCAGAATTTCAATAATTTTGTCAACCAATCATCTTACCGACCACCGCAACCTTATAGACCCCCACAACCATACCGGCAACCATAACCACAACCCCCGCCTGTTCCTCAGGGCAACTCTGCCTTTGAGACTCAGGTGTTGGAAGTTCTCTCAGAACTTAAGGGGTTAGCACCGATAGTTCACTCCCACACTCACTCTATTGCCAAGATAGAAACCCAATTGGGTCAAATGGATAACAACATGAATCAGAGAGAGGAGGGAAAATTACCAAGTCAAACTGTAGCCAACCCTAAGGGACAATACGGGGCAGAGAGTTCGGGTGGGAATGGAAAGCAACATGAGCAAGTGCAGGCGGTGGTTGCTTTAAGAAGTGGTAGGAAGTTAGAGCCTCAGTCAGTTGCGTCTGATGCAACTAGAGTTAGGAAGGGTGACCATGGTGGTTCACCTAGTGAGAGCAAGGGTGAGGGGGAAACACTTAAGAGAGATGATTTAGTCCCTAGTACTTCACCTGAGCCTAAGGCACCATATGTGCCTAAGGCACCCTTTCCCCAATGCCTTGATACACCGTCCCCTTTTAATAAGAAGGCGGCATCTATGGAGGCAATGATGGAGGTCTTTAAACAGGTAAAAATCAACCTCCCCCTGTTGGAGGCAATTAAGCAAGTACCATCATATGCCAAATTTCTGAAGAATCTTTGTACACAAAAGCGTAAATCTAGGACACATGTGTCCTAAAAGATCCTACTCACGGAGCAAGTAAGCTCCATCTTGTTGAATGACACACCTCCTAAGCTTAAGGACCCAGGTGCCCCAACCATTGCATGCATTATAGGGGACCACTTCATTGATAGGGCCTTATTGGATTTAGGGGCTAGTGTTAATTTGTTGCCGTACTCTGTGTACGAGGAATTTGGGCTTGGCGAGTTGAAGCCCACTACTGTTACTCTTCAGTTGGCTGACCGATCTCTCAAAGTGCCACAAGGCATGATTGAGGATGTGCTAGTTAAGGTTGATAGGTTCTACTTCCCTATTGACTTTTTGGTTTTAGATATGGAACCGGTAGCCAGTTCGAGGAAACAAATCCCGGTGATTTTGGGTCGACCTTTCTTGGCTACGACCAATGCATGCATTAATTGTCGGACCGGGGTTATGGAAGTTTCATTTGGTAACATGCAAGTGAAACTTAATGTTTTCCAAGCATCACAACAACCTCATGAGAGAGAGGAGTGCTTATTAGTGGATGTTGTGGATGAGATTGTTGAGGAGGCTTTGCCCTCCATTCTTGTAAAGGACCCTTTGGAGGCTTGTCTAGCTCATTTTGGGTTTGAAAATTTTGATATAGATGGGTCAGTTGAGGAGGTGAATGTCTTACTTAATTCTTCTTCTACACCGGATTTTCCTCCATGGAAAGCCCGGTTTGAGTCACTTCCTCCTCTGTCGAGAGAGCCTGCCACACCATCTTTGGTCACACCACCTACACTTGAGTTGAAGCCACTTCCGGCCACACTCAAGTATGCATTTTTAGGGCCCCAGGAGACTTTACCAGTTATCATTGCATCTGACTTGACTGCGGAGCAGAAGAGTCAGTTAATGAGTGTTCTCGTGGCACATCGGAGTGCTATAGGGTGGTTAGTGGCTGATTTGAAAGAGATAGATCCCTCCATGTGCATGCATTATATACATCTAGAGGAGGACACCAAACCTTCTCGCGAAATGCAACGGAGACTGAATCCTAACATAAAAGAGGTTGTGAAAAGGGAGGTATTGAAATTGTTGGATGCGGGTATTATATACCCCATCTCGGATAGCAAGTGGGTGAGTCCCACGCAAGTGGTGCCCAAGAAATCGGGCATCACTGTTGTTGAGAATGAGGAAGGAGAGTTAGTCTCCACACGAACCACTACTGGGTGGCGAGTGTGCATTGATTATAGGAGACTAAATTCCTTGACTAGGAAGGACCATTTTCCCTTACCTTTCATTGACCAAATCCTAGAGCGGTTAGCGGGGCAGGGTTTCTATTGTTTTCTTGATGGCTATTCGAGGTATAATCAAGTCCCGGTGTACCCCGCTGACCAGGAAAAGACCACATTCACATGCCCTTTTGGCACTTTTGCTTACAGGCGCATGCCCTTTGGGCTATGTAATGCACCGGCGACCTTTCAACGGTGTATGATGGCTATTTTCTCCGACATGGTGGAGAAATTCTTAGAGGCTTTTATGGATGACTTTTCGGTGTTTGGACCGTCTTTTGAGGAATGCCTTAGGAACTTGACTAGAGTGTTAAAACGATGTACTGAGGCAAACCTAATCTTGAGTTGGAAAAAGAGCCATTTTATGGTTCGTGAGGGTATAGTGTTGGGACACATTGTGTCCCCTCGAGGTATAGAGGTTGACAAGGCTAAGGTTGACCTCATTGCAGGCCTTCCTCCACCCAATTCTGTGCGTCAAATTAGGTCTTTGTTAGGGCATGCAGATTTTTACCGTAGGTTCATCAAAGACTTTAGTAAGATATCACGTCCTTTGTGTAGTTTATTAGTTAAGGACGCGCCTTTTGTCTTTGATGAGGCATGCTTAAAGGCATTCGAAACACTAAGAATGGCCTTGACCACCGCCCCAATCATGAAATCACCAAATTGGCCGCTTCCCTTCGAAATCATGTGTGATGCCTTCGATTATGCTGTCGGGGCTGTGTTAGGCCAAAGGGTCAATAAGGCACCATTTGCTATATACTATGCTAGTCGCACTCTCTCGAATGCACAATTGAATTACACTACCACCGAAAAAGAGTTGCTAGCTGTGGTCTTTGCCTTAGACAAATTCCGATCTTATCTCCTAGGTTCCAAGGTCATAGTCTTCACTGATCATGCCGCTTTGCGGTATTTATTATCTAAGAAAGAGACCAAACTTAGGTTAATTAGATGGATTTTGTTGCTTCAGGAATTTGACTTAGAGATCCGTGATAAGAAAGGATCCGAGAATGTGGTGGCGGATCATCTCTCCCGAATCCTTGTTGAGTATAATAGTGACCCTCTTATTTTGTATGATTCGTTTCCGGACGAACAACTCTTTGAGCTGTCACAAGCGAGCCCCCCGTGGTTTGCACATATTGTGAATTACTTGGCCATTGGGCAAATTCCACAGAATTGGTCTAAGCAAGACAAAGATCGATTCTTTTCGCAGGTCAGGTATTACTTTTGAGAGGATCCGGAGTTGTTCAAATATTGCTCCGACCAAGTGATCCGACGGTGTGTGCCGGAGAGTGAGGTGCATAGCATTCTTACATTTTGTCATTCTTCTGCATGTGGCAGTCATTTTAGTGGGCATAAAACGGCCGCCAAGATTTTACAGAGTGGGTTTTATTGGCCCACAATTTTTAAAGATGCCCATCAATTTTGTAGAACTTGTTTGCGCTGTCAGCAAATGGGTTCGATGTCTTGACATGACATGATGCCAATGTCCCCTATTCTTGTGGTAGAAATATTTGATGTGTGGGGGATTGATTTTATGGGCCCTTTCCCGTCGTCATTCGGGTTTGAGTACATTCTTTTGGCAGTAGATTATGTGTCTAAGTGGGTGGAGGCAATAGCTACCCGAACAAACGATCATAGAGTGGTAATCAAGTTTTTACATGAAAACATCTTTAGTCATTTTGGGTTTCCTAGAGCCATAATAAGTGATCAGGGTACACATTTTTGTAACCGGTTCTTTGAGTCGGTAGTTAAGAAATACTCTATCACTCATAAAGTTGGCATTCCATATCACCCTCAAACTAGTGGCCAAGTGGAAGTCTCAAATAGGGAGGTAAAGCACATAATTGAGAAAACAGTGAGATCGGATAGGAAAGATTGGTTACAACGGTTAATTGATGCATTATGGGCTTACCGCACTGCTTATAAGACGACCATTGGGATGTCACCATATAGAGCGATGTTCGGCAAAGCTTGCCATCTCCCGGTTGAACTTGAGCACCGAGCATTGTGGGCCATAAAGAAGTTTAACCTTGATATGGCCGCGGCTAGGCTCAACCGGAAATTGCAACTTAATGAGTTGGAGGAAATCCGGAATGATGCATATGAGAGTTCGAGAGTTTTTAAAGCTCGGACTAAAGAATTTCATGACAAACACATTAATAGAAAATCATTTGAACCCAGTCAAAAAGTGTGGCTTTTTAATTCAAAACTGAGACTCTTTTCGGGTAAGCTAAGATCAAGATGGGATGGTCCCTTTGAGGTTGTTGAGGCATTTATTCATGGCGCCATTGAAGTGCGAGATCCAAAAACTGGCCACACTTTCAAAGTGAATGGCCAAAGATTGAAACCATATATAGAGGGGATTGGGAATGGGGATATGATTAAGTCCATTGCATTGATGGACCCATTTTACTACGATTGATAGATTAATTTCTTATTCTCTTTTCTTTCCCTTCTATGCTGTTTTGTTTTTCTTTGTTCTCGTCATGCTTTATTTGTGTCTAGGAGACTTTAAACCCTCTAAAGGTGTAATTCCTTTGGTGTTTGCCGTGCCCGAACGGCATCTGACGGTTTGGTATAGCCACCTAACCGTGTTTGTAGTGAGTTCCTAGGAGACCGACTAAGACGGTGGAAACTAGAGTTCGAATGGCAAAGCCTAGAACACAAAAGTTTGGGATTTCCGAGACTAGAGTCTGGTTTAAATACCCAGGGGTGTGGAGATTGCTTCAAAACTACCTCGGCTTAAACTCTGTATGGCAGCCCCATAGATTGAGGTAGTTTTATGCGCCTCGATTCTGGATACCGAATCAACCTAGTCTGTCACCCTGTTGGAGAATAGGGAAAGTTACAAACACAGTTAGGGAGAAAAGTAGTACCTGTGGTTTTCGCGTGAAGATTATACTTTTAGTGGGCATTCCGTTTGTTCTTTTGTGCTATATTTATTCCGGATGTCAATTGAAGGTAGAAATGTTTTATTTTCTGTGTTTAAAAGCATGCTTTCATGTTTATTTTCTGTATTAATAAATAAATAAATAAATAAAAGGGGTATACTTGTTCATTTTAACATAAAAAATAATAATAATAATATAATTTTGTGTTGAACAAAAAACAAAAAAAAAAAAATCATCCCCGTACGTGCGGTAAAATCCACGCACGTGCGGCAAAATTGCCAAACCAAAACTTTGTGCACTGCAGGTGCAGGGGCAAGGGCGTTGACTGAGCCGCACGTGCGGCTTGACTCCCGCACGTGCGGGACGCCGATTTATAAAAAAAAAAAATTCGCAAGGGGGGTGAAATCGCCGCACGTGCGGCATGGGCCCCGCACGTGCGGGAAAGTTGTGAGATTGATGCTTGCACTCTGCTTTAAAAGCAGGTGCGGAGGCTTGTGCAGAGGCAAGCCGCAGGTGCGGAGGCAAGCCGCACGTGCGGCCTGGGCCCCGCACGTGCGGGAATTTTCGGAAAAAAAAAAAAAAAAAAAAAGTTTTGTTTTCTTCTTCTTTTTAATTATTTTTAATTTCAAAAAAAAAATGTCGTTTTTATTTTTTTATTTTTATTTTCTATTTTTTTATTATTTATTTTCGAATAAAAAAAAAACCAAACAAACCTTATCTAACTCTCTCTCTCTCTCCCAATCCCTTTCACTCTCAAATTTCCCTCTCTCTCTTTAACTCTCATCTCTCTCTCTCTCTTTTAACCCCATAAACCCACCAAATTCACCTCCTCCTCCTTCTTCTTCTTCTTCTTCCTTCGTCTTCTTCTTCTTCCCTTTTCTTCTTCCTCACCATCATCATCTCACCGCCGGCATCACTTCCCTCTCCGTCCGACGAATCTCCGACGACCACCATTTTTTCCGGCGAACCTCCATTCTTTTTCTCTCTTTCTCCACTTTTTCAAGGTAATTTTTTGCCTTTTATGTGTAGATTTGTGGATGTAAGAATTAATTTGTGGAGTTTTTGATTTTGTTTTTATTTTTATTTGATCTTGTGTTCATCCAAAAAAAAAAAAATTTGCTTAGCCATGTTTATTGTTAGTTGTTTCTTCTTTCTTTTATTTTATTTTGTTTATTTAGCCATGTAGTAGTACACTAACTTAACCATGTTTAGTTTGTTTGTTTATGTTAAAAAAAAAAAAAAACCAGAACCACAATCAGCCTGCGTATGAAGAAGATGAAAGCCGCACATGCGGCCCTCTCCGGCGCACGTGTGGGAAATTTCAAAAAAAAAAAAAAAAAAAAACCTCATACATAATGGTCCTAACAATAATCCTAATTTAGTTTTTTTTTATTTGATATATTTGTTTAGTTTAAATTGTTTCGTACTGTTTCTGGTTAGTTTAATTAGTTAGTGGATTTTGGTTTTATTTTTATTTTTGTTATACTTGTGTAGTTAGTGATTTTATTTTTATCTTATTTTATGATATCATTGTTTATTTAATTATTAAGTAGTTGAGTTTTTATTTTATTTTATTTTTTGAATTTTTATTTTATTTTATTTTATTTTCTTCAAAAAAAAAAATGTGTTTAGTTTAGGCTATTTTATTCTATACTTTAGTCTCTTATGTAGTTTACTTATTTTATAGTTTAGTTTAGTTTAGTTTAGTTTAGTGTAATTTATTTTCTAGTTTAGTTAATTTAATTTAATGTCATTTTTATTCATTTATTAATTATTTTCGTTTTTACATTACCAAAAAAAAAAAGTGGGAATTGCATGTGATACATTAGTGGGCAAACTTGTGCTTTCATATTTTATTTTATTCTCATGATTGGTTCCACGGGTTTGTGTCTATTTATTTTTGGTGTGTGCAGGATATGAGTCGACGTGTTGCTCGGGCCTCCAAGAAGGCCAGAGGTTCCACCTCTTTGGCGCCACCACCGCCACCGTCACCACCATCCTCGCCACCACCACCGGGTGACTTACCCCGGCCAGAGTGGGCTTCACGCCCTCTTCACAAGCTCACGCAGTTCAACCTGCAATTTTTTCAGGGTAAGGCAGACACTACTTGGGCCGTTGAGCAGCTCTGACTCCGGCAGCAGTTGGGAGTTTGCATTGTGACAGCGCCCACTTATCCTCGTCTGGTACGACTCTTCTACCAGAACCTATATGAGTCACCCACCGAGGATGGACTACTCTCTAACATTGATGGTCAGGCTGTCCACATCACCTCATCCATGATTGCCACAGTGTTAGGGTTTTTCGCCAAGCCGGAATATCAGCCATTCCCGGAAGCTAAGGATCGACAGCCCATCCATAGCCTCATCCAGCAATACTTCCCGGGGGCCCACGGTGACCTCAGTTTCACATGCTTGCGGCGGAGCAAGCTGCCTAGCCGCTTGCTATTCCTGGATTCCGTGGTCCATAAGAATGTCCTTCCACTTGGGCATCGAGCTGAGTGACGATTGGAGTTTGTTCGGGTTCTACACCGGTATCAGTATGGCTATCAAGTCCCGCTTGAGCGTATCATCTTGATGTACTTGTAGAAATTTCTACAAGAGGCAGTTCGGCCTGATCCTATGCAGAACCTGACTTGGCCACTGCCGTTTGCTAATTTGTTGACACTTGTGTTTGGGCTGAACCATCTCCACATTGCTGAGGATGAGGAGATGATAGAGGGTATCCGACTTTCGGCCAGCGGGAATGGCAGCATAGCATATCTCGTATCCCGCAGCCGGTTGGTGCCCCAGTTGATGAGGCCCATGAGCCCGTACATGACCACCCACCACATCCTGTTTCCCCCGTGCCTCCCCAAGGGGACCCACTGTACATGACTCGCGAGGAGTACTTACACCTTCAGCACTCTGTGGATCAGGTCCACAGTACTCTTCGTGATCATCACCAGAGTCTCATGGAGTTGCGCACGGATTTTCAGGCGCATTGCGACTATTCCCGGGCAACCTTCGACCAGCTGCTCGCGCACCAGCAACAGGTTCAGGATGACGCCTTCGAGACGCGCTCTTTGATGCAAGCTTTGTTTGCCCAGCATTTCCCGCTACCACCACCACCACTGGCTTCCCCGTAGTACCCGCCTGTATATTGCTTTGTCTCTTTTATTTTTATTTTTATTTTTCTTTTTAGTTCTTTCTTAAAAAAAAAAAAAAAAAAAACAAAGGTGTGTAATATGTTCCTCTCTGCCTACCTGGATGTGCACCTACAATTCTGGTAATATTCTCTCATTTCTCTTTACTTTTCCATTGAGGACAATGTCATATTCAAGTTGGGGGATGAGGGTTATATTTTCTTTTGTACATTTCTATTTGGCTCATAATTCATGCTTATACCTATTTCACTTGATTGCATTACTTCACTTGATGTGACTTTTTGCTAGTAGGGTGATGATATTTGCATATGTTAATTGGAGATCATAGTGGACTTGTATGGAAAGGGTTTATTGGGTAGATACTTGCATGCGATGTTTGCACGAGGAGAGTTGTCTGTGTTTGTGGTTTTAGTACACTTGTCATGAGTATGCCTTAATTCACATGAACACACTATCATAGCGGTGATCTTTTTATTATAATCTCTGGTGTACATCATTGATAATAGCTAGAGTTGCAGAAAATAATAAATAAGGAGCCAAGATTCTTTAAAAAAAAAAAAACCCCTGACTTGTTTGGGTTCGTAGCCTTTTTAACTCGAGTTATTAAGCCCGTAGGGGTGTCTCTACACCTAATGCCCTAAAACCGTCTGGTTTGGGAGTCATTGGCCCAAAACTTGCTACATGGGTTGATTAGAAAGCTTAAGGGACTTGGACATTGCACAGTTAAGGAAAAATAAGAAGAATGACTTGTTCGAATTCGTAGCCTTTTCAACTCGAGTTATTAAGCCCGTAGAGGTGTTTTTACACCTAGTGCCCTAAAACCGTCTAGTTTGGGAGTCATTGGCCCAAAACTTGCTACATGGGTTGATTAGAAAGCTTAATGAATCAGGACATTGCACAGTCATTTAAAATAAATAAATAAATAAAATACTACTTTTGAGAATCTTGGCTGCAACAGGTTAGTTTTTCTGTATATGTTGGGTGTTATTATGAGTTACACTGGGCTATTATAGTGGATAGTTAACTAATATGGAGATTGCACTTTACACCAAGGGTACTCATGACTTGTTTACTAACATACACAAGTACAAGGGACTTTACTTTTGTATTAACTGAATTGTGGTTTTGACTCAATAGGTTCCTTCATGCTTGTCCACTGTGCCTTTAATGACTCATGATGTCTCAATATCACACTGTAGTGGCACATAAGTTGATTGTTAAGTGGAGTAGTGTAGTTATTTGTTGTTGAGTATATATGAATATGTTAATGTTTATGGGTATCATTTTTGGAAACCCTCACGAGACTCTACTCGTCCACTTGGGGTAACCTTGTGGTTTAAAGGCTTGTTGCATATGCTAAATGTAATTGTTTTCCCACGAAAGAGGAAATAGATAGATTTTGTTTAATTGTATTTTATTTTACTTGCTTGAGGACTAGCAAGTAGTAAGTTGGGGGATGTGATTAAGGCCAAAATGTACATCATTGAGGCCGTTAATTAGAATCTCTTAACTTCACTTGCTGGTCAAACCGTATACTTTATATGTGTTGAATGTCAATCAGGTTGTACATCGTCGGAGCATAAAATGGGCAAAAAGACAAAATTTGGACAGAGTTGATTTTTTCTGGAAAAGTCAAACTGATGTTTTAAACTTGTTTGGAAGTGAGTAAAAGTATAAAAAGAAAAAGAAAAGACTTTTCTAGGGTTCTAAAGTTGTTTTGACCTAAAGGGAGAGGCTAGGGTTTGGAAGGGAAGAGAAACAAAAAGCTTCAAGGATGTCTCTCATGGTGGTTTCTTCCTCATCTTCTTCCTCTTTCCACTCCTCTATGAGTGGCTAGTCGTCTTTTCTAGGGTTTTGATGAAACCCTAGCCATGTAATGGAATTTTTCATGAGCTTTAATTGTAAATTGGTTTGAATAAATGTATGGATGTTTTAGAAGTGTATAAATAATTGTTTCGTTCTTCTCTTTAAACATTTTACTCTCTGTGATTGTTTAATGCTTTCCATACATTAGTATTCTTTGTGTTTGTATTCAAAGTATGAGACGAGTCATGCTATAAGAGACGGGTCGTTTTGCTAACTTAGTTTAGAGCAAACGACTCGTACTACTCGGGATGATTCGTGCCTGTACATTGAATGCAACAACCCTCTTGATCAATATTTCAAACTTGTAGTTGTGAAATATTGGGTTGTTCAAACCGAATTGCGATTGGTGGTTGATGTTAAGTCTCATTCATGTGGTTAGTGGTGAATTCTCTACCCTAGGATTTTTCCCCAATTCAGTAAACCCAATTTCATTTATTATTGATAATTTAATTCCTTAGTTTAATTTATTCGTTATTAAATTAGGTTATGATCATTCAATCTCTTTATCAAAATTAATTTAGGAATTTAACAATTAAATTAGTTTAATTTCACAATAGTCCCTGTGGATCGATACCCGGACTTGCCATTATTCTGATTGAATTTGGTATAGTTTAGTGATTATATTCGGCATGTTCAACGACCCATCAGGCACTTTTGCCATGTAATCGAAATGGTTTATGAATTGATTCATATGAGTTAAGCGTTTATCAATGGCCAATGTTTTAGTTATTGCTTATAGTATGTTTAGCATATCTCTACTGGGCGTTGGCTCACCCTATATGGGATATCAATTTCAGGTACAGGCAGCATGCCACCTCTAAGGACGTAGCTTGAGAGGCTCAGTGGCTGGGACATCTTTTGTGATTTCCTTTTTGTATTGCATGTATATCAAGCTAAGGGCTCATTTTGTATAGAGTTAGTACTCTCTCTTTGTAACCAAGTGTTGACTTGGAAAGTTGTAAGCCTATAGGGCATTTACTTTTGTTGTCAACATGTAACACATTTTGTAATGAATACTCTGATGAAATGTAATTATGCTTACTTCTCTTATGTCTAAGCATGTCTTGAATGTTTGATTGTGGGTTTATTTTGAGGGCATTACAATTACAATGAGTAACTCAAACAATAGCAAGGATGCACAACGATTGCATGCATTGTGTTCATAAACTACTCTATCTACCCAGACCGCTCTGTTTCACCCTTAGCTTTTTCCCTCTGTTTCTGCCAAAATTCGCTGCTTATCAAATATTGGAGGCCGGCCGACCCCTAATGAGGCCCGGCGGGGTCCAAATAAGGCCGGTCGTGCTGTATTTCATGCCAAAATGTTTTTGCCCTCTGAGGTAAGAACAGTGAAGAGAATTCAGATTCGAAACCATCAATGAGCACAAGTTGATGGCTCGACGATTTCAAACGCGATTTGGACAAAGCAATTAATAAATGCAATGAAAATGACCACTCCTCCTTCCTATCATGAATTTAGCTCATATAGAGAGGTAGACTCGCCTTAAGACTCATCAAAATATCATGAATTGATAAGCGACGATCTTTGAAGCGATGGACTCGACATAACGTCCAGCCGAATCCAACCAATCTAATTCATTTTTTTTATGTCGGTTTCATTGATTTTAAGCCAATTATATTACTCATTTTCATTCTTCAATCAATTTGTCCAAAGTGATGGTTAAGTACACTAAATGAGAAGAAATGTCAAACGAGAAATGATTCATAGCATGAAAGGGAGACTACGCCTTGACGATGAACCTCCGTGGAGATTAAGCCATTGAGCTAGGTCTCTTTCTCATGCCTTAAATAACGATCAATCAGGTTTGAAATAACTCTCAAATGAAAGAAAAGAAGAAAGGATGGAGGGCGCAGAAATGATCATGTGAACTTGATTATTAGGATGAGACTCTTGATATGAAAGCTAAGTAAAGAAAAGCCATCAACTCAAATGACTCGGTGTCTAAAGCATAAACAACCGAAGCCATGAGGACTTACAACACAACAAGCTAAATATTCAAAGCATAAGTTATTTAAATAAATTAAAACAGCCCCTAAAGTGTAAAAACAGTGACAAAACTACTTTAAAAAAGGGAAGAAAATGAACACAAATAGGAGAGGACAAGCTAGACAAGCAAATTTGCACTACATACATGATATTCAAAGCATAAATTAATTAAATGAGTCAAATAGCCCCTAAAACCAAAAAAAAAAAAAAAAAACAGTGACAAAACTACTCCAAAAACAAGCTGAAAATAGTTTGAAAAGCTAAAAAAGTAAGCAAAGATTAAAGAGAGCAAAGCTAGTAAGCAAGCCTGAGGAAGGGTGGCTAACCCCTCCATTTTTTACAACTTCAAATCACATATTTTAGCCTCTAAAAATAGCCCAAAAACAGTGACTAAAATCATGTTAAAAGAGCACAAAAGATAGGGAAAACAAAGAGATACAGAACTAGTAAACAAAACTAAAAAGGGGTGGCTAACCCCTTCACTTTTGGAACTTTTAAATCACATTTTTCAGCCTTTTCAAACTTTGAAAATCAGTATATAAAGACAAGAAAAATAGAGGAAAAGAGTAAAAGAAGATTAAAGAAGAATGTGCAAAATTATACCTTTTGAAAACAGAGGTAAGCTCTTAGTTAACAAACTTAATTCCAATACCCTCAAGTTTTTGAAATTTAGTTTAAAATCTCAACAAAAAGTTTCAAGAACAAGCTCTAATAGTGTATGTATTGTGTATGTATAGCGAAAAGGTGATATAAAGTTAAGGAAGCTTTTGGAAGGAAGATGGATGTTCTATCAATGTTTAAGCCTCTTAGAAGGTTTTTCTAACCTTAAAATTTGAAGTGAGATGTCCTATTTATAGAATTTGAGCCAATTTGAAAATATCTTCAAACAAAGCCAGCTGTCTATTTGGCGCTATTGAAAGCCGACCGGCCCCCAAAACATACAGCCTGACCCAAAAATGAAAGGCCGGCTCTAAAAGGCACAAATTCACTATTTTTCATTGAAATCCGGCCGATTCCAAAAATCTGCATTTCAAGCCCGATTTCAAACGGGCATATCTCCCTCATCCGGACTCGGTTTTAGGTGATTCTTGATTCTAAATTGAAATCCCGGAAGTCTACTTTCCAATGGTGGTGGCCTCACATCTAAATTCTTAGTGTACAGAGAGATATTCCTAATTTAGTAAAGGCTGCTCATTTCTATCTTAACGGATTAAAAAACCAACATTTTCCTAAACTAGTTTTCTTCCATCCCCTTCTATTTCCTTTAACTCCAAACCTATAAATAAGATGTTTTTAAATATTTTTCAAAGAGTTCACATCTCTTCCATGTGTCTCCACTTTGTCCTTACTCAGTTTATCGAAAAGTGCAATATTTTAAACGAAATGCGAGCCTCAGAACACCATAGAAACATTTGGAAAAATATTTTGAAAAAGAGGGTTTTAAGGTTTAAAATAGTTTTGATCAACATGGGATATAAGGTTTGGGATTAGAGCTTGAATCCAAATTTCTTCGCTGAGAATTCAAAAGATTGCACAGTATAACTTTCATCATCGGGTGTTTGGAATAAAGCGTCCAAGTCTTAAGAGCGGTAAAAAATAGGGTGTCTGCACCGCTGTGATAGGAACTTTATGTGAACTCTCTCTCTCTCTCTGTCCCAAAGCTACAGCGGCTGCTAGGTTAGTAGGTATGGAAAGGTTTTTTTTTTTTAAATAAGAAAATTAAAAATTTAGGATTGAGATAATGGAGCTCTTACAAGATTTGTGAGTTAAAAAGACCATTTTTCTTATATAATAAGATTTTACATAACAAAAAAGTTATTTGACTGCTTATTTAACCAAACAAGTTCAAATTTTTTTTATAAATTAATTATTTATTAGTTGTACCAAACAAAATTTATAACTTATTTTAAGTTTTTTAAACAAAAAATCTAAAAAACTATATCATGAAAGTTTAACAATATTAAATAAGTATAATTGTTGAGTTGCGGGTTGGCATCACCTCACTATTTGGCATCCCTCTATATTAGCACACTTTTTTATATTTTTTACATCGTATTATTTTTTTATTTTTTTACATATCTTTTTGTAAAAACTCAAAAAGTATACTTATTTAGATCATTCCAAACACCCTCAGAGTACAAATAATAGAAATGTATACAAAATAATAGCATTAAGCTTCTTTTATATTCACATTTTAATATGAGAGAACTTGAGAGCCTTGTGAGGCCTATCACGAGTCTTAGTTCAATCACGAGTCTCAGTTCAATGATTCGAACAATTCATTTTGTAGGTTTTTCAATGTATACTATTTATGAAAAAATTAGTAACCTTCTTCAGTTTATTGTATTTGTCTCAAAAAAAAAAAAAAATAGACGATAAATATATTTTTAAAATAGATCATGCATTTTTTAGAGACAAATAAGATAAAATAAAAATGTTAGAATTATTGGATCAACATAATTTTTTGATAGATAATATATATTGAAGGTATTACAAAATGAACTATTCGGATTATCAAAACAGAACCTATAATGAGTCCATTGGCCCTTTAGATTCTCTTATGTTAATATGTGATTATGAGAGAAACTAAATTCAAAATTATAATAATATTTAAAATAATATAAGCGATTCAAATTATCATTTGACTTGTTTTTTAACCTGTTCATACGAGGATGGGAAGTAAAACCATATTAATAATATAAAGAAGAAGAAGATGAATGTACAAATTTAGAAAAATTATTTAGAAAATTATTTGGAAAAAGCAAACAACAGTCTACAGTATTAATTGTCATGGATATAGTTCACATCTCACTAACTTTAAATTATCTACACAACACACTTCTTTTTGTGGTAAGATTTGGAGTGCATTTTCATGGTTCATAGCATCTTCATGATCCAAGGATCAAGTGTAAACTTTATTAGAAATGTTACCGAGGATGAAAAAATGTCCTAAATTTTTGCCAAAAACAAATTATATGGTGTAGATTTAAAACTAGTGGAATTTGAGCTCCACTTAAGATATAGATGTGATTTTTTTTTGGTCCCACTTCACCCAAGTCAAGTTGCAAGGATTCAATTTTATCAAATTAGGAATAAATTCATAGACGTGATTTTTGTTTAGTACTGTATTTTGTCTCACCCAAGTCAAGTTGCAAAGATTCAATTTTATCAAATTAGGAAGTGCAAAGGTTTGGGACAATGCTTAACATTGAATTTTTTTAGTTTACCACAGCATGGACCCTGCCAGAGACTAATTAGCATATATTGTTTCACCCAAGTCAACCAACTATCATGCAATGCAAAGACTATCAAATTAGCAAGTGGCAACACTAGAGTTGAAACAATTTTATCAAATTAGGAAGTGGCAAAGGTTTGGGACAATGCTAACATTGAAATTTTTTAGTTTACCACAAGCATGGACCTGCCAGTGCCAGAGACTAATCAGTACTAAAGTATATATATATTGTTTCACCCAAGTCACCAACTAGCATGCAATGCAATTATCTTACTAAAAATGCTACAAGTCTCAAATTTTCTATTAAACAAATTACTAAATGTTTCACTTGAGTGTGGGATCCATAAATACTCATATAAAACATTTAGTCATTTGTTTGATAGAAAATTTAGTATTCCTAACATTACTCTTATTCTACTCTATCAAATTGGCAAGTGGCAACACTAGAATTGAAATTTATTAAGCTTGGGGAAATCAGGCCTCCGGTAAGGTAATGGTTCAAGATTTTCTTTTTTTTTGGGTGTAAATTCTTTGTTTAATTTTTCTTTCCACGAAAACTGAAGAAAACTTCATTTAATCTTCTAAAATAAAGGGAAAATACATTGGGTTACAAAATTATTACCCAACCCAATAGAGAAACTAAATTATCTAGGATTCTGTCAATTAAGTACCTTAAGAACACTAGTTAAAAAAACTTAAAATTGTTATACATTTTTTATAAATTAAATTTTGTTTATGAATGTTCTGAAAACATTTGGACTGTATTTGATTCATAAATTTGGAGGGAGATTTGGAAAGGAAAAGAAAAAAAAGGTGTGTGAAACATTAGTTAAATGTAGTTATATTTCATTCACGTTTTACTTATTTTTCCTTTTTTTCTTTCTGAATTCCTCTCAAAATTTATGAACCAAACACAATTTTATTTAACTATAAAAATAAAAAGATTTGAGAACTAGAGAATCCTATTATTTGTTTGGATGATTGAGCAAGTAAGAAACGAAAACTGTTAAATATAAAATTTTCATATTGCTTAAATAGTTCATTAAAATACAAACACAAATAGAAAAAGGAAAGGTCACATGTGCCCCTTTTCTTTCATTTTACTTCAAATAAAATTGATAAAAAAAAATCACAATCGTTTAAAAAAAATAATAATAAAGAAACTAACATAGTTAAACCACTTTTAATCTGTGGGGGAATTACTTATAAGTGGGATAAAAAAAATTACAAAAATATTAAAGGTGTAAGTGATGTAATAAAAAAATGTGAATCGCAAGTCTAATTTGCACGCCTCCGTATTTGATTTTTTTTTTTTTTTTGGTTTTTTGGTCTGTCCAATTAATAAGTAACTTCCCTTTAATCTTTTTCATTTCCAGTTCTCCTACTTTATAAACAAACTAATCAGATTGACAGATGAGAAAGAGTAAAATTAAATAGAAGGGAATGGAAGATGAGATAGATTAATGGTAGCTTAATTTTAAAGAGTTGGTTGAGTAATAAAAAATTGAAAATAAAATTTTAAATTTTAAATTCAAATCACTCTAAAATGTCACTAAAAATTTATTCAATCATCTAAGTTCAAAATTAATTAGCATACACACAAACTAACCCTATTATCTTATTATTAAAAAGACTAATGGTGGCGTAGACTTCATGAGAATGACAACTCATAGACCAACATAGCCTCGATGAAATAGACAGAAAATGATGCATCATGTCATATATATATATATAGATTCATTACAACCACATATTTTTGGTGAAAAATGTTTGAGGACCACAATTTCTGTGGTTTAAATAGCTCAAATTTATCAAAATAATTTAAGCCACAGAAATTGTGGCCCTCAACCATTACTGATTTTTGGTATGTAAATATTGACGGGTCTATGGTCTGTAGATGTATATATCAGAGGTAAGCTAATAATGACAATTCGTGTGTAGAGTACACATTTTAGCCTCCATTTTCCTTGGAGCTGCAACAAAATATTGAATAGTTGCAATCATTAGACTCCCCAAGACATTTATATATTCCCCATTTTTGTGCATTATGCACCTACTACAATAATATTGCTAAGGTCAACTTCTTGAGAAGAAAAAAAAAACAATAATGGTAGAGGGTCCTAATTTTTATGGCTTAAATGGCTCGAATTTGTCAAAACGACGTCGTTTTGAGTACAAAACAACATCAAAATTGTCAAAACGACGTCGTTTTGGCAATTTTGAGCCATTTGAGCGACAGAAATTAGGGCCCTCAAACATTTTTCAAAAAAAAAAAAGTGAATTTATTAGTTTATTTTTAAGTTATATTATTTTTTTATAGTATATATATATTTTTTTTTAAAAGTTAATAAGTAAAAAAAAAATTACTTCTCAAATAAGCCTAAAAATGCATTAAAATTTCTATAATTAACCACTTAATCCCAAAAATGTAAATATTGAGATTAAAAGGGTCTGTGAACTATTCCTTTTTTCAATATATATATATATATATATATCTACTAAAAATTCATAAAAGATAAAAGTTAATTTTTAAATATATAAGTATTTGAATATATTGACACTCAAACAACTTTTCTGAATAAATTGAATCCCGTTCGCAGATTCAATCACTTCACAACCCTACTAATAAGGGTCATTTAGTGTGATTGTATCATACACAATAGTTATATATGTGGCATATATGAAACACTCAAATAATTTTTTTGTTCCTAAGGGAAAAATATACAGGTAATTATATTATTTGATGCGAAAACGGTTTGAATCGGATGCTTGAATTATGAGTTTTGTCTAGAAAATTCCTCTTCAATTGAGAAGCTGCTAGAGTTTCTCAATATTTATTCACATTTCAAATTTCTAGGCTTTCAAAATAATAGCCTTAAAATAGATGAATAGAGAGAGAATTTATTATTTTTGGTGTGTCTATACAATTTTGAGCATGAGCCCTTATCTATGGACATATATGACAAATCATGTGTGCCTCATGATTAAATCATACCGTGTATATCACGTGTCCAACACTATTTGTCTCTCATGATTTTTAAATTCATGTGTCTCTCATGATTAGGAGAACACTGATGCTCCATTGGCGTTGATGTGGATGAGGGTGATGAAGTCCGTTGGCGTTGACTTTAAGGGAACAAATGAAGGGGTGTACGTACTGAGCCTACGCACACGGCACGTGGAATCATTCATTTCGACCGTTGATGAGCTGCCCATATAAAATATAACTTACTTCCAACGTTAACTGCAATTATTGTTGTATCAAGGAGGTTCTTGTTTAGACGGACTGAATAAGGGCGATTGAAATTTATCAAATTATAATTTTGAGATTTATAGTCCTCGAAATATTTTGTTGGATAGAATATGTATTTCATGTTTGTTTAGTTATGGGATTAGATATCAGAAAATGACTATTTGATTAAATAAAATATGAATCATATGTTTGTTTGGGATATTATGGAGAATGATAAATGCTCAAATGACTATTTTATCATTTTCAATTATTTACTAAGTAATAGTAATATTAAACATATTTTTAATATTTTAATTATTTTTATCTAGATTAAATAATATTTTATTTTATTTTATTTTTTTATAAATAAAATAAATAAAATATCAATGAAAATATATGTTATTTTTTAAAATAAATTTATTTTAAATAATAATAATAATGAAATAATGAAATTAAATAAAACATCAATTAAAATTTAAATAATGAAATTAAATAAAATATAAACAAAATTTTAAAATAAAACATCAATAAAATATCTATAAAAATATTATTTAAATAAATAAAACATCAATAAAAATTAAATAAAATTATTTTACTTTTAAATTGAGAAATTTAAATTTTATTAAATTTTACTAAATATAATACATAATTAAATAGTAGAGAGTCAAAATGATCATTTCACCACTTAATCCCATATCCCCTCTTATCCCCCCCAAATTCAAGAAAAACCGCATGGGTCAAAAGTCTAGGACGACACAACTACTTCTCTGGCAAAATAAGTTTCAAGGATTATGATCAAGATGCCATCTACGACGTTATAGACGACATTAAATACTCAACAATCCCAACCAAACTAATAAAAAATTTAATAGGTTACCAGAGAGACTTCCATGTATTTGTTAAATTTCAACCAGTTCTCACTATTAGAGAAAGAATTCCTTATATTATATTAACTAATGGAGATAGCAGTTGTGTGTCCCACCCCTCCTATAGGACACAATAGTCCAACACATCTGAGACTAATAGTCCTGGTGGACTATTAATCAGGAGTAAAAATCTTGAACCAAACAATGGACTATTAGTCCAATCCCATGGCTCAATCCGTCAAAACAAATACCACCTAAGGGTATTCATCTAACTCATCAAAATCAAATGATTCAAATTAATTCGTTGAAAAATGGACAGTTTTAATAATATGAGTGGATAGATGTAGATATATTTTTCTTAAATTGCCTAAGTTCATACAGATGACGACGGATGGAAGGTTATCCAACCTAAACCGATCCACTAACATTCCTAAAAAAATAGACAACAAATATATTTCTTATAAATTTTAAAATAAAGTATCCATTTTTTATTTTATTTTTTTGATATAAACATAACAAAATGAAAATGTTACAATTATCGAATCAACTTAATTTTTTTCATAAATAATATACAAAATAAGTAATTTAAATTATCGAAATGAAACCCCTAATAGGTTTCAAGAGCCTCTCAAATTTAAATTTAAACTTGAGAAAAACTCAATCCCTTATAAAAATACATGAATCAAAGGTGTACAACCAAAATACATAGTTAGTGAAAAGTTCATATCCGTGAAATTATGTTATTTGATCCAATATTTAATTTAATTTTTATTTTATTTTATAATAAAGACATGTTTAACAATTACTTAGTAAGGAAGACAAATTATTTTTAAAAAAAAAAAATTCCCAATTATATGGGACTGCTGACAGCCATCCGTGCCTCTCTCACTTGCTCAGTCATTCTAATCAAGGTACCTAAAAAAATTCAAAAAAAGTGATGCTATGAATTTTAAATAATTTATTAAATTTTTTTATCAAACTTTTTATATGGGTGTGCGACTCAGTACATTTGAGTTTATGTAAGTTTCACACCTATGTGAGAAGTTTGGTAAAAAATTTAAAAGATTATTTAAAATTCATAATATTTTCCATTTTAAAAAAAAGTTTATTTAAAGTTGGTCTTTTGTTTTCCAATTGTAATTTTCACACATTCATGTGCAATAGCGTTAGGGATTAATAATTCAGACACAAAAAATATCAAAAAAATTAATATGTTGTCCAAATTTAATTCTTGTACAATGGAGACTATACTTAAAATGAATCTATTCCCCATAACATTTTTCTTGATATTGTTTTATGCCTGAGTTCTTATGCGGTGTTTGTTTAGGGGAATTGGAGGGTAGAATAGGATTCTATATCCATTCTATGTAATAATCTGATGTTTAATTCAAAAAATGTAAACCAGATTAATAGTCCAACTGGACTATCAATCCCTTATTTGTAGTACTATTATATTCCATGGGGGGTGTGGGATACAAAATTGTGAGATAATTTCTCCTCCGGATTAGAGGATAAAATAACATTTTTTACCCTTTGGATTATTGTATTTAGTAAAATTAAATAAAATTTAAAAGTCTCAACCAAAAATTAAAGTAAATTTATTTAATTTTTATTAATGTTCTATTTATTTAATTTTTTAAAATTTCTAGCCAAAAAATAAAATATAATTTATAACTTAAATTTTAATATTCCTATTATTTAGTAAACAATTCAAAAGGATAAAATAGTCTTTTAAGAGTTTATCCTTCTTCATAATATCCTAGACAAATATATATGATTCAATAGAATTGTTTTTTCAGTTCAAAAAAAAAAAAATTAAAATAGACTTTTTCTTATATCTAATCTCATGACTAAATAAACGTGGGATGCATATCCTTTTCCAACTAAATAATTTAGGGACTATATATGTATCATAGAATTAACAATCTAATAAGTTACAATTTTCTCTTATTCAGTCTATCTAAACAACCATGATTTTAATCTCTAGTGTTACTATTCATGCAAAGTTGATGCAAACGGTATGTCTGGATGTTTGGTTGGAAAGAAAGGAAAAAGTTGACAAATTATAGCTAAAATTAAGCAGGCCTGACTAATAATGATGTATTGTATGCTAGTAGGGTTTGTGGGGTGACTGATGAATGGTTTGCTTAAATTGGCCCAATACAATGGATGTTTAGAGAGTGGAAATTCAAATTATGGGGTGATTTTATTTGCATCTAAAAAATAATTTAGTACATTTAATTAAAATTTTGGAATTTTTGTTCCTATTATACCATAATATAAATTTGCTAATAAGAATAATACACATTAAGTCTTAAAATAAAATATTATTTTTTTCTCATAATACACTCAAACCCACTTATACATATTCGTTATATTTAACGCTCTTCATCTTCTTTTCAAAGTTTTCATTTCTCTTCATCTTTTTTCTAACTCCAAAACTCTAATCAATCCCACCAAAAATTGCCATTATCATCAACATCATTGTTTGATGAATGAAAAATTATGGAGATTTGTTCACAATCTATGACAAATTAATTAAGAAAAATATCACAAAACTGAAATCTATAAAGTATTCATAGGATCATTTTTTTTATTGTAAGATGGGAAAAGAAAAGACTCAATATCACAAAACTGAAATCTATACAGTATTCATAGGATCATTTTTTTTATTTTAAGATGGGAAAAGAAAGGACTCAAGCTAAAGAGATTTAGAAGAATAAAATCTCCCCAAATTATCTAAAATGAGAAAAGAAAGATCCAAAACATCAGCCCAAGTTGCAGCCCAAATAGAAACAAATGACCCAAAACAATTTGGCCCCAAAGGCAAATGAATAGAGAAAGCATAACAAGCCCATCAGGTCCCATCAGGTTGTGTTAGTATTGGTGGTCTGTGGGGTTGGGGTATTCTATTTAGGGATTTTTGGTCAAAACTCCCTTTTGGGCCTTTTTATTAGAATAAAGGATAATTTAATTAATTTTCTTTTAAAAAGTCCCTGAGTAAGAAATGCCTACCTCAATAAGGACATTTTATAATTTTTATTTTTTTTAATGACAATATTGCCCCCATATATATATAGTATCATACGTTTGAAAAATTTGAAATCACAGCTAAACATCTCGCAGCCGATGAAGAGGATGAAGCCCATCTGCAAATCGATCATACTTCACAAAATCGATGAAGACGACCTCCAGATCTGAAGATCTCGCAGCCGAATATCTCTCAATTGTTCAACAATAGACGATCTCGCAGCCGAACAACTGTCATTTGGTGGCCGATGATCAACGCTCTCAAATTAAACGAGAGTTTCATTCAATTTTGTGATTGTTGATCGAGTGCAGGTTTTTCTTCTCAATTACTCGAGTTGTACAGATCTGTTAATTAATTTTTTTTTTGTTTTTGTTTTTGTTCGTTTTTTTTGGTTTGATTTATTTTTATTTTGATCGAGTTCGTTTGTTTTTGTTGATTTGTTAATCTAACAATAGACAGAATTTTGTTTTTGACAAAAGACACAGAGTAAAATTGACTTGTTAATCTAACAATAGACAGCAATAGAACCAGAGTAAAATTTTACTCTGGTTCTGTTGCTCTATTTACAATTAGAGTAAAATTTTGATTATTGAGAAGATAGGGGAGATATGTTCTTTTAGCTTATGCATTTTAGTTATCAATTTTTAACTAGCAAAAAAGTTGCACCAAACAAGTTAATTGTCTGCAAAAATTTTAGTTGTTTTTCAGAGTAAAATTTTACTCTTATGCAGAGTAAAATTTTACTTTTAGATTCATTTTGTAACATTTTACTCCTATATCAGAGTAAAATTTTACTTTGGTGCAGAGTAAAGTTTTACTTTTAGATTCATGTTTCAATTCAAACTAAACCAAAATTGTAGTGACAGTAAAATTTTACTCTTATGCAGAGTAAAATTTTACTTTTAGATTCCTTTTGTAGCATTTTACTCCTATATCAGAGTAAAATTTTACTTTGGTGCAGAGTAAAGTTTTACTTTTAGATTCATGTTTCAATTCAAACTAAACCAAAATTGTAGTGACAGTAAAATTTTACTCTTATGCAGAGTAAAATTTTACTTTTAGATTCCTTTTGTAACATTTTACTCCTATATCAGAGTAAAATTTTACTTTGGTGCAGAGTAAAGTTTTACTTTTAGATTCATGTTTCAATTCAAACTAAACCAAAATTGTAGTGACAGTAAAATTTTACTTTGATATTGATAGTAAAATTTTACTTTGATAGTGACAGTAAAATTTTACTGTTAATTGTTTGCAGATTTGTAAAATGGTTCCACCTCTTATGTTGTTATGCAAGTATGGTGATCGTACCATTGTGTTCAAGGTTGTGTCAAACTGCACGTTGAAGGATTTAACTGATTTCTTAAGTTGTAAATTGAAGAAGTTTGACAATAGTGGTTGCATACTATTATCGTACTGTTTGCCTGGACATTCGCAATGCATGATTGATGATGATTCTGATTTTCAGAATATGTTGTCGCTTGTTTATCCCCTTGGTGTTGACCGGGTTGATGTGACTATTACTGAAATGGGCATTTCAAATGAAAAACATGGAGTTGGAGAATCAGGGGACGCTACTGGATCCAACATTACTGATGATGAAATGGATTTACTCCCTATGTTTTGTCAACATGAAGAAAGGACTTTGTTGTCTAGTGGATGGGTGAATGGAATTACTCATGTAGGTCAAAGATTTATTGGAGGTGCAAAGGATTTCCGGACTGCATTATGTAAATATGCTATTGAGATAGGATTTGAGTTTGTGTATGTGAAGAATGAGAAGTGTCGGGTCACTGCTGTGTGTTCAATGCGGGAATTGAAAGCTTGTTTATGGCGAGTACATGCATCTCTAGAAAGTGCTAATAATTTTTTCTACATTAGGACTCTACATGATGAGCATACTTGTGGAGCTGCAGTTCGTACTTCTAAAAACTCAAGGATGAGTTCAAATTTGGTTGCAAGTTTGATTGTTAATGAAGTTCGTGGGAATCCCCAAACTCGTCCAATTGATGTTGTGCGTCAATTTACAGATCAATACGGGCTCACCATTACGTACAATCACGCTTGGTTGGGAGTTGAGAAAGCTAGGACTACTAGTTTTGGAGATTTCTCTATGTCCTATGATGAGATTCGATGGTATATGGATATTGTGATGAGCACAAATCCTGGTAGCTATTTGCGTCTTGACTATAACCATCAAAGTGGACGGTTCAAGAGGTTTTTTGTTGCATTTAATGCTTCCATTCAAGGGTTTAGGCATTGTCGTCCTCTATTGTTTATCGATGGAACTTTTTTGAAGGGGAAATATAAGGGCACCTTGTTAACAGCTACAGCGAAGGATGGGGATCAAGGTAGATATTACTATAGTTTATTCAAAAGTAACAAGTTACTTATTCTGAGCTCAGATTTGTCCTTTTTGTTTAATATACTTACTAATTGTAAAATGTTATTTTTCAGGTTTTTTCCCTCTTGCAATGGCAATTGTCGATACGGAGACTATAGACAGTTGGGAATGGTTTTTTATGCATTTGTCGAATATATTGTTGGATGAAAGACCAATTACCTTCATATCTGATCGGAACGCTGGACTTTTGGAGGCTTTACCCAAGGTTTTACCTACTGCTTACCACTATTTTTGTCTCCAACACTTGAAGGCCAATTTGAGGGATAGGTTCTCTGGTCCAAGTTTCAGCAATACTTTCAGGAGTAGAATAGTTTTTTTGTTTTCTTCATGTGCTTACGCTCCGACAGTGGGATGTTTTAATCAGTGCTTGAAAGAATTACAAGATGAGGGAAAAGGGATCGTTTGTGGGTTTCTATCCAATTTGCCCTATGACAAGTGGACTAATGCATATTTTAAAGGACAAAAATATGGTGAAATGCACTCAAATGTGGCAGAGTCTTTCAATTCATGGATCCGTCAAGCTCGTCATTTGCCCACTACAAAGATGATTGATTCAATTAGGTTGAAGATCATGGATTTGATGTCGAGAAGGAGAGAACAAGCTAAGAAATGGAATACTTTTCTTTGTCCGGAGATGGATTCAACATTAGTAAATGCTCTTAAAAGTGGAAGAACTTGGTTGGTTAGTCGTTCAAGTGATCATGTTTTTGAGGTTCAATCCCGGCCATCGGTTAGCGTTGACCTCTCGAATAGAACTTGCTCATGTTACCAATGGCAATTGAATGGATTTCTTTGTGCTCACGCGGCGACTGCTATCCAAAAGAGCGGAGGTGATTTGTATGCACATGTGGAACCATTTTATTACACTAGCAAGTTCAAAGATTGCTATGCTGAGTCCATTTATCCAATGCCCACTGTTGAGAAACCTCTTGTAGCTATGGATGATGTTGTTGTCCTTCCTCCAATTTGTAAGAAGCCACCTGGTAGGCCAAGGAAGAATAGGATCCCATCTAGGGGTGAGAAGATAAGACGAGTACAGTGCGGTAGATCCGAGAAGTACGGTCATAATAGGAAGACTTGCAAGGAGGCATTGCCGTGAAAGACATTATTGATTTTGTAATAGAAGTATGAAAATAATGCAGTTCTTCTGCAATAAGTAGTCCATAGCAATAATAGTATAGTCTTTTAGAGTAGATTTGTAAGGAAACATTGCAATAAAATATATTTTTACTACGTTCTTGAATGGTTGTCTGTTCTAGTTTCTGATATGTTTTGTGGTTGAATGGTTGTGTATGGGTGTGATGAGCCTGTGGTTTGACAATAAAATTTTACTATGTTCAGAGAAAATGTTACTTTTAGATTAAAATTTTACCTTATTTCAGAGTAAAATTTTACTTTAATGGAGGGTAAAATTTTACTTTAGTGCAGAGTAACATTTTACTTTTAGATTTAGAGTCCAAATTCAACTCGGCCCTCAGAGTAAAATTTTACTTTCATACAGAGTAAAATTTTACCTTGTTCAGAGTAAAATTTTACTTTTGTTCAGAGTAAAATTTTACTTTTATACAGAGTAAAATTTTACTTATTCAGGCTGTAACATTTTATTCTTATTTCAGAGTTAAATATTACTTTCATGCAGAGTAAAATTTCACTTTTTAGATTTAGAGTGCAACAATTTACTCATCTTTCAGAATATAAAGTAAAATTTTACTTCAGTTCAGAGTAAAATTTTACTTTCAAGCAGAGTAAAATTTTACTTTTATGCAGAGTAAAATTTTACTTTTAGATTTAGAGTGCAACAATTTACTCATCTTTCAGAATATAAAATAAAATTTTACTTCAGTTCAGAGTAAAATTTTACTTTCAAGCAGAGTAAAATTTTACTTTCATGCAGAGTAAAATTTTACTTTTAGATTTAGAGTGCAACAATTTACTCATCTTTCAGAATATAAAGTAAAATTTTACTTCAGTTCAGAGTAAAATTTTACTTTCAAGCAGAGTAAAATTTTACTTTTAGATTTAGAGTGCAACAATTTACTCATCTTTCAGAATATAAAGTAAAATTTTACTTCACTTCAGAGTAAAATTTTACTTCAGTTCAGAAAATATGTTAGTCCCCTTAGAAAAACATTTCCAACCTGCACCAAAGTTTACCACAACACACAAACTCCCCTGATGATCATCATGCAATCTTTGTGCAAAAAAAATCTAACAACACAACTAAATATATCATCAACATTCATTCCCAGTCAAAACAACATTCATAGCAACATTCAGTCAAAAAAATTTAAGCCTCTATCTAATACTCTCTTAGTATTCTTTCACTTACAATCACTTTTTCACTGTTCTTTCATTTACAAAAACCAAAATTACATATATCATTCACAGTACTTCCCCAAAACTTGTCCACATTGTCATCCTTGAGGTCTTAGCTCTAGCGCATTTTTTTTTTGAGGTTGAACTGTTCCTCAGTCCATGCTTTTGGATAATCATTCAAAAATTGATGCATTATTGACGCTCGGAAATTGTTAATTTCATCCTCTTCCATAGAATTTGCAATAGGCTCATCTCTTATGATTTGGCGCATGATATAACATACAATAATTCCACAATCAACACTGTTAAATAAAAATCAATCGCTTGTTAGATTTACTCAAATTTGAAAACTACCAATTCAAGCATATAATAGTAGCGTGAAATACTTACGATGTTGGGCGTTGTTGTGGACTATCTTTCACCGAAACTAAGTTTGAAAACTTTCTTGTACCTTTCTTCGTTTTCTTGCCCAACTTGCTATCCACATATGTTATCTAACATCATTGCATAATTGTTTTGTCAGGATTAAATTCAAGAATAAAATACAGCAAAAAATTACTGTTAATATGATGCAAAGCACTTACAATCTTCTTTGCATCCTTAAGGTAATCATCTTCTCTGTTGTCTCTTGGCCTTAAAGAATTGTAATGTCTCCACTCATCAAGTTCAGTGTCAAATAGAAGGAGTGTCCAGTGGTAGGGTTTTTCTTCCTTTTTGTTCCCATTGGAATTCATGCAAAAATGAAGGTATCTATATGCACTCAAATCTTGTGCAAGGACTTCATCAATTAGATGATTTCTCAGCTCCCCATAACCCCATTTCACTAAAGACTGCATTTAATCGTATAAGAGACACTGATATGTTACACTAAACCACAGTAAAAATTTATCAATTCAAACTAAATACAAATTGATGGCTTGCCCAGCAAAGGCTAGAGAAAAAGAATGATTTATTCTTTTCTGGCTTCTTGACTTCTTGCTCAATCTCAAGCATTTCTATGAAGCTGTCAATCACCTACAAAACAAAAATCAATTAAATATATATTAATAAAGTGAACTATTTTTAGTTATTGAAGTGAACACTAGTCATTGAAACTTGTATTGCCACTTACATTATTTGCAGTATCACCATCTCTCAGAATTGCATCCACATCATGCAATGTAACATATACTCCATGTTTTGTGCCGGACCATATGATTGCACTAGTCATAAGTTAAAAAAAATGTTGATTAACATGCTGCAGTTGGATAATAGTAAAAATCTGTTGTTTGATAAAATTAACATGGTCTTACTCTGTGGTTTCCAAATTGTAAATCTTGTTCAGTAGATACTTGTCATCCTCATCAAGCAATTTCCATATTGCAGCCTTATCTGGAAACAAAACCCTTTCAACTGGCTTTGCTTGGCTTAGAGGCAAGTTTTCAACACAAATGACTTCTTTTGACATCACTTCAATTCTTTGTTTTCTGGTTTTTTTTTTCTTTGCTTCTCTTGGCTCACATTCAAAATCAGACATTTCTTTCTTCTTCCTCGACTTGATTTTGATTTTCCTCACCATGGATGTTTGGAATGGCTGTACGACTATGGGTATTTCTTCCAATGTACTTTGAATCCCAATGTTTTCCTCTTGTTCTACTCCTTTGGCATGTGGCATTTCTTTGGAAGATAAACCTTGGGTAGCCGCATGAACTGCATTTTCTTCAATCTGTTCAACCAACTGTTTATTTTCAGATTCAAGTACTTCAATCTCCTTTCTCATTTTCTCCATTTCTTTCTCTGTGTTGCTCATCTTTTCCATCGTTTCTTTTGTTTTTGCCTTTTGCTCCTCTTTCATTTTTTGCATTGTTTCCCTCAGTTTCTTCAGTTCTTCAACCAACGCCAGATTCTCACTTTTCAGCCTCTTGTTTTCCTTTTCAAGATCAATGAAGTTCTTCAAAGGTTGATCATCTTCTTTAGTCTCCAACTTTTCCTCGATGTCCAATGCATCTTCTTCAGTCTCCAACTTTTCCTCTGTGTCCAATGCATCTTCTTCAGTCTCCAACTTTTCCTCTGTGTCCAATGAATCTTTTTCAGTCTCCAAATTTTCCTCTATGTCCAAAGCATCTTCTTCATCATCATTGCAAATGAGTTCCATTTCTTCTTTGGAAACGGGCTTCAGTTCATTGTGATTTACCTGCAATTGAAAAATAGAAAAAGAAAAGAAGCCAGCAATTAAGCAAACTTTAACCACTAGAGTAAAATTTTACTCTGATTTAAAGTAAAAGTTTACTCTGATTTGAAGTAAACTTTTACTACGTTCGAGAGTAAGTAAAATTTTACTCTGACTGTAAGTAAAATTTTACTCTGATTTAAAGTAAACTTTTACTTTGTACAAGAGCAAGTAAAATTTTACTCTGACTCAGAGTAAAATTTTACTCTGATTTAGAGTAAAATTTTACTCTGATTTGAAGTAAACTTTTACTGCGTTCAAGAGTAAGTAAAATTTTACTCTGACTGTAAGTAAAATTTTACTCTGATTTAAAGTAAACTTTTACTCTGTACAAGAGCAAGTAAAATTTTACTCTGACTCAAAGTAAAATTTTACTCTCATTTAAAGTAAACTTTTACTCTGATTTGAAGTAAACTTTTACTCTGTTCAAGAGCAAGTAAAATTTTACTCTGACTGTAAGTAAAATTTTACTCTCATTTAAAGTAAACTTTTACTCTGATTTAAAGTAAACTTTTACTTTGTTGAAGAGTAAGTAAACTTTTACTCTGTTCAAGACTAAGTAAAATTTTACTCTGAATGTAAGAAAAAGTTTACTCTGATTTAAAGTAGAAGTTTACTCTGATTTCAAGTAAACTTTTACTCTTCGGGCTGAGTTTGGAAAGATGATACCTCTTCGGGCTTTAGTGTTTGCAATGACCTCTTCATTAGTTTTTTCCTCAATGTTGATAAGTCCCATCGCAGGAGCCTTGGACACAAATTTTTTCCTTCAGGTTGAATGACGGTAGTATGCTCGCATAACCAGTACTATAAAATAAAAAATCGAAATTAGTTAAATTCTCTAAAGATAGATTGCATAATATTTCAAGTAGTTCAATTTACTTACCAACAGAAGAAGTACACATCCAGTGACATTTTCAGGACTTCCTAATGAAGAATGGATTGAAGTAGTCAACGTGGATGCAACTGCAGTCGACCATGCATACGAATTCATCATTTCCAAATCTTCTACAAGGGCAACAAAGGCCCATCCAACTGTTAGACCAGTTGTTGGTAATAGCAAAGTCGCCACAACAAATAGACACATTATGCGTGCAACATCCTCAATATCAACTCTCGTTGTGCCTTCCAACGCATCTCCTAACGCCTCTCGCAAACTCTTTACAGATATTCTTGACAAATTACGAAACCTTCTCTGCACAAAAGCTGATTCTTGTTTTTTCCCATATGACACATCTACTTTTTTCGTTCCCGATTTTATCCCAAAAATCAAGGTAACGTCACTATCCCGTATGTCACATATCTTCCCCCCAAGCTTAAATCCCTTTGCATGAAAGTCATAACATTTGATCACATCCATCACATTATCGTCAACTTTCTTAAAGTTCTTTAAGTCCACATCATCTTTCTTCCAAAAATATTTAAACAACATTCCAAAAGGTGTTCTCTCAAGGGTAGTAATGTGTCTTTTAGTGAACCTTGTGTCTCGCATTACGTTTATCAATGAAACAATATTTGACCTATATTGTTTCATATAATTCTCCCTCTCCCGTACTCCATGCATAATATTCAACTTTGAAGGACTTTCTTTACTACTTTTGCTCCCTTTTTTAGGGACTTTCTTCTTTTGTAAAACAGTTGGTGGAACTTCAAAATCATCATCATCATCATCATTACCACATTTGCTTCTTGTAACAACCATTTTCAAACACAAAAAAGTTCTCCTGTATCAACAGTATAAAATTTTACTTTAAACAACGTCACAAAACAAATAAGCACTAAACAAAATGCACAAGTATTGTCATGAGACAGTAAAATTTTACTCTGTTTGGCAAAAGTAAAATTTTACTCTGATTGAAAGTAAAATTTTACTCTGATTGGACGTAAAATTTTACTCTGATTGGAAGTAAAATTTTACTCTGAAAAATTCATGAAGCAAGTATATTTGAAAGTATTGAAATGGCAGGACAAAAACACTACAGAAATCAAAGCGTAATGAGCAAAGGCTAGAGTAAAAGTAAAATTTTACTATGTAATAAGTAAAATTTTACTCTCATTATAAGTAAAATTTTAGTCTGATTGGAAGTAAAATTTTACTTTGAGAAATTCATGAAGCAAGTGAATTTGCAAGAATTGAAATGACAGGACGAAAACACTACAGAAATCAAAGCGTAATGAGCAAAGGCTAGAGTTAAAGTAAAATTATACTCTGATTGGAAGTAAAATTTTACTCTGATTGGAAGTAAAATTTTAATCTGTTTAGAAGTAAAATTTTACTCTGAAAAATTCGTGAAGCAAGTGAATTTGAAAGCATTGAAATGACAGGACCAAAACACTACAGAAATTAAAGCATAGTGAGAAAAAGGCTAGAGTTAAAGTAAAAGTTTACTCTCTAATAACCAAAATTTTACTCTCATTATAAGTAAAACTTTACTCTGGTTTTGGAAGTAAAATTTTACTCTGTCTGGAAGTAAAATTTTACTTTAAAATTTTACTCTCATTATAAGTAAAATTTTACTCTGGTTTTGGAAGTAAAATTTTACTCTGATTGCAAGTAAAATTTTACTCTGATTGCAAGTAAAATTTTACTCTGAAAAATTCATGAAGCAAGTGTATTTTAACATTTTACTCTGAAAAATTCATGAAGCAAATTGAAATGGCAGGACAAAAACACTAAAGAAATTAAAACGTACTGAACAAAAGGCTATACTTAAAGTCAAATTTTACTCTGTAAGAAGTAGAACTCTCATTTCTTTACTTTAAAATTTTACTCTCATTATAAGTAAAATTTTACTCTGGTTTTGGAAGTAAAATTTTACTCTGGTTTTGGAAGTAAAACTTTACTCTGGTTTTGGAAGTAAAATTTTACTCTGACTGGAAGTAAAATTTTACTTTAAAATTTTACTCTCATTATAAGTAAAATTTTACTCTGGTTTTGGAAGTAAAATTTTACTCTGATTGGAAGTAAAATTTTACTCTGAAAATTCATGAAGCAAGTGTATTTTAACATTTTACTCTGAAAAATTCATGAAGCAAATTGAAATGGCAGGACAAAAACACTACAGAAATTAAAACGTACTGAACAAAAGGCTATACTTAAAGTCAAATTTTACTCTGTAAGAAGTAGAACTCTCATTTCAGAGTAAAATTTTACTCTAGTTGGATGTAAAATTTTACTCTAGTTGGAAGTAAAATTTTACTCTGAAGCAAGTGAAATGACCTGTAAAATGTGTATCCAAGAGAGACAGTAAAGCGTTGCTAGGGTTTCAATCCACGAAACTGTAACGAAGTAGCTCCACAAAGCGAGAGTAATGAGACTCAGAGAAGGGTTTAAGAGAGAGAGTAAAGCCTAATGCCGAGTTCGTTGCTAGGGTTTCAATCGAAGAAACTGTAACAAAGTAGCTACACAGAGCGAGAGTAATAAGAGAGAGAAGGGTTTCAATCGAAGAAACTATAACGAACTAGCTACAGATAGCGAAAGTAATGAGACAGATAAGGGTTTCAATCGTTCCTAGGGTTTCGACCGATCATATTCAGAAGAGAGGAGGGTTTTGAATCGATGACACAGAGGAACGGGAGAGAAACGGTGCAATTGTTTCGTATTTGCACCCTTATATGGATGGGCATTTCAGTCAAATCACGATATTTTTTTAATCGAGGGACTTTTGGCGCAATTGTTTTCATCCGTGGGCTTTACACCTAATGGGCCTCATGGAAGGGGGTTTTGACCTAAAATCCCTTCTATTTAAATTTAAAACATGTCCAAGTATGTTCCGTTTAAATTTACAAATTTTAATTTCTATTATATCTTAATATGAATTTACTGCACATCTCCAAGGGAATAAACAAGGCTTGTTAGATATTTTAACCAATATAAATCTAATTTTGAGTTCCAATGGGTTAGCTATTAGGCTAGCTACTTTATCATCCTATATTTTTGGTGGCTACAATTGAAGAGCCCCAGAGGCTCTCCAAACAATTATGTATGTATATATTTTAGATTTTTGTATATTAATGTCTTGGATTTGAGATTTTATATTATATATATATACATATATGTGTGTGTGTATGTAGCAATTTTATATGTTTTTTCAATTCTGTTTGATGAATTACAGAATAATTTATTTTGTATTTTGTATTTTTTTTCTCCTCATTCTACAAGTTTTGTATGTTTGTATGGCAAATTTATTATTAGTGCAAATTTATATTAGTAAAATATCAACAATTAGTATTTTTTTATTTTAAAAATTAATTAAGTTAGTTTAAATGATTAGCTAAAATAAAGAGTGTGGTTGGAGAACACGATAGCTAAAGTAATTAGGTAAAATAAAGAGTGTACTTTTTTTGTACTTTAGCTAGTGAAAAGTAGAGAGTGTGGTTGGAGTTGCTCTTAAACCCTAAAGAAATTATTTTTTTCTCATGGTACACTCTAATCAGTTATTCCTATTCAAATCTCTGTATCTTCTTTTTCAAGAGATCAAAGTTATTTCTTCTTCTTCTTCTTCTTCATCCTCCCTCCAGAACTCCAATCCATCCTACCAAAACTCACCATCATCATCAATATCATTCAGCATATTTGTTTCCAGTTTTTAGAATTCACTTTTCAGAAAATTTTAGGTTGCGTTTGGTAGAACTTTCTAAATATGATTTGAGAGTAGGAGTTGCATTTTGAATTTGTGAGTTTTGGAATTATGATTTGGGTGTGAAAAATTTATTTGGTGAAAGAGTTTTCAAAAGAGTTTTAAATTGAGTGGGAAATTTTTGATGTGATATATGATATTTGATACAAAAACTTACAACTCATAACCAAACATACAACTCAAAATTCTATTAAAGCACATAAAATTTTTTTAAAAATTCGGAATATATTTTTTTCGAATATATAAAAATTAACATATGTCAATTGCCAAAAAAATAATAATAATAATAATAATTGCACTGTTCTGGTCAACCGGTCGGACGACCGGTTAGTCCAAATTTCAAAAAAAAAAATTCAAGAATCGCACTTTATACATAGTTTTCTGCAGAGTTTTGTGTTTGTTGTGGAAATATAGTTGGAAAACTCTATCCAAACATGATATTAGAATGCGTGGGTAGAATTATGATTTGAAAATCCTTCCAAACAGAGCCTTACTTTATTTTTTCCATATTTTTTTTATTTTTACTGAATTTTTTTAATATTTTAAGCAATTTTTTTTTAAAAAAATTTAGACACGCCTAACATAAATATATTTAAAAAGTATAATTTTTGTGAAAAAAATATTTAAAAAATTTACTAAATACCAAACATACAAAAATAAAATAAAAGACTCAATTTTTAAAAATTTGAATTCAGAAAACTGAAACCAAACACACTAATTGTTTTTTATTATTTTGAACCCTAAACTCTAGAAGAAAGTTTGAACAAAATCAACTAATGGATGAGAGTAATAATCAAAATAATTTTTTGAAGCAACCCATCAAAAAAGAGATAAGCATTCATATAAAGAGGTTTCACAATTTTTGTAGAGTACCATCAATTATTTTTCTATATCTTTTTTTGACAAAAATTAAAGAGCCCAGTAGTTAGATTAACAATAACAAATTATTGGAATTGTTCTTATTTTATCATTTAAATAGTATATTATTTGATAACTATTCTTTTTTATTAATGTCTGATGCTTATGTGCTTATAAGTTTGGTTTTTACTTTTCCACGAAGCATTCTTGTGGATAATTTATAATGTAAAAGTTTTTTTTCTGTATTGAAAAGTTTTATAATGCTTATGTAAAAATTTAATTTTTTCTGTATTTATAATGCTTATGTGCTTATAAGTTTTTTTTTTCTGTATTTGAGAATTATTTTATGTATTAAAAAGTTTTTGAAATAATTTAGTTTATTTATTATTTATTTTTTGAGTTTACCTTGAGGGTTATTTGAAAAAAATAATAGGGTGTAATGAGAATAAAATAAATTTTAAATAATTAAATAAAATATACTTAAAAATTGAGAATATTTAATAATTTTTTTGGATGTAAACAGAATCCCCTGGGGTTGCCAATATAGCTATCGCTAGCCGTTTTGCATCATGAATTTTGAAGAGGCTTTGAATGTTTTTGGGTTGGTCACAAGTTTGGGAGCATGAATTTATGACCATGGGCTCCTTTTTGAGTAAATTACAATTATCATATATTACACTTTAAAATTCACGATTTTTTAACACGTGTCACTTGCAAGATGAGTATACAAATAAAAAATTGATGGTAAATGGAATAATCAAATTAAAATTGGACTAAAATTTATAGCTAATATTATTCAAATTAAATAGTAGAGACCAAAATAAAATTCAAGTCAAATTCTAATAATAAAAGATATAATTTATCCAAAAAGGAGCCATCATAATAAATTCATGCTCCCAAAACTTGTGACAACACATGAAATATTCAAGCCTCTTCTTCAAAATTTATGGTGGAAAAAGGCTAGTCATAGCTATATTTTAAGGTTAGTTTGAAAATTCACCGGTTTTTATAAGCTAAGCTTAATTAACTTTGATTTTTATACATTTGTATATAGTGTATGTGAGCTTATCAAAAATTAACTTACATGATAAGTTCATTTTAAATGAAATTTTAATGAATCAAACATTAGTTAAACTCAAATAATTTAATTGGCTATACTAATCTAAGATGGTCATTTCAACCCTCAAGCATTATGCCACAACAACTTTAACCTGCAAAAAACACACCACTATTTTGCCTTTTGTAAGTTGGCTCCAAGAAAAAGTCTGGCAACAAATGGGGTTCCTATGTCTCACTCACAGCCCCAACATCCTGTCAAGATGGGAAATCCATGGACCCAAGTCCTGCCTTTATCATTAAAAGTCCTTCAGCCAAAAGGACTTGGTTGACTTTCCCAACCACAGTTAGGTGGGACCTAGAGGTTCAATAGACCTAACCCTTCTTATTTTTATCCAAAGTAAGACAACGTAATTTAAGTAGATGTTCATAGAGTTCATCCAAATCATTTTATAAATCAATTCATCTTCTAACTAATTCAATTGGTTAATCCAGTGATCAATTTTTAAAATATGGTGGGAGCAACAAATTCAAGAGAACCAATCCCCTCCTCTTTCTCACACATCAACATGCTCTACAAGGAAACTCCTAGTTTAACAATTTAAAGTGAACTAAACTCCGTTATCTAAAAATAAAAATAAAAATAAAAAATAATTTGGGTAGATATTTGTAGAGATATAAATCGATTTACAGGTCAACTGATTCAACCATCTAATTGAGTCCAATTTTTAAAATATTGCCCATCACGGTTTGGTGGAAACCACCGGTTTAGAATAACCAACTCCTCCTCCTCCTCATGGATACAACATGCTATAAGCAATGTCATAATTTGACAGTTCAAGTGCCTAAATCCTTTGTCCACAACAGGAAAAAAAGACAAACACAATACAAGTAGATATGTTCATTCAGAACACCCAAACCATACTTTTATGCCAACAATTTGTGTGGCTGGATAGACAAAAATACAATGAAGGTAGAACAAAAATACAGGTATGATTTCATCATCTATCACTATCTTCTTCATTAAACAATCAAGCTAGACAAAAATATTGATGGCTACTTGTCACATGCATGTCCTTCTGTAGATCAGGCCCTTTCCATGTGCAGCCTTTAACACCAACATAGAAATTATCTTCATTATGCATCTAATTTCCAAAAAATTTCATTTACATTATATTTCAAAACATTGCTATGAGTGAAGTTCAGATCCACCGACGAAGAGAGAACATATTCATGGCAGAATGCGAAAAAATGAGCAGTCAAGCCCCAATCCCAAAGCATGCGAGTAATCAACAGTATGGTGATACTGATAAAACATAGTATATCATTATCAAAAACCCTTGTACCAATAGACGATTTTATTGGGATCTACATTAATGGTCACAGGCTAAAACATATATAGGTGTTCTAAACTCTCTTGCAAAGAAAAAGTAACATATTTGAGACTTATGAACAACTTTTAAGAACATAGAAAACACTTTTGTAGATATACAAGAACAAAAAAAAAATAGAATTGCATTCAAGAATGCCAGAGTCCTCTCAACATGTTGCTGAGTCTATTAGATGACAACTTCCTGACAATCTTTTTGGCATCAGGGACCTCGGCCTCTGCAAGTTTTTCTATGTTCTTCAAATACCCAGAATGTACAATTTTTTTTCTTGCACTGTTGCTACTTGAAAGTGACATTAATATAGATAACAATACCTTTCTTGTACTTGAATTTCCCTCTTCTGGATCAAGCAATTGCATAAGTGAACTGACATTTTGATCATTCTGCACAAAGCGTTTTCGATTTCTGGAGACTAAAACCATGCTAGAGAGTGCCTCAGCAGCCATTTCGCGAATTTCAAATGACTTTGCGCTGAGCAATTTAACAAGTTCTGGCATGAACCCAGAATCACCCATTGCTTTCTTGGCCACCTCTGACATCCCAGATAACATAGAAACCGCCTTCAACGCCAATTCTTGAATCGAAACCTCACCATTGCGAAGAAAATAGAGTATATGATCCATAAAACCAAAATTCATCAAAATATTCACAGTACTCATTGATGAGAAACACAAATTCACAATTGCCCTTAAGGCCATCTCGCGAGCTTTCGTTGAAAAAGATGATTTGGGATCCAAAACACGAACGAGCACGCGAATCCCACCTTCTCTAACAATCATTTGCCTGATTGTTTCATCCCCAAAAGCCATCGTTTGAAGAAATTCAATAGAATTTATCTGTGAAACTTCATCTTTAGACCTCAAAAGCTTAATAAAAGCTGAAATCGCCCCTTCTTCAACCATGAATCTCTTGATTTCTTGAACCCCAACAAGATTTTTCAAAACCCCACAAGCCAAACCAACCAATTCACCACCACAATCACCATTAGTACATATCTTCAACAGAGCAGTGACTCCACCATGAGCTGATACAGACCAAGCATTGTCCGAATTCTCGGTTAATTTCATCAAACACCTTGCAGACCTTTGTTTACCCATTTCACTTCCACTCTCCAAAACTCTAATCAACGGCGCGAGAGCACCGGCACTGACTAAAAGACTCTTACATGAATCAAACCCAGCAATCAGTGACACCGCCTTGGCAGCCTCTTCTTGAAGCTCAGTTTCTTGAGAATCAAGAAAGTTCACCAAGAACCCAAAAAAACTTCCAATCTCAACAGCAATCTTTATATACTTGTCATCCTCATGAATGACTTCATTGAAGGCAATCAAAGCTTGTTTCTTCAATTCTCTGCCACCGATCTTTAGCCTCGACAACAAGTCATTCAGATAGAATTTCATGTCTTCACGAGAAGCTCCGACGCTCGGCCTCGAAACAACAATGGCGTAGCTGTCTCTGACCAATCCGGAAGTATAGATTTCTGAGAGATTCTTGATATGGGTATCGAATTTCGCACAGATTATATCCAAATCGCTTTGCATTAAGAGCTTCCCACTGTAGGAAATTTCGACGCATCGCTTTGCAAGGTCAGAGCACTCGTTGATTGCGTCTAGTATCGCCGGAACTTTGCCGGAGAGAGATGGGTTTTCGCCGGAATCGCAGTTTCCGACGGCGGTGAGGCAGGAGAGGAGGTCTTCAAGCTTGTTGCGAATCGATTGCCATTTCACTGCAAAGACTTTAATTGAGTGAGAGAGAGAGATTAGAGAGGTTACGAGTTCTACGGCTCGCCGGAGACTGGGTTCTTCGGCAGATGACTCCGGCCGGTTCTTGTCTTTTTGTTTTGATTGTTTGTTGATTTTCTCTTGACCCATCTTGGTTTTTTCAAAGATTTGGAAAGAAAATCATTTTCCGATGATGTGGGTCAGATTTTCCGGTGAGGTGGGTCAGATTTTCGGGCGAGTGGTCGTCGGAGCTTTGAAGAACAAGGAGAGAGTCAAAAGTCCGAGCTTATCTTGAAGAAGGGCAGAGGCTGTATTGATCGATCAATACTTATGTAACTGAATTGGGTTTGAGTAGAATTGACGAAAATAGCCTTTTTGGAGGTTTTGTGAGTCTGATGGTTTTGTTTTATTACTTAAAGAGAAGGTGGGGGTATTTTGGTCATTGTGAGGTAGAATGGTGGCTTCAATAAATGGGCAGTTGGAAAATATTAATAAGAAATATTAGGGATCATGAAATTTTTTTCATGAAAGATTTGTGACTTTTAGATTACCTTGATTAATGTGTGGTGTTTTATTTTAAGTGTAATTCAAAGGTCATAAATCTTTTATGATCATTTTCATAAAAGACTTTTCATGATACCTAGTATTGCTGAATATTAATAGAAGGGAAGATAATAGGGATGTTTAAAAATGGGAAGTTGAAAAATTGCTTTGAAGTGTGACAAAGGAAGGTGGGAGAGGTTTTGCTATTTTGGTCAAGTGAATTGACTCTGTTGTTTTATGGGGGGAGCATGTAGTCATTTTATAGGGTGGGATGGTAAATAATAAATAAATAATTTAGAATAGAAAAAAATATTAAAAATTCTAAATGTATTATTAAATATTTTTCACAATATTTAAGTGTATACACCGTAAGTATTGAGTATAATATTTTGTAATTTTTTTAAAATCTCTAATATTGTTCACAAAAATTAATTTAATTGGGTTTAGTTTGTTTTATACGAAAATTGATCATCATTAATTATTGAAAAATATTATTCTTACATAATTTTTTATAATGTAGTAATATCATTTTGATAAATAATTTCATTTTAAAATGACAAGTTTTAAAGTAATTATATTATTTGTATATAAATTTTATATACTACTAATTTCATTTCATGTATATTATTTGTAGAAGCTCTCTCTCTCTCTCTCTCTCTCTCTCTCTATATATATATATATATAGTACATTAGAAGGGGTGGGTAAGAAATCTATCTCTTGAGTTACATGAGTTCTTTATGGGTTGATTGGGTTCGGTTTAATAGTGAATTCAGAACTAATTCAATTATGATTGGTTTAAGATTTTTGGATCTAGAATCAATCCAATTATCTAGTAGAACTAATCCAACTCAAGCCAATGTAAATCAGATTAGTTTTGATTGGAACCACAGTTCTACTATATTAAATGAATAATGTTTGAGAGCTCGAAAGTTCTTCTCCCCTAATCCCCCTAAAGCCCAAAACGACGTCGTTTTGGGCTTTATTTTATTTTTATTTTTTTTTTCTTCTTCTTCTTCCATTTACAGTCGCAGAGAGAAAGAGAGGAAGAGGGAGAGGGAGATGGAGAGAAAGAGAGAAAGAGAGAGAGAGAGAGAGAGAGAAAAGAGAGGTCGTCGTCCAGCAGCCGTCGTCCCCCTGTCGTCGTCCAGCCCAGCCCGATCGCCGCCCAACCCAGCCTCGCCTCTGCCCAGCCCCACCGTCGCAGCCGCCTCCGCCTCCGCCTCCGCCCCGCACTAGTTGATGGCCCCTCCAGTCCTTCTCTTCTTCCTTCTCTTCTTCTTCCTTCTTCTTCGTCTTCTCCATCTTCTTTTTCTTCTGATTCTGAAAAAAAAAAAAAAATGAAAACGCCGAAAACGGCGTCGTTTTCAATTCGGGGGGAATTCGGGGAAGCTCTTTCGAGCTACGTAGTATTACCCATTAAAAATAAAAAAATCAATCAATAACAAATAATTAAAATAAACAAGTCTTTAATATTTAGACATTACAAAAACAAATAGTAAAATATTATTTAATACAAGCCAATACAAATTAAATCTAACTTAAACTTAAATATAAATCAAGGGTAAATTACCAATAGGTCTTAATAGTTGGACTTAATTCTCATCAAATCCTATTGAAAATAAGTCCTAATAAAATCGTCGCTAAAAATAATTTTTTGTGACGATTTTTTTATATGTCGCTAAAAATTGACAATTAGTAACTTTTTTTATCACAATTTTTATAAATTATCTCTAACATTTTTCTGTTATGAATTTTTCAAATTGTAATTGAAAGTTAAAAATTAGTAACCTTTTTTTTGTAACGATTTTTTAAACTGTCACTAAAATTATAATTAATAACATTTTTTGTAATAAAATTTTTAAACTGTCGCTAAAAATTAACAATTAGTGACGCTGTTTAATAGTGCTTAATAAAAAATGTCATTAATTATCATAGGACTTGTTAGACAATAAGTCCATCTATTAGGATTTACACGCAAGTCTCCCTATAATCAATACAAATTAAATCTATAAATACATCTAATAAAAATTAAATCAACTACGAAATTTAGCTCAAGCTTCTAGTACTTCTTTCGTTTACCTAATAGTTCTTGTATATGAAAAATGATTAAGTGTTATTAAGTCAATTATAATAGAGCAATAAGGTGAAGACACGTCAGTATAAATAAAATTTTAAAATATATATATATATAAATAGTTTCAATTCAATTTAGGCAAGACGTAAACCAAGAACTAACTCAATTATATTAGTTTGATGATTTGAAAACCTAGAACCAAAGCAATGTACTAAAAAACTGACCTAGCCCAATCCAAAGAGATCAATTTGATTCAGTTATTCGGTTTACTGAGTAATCTGAACACCCCTAAGTTCAACCACTAAATCTAAATAATTGTAGCAATTCTATTTTCTAAGAATGTGTTTGGTGTAACTATTTGCAAGTTCAAAGAACTTAATTTTGTAATACCTAGTTTTTTCTTAATTTGTTTAAATTATTTTTATTTCATAAATTATAAATAGAAATTGCTCTAATCACATTGGTACGACTTCTAACTAAAATTTTTAAAATATTAACGATACTCTTTCTAAGCTGAGATCTATCTGATATCATATGTATCTCTTTTATTTTCTTGAAGTTTATTTTACCAGTACTAGGGATATCATTGGAGACACCTAAAAAGGTCACCAAAAGTCACTATTTTATTATTATTATTATTATTTTTTCGGTGCTAGGAAAGTTACATACAAAAACAAGTCTGTTCAAGGACACTACACTCCTAACATGTTAGCAAACAACAAACAGAATGTTCTCCATCTTTTCAGACTTTCTTTGTAAGAAGTTTTCAAACAATAATAATAATAATTATTATTATTATTATATAAAAAAAAATTGTGTGATATCAATTTTCTATTTCTAGGATGTTGATCATTTTGATTGTAGTCAAATTTGGTGTTATTCACTAGAGTCGAGCTTGTCCCTAAGTTCCAAAATTTCAAACTAGACATCTTTAGTTTGTAATGAACACTTTCAACTTCAATATTTTTTCTAAATTAAGGGTTCAGCTTCATGTCCACATGGTTACAAATCCAATATTAAATTTAAGTAAAATAATCTGACCCAATTTAATAACTAGACAAAATTTAGATTGTTAATTTATAAAAGAATGCTGAGATGGCCTAATCTTGAACTATTTCCTCTTGTGCATACTCGGACCGGAGAAAGCCATTTTCTATTGCACTATTCTTGTTTGCAAGACTAATGAGAAAGATTACACTTGTGAAAGACAAAAAAAAATTGAATCGAAAAAAGATGGAGTACATTCTGTTTGGTACAATTTATTATAATTTAGAAGATGATAATCTAAAAATAGAAATTAAAAGCATCTATCACCTAGTTTGCATAAATCAACTTTTTCAACTTAATTATTTTTTCCTAATAAGTTATAATTGTACCAAGTAGTCAATACAGACTCCCAGAATAAAAAGGTTATGAACAATTCAAATAAGTTGCACTAAACAACCTCATTGTTTGATGCAATTTTTACTTATAGTTTATTAGATGAAATAACTTAAATAAATTGAAAAAAACTTGATTATCGAAAAGTTGAGGGAGGGCTGTTTTAACTTTTTGCTTTTTAGTTATTAGCTTTTAGCATACAATAAGTTGCAGTAAATAGACTCAACGTGTTTTCTGTAAACTATTATGCGATCTATTCTTCTATGTCGTTAGCTTCATTTAGGTGAAAAGGAAGAAAAGAAGAGCCAGCAATACCCCTGTAGCGTGGAAAATGACACTAGCAACCCCAACCCCCACCATGTGAACAGTGTTCCTTAAGCTGGGGGTCGCCTTCTGAATAGCAACTAGGAAGTTGGGATGAAACTTCATATAGTGAGAAAGGTGCTTCTTTCCTAACCCTTTTTGTGGTGTTGATAGTGAGCTGAGCTAAACAAAACCCTAAAAGCTGCTTATGTCAAAACAATGCTAAAAGGTCATTGATCATCCATCAATGTAAATCTTCAAGGACAAGCTTTGAGGAATTTATGATGGTTGTTTGTGGAAAAGTGAGAAGCATAGGCATCCAAAAAAAAAAAAAAAAAAAATGAAAACCCCAAGAAGATGACAAATGGGACATCAAAACATAATGACCCATGATATGATTAAGTGTCTAAAGCAAATGTTATTCAAATTAACAAATTTTATACTTGTTTATTAATATGTAATGCAATAAAGAAAATTTAAGAATCTAAAACATGATGCATTTTAATAATATGATAAGTGTCACATCAATAAGTAAAAACAATTTATAAGATTTGTTAGTTTAATATAGTATCAACCGGTGTCTAATATTGTACTAATACCATCTCATGACAAAAATATTCATTAGTTTATGTAATCTTACAAAAAAATGAGTGTGTTAAGCATTAAGGATGACATGGATTTAATTTTCTATTCGTAAAGTAAAATTTTGAATTTATTTTGAATAAAAGAAAAATATTATAAAAAAAAAAAAAAAAAAAAAAAAAAAAAAACCTTCTTTTAAGTATAATCTTTTTTGTTGTCTTTTTCTTTTGAGCTTTCCTTGCCAGCTTGCTGGTTGAGCAATTCATCACCAAAAAAAAAAAAGTTTGTTGCATCCAACAATGGTTCTTCATCCAATGGCATGATTGAATTAATTGGCACATGGCCATGGAATACTATTAGGGACCACACAAAATACTGTGTAAGTACTTAAAAATTCATTATCATTCAAAAATTCATTATCATTTTTACTTTGGTGGGGCCTTAAGCTATAATTCATTCATTAGGAAGCAAATTGTTACCAAACATTAATGAAATTCCGTATCATTATTTGTCCATAATCCACCTACAAATCATATGATCACCGTGCAAATACGACTTCTGATCCACTTATTGTGTGATTTTTAAGAGTTTCAATCACTAATCATGTTTCATTAATACTGTATTTGGTTGGGAGATTTGATGAGAGATTTTGAAAAGAAAATAAAAAAAAAATAGATGAAATGTGAATAAAACATACTTATATTTTACCTAATTTCACACAATTTTTCCCTTTACTTTTCCAAATCCCTCCCCAAATCTCCCAACCAAACGCAGCGTAAAAGAAATTGAAAGAAAAAGAATAAATGAAAAGAAAAGAAGAAAAATGAGTAAGGATCGTGTGTAATTGTAAAAGAAATATTGTGTTTTCATAGTTACCTAAAAGAGAAGTATGGTGTGGTTTGTTTAATGGTTTTTGTGTTTGGTAGAAAGGTCATTGCATGAAGAAGAAGCAGCAACAAAGCCATTAAGTTGGACAACTTTGAGTGGTGAAGAAGTGAAATACTAAAATGAAAGCATAGGTACAATTAAAATACCTTAGCTTTGAAGAGAAAGGTATAGATGGCAATATTTCAAGTGCATTTACTCCAACGGAGCACAATATGATCCAATAATGAGTTGGGGGAAATGACAAAAAAAAAAAAATAGAAATAGATGTAAGGAATTTTTCATAGGTGGATCTTCATAGATCAAATAATTATATATTTTATACTGTTAAATGAAGTATAAACCCATTAAATTATGATTCATACAAAAACAAGATCGTGTCATAGGCACATCTCCAGTAACATATATTTTTGGTCATGCTATGTGCACTAAAGAAGTATGGGCTAAATAATATGTATAGAAACCAATTTAGGGTCACTTGTAATTTCATTTATTTATGATAAGTTAATCTAGAATTGAGACTTTATAAATATGTGGTTAATGTCCCACTCCAACCCGACCCTCCATCTCATTTTTTTTTCTATCGTTGTGTAAGATAAACAAGAGTAGGGTTTTGGTGCGGAAAACAATAACCACTAAGAAGTCTACCGCTTAAATTACCTTTACCAATGGTGTTAAATACGCAACTGTTATTGTTTCTTTCAATTAATTTGACTTGAGATCTTGAATTTAGATTTTCATTAAGAAATCTGACTAGAAACAATTTTTTTTTATTTTTATAAAGTTTGATAACATTTATAGTTTTCTATATATTTTTGTTAAAAACAAAAATAAAAGGTCATATTTAAGGATGCACGTGCTTCCAAAACACACGAAATAAGGGGTGCTTAGAGGATGGGGGTGGTCAGAGGTGGTTCTTGGTGGGAGATAGTGGCCCAAAGGTGTAGGGAGAGGGTAGGGAATGAAAAACTTGTTTCCGAACAAATGAAAAAATTAAAAAAAAAAAAATTTCTAAAACTTTGAAGGGTAAATTACAAACATATATTCTTCGAGATTTATTTAAAATACGGATTGTCTTTTATAGTTCTGAAAATTATATCATACCTCTTCAAATTTCTAATCGCATAACAAATTACTCATTTTATTCATAAATCATTAATTCAATTAACAGTTTTTAATTATGTTTGAAATATATTTCAATTAACAATTTTAGTAATTTTACTATTGCATAGGAGAGTAGTTAGAAATTTTACCCTTTTTTTTGTTAATTCTATTAAATAAAATTTGTTGACAATGAGGTATTTATAATTTCTAAAATCACAAGAAACAATTCATATTTTAAACAAATCTCAAGGGATGTGTTTGTAATTTATCCAATTTTGAAAATTATTTACATTATTTGAAAACAAAACAATTGTCAAACATAATTTTATTTACCCATTTCAAATTTTTTGAAAAATAAAAATAAATAAATAATAAATATAAACGTTACCAAACATAAATGGTTAGATATGAAGTTCGTGTTTTGCAAAACCTTTTCCATGAATTTTTTGACAATCGGCTAACAGTAATGGGCCAATAGTCTGGCGGCAGTGGAATAAAAATGAAAAAAAAATATATATTTCTTCAAAATAATAATTTATCCTTATTATCAAACAATTTCATTAAGAATATCTTTATCACCAAAACAAAACAATCATTGGATCTAATGCTATACACACACAAAAAAAAAAAATTACAAATTTTCCTTCTATTTTATCTAATTATTTTTTTTGCATGTTCTCTATTACTATTCTTTATTTTACCTATCTATTTAAAGAATCTCTTAAGGCTCTCCAAATATATATAATCTCTTAAGGTGCTCCAAATATATATAACGTGAAAGAGTTTTGTTAAAATAACTATTAGAGTAACTAACTCATTAAAAAGAATAAAATAAAATAAATCTAATTATAAAAATCATCAGACCTCTCTTAAAAAATCCATGGATAGCATGGTATTTGACTACTTGTGAGATATCGAAGTTTTTCTTATATTACCAAGTTTTATACCACCATGTATAAATTTCATGCCAAACAAAGGATTTAATCTAGAAAATTCAAGCATCTACCCACCAACCCACCTTTTAATATTGAAAAATGATATGTAAGTTTACTGTTTAGACACATTTTATAGATGTAAAGGTGTGTAGGTCATATGATTAGAGACAATATAAGAGACAGAATTATTTTTAATATTCTAATTAATTGCCATAATACTTAACTTGAAAAATTGAATCTAATTTTTAATCTTGAATAGCAATATTCTTTAATATTTTACTAACATAGAAGCTACATACATAGGATAGGTAGTTACCACTTTAATTACATAATGAGAAATGTCAAGCAACATAAAAAGTACCCCTTATATATGTTAGTTTAAAACTTTGAATACAATGCAAACCTAGATGGTGCTACATAAATTAAACATAGTAGTTTTTTTTGGGTAAGTAATTAAACATAGTAGTTAACACAAGCCTTGACCAATTGATGTGATGGACTGATAATAATGACTCCTCCAAAAAGACTCTGCTATTCATCTAGTCTCCTCATTGGGCCCTTGCCTTTTGAATGGGTCCTTGAATTGCAAATTGTTATATGGGTCAAATGAATTGGACGTGGACAACCCTAAAATCATTCAACTTGATAATTTTATATCTTTTTTAGTTGGTGCAATTCTTATGTCAATCTTCTTTTTCTTCTGCTTACCTTTGTATATACATGTACTTATATTTTATTGCCGAAAGCAACCTTCTTACCTCCATTGTTACTCAATTAATAATTTAGAGTATGAAATTATTTGTTCCTAAAAAGATATGTCCACCATCGAAATTATTTGTTCCTAAAAAGATATGTCCACCATCCAATGAATTTAATTCACGATTTAATTTTTATTTTAATGACATAATTGTGAGTAATAAGATAAATAGACACACTGTATTAAGTTAAAATATACAAACCCATAAATTGGATTGAGGATACTCTCCAAAACTTGTTGTCCAAGTGTCTCAATTCATTCATAATTATTTGATCACACTTGGATACTCTATCTCAAAAACTCGGAGATATCATTAGGTATTTACTCAGGAGATGGATAAAAGTGAATTAACAACTTCAATATTCTATACGAGCATTGAAGTAGCTATTGCAAGACAAAAAGCCATATCAAACAAGCAAATACCAAAGCATGTTAAGTATTTTCAGCCATAGAAGCACAGAGGAAAAACTTAAATTCCTGATAATGCATTCATGTATGAAAACAGAACATATAACTAATCAACTGCCCAAAAACAGCCACCACAAAACAGATTGAATGATAAATAGTCATACAAATGATAAACAACATTCCACATATTTTGAAGATAATGTAGTCTTTTTGTCTGTTATCCCAGCTTCATCTTGACGAACTCCAGGAACACCACTGATCGAAGAACACCACAGATAACGCTTCGATCTGGGGACCCATCATACTTGCAAATAAATCATTTGTTTCTGATGTCAACGCTCCCCTGGAAATTCTTCAACCGCACCACTTGACCATGATCTTATCCCTCCAGTTCATCGCCATTCGTATCTTGAACAAACATTTCAACTTGAAACTGCTTTTTCCTCTTTAATCCTGTTCACTCCTTTTCACAATGGCAGAATGCAAAGCGATCATTTGACATGTGACATCTTCAAATAATGCAACCACAAGGACCTCCCTTGCCAACAAAGGTTCTTGATACCTTCCATCGTCAGAGACGCCACTTATTCAAGTCCACATCATGAAATAATTTGAGCTACTCTTTGACTTGTGTGTACAACTTCAAATTGGAATTCACCTCGGCTTCACATGGGCAAGTATTTCATGCAAGATCTTAACTGCCTGCTTTGGAAATTGCAGCTTTAGGTTTTGCTTTTCAGGAATGCAGTTAATCCAGCAGCCAAGGCACAAACTTGTCTCAGCCCGGAGACTGCAAAGGTATAAGCTTTCTTTCTTTCATCTCTCTTGCTTCCTTATTTATTTCCCTTGGATCAGCATGTAAAGAAGAGCAAGCAGCAGTTGAAAGACAAGTTTCAAGTTTCACACACTTTTTTTTTCCCCCACCTTTAATTTCTGTTCAATTGTTCGAATCACAACCCAAATCTATATGGGGTGGGTCCGCTGTTGACTACGTAATCTGCAAAGGCCAAACATATGCAAGTATTATGTAATTGTATACCGGGGTAACAATAATAGACAATGCCTGAGAGGCTGAGAACCACACAAATTTTGAGGTCCTCTAAGTAGATTACAGGCAAGCCGAAATTCTAAAACCATAATACCATTTTTTATTTTTTTTTTAATCAGCAAAACCATAATACCATTTGATACAATGCCTGAAAGTACAATCAAACATGACAACAGCAAGCAAGCACATCTCAGATTATCAGGAAGATATGGAAAGTTAACATAGGGATTTAAGAAAAAGGAATCTCAAATACTATTTTGGGGAAAACACAAGCAGATCATTACGAATTACACTACACCAATTAAGGAGTAGGGTCTATTACACTACACCAGAATGTGAGTCTCTGCATCTGTATATGCAAATTAACAGGCTCATAGAATTAGATGAACAGAATGATAGCTAAACAATTATTGTATATGTGCCGCAGAGTACTAAGTAACACACTGATATTTCTATCATATATGCACACTGCCCACATAACAAGATAAAACGTGACCTATATTGCACATGAATTTGGAGCCATAAATGGGTTCAACAATGGCAAGTGTGCTACCTGCATACACGAGTTTGCACAGGGCATCAATGCAAGAAGTTGCCTCAAAAAGAAAAATTCACCCATTACGTGACACAAGTCAATGTTCTTAAAGACACACCTACTAACTTATGCCACGTTTTCTCTAATCAATTGCTGGATTTGTATGCACAAGTCGCAATCACACCCATATGTGCATGTGTTTGAGAGAGAGAGAGAGAGAGAGAGAGACAGACAGACAGACAGACAGAGACAGAGACTGAGACCAAGACCAAGAGAGAACTCACCAAGATATGAAACTTTAGAGAGTGAGAACAAAAGGTGGAGCATCCCTTCTTGGCCCTGCTACAGAACGGTAGACATAAACTTTATCAGCCTGGCTGTCATCACTCTCATCATCTTTCATTACCTCAACATTTAACCTTGGCATCTCATTTGCCAGTAATCTACACCCATTCATAGTCACCTTGCACGCTGACATCCAGAGAGACCGCATTGATTCATACTTCTTCAGACCCGAAAGAAGAGCTCCATTCCCAAATGGACTGTCTCTTATCTCAAGCTTCCTGAGCTTCGGACAACCTCCTAGAACACTTTGCATCCCCCAATCACTGTTGCCAGCAAAAGCCACCGAAAGGGTCTCTAGGTTTTTCGCATACTTCCCAATATACTCAAATGTCAAGTCAGTTAAGAGGCCTGAAACAGCAAGCCTCTGAAGCTTAGTACAAGTCTTTACCACTGCACCAAAAGCCTCGTCCATAGGTTCGTTGGTGAGGTAATCTGGCTGGTGTGGGTTCATTATACAGAGTCGGAAGTGGGTGAAATCTGGGCAGTTCTGAACTATGGTAACCACGGCAGCATTAGTCATCTGCTGGCAAAAGTAGAGGACATAGTGGAGTTTGCGACAACCATGAGATACGGCAATAAAACCCGACTCAGTCACACCATGGTGCATGTCCTCGTCATAGGGATTTGCAGGGAAGACACGGAGTTCCTCAAGCAAGGGGCAGCTGGACCCAACAGCTTCCAGCCCCTTGTCTTCTACTGTGTCCAGAACCTGTAGCAAACATGAGTTTCACTATTAGAACCTCCAAACATCATAATTTTGCAGAGGACACAAAATCCTCATTTAATCTTGCTTGGAATATATTAGATCGGCACATTTCAGTGGCGTTTGCTGACGTTTACAGTTTTTTGCTTTTTGTTTATAAAAAATATTAAACATGTTTATTTATTTTTATTTTTTTGTATATATAAATAAAAGTAAAAAACATGTTTGGTGCACGCATGTTTTTAAGAATTTTGTTTTGAAAATAAGTAAGAGACCCAATATGAGGTTGTGATTGAAGTAGGTTGTTGACGGTTGGTGATGGTGGCCCCTAGAGGTAGTGAACGGAGTTGTGACTGAAGGTGGTTGCTAATAAAAGGTGGTGGCTGAAGGTAGTTGCCAATGGTCGGAAGCGGTTGGTGGCACTAAAGGTGGTGGCCGAAGGTGATTGCCGAAGGAGGCAACAGGCGATGGTGGCTGGAGGTGGTGGTAGCCGGATGTGGTAGCTGGCTATGTTAAATAGACTCTTCAAAATAAATCAAATATCCTGTCACACACTCGACACTTGGACAAGGGTATGGGTCTGATATATACATCGGACACTTCTTATATATTTGCATTTAACACTATCATTATCATTTTAAGTATCATATCATATTTGGATAATAAGATGGCAGAATACAATCTCCTATGTACAGGATGCATCTGGTTTTCACTGTCCAACATAAAGGCAAAGTCTCTACCCCAGCAATGCAGAACCTGAAACACAATGCCACTACAGTTGTATGGAATATTTCACTACATTGTTAAGGATAGACTCACCATTAACTGTAGTATCAACGTAAAAAGACTCCACAAGGTTAAAGCATGAAAGAAAAATACTCTGCCATGAAGACATGATATGGCCAAAACCACCAAATGGAAGATTAGCAAGGAAACTGATGACAAAAACAACTAGAGTAATGCTACCCATCATAAAATAAATATAATGAAAAGTTTCATAAAACTAATCTAAGGGTGATTGCATAACATACGATAAAACATTACAAACTAATCCAAGGGTAGAGAATCTTCATGAAGCTTTTTCATGATATTTCTTTCATGATACCTAGCATTATTGAAACAACTATGGAAATGTCGATATTTGTTTGGTAAGACAATGAATAAAGGGTCTACAACTCCCATTTCTGCCTCATGATCTTTACAATATCCCATGATCCACTAACCCAAAATTTAAAGAATAGTCTTTCGTGAAAGGAATTGCAAGAAATAGGTGGGAAGTAGAAGCTCATTACCCAGAGACGTCTTAGGTTTGGGCAGTAAGCAAGAAGCTTGGCAAGTTCACCACTTTGAAGAGTTGAATAGCTCAAATTCAAGAATGCCAGACTCGCACAAGCTGGGTAAAGAACAGGAAGATAAAGGGCCGTAGCTTCCCATAAACCTGATAAGGTGTGTAGATTTTTGCAGTTGCTGAATGCACTTTCAAGCTCTACATACTGGCGCGGTGCAAGTTCTTGTTGAAAGTTTCCAGTACCAAGCTCCATCAACTGAGGAGCCCGTACAAGCAGCCTCTGTAATTGTTTCAAGTTGACATTCTTATTGACCTTCAAAACACTTAATGACTTGCACCTAGCAACAAGTCTCTCAAGGGCATCAAAACTGACATCACTGTGCAGGCTGGAGAAGTTCAGTACTTCTAATGATGTGAAGCTTTCAGGAAAGCAACTTAACCAACCTCCACCATTATCCTCCATGCCATTCTCCTGTATGTCAAGTTCAGTCAAGTTCCTGCAAGCCAAATTGGAATTTAGACGCCTTTCTTCTAAGAGCAAAGTCTCATGAAACAAACCTACAGTATGGCAACCTAACAAGCATGAACATGGACCACACTGACATGAAAATTTTCAAAAAATGGAAGACATGACATATGAAAAACAAGTACAAAATATATAATTTTAAATATTTACTATGTCATACATAAGGATAAATAGTTATTATATGCCCCGTTATTAGAATCATACGATTCACGATTCGATTCGATTCAATGGGTAATTGATACGAATAGGTTGTGTGAATCGCAAATAGTTGTGAATCGTTGAAACGAATCGGTGACTTGTGAATTGATTTGATTCGTTGAAATTGATGTTTGGCTCTTTTTTTTTTTCTTTTTTTTTTTTTGTGGAAAAGGATTCACACTACCTTTTTAAGGTATTTAGGATTACTATATGCCATCTTTTGATTTTCTCCCTCCCTATTTGCTCTCAAATAATAAAACCTTAGAAGAAAAAGAAAAAAAATTAAACTCTCTCTACAATATTTTAAGCTTACATATTCAATTTTATCTAAGGGCTTACATTTACCAAATGAATTTTTTTAAGGTATCAAGTGAGATTTTGAAAAGGTTTGGAGATTTCGGTTTCTTAACCTTGTAAAAGTCAAAAACATTGTTATTGAGTTATTGTTGGAATTGAGAGTTTGTCTTTAAGAATGATTGATAAGAAATAGCATCTAAAAGGGAAAAGGTAAAGTGGTGAATATGGAAACCCGTGTTAACTTTTTACCTATTAAACCACACGATCATTATTCAAGACAATATTTTCGTTGATTTAAAGTCTAAATATTTCATATTTATTAAATATATTTAATATCAAAGTGTCTAGACATATTTTTCTTTGTAATTTAGAAAAAGTAACCGAATCTTTACGATTAATGATTCAATTCGATTCGCAATTCAATACAAGATCATTTCGATTCACGATTCAAATCCTGACTTCACAACTATGATTATATATCATATATATATATGAATATTTAAATCAACTATAATAGTTTTTGAAGTCTAAATAAGGAGAACAAATATAAATTTACATTGTTTCTATTTTATTATTGAATTCCAAATTATTTTATTCAAACTGATAATGTGTTCCATGTGTGTCAAGTATTGGGAAGTGTCCTACAAGTGTCATTGCAGACACGTACGTTACCTTCTTAGACGTGTCATGGCAACAATGAGTGCAAAACTAGCCACTACTGAATCACCAAAATAAGAATCTAAAGACACATGATTGGTTACTAGGATCTATAAGACAAACACAACAAATTCGCTGGATATTTTGTATAGGTTATATGAAACTTCTAATTATTTTGACCTATTGGATGTTCAGATTCAGTGACAGAGAACTTATGATTGGTCAAGTGAAAAAATGATTCAGAAGATTAATTAAACAAGAACGGTCAAACCAAAGGCCTTGGTTGCTCCTGCACATCACGTAGACCACAAGCAGCCTGTAAATTGTCAAAACATTTGGATGAAAATATTTCGTGTAAAAAAATCAGGAAGCATAGGCGGAAATAGCATATGCTTGTCAATGATCAAGTGAGTTTGTGCTTGAGAATCACACAAGTTGCACCATACCATTATATTACCTGAGGGATGAATTCAGGAAAGTCAACAATACCAAAGACTGCTGGATTCTTAGAATCTCAATTAATGGCCAGCTTTTGTGAACCAAATAAAAATAAAACTGCATTGGGTTCCATCCAGATGATTCTCAAGCTGTCAACCATGGTGTACCATATCAAAGAAATTTTATTTTTAAAAAATATGTAAAGAGGAAAAAAGTAAATAAAGTGCCTTTTTTTTTTCTTTTTTTTTTTTTTTTTGGAACAACGAATATTAAGTATTAATGGCCATAAGAAGGCCACTGAAGTTTCTGACCAATTGACCAAAAGGTAATTAACAATTCATGACATTAATTCTAGTGAGAAATAGGCGACAAATCTGGGACATTCTAACTATATGCTCATAAGATTTATTATGTAACCTAATATATTTATTCGGATAATCAACCATGCAGTTGTCTTCCTTCTATACTTTATTAGGGCAAAAAAAGAAGCAATAGGCCAAAACATCCCAGGAATACCTTTGCGGAAAGAATCTGGGATTTTAAGATGTCATGACAAAAGAAAAAGTGTAAAATATTGCAATCCAGCCAATCTCATCTGTTCATGAACAATGCTAGTTTTCAAGATTTGCTAACCCAAAACAATGGTTATTTTTAGAATTTTCACAACTAAGATGAATTCTTTGGCAACTATAAACAAAACCACTACAAGATTCCACTACATGAAAAAATATCATAGGCCTCTCAAGGAAAGGAACAAATGGGTAGTTCTCTCAAAATTACTCTGTATGGGAAAGAATTTCATGATTTGGTGTTTCTTACCCATTGAAAATGGGGATATTTGTGCAAAGTATGATATCAAAAACAGGGGCATCCATTAAAATTAACAGGTCAAAAGTCACATCAAGAAAGCAACAGAAAAAAAGTCAGAAAAAATAAAGAAAAAACATAAAGAAGAAGCACTTCATCAATTTCCACTAAAGCTTCTGCTTTTTTACAGTAAAAACAAGAAAACAAAACCCATATATCTCTCTACCTTATCCCAAAACATAATTCATTCATTTCTATTTCTCACCTACATCCAACTTTATCATATATGCAATTTCTTCTCCTCATAATATTTTCAGATCTCAAAATCCAAACAAACCCATGTTAAAAAAACTGAATTTTTTTCATAATCCAAAATCAACATTAATTAATTCATTCAAGATATAAAAAATGAAAAAAAATAAACAGGAATTGCTTACTTGCAACGAGTGGCAATAGCTGAGAGGCCAGTAGTGCTAAACCCATCACAGCTCAAAAGAGAAAGAGCTTTGAAATTGGGGAACCTAGTCGCCAAGAACTCCAAGCTCTCATCGGTCACAGTCATCCTCTTCAACCTCAATTCCTCCAAAAACGGGTACGAATCAGCGAAAACAAGGAGCCATTGATGAATATCAGCTCCCCAATTCTCAGGAACCAGATTGAAATCCGAAAACCTAGGTTTCCCTTTTAGGGTTACGCTTCGAATCTTGGGGAATCTACGAGCGACGATCTCAGGAGAGACAGAGTAACAGTTGCCGATGAATACGTGGGTTCGAGTCCATCGCTCGGCGTTGTACCAGTCTTTGCAGACGAGAGAGACTGCGCCTCGATCTTTGTGGGACTTCAAAAGAGAGAGAACTCCTTCGAGAACTTCGTCTGGAAATGGCGAAAAACGAGTCGACTCGGACGAGTCCTTCATCCTCTTTGGATCCATATCAACTCAAAGCTCTTCAACTCAAAATCTACATTCAAACATAGACAAAGTTTAAACACAGATTTTCCATTAGAGCTCAAAAAACTTTATTTTAGCAAATCAAACTCAAATCTGCTATAATGGGTTTTTTTTTCCATGTGAAACCAAAATATATATATATAGATATAGATATAGATATGCACATGCATGAATATATACCTATAGGTGAAAGGAGAGAGATCTGCCATGGAAGAAGCTAAAGTAAGCTCAACAAGACATCTATATATATGGATATAATTGCATATATATATTGGGTTATATAGTGTTTACAGTCATGAATGAATCCGAGACAGAAAGCTCTCCGCTCGCGCTCTCTCTCTCTGTTTGTCTCTCTAAAGTTTCACTCTTTTTCTCTCTCTATATATCTTTACCTGTTCAGGTGAGCCGAGAAAAGAGACGAAGAGCTAAAGAGGTAGAAAGCCCCTGCGTATTATAGCAAAAAAAAAAAAGCAAGGAAATAATGGAAAATGAATATTTACAAGATGTTTAAAAGGTAATTAAAAAAAAATAAAGTTTGACAGTTGCCATAAAATAAATCTTAAATTTTTAATTTTATTAGTATCTTAAATTTTTAATTTTTAATTTTATTTTAAATTTAAATTATTTATCTATTTTTGTTAAATAAAATTAATTGAAAATATAAAATTTTAATTATTAGACTCAACAAAAAATATATTTAAATATTTTATATACATTATATTGAGTTGAAAAATTAAAAAATATTTAAGAGTACTGAGAGCTCTACTTATGTGGTAGAAAGTCCCACTCATGAATGATTTCATGTAGAAAAATGATTGAGAGCTCTAATGGTAGTGGACCCCACTATAATGTGATGTTTTGATTTTGATTTTATTTTTTTTATTCTCTACCACATCATTAGAGCTTCAAAATTATAGGGATGTATCGTTACTCTTTAGAGCTATGAATCATCATTGCTCTTAAAAATTACAATATCTTTTTTTTGTCATTTTTACTCAATAAAAATAGACTAATAATTTAGATTAAAAATAAATTAAAAATTAATAAAATTTAAAATTTATTCTATTATAAGTATGGGAGTTTTTTTTTAATAATTATCCAAGATTTAATAATAGTGGGTGTGATTTGCGAAGAAAATTAAAATAAATGATAAATTATACTCTTTGAAATTTGTTTAAAATACGAATTATCTCATGTAACTCTAAAAATTACATCTCGTCTCTTGAAATTTCTAATTTCATAACAAATAATCTATTTTATTAATAAATCATTAAGTCAATTAATAATTTTGAATGATATTAAAAATTTATTTTAATTAATAATTTAAGTAATTTTATTATTATATAAAAGATGAGTTAAACATTTTATTTTTTTAATTAATTTTATTAAATAAAAAGTTTTGATAAAAAAGTATTTATAATTTTATAAGGAGCAAGTATTTTAAGTAAAAATATCAGGGATTCATTCGTAATTTACTATTAAAAAAAATAAAAAAATAAAAAAACGAAGATAACAGATATGGCAAAAGAATACCTAACCTCAACAGTGGTGTGAATTGCGCATACCCTCTGAAATTCTGCCACGTATCCCGAGTCACATGGGGTTGAAGCCGTTGATGGTGCGCTCTGCGCGTATGGCGCATGTTAGACGAGATTCTCTTGCTTCGTTTGTCGAGTAAGGTCTCCTTTAAAAGCCAGTTTATTGATTTGTTAATATTTTTTACGTCACATTATTTTTTTATTTTTTATATATTTAAAAATAATAATTATTATAAATTAAAAAATTAATTCTTAACTTATTTCTTAATATAAGCTTAAAACAGATAAAATAAAAACAGCATTTTTTTCTTTTTGATTGGGAGACTAAACATAGCCTTTTTAAAATGTAAGATGTGCTCAAAAACATAAAAATGTAAGTGAAAAACTAAGGTCACATATTTTTTCCAATTTAAAATCAGATTAGATGGTGTTATTAGATAGTGATGGGTCCGATTTCAAGCTTATATTGATAATTTAAATTGTTAATGTGTACAGTTTGTTAAGTATTATGTTAATCGATTACCAATAATTATTTGATCAATTTGTATTTATTTGAACGAAAATTATGATGACCAATAATTATTTGATCAATTTGTATTTATTTGAACGAAAATTATGATGCTACTTTTTTCTAATCTCATTATATATCTAATTAACATAAATATAATGTACTCTAAAAAAATATTTAAAAAAAGCTTCTAAAATATAAATTTACATTTGGTGTGGTGTGGTGTGACTTTCATATTTGTTTTATTTATATATATTAAAAAAATTCAATTTACACATTTAACTTCTTTCTTTCTTTTTTTTTTCTTTTTTTTTTTTTTTTAAAGAAACCAAACCATTGGGTCATGTGAGGAATCACGTGATGCCCTCCTCAACCGCAAGAGTTGGCTCTGTTGGCACTAATAAAAATTTAAATCATCTTCAATTCTTACAGCTAATCATCTCGAATCTCTATATTATTTTAAGAAAATAAAATAAATAAATAAAATACAATAAAAAAAATATTATCAAAAATTAACATTAACATGATCAGTCGTTATAATAAGAAGCTTTGATTTATTAATCAAACAAATAGGTTATCAAGAAACAGCTATCAATCCATTTTTTATTTGAGTTCATGCTCTAATGGCACAATTGAACCATTAATAGTGAAGTGTAATATTTAAATAAATTCAACTTAATTGTTTATTCAAATCAAACTTATTTTTAGACGAAGATATTAATAAAATAAATAAATTAGATCTGTAATCTCGGTGAAAAAAGGAATTTCAAATTAAGTTTGTTTGGATCTTAGATTTATGGAGGAAAACATTGTTCGCTTTTCTTTACTTAAATTTTATTTTTTGTCCACTATTCTTTTTAAATTAAAGATCTAAACACAAATGTAAAAGTAATTTTCTTTGAATTCTGTCAATAATCACTCTACATTTATTTATGAAACTCGTATCTCAAATTTTCATTTGAATATCACCTTCTTAGTGAAAAAATATTTTTAACATTATGAGTTATAAATTTTCTCAATTACTTTTTACCAAATTATGCAAATGAGATAGGTTTTAATTAATGATTATTTGGTATAATTTGGTTGTCAAATTTTAATTTAGTAAGCTAGTGGTTCCAAATTGTATTTGGATTTTAAATTTATGAAGAGAAACAAGAAGAAAATGAACTAAAAATAAATAAACTTTTATTTTTCTCTTTTTTGGTTGGATCAGAAAAAATGAAAAGAAAATAAATATTTTTTTTATTTACACAAAAAATAAATGTGTATGCAGTCAGGGTTGTCAATTTTTTCTTTTTATTCCCAAATTCAAAATCCAAATGTTTCAGAATTAAAGTATGCTCCCACTTTGTGTAAGGCCCATTCAATAAAGATAAAGATGTTTTGTTGAAGACTTGGATTTCCTCTGGTCTATATTGTTTGGGTTAGTGGAGATTATTACTGTCACGCCCCCAACTCGTCCCTGAAAGTTTGGGCATGACCTATGCAGAAAATGACACTTAACCTAATATATATATAAGGTAGGGGCCTAAACGGAAGCATTGTAGTAATCATAGAATAGTATATAAGAAAGTATGACATCCATTAAGCTATCACTACCATGCCAAGATCACAGATATAGCATAAGACGAACAGACATAAGGAGATACACGTTTGAGAACTAGCTATATACATATGCATATACAGAACCAGCCCCATGGTTGGGCATATAACAAAACAACAATGATTCATCCCCCCTTTTCCCCTCACCCCCTTTGACCCCCTCTCTCTCTCATTGGTTACTTTTTCTTTTTCTTTTTCTTTTTTTTCCTGCTCCTCCAATCACCCCCCGCCACGTGGCAAAGGGGGTGAGGGGGTGACCCCCAAAAGGGGGTCCCAAGCATTATTCATAACAAAAACATTATATACATTCCTTTTAAGCCAATAACTAGAGTATAAGCCATAATCTAGCACAACATCACAAAAATAAACGGCTTCGAGCAGGTGCCTGGCTATGCCTAGGCTGACAAAAGTATGACGACGCCAAGTCTAGGACCGACCTCCTGATTGGTTACCTACAGAAACAGACATAACATAGAGTGAGCTAAGCTCAGTGAACAATAGTACATACATGCTTCACTACTCATATATAGATAACAACGTAAAGGAAACAGTAATCACATAATTAGTCTGATTCCGTATTACTTGAACGACATTGTCGGTTCCACAACTTTACAAATTGGCCATTGGCCTGATAGGTTCACACATACACAAATTAGCTTTTGGCTTCATAGATTCATCACTTATTACATCGGTCTTCGGCCTCTTGGATGCACAATTTCACAAGTTGGCCCTCGGCCTCATAGATTCATATTTCACATAGTTCACAAGTCGGCCCTCGGCCTCATAGTCATAGTTTCATGTTTCACATAGTTCACAAGTCGGCCCTCGGCCTCATAGGTTTGTAACTTCACAAATCCTTTTGATGTTTTCATAATCTCACAATGTGTCTCAAATTCATAACTTCATATTGGTTTCTAAGTAGCATACATATTAAACATAACGTCATTAACAATAATGATTAACGGGATTGAGGCACATCGAGTACTATTACTCACTGTGGGTCGAGCACGCAAAACAGAACCGGCATGCTTTCCAACCTGGGCCGCACGTACGGCAGCCCCCTCCGCACGAGCGGACATGGACCGCACGTGCGGTCCCCCTCCTCCGCATGAGCGGCCGTAGACAGTAGGCAACCCAGATTTTTTCCCTCTTCTCCGCACGTGCGGCCATGGCCTCCGCACGTGTGGCCAAGGCCCTGTTTGGCAGTTCGAAAATTCTGAAAAATCCCACTTTTGGTGAGCATCAACAAGGTCTAAATTAGATCCTTTAATTGCCAAAACATGGTTCCAAAATCATTACACATACATGATGATTCTCAATATAAACTAGCTCTTAACTTCACAACTCAATTTGATTCATCAAAACTTTAAATTCATAACTACCATCCAATTCCTTTTTCCTTGATTATTCTCACATATATATATATATATATACATAGAGCCATATGTTTTCTATATTTGAGTTCAAACATAGCAATTCAAGGAGGTTAGACTACAATACTCAAAGATAGGATGATCTTATCAATTATGTAACATAAACACATAAGATTCCTTATGTCCATAAACATAGCACAATTCATAAGTAGAATTACATGAGTTTGGCATGGAAACTAAAGATTGAAGTAGAATTCTACACAACACTTAAATTAGATCCCAACCCAACCCATTGATGAGCATATCTTGATAATCACACAAGAATCACACACGACTCTCCATTACAACCCTAGTAGCTCCCATAAGAAATTGACAACCCTTCCTCACAATTGAAAGGAGAATTTTTTACACATGGTTAAGAGAAAGTTTATGCAAAATTAATTTCACATACCTTGGCTTCACAAATCTCCAAGATCCTCCTAATTAATCTCACCTCCTTCCTTGTTGACCTTTCCCTTTTCTCTTATTTCGTTTTTTTTTTTTCTCCAGGAGATACTTCAAGTTTTGATCACACTTAAGAAAACTTCAACTTATATAGATTCATATATAAAGCATATAAGATAAAATTCAATCGTTTAATCATTTTGAAATTGAAATTTCGTAAACATGCTTAATATTACTTAAAAATTATGCTGATCACAGATATATAATCAATTTTAGATAATTAAGCCTCTAGGGCTTCCAATTTCTGATTTAACATCATAATGGTAACAGATGCTTTTCCTCATTAAACAGATATAGGTTCGATTCATAAGGCAGATATATACTTAAACTTAATTTCTCATGCAGTGTCACATTAAGCATTTGTAAGCACAGAATAAAGACTAAAATATAGCATAATCACATGCAAGGGTCGGGTTATTACAATTACCATTCTGTTTTAATTATCTGAATAATTTATTTTGTTGGATTCTTCATATATATTATTTTTAAAAAAATTAGGTCAATTCGATATTTGTAATTTATTTAATTTATGGTATTTATCACTAAAAAATAGATGAATTATTTTTAAAAACACACTTGTCATTCATTTTTTTAAAGATAAATGTGACAAATTCAATAAATTACAATTATTAAATCGATCTATTTTTATATATATATATAATATACACAAAAAATTCAATAAAAAGAACAATTCAAATTATTAAAACCTGACTAGACAACACCCTCCAATCCAAATCATAGATGGGAGGGACTCTAAGTCTTTTCGATAAAAGTATGTTTTAGAACACATTAAGAAGTTTAAAAATACTATTGTATAAAAGTAGGTGTGATAAAATTAGGGGATTTTTTTTTCTTTAAGGTCCTGATATTAAGATTTTATAATATAAAATACATTTAATATTTTCATAATGTTTAAAGTATCTCAACATTGATCCAGAGAAATTTCAATCTAGAGAAATTCTAGACTTCCCAAAGAATTTCTTTGAGTTCAAACCAGAAAAAATTGAAATTTCTTTGAATTCAAACTAGAGAAATCCAAAGAAAATTGAACAACACAGAGAAAATCAAACAGGGTAGAAAAAATTATCCAGAGAAAATTGAAATTTCTCTAAATTTTAATAAGAGAAATTCAGAGAAAATTGAACAATACAGAGAAAATTAAACAGGGCAAAGAAAATTACTCAGAAAAAATTGATCAGAACAAAATACTAACAAGTCGAAGACCGTCAATCGCCGTGACACACACATTGAACCGCATCTTGAGTTCTCGCTAATTTTTTAACTAAAACTCTCTTATCTCTCTCTCTTTCTCTTTCTCTCACGTGCACATACACACACATAGCTCAATCGCCATGACTATTGAATGCTCAGAAACTGAAGGTATGTTCCCTTTTCTCTCTCTCTCTCTCTCTCTCTCTCTCCGTGATCGTCACAATCTAGACGATTTTGATCATTTTCGTCACATGTCAGATATAAAGAAAAGAGAGAAAAATAGGAGGTTTGGTTGATCTCAGATCTGAGGTGATGATGGAGATGCCGCCGGCAGCAGTGAGGGATGCTAGTGGTGGTTAGAGAAGAGAGAAAAGGATGAGACGATGATGGAAACAGCAATGGCGATGGCGATTGGGATCTGAGGCGATGGTAGTGGTGGCGATCTGAGGCGATAATGAAGACGGTGGTGGCGATAAAAAGTCGAAGATAAGAGAAGATGAGGAGAGAGATAAATCTAGAGAATGAGAAAGAAAGATTTAGGGTTTTGAACTAGTAGATGGAGATAAATTTGGTAGAGATCGACGGGAAGGCAAAGGCGATCTCATCATTGAGATTGACGAGAGAGAGAGAGAGAGAGAGAGAGAGAAAAGAGCAGCGAGGAAAGAGAAGAAATAAGGCATGAATCTGACAGAAAGAAGAGAGAGTGAAAGATGTGAGGGTTTGAAAACCGTAAGATATATCAAATTTTTTTGTGATACATGAGTGTGGGGTTGAGGGACCTTAGAATCATAAAATAATATTGTGAATCTCTTCCATTACTAAAAATGAGAGAGGGACCTTAGACTAGTTTTCTCATAAAATAATGAATAATCTTCCCATCTAAAAAAAGATATATTTAATGTATAATCATTTTAACCCTTCTTAAGAATGTGTCATAAAAATACATGTTAACAAAATGGCGAATTACACTAACAGTCTTTATAGTTTGAAACTCATGTCACTTTGATCCCTAAATTTTCAATATATATTTGATTATGAATTTTGAATTTTGTTTCGAATAAAGACAATTGAAGATACCATTGTTCAATTTCAAGGGTAAAGTCGTCAATTTAATAAAATATAAATTAATTTAATAAATATCAAAAAAATATTTTTGAATTCTTAAAAATTATTTCTACCCCACCAAAAATAAAATTATGTAAAATTGATAAATCTTTTACATATTTATTTATTTATTGTTTTACCAAATTAATTTTTTTATATGTTTGGAAGATAATCATGTTATGGGTAGTTATTTTTATTTTCATTAAATTAATTTCTATTTTTTTAAAAGTCAAATATGGTGATAACTTTGATATCATTATTAAACCAACTCATTAAATTAAAAAATTCAAAACTAAAAATATTTCATATATTAAATATATCAATTACACATTAAAAATCTAACAACCATCCATTACATGATCATCATCCAAACACGTAATAAGAATTAATTTGGTAAAAAAATAAAAAAATAAATGTGTAAAAGATTTATCTTTATATGATTTTATCTTTAGTGAGTAGAAATAATTTTTAAAAATTCAAAAATATTTTTTTGAAATTTATTTTTGTCAAAATAGTTTATATATTTATCAAATTGACGACTTTGCCCTTAAAATTGAGCAATGTTATTTTTAATTATTCTTATTCAAAATAAGATTCAAAATTTAAAATTAAATATATCACAATTAAAAAGTCAAAAATTAAAACGATACGAATCTCAAATTATGGAGACAGAGTATAATTCGCCCTTAACAAAATCTTACAAAAATTTCAACTCAGTTGATTAGTTTTGAAGTTGCGCTAACTTACAAAGAACCTGATGCTTATTTAGCCTCCGTTTGGGAAGTGAGTTGGCTTTTTGGCTTTTTGATTTTTTTGGCTATTTTAGCCTGGGCTTAAAAGTTTGGTTTGGGAAGGGCTTTTTGGCTTTTTAGCTTTTTTGACTTTTTTTGTGAGAGAGGAGTGTAATGATTATGGGTTGGATGTGATGTTTTGTTTTTTGTGGCTAAAAAAGCCTATTTTGTCTTTTGTGGCTAAAATAGCCAAAAAGCCTACATTAATGGTACATAAAAACTATTCTCAAGCAACTTTAGAAGTTAGTAACTTTTAATGATTAATTAACCAAAAAAAACTTTTAATTATTAATTTGAAATAATAATTTTTTAGTGTATTTTTTTATGGCCTATTTAAATGACAGTGTAATTCATATTATTACATGATGTAAGTCCACTCCCATTATAAATAGATGATATTTATGATTTATTACTAATTTTACTCATGTGATTTTAATATAATTCTATTTTTGAGGGTTTCTCATAAATAAAATAAATAGAAAGTTTAGGGACCCACACTATGGGTCCTAGATTTGTGTCAATAATAATCAGCTTGCTTGGTTCCATTTTTCTAAAAACAGTTTTCAAAAAATTCTACTTTCTTATTTTATTTTATTTTTTGTTTTTACTGAGTTTTTTTTAATATTTTAAGCAATTTTTTTACTTTTTAGACACACCTAACATAAATACATAGTTGACTTCATTAATGGTTACATAAAAACTATTCTCAAGCAACTTTAGAAGTTAGTAACTTTTAATGATTAATTAACCAAAAAAAACTTTTAATTATTAATTTGAAATAATAATTTTTTAGTGTATTTTTTTATGGCCTATTTAAATGACAGTGTAATTCATATTATTACATGATGTAAGTCCACTCCCATTATAAATAGATGATATTTATGATTTATTACTAATTTTACTCATGTGATTTTAATATAATTCTATTTTTGAGGGTTTCTCATAAATAAAATAAATAGAAAGTTTAGGGACCCACACTATGGGTCCTAGATTTGTGTCAATAATAATCAGCTTACTTGGTTCCATTTTTCTAAAAACAGTTTTAAAAAAATTCTACTTTCTTATTTTGTTTTTTTTTTTTTTGTTTTTACTGAGTTTTTTTTAATATTTTAAGCAATTTTTTTACTTTTTAGACACACCTAACATAAATACACCTAAAAAGTAAAAAAATTGTAAAAAAAATTCACTAAATACCAAAAATACAAAAAAAAAATACAAGAATTCAGTACATTTTTTATATTTTTATGTATTTATTAATTTTTAAAGAAATTTTTTCACAAATTTTTTACTTTTTAGATACATCTAAGTAAGGTGCATCTAAAAAAGTAAGAAAAAAATGTTTAAAATTTTAAAAATATTCACTAAAAACAAAAAAACACGAAAACCAGAAAACTCAGTTTTTAAAAAACTTAATCCAGAAAACTCAAACCAAACACACTGAATGGTGTTAAAGATTGTATATTGTAAATTCACGTTTATAATAAATCTGAACCACATTAATAATTTTGAATAAAATTTATAGATTTATAATATTACTGAAAAAAAATATTTTTAAGAAAAGTTATTCAAGTTATTCTATATATATATTCACAAAAGAGACACTCACATGTATGAGTTGTGTAATTATTGGGCCATGGCTTGTGACAAACTCATTTTTCCATTAAACACAACACACACCAACCAATACCCAGAAAGCTTTGCACTCAATAATTTAATAAACCCCACAGAAAAAATAAAAATGAACTAATAATACAAATGAGTCATAAAAGTGTGTTATCTATATCAATCAATTATTATTATCAAGTGTCATCAAACATAACACAAGTGGACCGTCCAAAAACTGATAGAGTTGAAGCTTCCACGTCACTTAATATATTAAACTATTAGGGGCACAATATACTACCATGCTATGAATTTAAAAGTACATATACATTCAGAAATTATTTAAAATTTAAATTGGGTATATTAAAATTTATTGTTCCTAAAATTTTATAATATATCAAGCTCAATCTCTATCTCTATCTCTATCCTATACTTTTAAAATAAACTTATAAATATATTTTCTAAATCTATATCTTTTCTGCATAGTATATATTTTTAATAACAGTGATGTTAAAAATCTTTAATTTAGAAGCTCTAAACACACCTTTAATGAGGTGAAAAAAAAAATAGACACAGCATTGACAGTGACAATGACTGAGACCCACTGTCATATCACTAGTGACACCCCTAATTAAAGGTCCAAGTATTTTTGCTTTAATAAATACACTAGTGGCATTTTCCCATTGTGCCTTCATGTGAGGAGTGGAGGTGGTGGGCCCCAGCTTCCCAATTGTGGCCCCATCCAAAGATGGGCATGGAAATAAATGGGTTAAAAGGTTATAAAAAGCCAACATGGTTCTCCAAACCTTCTGTGGACTTGGTACAATGTATCAAGTGGTTTTTGCCCAACCTTCTTTGTTGTGACACACCAACTGTTGCATTAGTTGAATAGATTATTTAGATAAAAAATTAATTAAATATTGATAGCTTAATATTTGAAAACACTTTTATCTAATTTAAGATAAATATGATTTGATTATAGCTGATATATTATATGTATGTTCCACTCTGAGGTACGTATAAGATAAATAATTTTAATTACAATGTGAATCTAAAAGTCACAACCGGATATGTTTTTAACTGAATCTTGTTCCCAATCACTAAGTGGATATCTAAAATATGTTTAAATCTAAAATTTATTGGTAGAATTGTGAAAATGGAAAGAAAATATAATGGAAAATGAATAAAGTAAAAGCTGTTATTATTATTATTTTTGCATTTTTCTTCCCTTTTCTACTCTTCCTCTAAGGTTCAAGAGGAAGTAAAGATTTTAGTCGTTGTTATTTAGAAAATTTATGATATTTTATTTTAAAATTTTAGTAAAAAGGAAATAACATTTTTATCTGAATATTCTCGATTAACCAATTTTTCATAAATTTTATTTATGATAATTGAACATCATGCCTACATTTGTTAATAAGTTTGAAATAGTTGTATTCTATTTTATAGTAAAAGTGTGACCTTAAAGAATATATAATTATTTTAAATTTCACTAATCAAAGCTTTGATATAAACTAGTAAAGTCTTTCTTCTTTTTTTTCCCAAGATTAAGATGTTAGTTTATCAATAAAGTTAGTTTACAATTAAAAGGGTTGTGATTGCTCCATCAGCTTGAACCTTAGACTTTTCCCTCGCTACACACCCTAAGGTGTGGCTACAAGGCCACTGGATTAAACCTAAGATCTTTAAATTTAAGTACTTGAATATTAAGAATTTTATCCATAAAAGTCTAGATTCATTTTAAATATAAACTTTATTATAAAATGATTGAATCTAAATCACATGCCTTTGCTTTTTTTGGATAAAAATCTCAGTACCTATACGTTATTGTAAAATATTAAACATTTTTTTCTTGTTTACCCATTATTTAAAAGTTGATAGTTAATGAATTAATGTATAATCATTTAATATTTTGTTAATCAATAATTTTAAAATCAATCAATGCCAAAGGCTTTAAATACCCCCCCTCTGGGTGGAGGGGAGGGTTAAAACCACACATCCTTTGAGTTGGTTAAACGGGTAAATAAGTTTAGGAAACGTTTTCTGAAAATTAATATACTAATAATTATATTAATGGTGGTAATAATGGAGATGTGGTACTAGTGGTTCCGATGGTAATAGAGGGGGATTTGGGGCGTTGCTGTGCCCCCACTGTTGTCTAGTTAAATGGGTTTATTTTGAGATTTATTTTGATAATTTGAATTGTTTATATTTTAGAATACATTAAATATAATATATTTACAAAAAATCAAGTCAATCTGCGTTAACCTTTTTATTCACTCACATTTATATATATAAAAATGAATAAGAATTATAATTTAAAGTATTAAAATGAGTACAAATGTGAGTGGATTAAAGGGTTAACGATATCCGACTAATTTAATTTTTTATATGTATGTTATACTCAATGTACTCTAAAATGCGAACGGTTCAGATCATCAAAATGGACCCATTTGGTTGTGCAGTGGTGGCTACTTCAAAAAATATTTATTACCTTTTAAAAGTGAAATTTTTATGTCCAAAAATTTTTATTTTGTATTTGATCATACAAAAAACATTTTTTTGTTAATTGTCATTTTTCGGCATATCAAATGTGAGAGAACGCTGAAACAAATGAAACATTGATATAGTTCAACAAAGAAATTAAACATTGATAATAGTGCTTCTTCATCTTCTACCTCCTCTCCTGTCTTCTCCTTCAACATTTTCATTGAAATAAATATTGTTTTTTGTACACTAATCATTGTTTATACTTTATTTTTCACTTATTCTCATTACATGCTATATTATTGGTGAATTATACTGACTTTTTCTAAAAATTTTAAAAAAAAGATAACAAGTACTACAAGTTTGACATAATTATATTAAATAAATTTTAATTCACATAACATTTTATTTTATTTTCATTAATAATTCATTAATCAAATAGAAAAATGAAATTGTCATATCTTTCATAATGAAATAAATATTTTATTATTATTTTTATTATTTTTACTCTATTTACATTAATTTTAATCTATTTAACCTTACTTAAAAAGAAAATTCGCTATAATTATACCAAAATTATAAAATTATTTTTATTTTCTCTAAACCTTAAAAAAAAAAAAAGTCCCCATAATAATTTTACAGCTCTGATGTATCATTCGTAATGTGCAGTCTATAAAAATCCAATTCCAAGTCAAAGTCCATACATGATTTTATTTTATTTTATTATCACAATCTTGAATTATGTAGAGTACTTACAAATAGAAAAAGCCAAGAAGAAAGGAACAATGCAAGTAGGAGAATGGGAAATTACAATGCACACCATTTATTATTTTCTTTTTAATTCTTATTGTATATCTTAACTAAATTACTCTTTTAAACATACTTGGGTTGTCCCCATACATCACTCCAGGCCTACTAAGGAATCGTTCCAATTCTTAATCGACAAGATTCAAGGGAAACTTACCGAATGGAGGAGTAAATTGTTGTCCTTTGCGGGTCGTGCTACCCTTATCAAGTCAGTGAATGCTGTCATCCCTGCTCACATTAGGCAATGTAATTTTATCCCTAAATCTGTGTCTAATTCCTTGGAGCTTAGAAAATTTATGGGGTAGCATGGGACACGGTTACCAAACCCAAAAACCTTGGTGGGCTCGAAGTTCGTCAAATATGTTTGGTCAATAAAGTCTCTATGGCCAAGTTGAATTGGAGATTGTCGAGCGAGGGTAACTCTTTGTGGGCTCGAACTCTCAAGTCTAAGTACGGCACGACAATGAGAACTTGCACCAAAGCCTCTTCGGTTTGGCGTAGTCTAGGTAAAGGTACTGCTATCCTCGACAAAGGCTCTAAACTGCTTCTCAAGAATAGTAGGATCACTCGTTTTTGGTTAGACGATTGGGCCAAATGTGGTCCACTAAGGGACTATATTGAAGGACCCTTGAATTCGGAGAATGCCTCCCTTTACATGAGTGATTGCTGGGCCGATAATGCGTGGGACTTTTCTCGAATCTCGTTCGTTTTACCCCTTGAAATTCTTGCCAGTATTAGCAGCCTATCCCCCTCTTGGTAAAATCCTTGTGACAATATTCATGTTTGGAAACACTCCACTGATGGTACCTTTCAAACTAGATCGGCTTACCTTCTTACTTCGGACTTTATACCTTCACCTTCCATCCACAATTGGTAATGGGTCTGGGAAATTCTAACTAATCCACGTATTCTCCACTTTGTTTAGCGTGCTCTTCACCAAAAATTGAATACCAAAACCCAACTCTTTCGAAGGCAAATTGTCGACGATGACCTCTGCCCCATCTACCATTATTGTCCTGAAACTATCGAACATGCCCTTAGGGACTATCAATCTGCCGCCCACTGTAGACACCCCATTTTTGACCGTCCTCAAGACTTGGACGTCACCGTTGGAATGCTCGGTGATTATCCATGTTTGTGTTTGTTTTGAGTTCCCGGAGGTCCCGGCTGCGCGTCGTGCCTCAGGACCTCTCAACCGGCTTGTTCTGTGCTTGGTTTTACACCAAGACTTGTGTGTTTTTGCATTTGAGGGTAGGGAGAGGCTTGTTAGCCATCCCTGAATCCCACCGGCTGCCTCTACACCACACCGGCACTCCCTTTTGGCCGTCGGCACTTTTTTCTCAAACACTTTGGCTGGTCGGCACTATATGTCGCCGACCGGCACTTTTTTGTGCCGATGATCTTTTTGGCCGGCCGGTGACCCTTCTGAACCCCCTGAGGCATGGTGCATGCCAGCTGTGCCAGCTGGATTACACCATCACTCCTCCCCGTGCATAGGATTGGCCCATGTGCACCTTTGAACCCGTAAAGCTTCTAGAAGCTTGAACCCTTTTGGCCAAGCTTCTTGGAGAAGCTTGGCTAGCTGTTTTGGCTTCTCCAAAAAGCCTTGCACCCCCTTGACCCCTTTGACCCTTTTTCTCTTTGCTTAGCCACTAAGTTAAGAGCTTTTCTTGGCCTATATAAGCTCCCTTCCCCCCCCTTAAGCTAGGTTAGAACTTTTGGGGAGCAAAAACCAGAGATATATCTCTATACCTCTAATATATATCCATATATATCTATATCTTCCTCTCTCTCATCCTTGTGTGGGTGTTTTAGGCCTAAATAGTGTGTTTTGCCTTACTTTTGCACCATTACACACACTATTACACCTAGCTCCGAGATTGAGAGACTTGGAGGGTTGTTTGTTGAGCTTTTGGACTGATTTTGATCACTAGAAGAGGGCTGCACCATCTGTTCTTCAAAGGATCTTCAAGGGTGAGCACTTCACTTTAGATTCCCCATTCTTGCACTAGCTTTCTACCCATCTTGCTTTGTGTTTTTGGCTCTGTGCTTAACATAAAAAAATCTTGTTTTTACTTGCTCAAGAACATTCATTAAGGTCACTTTTTGGTTTGAGTGAAAACTCACCTTCTTAGGCCTTGTTTTGGTCCTTTTAGTGTCTTTTCTTGAAGTTTTGCTTACTTGGTGTTTTTGGTCTTCTCACCACTGAAAACCAGTGGGTTTTCAGTGGTGAGGAAGGTATTTTCTAGTCATGAATAGGGGAGGGACACCCCTCTCCCTTTTGTCCCTCTTTGGTCTTTACTTTGGCCCACATGGTAGCATGCATTTTTAGTCTTATGTGCCTTCATTTCAGGGCTTATTTGGGTGTTTTGGATCATATGTCATCTCTGTTTTTGGTCGGTTTTGTGGTCCTTAGCATGCTTCTTATACTTGCTTTGTAATGCTCTAATTTGCCTAGAAATGAGCTATGTGTTTAGGCCATGTTTCTTGCATGTATGAGCCTCACTCCATGAAGATACTAGCATCATTTTGCCATGTCTAGGGGCTGTGAGCCACTGTTTTTGCCATGTTTGGTGTGCTTGATGTGGTTGCCTTGTGCTTTGGCTTGTAAATCTTAAGCATATTGGCCCCTAACATGCTTAGGTTGGACGATACTCATGATTTGGCATAATTTAGGATCATATTTCAGTCCATAAATCATGTTTGTATGTTTGCATACGTGGCTTACTTCATGCTTTAAAGGTGTCCCCTTTTGTGCCTAGGAATAGGCCTTATGCATGCTTGTATGTTTAAAGCATTTTTAGGGCTGCCATATCAAGGGATTTGGGTGTATCTTTTGTGCTAGAACTCTGTTTTCATATGCCTAATATGTGCCATGAGTGGTCATGTTGGTGGTGGTGGAATACCCCTTGTTTATGCCTTGGTTTTAGGCCCATTTGTTTGCGTGCTTGTATGAGGGTTGGTCTACCATTTTGGGCACATTTTGCCACTGTTTTGGTGAGGTTTGAGGTCTGCCCTATTGTGTTCAAGTCCACCATTGCATGTTTATTTGATGCTTGTTGCATGTTTGGTCAATATGGTCTTAGCACGTGCTAATCCTATTGCCTTCGATGTCCATGTTTGCATCACACTTTGTATCTTGTCTACCTAGTGTTGCACACTTATCATAATATGTTGCATTACATTTGGTATGTCTTGCATTTCATCTCATATCGCGCCATTTGAGCCATGTTTGCATAACATGCATTGCATTACTTGGTTTGGGGGTGTCAAACCAAGTGTGAGAAATGAGGGGTGTTCGTACTCCAAGTGACGGAACACACCTCAATTCTCATGTCACTAGGGCCCTTGATCTTGACATGATAGGGACTTGGTTCTCATTTGATATGTCGCATGCATTTTTACATTGAAATGCAATCTTGGTTCTTTAGGCTATCATGCACCTAGGTGCATAATTGATGGCCCAAGAACCGAGGGTCATGCTTCCTTGAGTCCCATACATGATAGGGAGCATTGATCATGCTTACATTTTCTCTAAAATCCATATCATGCACTGTCTGCCTGCTGTTGCTGTCAAACTGTCCTCTGCAGGAACTTTCTGCCGACCGGCATTGTGGAGTGCCGACCGGCACTGTATGGATGGCCGGTAACCCCATTGATAGCCGGTGGACTTTTCCCATGGCCGGTGGACATTTCATCCAGCCGATGATGATCAGAAGCACACAAGAAAGGTATTCTGAGACTTTGGCAATTTTTGGAGAGACAAGGCAGTAAAAACAGAGGCAGCAGTGTTATGGTGCGGGTTTCCGGGCGAGTCGGACTCGAGCATGCATCATTCGCGCATACCGAGGCGGGGCTGCGGCCTTTTCTATGCTGCACTTAATTTATTAATTAAATTAGAAATTTCTGTAATAATTAATTTATTCTGTACTTGGACTGTATTATTTTGGGACTGTATTATTCTTTCGGGTCCCTCTGTGTGAGGGCATATTTGTAATAAGTGTGGGTGAGTGTGTGTATGTCTTCCAACCCCCATTTCTTTCTTCCCTTTTATTTACCTGCTTATGATGGTAGATTAGGGCATATTTAAAATTAGCATACCTTATGCAATGCATGCGTGCATCCATGCATTTGTTGACATACATCGGGCTCGGTACATCATACAAACTGCATTGTATTTCAATTCCAAATTGAATACGTGTTATTTGTAGCATTCCACATTGTAACAACCCTCGTACTGATTACCGATAAACTACTGAATTAGCTACTGGTTACTGCTAAACTGAACTGATAATGATTGATAATTGAAATAACTGAAGTACTGAATGGACTGATTGAAATCGAAACTGAAATTGAATAAGTATATCTATTGTATTGCATTTCTATCTGTTGGATTGATCATTTATCTGTTCGTGTTTTTTGTTTAAACTGTTACTTGAAGGCCTTATCGGCGGCCGAATTAGAAACCGTTTAGAGTTTTGGGATCAGTAGAATATTTGTGAATTTATGGTATATCTATCTGAAAATTGATTTAGTCTAATTGAACTTGATTAAATTAAGCCAATTTTGGAGTTCGCCTTAATTACAACTTTGCCATTGAGTGGAGCATTTGTTTATTCATGTGTGAGCCTTACATACACTTAGGCAAACTTTTGATCAGCCCCTTATTCTTGAGACCACCGAATTTTAGAGAGGGAGTGAGAGAGATTGAGTTCATTTTGGTAATTTTGCTTGGAACTTGGAGGATTAGCTTGAATTACTTGGAATTGAAGTGTAATTGACAAAACTTGGGCTCTTAAATCTTGAATACAAGACTAAGGTAGGACATTCATCTTCTTGTTGTTGAATTAGAGCTAATTCTTGCATAATTCATGTTTCAATTTTGAGTTAAGTCATGAATTTGCTCATAAATGTTGAATTGGAACTCCATTGTTGCATGCATGCTTGAATTGGTGTATTTTGAAGTTAAATTCTTGGAGAGTTATACATGCATGTCCATGTTTATATTATAGTCCATGTTTTCAAAATGTTTTCCAACTATTGAGCTCTTTAGAGCAAGGATTGAAGCTTGAATTTGGTTTAAAACTCATGCATTGCATGTTTACATATTGTTCTTGAAAAATGATTTGAAATGAGATTGATTAAACACTCTTGGGCTTTGATTTCTTAAATTGAGTTTTGAAACATGTTATTCTAAGTGTTTAAAAGAGTTTTTCCAGAAAATAGCCCAAGAGGATCGAAAATATTGCTTTTGAACTTGGTTTTGAGCTTGGGACTCAAATCTGGGATTTCCAGATTTCTGTTGTCCGCTCGAGCGGAGAAATCGAGCTCCCAGCATCTTGCGCTGTGCATCAGTCCGCTCGAGCGGAGCATTGGGCGCTCGAGCGGAGGACTGGGTGACACGCTCGAGCGGGCGTCGAGCGGAGATTTCACCTATCCAGTACTTTTTGGTCCGCTCGAGCGGGGATGTTGCGCTCGAGCAGGGACCTTTGTTTGCCTGTCCGCTCGAGCGGGGAAACCTGCGCTCGAGCGGGGCTCTGTTTCACTGAAAATTCTGGAATTGTTTTCTAAGTGCATCTTTGCATCCTCATCCCATCCTAGGCATTCTTAGGCCTAGTTTAAGACATCTTAATGAGGATTTAGACATAGAACCACACCGAGGAAATTTAGGGATTTAATTATCATCCTTCCCGACCGTGAAACTTAGTGTGTGTTCTGCTTGTTAACTGTTTAGGGTTGGCTCTCGGGGACGCACTCTAGCTGCTATTAGCCCAATCTCTGTGAGTAACGTTTGTGTAAAGATATGTTCAAAATGGTTATATTTTGAATACTGAACTGAACTGTTTATGGAACTGATATTGTTTATTGAATGAATGTATGTCCTGTATTGTGAACTGTACTGTGGCATCCTTAGCACTTACTGATTACTGTTACTGTTACAGAGCTCTGTCGGTTCCCTTGTGGAACCATATTGTTTACTGATTGATGGCCATCATTATTGTTGGGTCTGTTAAGGCCCGGTCCTTTGGACCTATTGTTTATAGGCTATTGGATGTACCACATATGACTGATTGACTGAAATACTGAAAGATCGAAATACTGTTTAATGAATTGTTTTCATTACTGTAAGGACATTCATTCATAACCTCTTTACGCATTATGTTATTCACTGGGCTTTAGCTCACTGTTTATATATATATGTAGGTTCTCAGCAGCCAGACCGGAGCTAGGAGCGTGGGTTAGTCCCCAGTTTTGTCAAGCCAGCCTATGTGCCTCACTGCGAGGTTCTGAGACGCCATGCTATGGCTTGGGGTGTTTTTGTGTTCCCCACCTGTCTCTTGACTGTTTTGTATTACTGTATAGACCGTTTACTGTTTTACTGTACTGTTATCGTGGGATTAGGTCCCCGTACTGAACGTTTGTATATGATTGTATAGACTGTACTGTTTTGAACTGTATGAATGCATGAAAAATGTTTTTGGCATACAGATTGTCACAGCTCAATGGACACCAGTTATTTACTGTATTGGCTTCCGCCACGCCCTGTACTCTGTTTTACTGTATTACTGTTCAGCAGGCCTTCGGTAATCTTGGATTACTGGCCAGTTACGGTGCTAAACCCATAGGGCCGGGTTTGGGTCGTGACACACATGCCATGTTTAGGATAGCCGAGCCTGTCTAGATTGCATCTTTGCATGTGTTGCATTAGCCACTTAACATGAACTAGGATCATGCATATGATTACTAACTGATTTCTGTTTTGGCTAGGAGTACTAGGTGAGCTCTTATGCTTTAGCATATCACATGTGTGTGATTGTTGCCATGATAGCATGATTACCATGAGGCTAGCTGCTTATGTGATATAACTGCTTGAATGCCTGTGGATGGAGGTTGAATTACCTAAATTGGGACAATGCATTAAAAACTGTGAGTTTTAAAGCCCACTGGATAGTGGCAAAACTGCCTTTTCTAAAAGCCCACTTGAGGGTGGCAAAAACTGCATTTTAGCCTACTTACGAGTAGCAAACCATTTTCAAAACAAACATGCAATGTTTTGTTCCAATTTAGGCGATTTGGTCTATACTTGTTTGCTGTGCGCATAACATAGTAATTCTAGGCTAATAATCGGAATAAGAACATGTAATGTTTTCAAAATCAGATATCACGGTTAGTAGAGGCCGGTCTTCGGACCGGGCGAGAGGGGGTGCTCATAGCTGACCTTCCCCGATCGTACCCAAGCTCCCGAGCCAAGATCACTTTGGTGATGACGGACACGTGGCCTTCGGCACCGAGTCAGGGTTTCCTAAATTTCCCCATTTTAAAATATTTAGGTGGCGACTCTGTAATCTGGCAAAGCAGTCCATGTTTGGCACTTCTTTCAAAAATTTGTTTTCTCAAAACGATTTGCCGGATTTGGACTCTTTGGTTCAAGATTAAGAACCGTGACATTTGAGTCCTTTGAACTGTAGTGACCCAAAATCGAACCAGAACGGGGGGGGAGTCGCACCCTCCCCGGGATGCGTTCGGGGACGTCTACAGTTTCTGGCGACTCTGCTGGGGAAAATGAGAGAGCTTGACTCGAACTCGTGATATCCTGTTTTGACTACATTTATGTGTTTCTTTGCATTGCATGTGCATTGGTGCGCCTAGGACACCGTGTTGGCCATCTGCTATTCCTGAGCGGTTTGCCGGAGGCTTGTATTATCAAGGCATGTCCGTAAGGCTGACCAGTTGCGGGCTCTGCCAGTATGGGAACACAAACCCCGGTTTTACCGGGGCACCCTTTTCGACCATTCGACCTAGTGCATATTCGGATCCATAGTGACCATTCCAAACTAGGACAGGTTGCTTACCCGATCATAGGTTGTTTGAAACCGCTGCGTGCGTAGTGAAACCCTAGCTCTTGACAAAATAGGACAGGGAAATCTTACCCCAACATAGGGGTGTATTGGCTCTCCTTTACATGCTATGTGCTTTTAGAGTGTATCTCTACAGGGAATGCGCATATCAGTTTGCAAGTTTTGGTATCCGGCCTGAGGGCACCAGTCACAGTATTTTGGGGAATCAGTTATCTGTGGGTACCAGATTCAGACTTGGGGGCAATGGTTCGGAAACAGTAAACAGTATTTGAGAAAACGGTGTATCCAGTTCACTCGCAGTGTGTTGTGATATCCAACCGTGGGTTGTGTGTTTATTTTATGCTGTTATGCTGTCCGATTGTCTGTTTATTTATACGCTTTATTTATCTTTTTATTAGGTAGTTGAGCATAATTGCTTCTGACCCGGTAGATATTCCCCAAGCACCCTGGAGTAGAGGTCGCCGACTCCATCGATCTGAGGATCTGATAGACGGACAACCAGTGTACTACTCACTACCCCCGGTTACTAGACGGAGGTTAGTCCGGCAGAGGACATCAGTACAGCAGTCAGTTCAGAGGGCCTTATCTACCCCACCTGTGTTCAGTAGGGATCAGGATTCTGTGTCACCAACGGAGGAAGAATATATACCGACAACTCAACCAGAGCAGGATAATATGGCTAGTTTGGAAGAGATGGTGCGCCACCTCCAAGAGAACATGAAAACAATGCAGCAGGATGTCGTCCGTCAGGCTAAATTCTCCAGGCAACAGGCTACAGTTGTGAGGGAACAGGCAGAGACAATTGCCAGACTAGAGCAGCAAACCGGAGCATCTGCTTCGCATCAAGCTCCTCCCCCGCCAGGAGTTCCAAACCCTGGGGAGACAGCCAATGTTCAGAATGATACAGAATTGCCCACGGGACCACCCCCACCTCCAGCCCCACCTCAAATCCAACCTCAGCTATCAAAGACGCCCACCAACCTACTGGACTCTCCCTTTGAGTTCGAGACTGATTCTACCGCACTAAAGTTAAGCAAGCTTGAAAAGCTGTTCAAGAGATCCCAAGGGGTCAAGACTATCCCCGACATTGAAGATGGATATACCGACGCAGCTGTGACGCTGCCCGACAGATTCAAAATGCCTCATCTTGATCGATTCGACGGGTCCGGGGACCTCATGGTGCACTTAAGATTGTTTTCAGATGTCCTAAGGCCAATGGGCCTCAGTAGGCTCCAGAAGCTGTCTTTATTTGGTCGGACCCTGTCGAGTGTGGCGGCCATATGGTATGCCAAGTTAGAAGATGACGTCAAGAGGAATTGGGACGAAATGGCTGAGGCCTTCATCGCGCAGTACTCGTACAATACACAGATTGAGATTACGACCCGTGATCTCGAGACGACTAGGCAAGAGCCTAAGGAGAGTTTTTCAGAATTTGTAACCAGATGGAGGGCCAAGGCTTCGATGATAACCTTGAGACCTACGGACAAGGACCAGATTCGGATGATTGTGCGCAATCTTCAGCCGAAGTTAATGCAAAAGATGATAGTACTCCCCTTTCCTACTTTTTCTGACCTACATGAAATGGGGGTGCAGATTGAAGATGCCTTGAAGCAAGGCTTGATCGATAACGACCGGGAGCAACCCCGACGAACTTTCAATCGTGGTAGCAATACAGGCCCGAGCGGCACTACAACTACGAGAGCCTCCGAAGTGAGCATGGTCACCACTAACCCCCCTTCAAGAAATACGGCAGCTACACCATTCTCCGGTGCGTCCGGAAGCAACCCGCAAACAACAAAATACCCACCCAGAAACACCAGAACCTTCGCCCCACTTTATATGCCCCTATCCAAAGCCCTGGGGGTTTTGATCAAAAAAGGGCATCTGAAGCCCCTGGAGCCGCGGCCCCTACCAGAAAAACTCCCTCCTACCCATAACCCAGCCAAATATTGTTCATTCCACCAACAGCACGGCCATGATACCGACCTGTGCTTCCGGTTGCGTCATGAGATTCAAGATCTCATCGACAACGGGGTGATTCTGCCTCCGGAGAAACCCAACGTTACTACAAACCCTCTCCCCGCACATAACCAAGCTCCACCGCCCAAAAGACTCAATTTCATCCATATCGGGGCCGTGTCCTATGACCCTAGTATCTATATCACACCTACCCACCTGCCTAAACCAGAGGTGTTCCTCCCCGATTGCACCGACTTGTGCATGATAGACATCTCCAAAGGCCAGCCCAAGCTAGTAGTGGTGACCGTCGAGAACAGGAGAGAGGAGATCCCAAAGGAAAAACAGGTTGTTGAGCCAGACTCTGCAGAATCTGGGGGGCGTACTAAAAAAGCATATAGTCCGGGTGACTATATTTCGTCAATAGGCCAACATAGGCCCGGAGTGGAATTGCCAACAGAGGTAGAGTTATGTGTGATTCAAGGAGAGAGTCTGGGACCGGGAACAGATGGTGTAACAGCTATGGGGGAGGACCTTGCCGATCTCCAGTTTTACAGTGACCAAGACCCAGTGGATGCGGCAGTCGCATGGTTCGATTATGAGGATTCAGCAGAAGTTACCGGGTGGTTGGACGATCAACCCGATGTGATAGGAGAGTTTCAGTCAGAACAGGGCCCAGTAGGGGCGAGAATATCAGTAACGGCCGGGAGGGTCGAAGAACAGAGTACATCGCCGGAGAGTGCCGGTGTTAAGAATTTCGCTCGAGATTGGAGTATTTTGAGTACAGGGATTCTTGAACAGTCAGTCATGTCGGAACAAGTAAGTTTTGAAGATTCCGAGAGAATCAGGAAGGCAAAGGCCCATGTGGGAGTTGAAACCGCTGTGTGCACAGGAACCGAGAATACTGCAGGTATGTGGATGGAAGGTGCTGCGAGCACAAGAACAGTCATACCAGAGCCAGACAGGTGTCTGTCGGCTGCTGATGGAATGTGGTGGGAGGATGAAGATTTATGCCTTGCCCATACAGACGAGGATTGGGGAAACAACCAACCCGATGACACTTGGTACCTTGGAGAGGTAGATCACATGACACGGAGTGGGCGGTATTTCAAACCTCCACACTTAGATCAGCCAAAGGCTTCTGGGAAGGATAGAGAGGCTGAAAAGCAAAAAGAAAAGCCACTTGAAGAGGAGGCTGTGCTCAAACAGCTTAAAAAGATACAAGCAGACATCTCTATATGGGGACTGCTCATGGCATCACGGGTGCATAGAGAGGCTGTCTTATCAGCCATGGACAAGGCAAAGCTTTCAATAGAAACCACGCCAGAGCAGCTGGTGGGATTGGTCTTTCCGGGGGGAGCCACCCCGATGGAGTGGGCGGTATTTCAAACCTCCACACTTAGATCAGCCAGAGGCTTCTGGGAAGGATAGAGAGGCTGAAAAGCAAAAAGAAAAGCAACTTGAAGAGGAGGCTGTGCTCAAACAGCTTAAAAAGATACAAGCAGACATCTCTATATGGGGACTGCTCATGGCATCACGGGTGCATAGAGAGGCTGTCTTATCAGCCATGGACAAGGCAAAGCTTTCAATAGAAACCACGCCAGAGCAGCTGGTGGGATTGGTCTTTCCGGGGGGAGCCACCCCGATGCTGACCTTTTCCGACAAGGAATTGCCACCCGAGGGGGCAGACCATAACAAGCCCCTCTACATCTCTGTGGAGTGTAGGGATAAATGGATACCGGTGGTACTTGTTGATACCGGGTCCGCCATCAACGTCTGCCCGGCAAGAACGGCATACGTAATTGGTTTGAAAACCGCAGTTTTGTACCAACAACCCAGGTTATCCGGGCGTATGACAACACAAGTAGAGAAGTGATGGGAACCGTAAGAGTTCAGACAAAGGTCGAGCCGGGGCAGCATGAGATAGATTTCCATGTCTTAGAAGTGCCTGCGACTTTTAACTTGCTTTTGGGGCGGCCGTGGCTGCATCAGGTGAATGCGGTATCATCTACTTTGCATCAAATGGTGAAATACCCCTATGGAAAGGGAGTAGCCATTGTCTTTGGAAACTCATCAATCCATCCACCACCGGAGGTATCCACGCCTGTTCTAGAAATCGAGCATGGCATGGAAGATGTGTTCATATCAGGGTTTACCCTAGCTGAGGCTCAGGTTGTACAAAACATCATGGCTGCTAACGAAGGGATCTATGTTAGTGCCTGAGCAGTGTATCTCATGAACAAGCTCCAACATATCCCCGGGATGGGATTAGGAAAGAGCGACCGCAAAGGCGTTGCAGTATTGGCCAGAGTGCCACACAATCCCCACACCTTCGGCTTGGGTTATCTGCCCACTAAGGAAGATTGGGTGAGAAGAGGAAAAGAAATGCCTGGGAGAGCCAAAGCAAAACAAATGGGAAGACCTTTTGAGTTGATGCATCGGCCCATCCGGGGTACCCTAAACGGACGCTTCATCCGGAAGGGGGAGGACTTTCCGTTCTGTGGTTTTCCGGAGCCGTGGTTGAACGCAGAGAAGAAGCGCGTGCCGGGTTTTGAAATCTTCTTTGACTTACAAATATCTGGGGATGATGTTGCTGAAGAGCAGACAGACCCAGCGGTTGAGGATGAGCATAGCAAAGAATTAGAGTCTGCGGACACAGAGTTCGAAATGGGGGTAGCACTGGCATGTCTACTTTCAGATCCTTTGATCGACCAGTTGTGCTTGGGGGATGACTCCTCGGTGTCCATGATCGGTGATGAAACGGCTGCGGGCCAACCAGCAACTATTTTGGATGCATCCATCGCACCATCTCTTGTTTGGCAGTACTAGGAGGGATTTTTGGGCAGCACCGGGTCAGGTAGTGAGCCGGAATCTGATTCCACCGAGTCTTGTGAGTCGGAATCAGGTTCCAGCTCAACTGAGTCTGAGTCCGGTATTCCTGGGAGTGATAACCCGGATGCCACAGTCCTGTCTAGGTCGTCCTTTTCTTTCTCTTTCGAGTCTGTTGTAACAGAAGAACTGGACGGTTTGGAAGTACTTAATGAGAATGAGGTGAATGTGTTTTCTGAGTACTTTTCTGTGCCTTTGATTTATTGCTTAAATCAGGACTTTCAAAATTTTGATGAAAACGACGAGGACGAAATTCCTCCGGTTTTGCAACGACTAATTGAACAAGAGCAAGAGAGGTTTGTTAAACCCTTATTGGATGAAATCACGACCGTGAACATTGGTACTGAGAAGGACCCGCGGCTGGTCCAGATCGGGTCCACGTTGTCTTCGGAGGAACGCGAGCGCTTAGTCGCTTTATTAAAAGATTTCAAAGATGTTTTCGCGTGGTCCTACGAAGACATGCCTGGAATCGATCCTGAGATTGTACAGCACCGGATCCCTCTTGACCCCGAGGCCCGACCTGTCAAACAGAAACTCAGAAGGATCCGCCCTGATTGGGCCATTAAGATCAAGGAAGAGGTCACCAAGCAGATTGACGCAGGCTTCCTGCTGGTATCCGAATACCCGACTTGGTTGGCCAACATTGTTCCAGTGCCGAAGAAGGATGGCAGAATTCGGGTATGTGTGGACTTCAGGGATTTGAACAGAGCCAGTCCGAAGGATGACTTTCCCTTGCCGCATATCGACGAGTTGGTAGATTTCACAGCGGGGCATGCTTTGCTCTCGTTCATGGATGGCTTTTCAGGCTATAATCAGATAGTAATGGCACCCAAAGACCGGGAGAAGACTGCTTTTACCACCCCGTGGGGTACATATTGCTACAGAGTGATGCCGTTTGGGTTGAAGAACGTTGGGGCTACATATCAACGGGCTGCAACAACAATATCACATGACATGATCCATAAAGAGGTCGAGGTGTACGTGGACGACATGATTGTCAAGTCCAAAGAAAGAGAGGGCCACTACACCGCCTTGCAAAAGTTTTTTCAAAGGATCAGAGAATTTCGGCTGCGGTTGAATCCTCAGAAGTGTACGTTTGGTGTTACAGCGGGAAAAATGCTGGGATTTCTGATTACACAGAGGGGCATCGAAGTCGACCCTTCCAAAATCAAGGCCATCTTAGAAATGCCACCGCCAATGACTGAAAAGGAGGTGCGAGGCTTTCTGGGTAAAGTGCAATTCATAAGGCGGTTTATCTCAAAACTAACCTTAACTTGTGAACCACTTTTTGGTCTTCTGAAGAAAGGAAAGAAGTTCCAATGGGATGGCCGATGCCAAGCAGCTTTTGAACAGATCAAGGAATATTTATAGAACCCGCCCGTGTTGTCACCACCAAAGCCGGGGAAACCGTTGATATTGTATCTGTCAGTAACCGAGACTACAATGGGCTGCATGCTCGCACAAGAGTCGGAAGATAAAGTGGAAAGGGCCATCTACTATCTAAGCAAGAAGATGTTGGATTACGAGACCCGCTACACTCCGCTAGAGAAGGCTTGTTTGGCCTTAGTATGGGCTACCAGGAAGCTGCGGCACTACCTGTTAGCTCACTCTGTAATGTTGGTTTCACGACTCGATCCCATCAAATATCTTTTCGAGAAACCAGCACTTACGGGTAGGCTAGCTCGTTGGCTGCTGTTGCTCTCCGAATTTGATCTCAAGTATGTCACGCGCAAGTCAGTAAAAGGGAGAGCGGTAGCGAAGTTCCTTGCCGACCACCTGGTTGAAGGGGATGAAGTGGTTGAGTACCTGTTCCCAGATGAAGCCATTTTGCACATCGAAGACGAAACTTGGACGATGTACTTCGACGGAGCGTCAAATCAGTATGGGTATGGGATACGGGTGTTGCTGATAGCGCCCGACGATTCCCGTATTCCTTTAGCATTCAAGCTCCGGTTCAAAGTCTTGAACAATGAGGCAGAATATGAGGCATGTATCGCTGGTCTAGAAGCAGCCCTGGAACTAGGGGCAAGGCGGTTGGACGTCATTGGGGATTCAAACCTTGTTGTATCTCAAGCAAAAGGAGATTGGAAAGTTAAGGAGGAAAAGATGATAATTTACCACCAGACCTTGGATTTGCTAATGCCTCGGTTTGAGAAGCTAAGTTTCACTCACCTAGTAAGAGAGAACAGCAGGTTTGCAGATTCGCTAGCAACTCTATTTTCCATGATAGACATCCCATCTGGAGTCCGGATGCGCCCAGTCATTATTGACCAAAAATTTGCACCTGCTTACGAGTCAATCTCTGCCATAGATGAGGTGCAGGATAACAACCCTTGGTATTACGACATATGGAACTTCTTGGAGAAGGAGGCGTATCCACCAGGGGCAAATGCCAAAGATAAAAGGGCAATTAGGAGAATGGCTGTTCAATTTATTATCTGCGGGGGTAAATTGTACAAGAGAGGTCATCTGGGAATGCACAAGCTGTGTGTGGAAGCCGAAGAGTCGAAGCGCCTGATGGAGGCCATCCATGGAGGAGAATGTGGGGCACATATGAATGGGGTAATGCTGGCACGGAAGATCCTCAGACAAGACTACTACTGGTCTACCATGGAGGAAGATTGTATTGGTTTTGTTCGGCGATGCCACAAATGCCAGATTCACGCAAATCGCATGAATATCCCGCCGTCGAAGCTATACAACATGACGTCGCCATGGCCATTTTCAGTTTGGGGGATTGATGTGATTGGAGCTGTTACTCCGAAGGGGTCGAATGGGCATGAGTTTATCTTGGTAGCAATAGATTACTTTACTAAGTGGGTCGAGGCCCAATCTTATGCTGTGTTGAAGGTTTCGCATGTCGCAAAGTTCATCAGAAACAACATAATCTGCCGTTATGGGGTCCCAAACGAGATTGTTTCAGACAATGGTTCTCATTTCAAGAAGGAGGTGATTGATTTGTTGGAGAAATACAACGTGGCTTTTCATAAGTCGTCCACATATCGGCCGCAGACCAACGGAGCAGTTGAGGCCGCCAACAAGAACATCAAACATATACTATGGAAGATGGTGGAAACCTACCGGGACTGGCCGGATAAGCTGCCGTTTGCTCTGTGGGGCTACCGGACTTCAATCAGAACTTCTACCGGGGCGACTCCGTATTCCTTAGTCTATGGGATGGAGGCTGTTCTACCAATCGAGATTGAGTGTCACGACCCAAACCCGGCCCTATGGGTTTAGCACCGTAACTGGCCAGTAATCCGAGATTACCGAAGGCCTGCTGAACAGTAATACAGTAAAACAGAGTACAGGGCCTGGCGGAAGCCAATACAGTAAATAAATAGTGTCCATTGAGCTGTGAAAATCTGTATGCCAAAAACATTTTCCATGCATTCATTCAGTTCAAACAGTACAGTCTATATACAATCATATACAACATTCAGTACGGGAATCAAATCCCTCGATAACAGTACAGTAAACAGTAGACGGTCTATACAGTAGGGGACACAAAAACACCCCAAGCCATAGCATGGCAACACGGAACCTCACGGTGAGGCACATAGGCTGGCTTGACAAAACTGGGGGACTAACCCACGCTCCTAGCTCCGGTCTGGCTGCTGAGAACCTACATATATATATAAACAGTGAGCTAAAGCCCAGTGAATAACAATAAGTGTAAAGAGGTTATGAATGAATGTCCTTACAGTAATGAAAACAGTTCATTAAACAGTATTTCAGTCTTTCAGTATGTCAGTCAATCAATCATATGTGGTACATCCATTAGCCTATAAACAGTAGGTCCAAAAGGACCGGGCCTCAACGGACCCAACAGTAGTGATGGCCATCAGTCAGTAAACAGTATGGTTCCACAAGGGAACCGACAGAGCTCTGTAACAGTAACAGTCAATGCTAAGGATGCCACAATACAGTTCACAATACAGGACATACATTCATTCAATAAACAATATCAGTTCAATAAACAATTCAGTTCAGTATTCAAAGATAACCATTTTGAACATATCTTTACACAATCTGTTACTCACAGAGATTGGGCTACAGTATGCTAGAGCGCGTCCCCGAGTGCCAACCCTAAACAGTAAACAAATCGAACACACTCTAAGTTTAACAGTTGGGGAAGTACAATAATTAACTTCCTATTATGCCTCGGTGTGTTCTACATCTAAATCCTCATTAAGATGTCTTAAACTAGGCCTAAGAATGCCTAGGATGGAATGAGGATGCAAAGATGTATACAGAAAACATTTTCAGAATTTTCAGAAAAAGGGAGCCACGCTCGAGCGTACACATCCCCGCTCGAGCGTACAGGCAAAAACGTTCCCCGCTCGAGCGTGAGCCCTTCCGCTCGAGCGGTCTGCAAAATATACTGGATGCTCGCAAAACACGCTCGAGCGTAAATATTTCCGCTCGAGCGGACAGCACAAAATTTGCAAAACTGCTGGGGACTTGATTTCTGCGCTCGAGCTCACAACCCTCCGCTCGAGCGTACACCAGAAATCTGGAAAACCCAGAATTGTGCTCTGAATTTGGAAACTCAAGTTTGGAACACAAAAATCGATCCTCTTGGGCCCTTTTCCTGGAAAACTCATGAAAACACATAGTATTACTAGGTTCAAAGCTCAATTTGTAAAATCAAAGCCCAAGGGAAGTTTAATCAAGCTCATTTCCAAACCAATTTTCAAGAACATGCATGAACAACATTCAAATATGACATGCATGAGTTTCAAACCAATTTCAAGCTTCAAATCTTGCTCTCAAGAGCTCAATAGTTAGAAAACAAAGTGAAAACATGGACTTTAACTTAAACATGGACATGCATGTACAAGCCATCAAGAATTTAACTTCAAATGCACCAAAATGGGCATGCATGCATGATATATGCTCCAAATCAACATTATAGAACTAATTCATGGTTCAACTCTCACATTTGGCATGAATCATGCAAGAATCAACCTTAAATACACAATCAAAGAGATGGATTCCTATCTTAAGTCTTGTATTCAAGGTTTAGGAGTTCAACTATGCAATCAACCTTCCAAATCTACAAGTCTCCCAGCAAAATGAGATGAAATCAAGCCTTCCCCTCACTTACACTCTCTAATTTCGGTGGAGCAAGGAAATGGGAGAAGAAATGTTTTGATTAAGTGTATAAGGCTCCAAACAATGATAAGAATAAACAAAAGCCACTCAATGGCAAAAATGGTAATTACGTTAAACTCTTTAATTGGCTTTATTTAATCTAGTTTAATCATTCCTAATCAATTTTCAGATAAATATACCATTAAATCACAAATATTCTAATGATCCCAAAACACTAAACGGTTCCTAATTCGGCCGCCGATAAGGCCTTCAATTAATAGTTCAAACATATGAATTCAAACAGATATTCAATCAATCAAACAGATACAATATGCAATTCAATAGATAACTTATTCAATTTCAGTTCCGATTTCAATCAGTTCATTCAGTACTTCAGTTAATCCAATTATCAGTCATTATCAGTTCGGTTTAACAGAAATCAGTACGTAATTCAGTAATCAGTACGAGGGTTGTTACAGTCTCCCCTCCTTATAAGGAGTTTAGTCCTCTAAACTCGAGTTACCTTCAGTCTGGAAGAAAACAGGATTCAGTGGAAACAGTTCTGGGTATCTTTTAGCCATGTCATCTTCCCTTTCCCAAGTGGCATACACACCACCATGGTTCTGCCAATCAACTTTCACTAGCGGGATCTCTTTGTTTCTCAGTTTCTTGATCCGTCTATTTACAATCTGTATAGGCCTCTCCTCGTAAGTGTAGTCATCACTCAACACTATCCGAGTAGGCTCAATCACATGGAATGGATCCCGGAGATAATCTCTCAACATCGAAATGTGGAAGACGTTATGCACATGCTCCATTTCAGGAGGGAGTGCAACTTGATACGCCACCGGATTGATTTTCTCAACAATCTCATAAGGTCCAACGTATCTCGGCGCTAACTTGCCTTTGACTCCAAAACGAGTCTGGCCTTTCATTGGTGTCACTTTCACAAAAACGTGATCACCCACTTCATACTCTCGGTCTCGTCTTCTAACATCTGCATAACTCTTCTGTCTACTCTGTGCAGTTTTCAATCTTTGCTGTATCAGTTTTACCTTTTCAGTCGTTTCATAAACAATTTCGGGCCCAAGCAACGGCCCATCTCCAACTTCTGCCCAGCAAATTGGAGATCTACACTTTCTGCCGTACAATGCCTCGAAAGGCGCCATACCAATACTCGAATGGTAGCTGTTGTTGTAGGCGAATTCAGCCAATGGCAAATGACTTTCCCAGTTTCCCTGAAAATCAAGGACACACATTCTCAATAGATCCTCCAGAGTCTGGATGGTCCTTTCTGACTGTCCATCTGTCTGAGGATGATAAGCACTACTCAGCCTCAATTCAGTACCCAATGCAGTCTGTAGGCTTTGCCAAAACCTCGATGTAAACTTCGAATCCCTGTCAGAAACAATAGACACAGGCACTCCGTGCAGTCTCACAATTTCATCAATATAGATAACAGCCAATTTGTCCGCATTATAAATTGTCTTGACAGGTAAGAAGTGAGCAGATTTAGTCAATCTATCAACAATAACCCAAATTGAATCCATACCTTTTCTGGAGCGAGGTAACCCAACGATAAAATCCATCGTGATATGCTCCCATTTCCACTCTGGTATGGGTAAGGGTTGCAATAATCCAGCGGGTCGTTGATGTTCCGCTTTGACTTGTTGGCAATGAAGACATTTGGACACAAAGTCGGCAATTTCTTTCTTCATTCCCGGCCACCAGAAATTCAATTTCAAATCTTGATACATCTTCGTATTCCCTGGGTGGATAGACAATTTTGAATTGTGGCCCTCTTGCAGAATTCTCCTTTTCAGTTCAGTGTCATTCGGCACACACAGTCTTTCTTGAAATTTCAGTACATTGTTCTCAAATTTGTATCCCGGTCTCGGTTTTGAATCTCTTTCTTCAATAATCTTCTTTAAGAAATCATCCAGTTGCTGTTTCTCTTTAATCTCTTCAATCAAGGCTGGTTGAGCAGAAATAGCAGCTAAGGTTCCACCTTGTTCCTTCAAAACAATTTCAATTTCAGACTTTTCAAGATCACAAAGCAACTCTTTCTGTCCAGTCAGCAAACAGGCTAAGTTCCCAATCGATTTTCGGCTCAAAGCATCGGCAACGGTGTTGGCTTTTCCCGGATGATACAGTATCTGTAAGTCATAGTCTTTAATCAGTTCAAGCCATCTCCGCTGTCTCATATTCAGTTCTTTCTGTGTGAAGAAATATTTCAAACTCTTGTGGTCGGTATACACTTCACATGTCGCTCCATACAAATAGTGACGCCAGATTTTCAATGCAAATACCACTGCAGCAAGTTCTAAGTCATGGGTCGGGTAGTTCTTTTCATGTGGTCTCAACTGTCGGGAAGCATAAGCAATAACTCTCTCATTCTGCATTAAAACACACCCCAAACCCTTATGAGAAGCATCACTAAATACAGTATAACCATCCGTACCTGAAGGTAGAGTCAGAATTGGTGCAGTCACAAGTCTAGTTTTCAACTCCTGAAATGCTGATTCCCGTTGGTCAGTCCAGTCAAATGATATCCCTTTCTGTGTCAACTGAGTCAGTGGTAAGGCAATTTTAGAGAAATCTTTGACAAATCTTCTGTAATATCCAGCCAATCCCAAAAAGCTTCGGACTTCAGTCACATTGGTTGGTCTAGGCCAGTTCACTACAGCTTCAATTTTCTGCGGATCAACAGAAATTCCATCTTTGCTAACAACATGCCCCAAAAACATAACATGATCAAGCCAAAACTCACACTTAGACAGTTTACCATACAGTTTCTGTTCTCTTAAGGTTTGCAGGGCAAGTCTCAGATGATGTTCATGTTCTTCTACAGTCTTAGAATAAATCAATATGTCATCAATAAATACCACAATAAAATCATCAAGGTACGGTTTAAAAATCCTGTTCATGAGGTCCATAAATGCAGTAGGGGCATTCGTGACTCCGAATGGCATAACTAAAAATTCATAGTGGCCATACCTCGTTCTAAAAGCAGTTTTATCAATGTCTTCTGGTTTAACTTTCAGTTGATGGTATCCCGATCTGAGATCAATCTTGGAAAACACTTGTGCACCCTGTAACTGGTCAAATAAATCATCAATACGCGGTAGTGGATATTTGTTCTTTACAGTTACCTTGTTCAATTCGCGGTAGTCAATGCACAGTCTCAGTGAGCCATCTTTCTTCTTTACAAACAAAACAGGTGCACCCCACGGTGAAGTACTGGGTCTGATAAACTTCTTGTCTAACAGTTCCTGTAATTGTACTTTCAATTCTTTCAGTTCAGTTGGAGCCATTCTGTAGGGAGCTTTAGACACTGGCTGTGTACCCGGAATTACATCAACGGTGAATTCAATCTCCCTATCAATCAAATCCCCTGGCAAATCATCTGGAAATACATCTGGGAATTCTCTGACTATAGGAATACAATTCACATCAGTTTTAACACAATCATCAGTAGATACAGTCAGTACGGAACACACATATCCTTTACACCCCTTCCTAATCAGTTTAACAGCCTTCACAGAAGAAATCAAATACGGAGGAGGTACTACTCCACTCCCATTAAACACAAATTCAGGCAAACCAGGTGGACGGAAAACTACTTGTTTTGTTACACAATCTATAGTGGCATGATATTTTTGTAGCCAATCAATCCCCAATATCACATCAAAATGATCTATGTTCAACGGTAGTAAGTCAATAAACAGATGCATATCCCCAACAATAATTTCACAAGCAGGATACATATATGCACATGTCATGGATCCTCCAACAGGTGATGATACAGCTAACAAGTAATTCATAGGTTCTAAGGGTCTATTCAATTTCCGTGAAAAAGCATGCGACACATAAGAATGTGTAGACCCCGAATCAATCAATACATATGCATTTTGAGCACAAATAGAGAGGATACCTGACACAACGGTCTCAGTATTCTGAACATCTCCCGGTACTAGGGCAAATACTCGGCCCTGCCTCACAGGCTCTTTCCCGGTAGCTTTGGGGTTAGGCTTTGGTGCTACATTTGATGCTGCTGCGCTTGGTGCAGCTTTACTACTAACTGGTGGAGCAGAAGGGCAGTCTTTAATTCTGTGGCCCACCTTGCCACATCTGAAACAAGCTCCTGAAATCTGGTAGCAAACCCCTTTGTGCTTGTTGCCACATACGGAGCAGGGTGGAATGAATCCACTCCCTTGGCTGGGGCTAGTCGTTGACCCCGTATTCTGTTTCTTGTTCAACTGGTTGTGCTTGCCTTTCTTGAATTTGAAACCCTGTCTTTTACCATGCCATTCAGTTGTTGGTGTTTCAGATTGTTTCACTGCTGCAATATTTGATTCGGCCATCAAGGCCCGATCGAGAACACCCACATACGTTGGCATTTTCAAAACATTTATTCGGTCCTGTATAGCAGCACTAAGGCCTCCTTCAAACCTTCTGGCCTTCTTATATTCGGTATCCACCATATGTGGTGCATACCTGGCAAATTCGGTGAATTTCTTCTCGTACTCGGCAACAGACATATTGCCCTGTCTCAGCTGTTCAAACTCAGTCACTTTTCTGTCCCTGATGCACTGGGGAAAATACTTTTCAAAGAAAAGACTCCTTGAACTGAGTCCAAGTCACAATAGTATTCGCATCACGGGTCAACATCCACCACCTTCTTGCTTCTTCCTGAAGGGTGAAGGTTGCTAACAGTACTTTGTTGGCTTCGGAGCACGGAAACATTTCAAACAATTTCTCAGTCTCAAGAACCCAAGCTTCAGCCTTTAACGGTTCTAAGCCTCCCTGAAAGGACGGCGGTTTCATCTTGCTGAACTTATGGGTCAGTGCGATAATGTCCACCTCATTAACATTCATATTCTGTACATTTTGTTCCGGTTGCACCGGAGGAGGAGGAGGTGGGGGCTGTTGGTTCTGTTGTTGATCTAGTCTTTCAATTACCAGTCCCATCAGTTGTTCAAGTCTGGCCATTCTGGCCTCAGAGGATGATGATTCAGGTTCATTTGCATTATCCATTCCACTATAAGCAGTTATAACAGTTATCATTATAAGCAGTTGTACACTTAAACAGTTCAACACTTTAACATATATTCAGTCAATCATAAGCACACACTTTTCATGCTCATGCAATGCCCTAATGTCTTTTCTAGGACATCCTATAGCTCATTTGGACACGTGTGTGCGGTATAACTCGTGGTTAAGTATCGCTCTGATACCACTCTGTCACGACCCAAACCCGGCCCTATGGGTTTAGCACCGTAACTGGCCAGTAATCCGAGATTACCGAAGGCCTGCTGAACAGTAATACAGTAAAACAGAGTACAGGGCCTGGCGGAAGCCAATACAGTAAATAAATAGTGTCCATTGAGCTGTGAAAATCTGTATGCCAAAAACATTTTCCATGCATTCATTCAGTTCAAACAGTACAGTCTATATACAATCATATACAACATTCAGTACGGGAATCAAATCCCTCGATAACAGTACAGTAAACAGTAGACGGTCTATACAGTAGGGGACACAAAAACACCCCAAGCCATAGCATGGCAACACGGAACCTCGCGGTGAGGCACATAGGCTAGCTTGACAAAACTGGGGGACTAACCCACGCTCCTAGCTCCGGTCTGGCTGCTGAGAACCTACATATATATATAAACAGTGAGCTAAAGCCCAGTGAATAACAATAAGTGTAAAGAGGTTATGAATGAATGTCCTTACAGTAATGAAAACAGTTCATTAAACAGTATTTCAGTCTTTCAGTATGTCAGTCAATCAATCATATGTGGTACATCCATTAGCCTATAAACAGTAGGTCCAAAAGGACCGGGCCTCAACGGACCCAACAGTAGTGATGGCCATCAGTCAGTAAACAGTATGGTTCCACAAGGGAACCGACAGAGCTCTGTAACAGTAACAGTCAATGCTAAGGATGCCACAATACAGTTCACAATACAGGACATACATTCATTCAATAAACAATATCAGTTCAATAAACAATTCAGTTCAGTATTCAAAGATAACCATTTTGAACATATCTTTACACAATCTGTTACTCACAGAGATTGGGCTACAGTATGCTAGAGCGCGTCCCCGAGTGCCAACCCTAAACAGTAAACAAATCGAACACACTCTAAGTTTAACAGTTGGGGAAGTACAATAATTAACTTCCTATTATGCCTCGGTGTGTTCTACATCTAAATCCTCATTAAGATGTCTTAAACTAGGCCTAAGAATGCCTAGGATGGAATGAGGATGCAAAGATGTATACAGAAAACATTTTCAGAATTTTCAGAAAAAGGGAGCCACGCTCGAGCGTACACATCCCCGCTCGAGCGTACAGGCAAAAACGTTCCCCGCTCGAGCGTGAGCCCTTCCGCTCGAGCGGTCTGCAAAATATACTGGATGCTCGCAAAACACGCTCGAGCGTAAATATTTCCGCTCGAGCGGACAGCACAAAATTTGTAAAACTGCTGGGGACTTGATTTCTGCGCTCGAGCTCACAACCCTCCGCTCGAGCGTACACCAGAAATCTGGAAAACCCAGAATTGTGCTCTGAATTTGGAAACTCAAGTTTGGAACACAAAAATCGATCCTCTTGGGCCCTTTTCCTGGAAAACTCATGAAAACACATAGTATTACTAGGTTCAAAGCTCAATTTGTAAAATCAAAGCCCAAGGGAAGTTTAATCAAGCTCATTTCCAAACCAATTTTCAAGAACATGCATGAACAACATTCAAATATGACATGCATGAGTTTCAAACCAATTTCAAGCTTCAAATCTTGCTCTCAAGAGCTCAATAGTTAGAAAACAAAGTGAAAACATGGACTTTAACTTAAACATGGACATGCATGTACAAGCCATCAAGAATTTAACTTCAAATGCACCAAAATGGGCATGCATGCATGATATATGCTCCAAATCAACATTATAGAACTAATTCATGGTTCAACTCTCACATTTGGCATGAATCATGCAAGAATCAACCTTAAATACACAATCAAAGAGATGGATTCCTACCTTAAGTCTTGTATTCAAGGTTTAGGAGTTCAACTATGCAATCAACCTTCCAAATCTACAAGTCTCCCAGCAAAATGAGATGAAATCAAGCCTTCCCCTCACTTACACTCTCTAATTTCGGTGGAGCAAGGAAATGGGAGAAGAAATGTTTTGATTAAGTGTATAAGGCTCCAAACAATGATAAGAATAAACAAAAGCCACTCAATGGCAAAAATGGTAATTACGTTAAACTCTTTAATTGGCTTTATTTAATCTAGTTTAATCATTCCTAATCAATTTTCAGATAAATATACCATTAAATCACAAATATTCTAATGATCCCAAAACACTAAACGGTTCCTAATTCGGCCGCCGATAAGGCCTTCAATTAATAGTTCAAACATATGAATTCAAACAGATATTCAATCAATCAAACAGATACAATATGCAATTCAATAGATAACTTATTCAATTTCAGTTCCGATTTCAATCAGTTCATTCAGTACTTCAGTTAATCCAATTATCAGTCATTATCAGTTCGGTTTAAGAGAAATCAGTACGTAATTCAGTAATCAGTACGAGGGTTGTTACATTGAGGTTCCATCTTTACGAGTATTGGTTGAGTGTCAAATAGCTGAGGCAGATTGGCAACAGAGTAGATTCGAGGAACTCATGCTCTTTGATGAAAGGAGGCTGAAAGCACTGTACCATGTCCAAGGATATCAACGCACAATCGCCCGGGCTTTTAACAAGAAGGTTAAGTCCAGGAATTTGAAGGAAGGAGATTTGGTGCTCAAGGACAACCGAGCTCCCATCCATGACCCAAGGGGCAAGTTCAGACCCAATTGGACTGGTCCCTATATCATCAAGTCTATCTGGTCAGGTGGAGCTGTGGTTCTGATGGACCTAGATGGCCTAGAGTTCTCCCAACCGATCAACATGGACAAGTTGAAGAAATATTACCCTTGAGTGGCTCGCTAGGCCGAAAACCCGAAAGGGCGACCTAGGCAAGATTCAGAGCACAAGAAAATTAGAAAATATAAAAACTGAGCTCGCAAGGTTGAAAACCCGCAAAGGGCGGCCTTGGCAAAAGTTAGAGCGCAAAAGGAGAGTGAAAATACTCGAGCGAACCCAAGCCTGAACTACGTAAGGCTTGATTCCCATCTTTGGGATACGTAGGCAGCTTCGTCTTGAAGTTCAGCCATAAACTTTTCCCCGATCAACTTTGTCCATTCGATCATCTTGGTCATCTTTGTTCATCAGCATTTATCGCAATCTCCGGTACAGTACCATTCAGACAAGGGGCAACTTTCCAGTTGCTAGGATCCGGGGTTGTGCATCTCAGTGACAGATCTCAGGCGTGTCCAGTTCTGATCCATACCGAAAATAGTTTTGGAAAATTGTAATAAAGATGACTTTGCTCAAATAAATCTTTTTACAACTAAGACCATTTCTGGACCAAAACGGAAAATTTTCAGTACCACAACTTTCAATTTCATTGATTTCAAACAGAGTTCTCTTGCTCTTGCATACAATTGAAGTTGCTTTTTTATTACATTCATAAAGAAAACTTGAAAGTACTAATAGAGCAATAAATCCGGGGCATGGTCAAGTCAAAAGTCCCTGCGCCCCCTCCCGGAGCTGGTCGAAGCTTCTGATGCCAAAGTGGGCCCTTCCCGTGCCTCTTCATTAAGCCAATCCAAGCACTCATCAGACAAAGTGCAACTGAAAGTGGAAGCGGGGGCCAGGAGTTCTCTCGTCCTCCATGCTGTGGCATATCGGGCCAGCTGTGCGCCTCGAATCGGGAATGTGGCCGGGTACTCTATCCCTTCCGGCGGGCAAGTCTGATTATGACCGAATTGGCGCAGAATACGGAATGGAAAGTAGAAGACACAGTGAGTCAAGCCAATCAATTGGATCCCCGGTTGACGGGTCATGCTGTAGCTCATCGTCGGGAGATTGAGCCAAGGGCATCGCCAAGCAATACGGTCTGCGGACAAGCTGCACATCCAATCGAACCACCAACCCTCGTCAAGGGCATCAACTAGGCGTTGCCTGAAGAAGTAACCACGAGCTGAATATGCTGGGCAGGAGTCCACAACTCGCAGCTTATCCATCAACCATACCTGGGGAGGGATGAAAAATGAGAGAATAAAGAATAGAGAGATGTACGATGAGAGGAAAAGTAAGAAAAGGGGTTTTTGTGAGAAAAGCCGAGCCTGAGGGCCGAGTAATGTGAGCAAACATATATGTGAGATTGGGTGGGAAACATTACCTGCAGTAATAGTGGACTCCCTGCTAATCTGGTCGTCTCTCGACAATAAAAGGCATCTAAGCCCAGCAACGTCTCAGCCAGAATCATGGCAATACAGCTTTTGCCCTCCTTCAAGCCTCGGGCAACTTCAATCAACCGGACACTAGGCCCTCCGGAACCGGAGACAAACAGGAAATGAGATAGCATGCACAAACAGAGGGCGTGTCGCCGAAAACCTTGCCAGTGATGGTCACCGCGGTCACCGATCTCAGAAAAACGGCAAACCAAGCTCGGAACATCTAGTATCCCATCGCAAATCAGGGAGCGAGCATCGGGTATTGAAAGCCCACACATTTGCCCTAAGGCTTGGGCATGGCCAAAACGAAGTTGGGGCAAAATCTCTTCATTACGCTCAGATTCCATTAGAACTTGGAAATCTTCAAAGGTAGGACACACCTCTTGCCCGCTAAAGCTGAAGACGTGTGTTACCGGGTTCCAAAACCTTGCCGCGGCATGGAGGAATGGAGAATGCAGCGGGGTGCGGCGCAAAGTGAATAGTGCATTTATGCCGAAAGCCCGGAAATTCAGCTTTTCCGAGCCATCCAAGTTGTTAATCCAAGTTGCGAGATTTTGGGCAAGAAATTCTTCCATTTGGAGCAAATCAGTGTGGAAATGAAGAGAATCACGAAGTTGAGACCCTTTTGAAGAAGATAAGGTTGAGTGAAGGACAGATGTCAACATTCTGCTGGTGCTGACAGTTTAGTGCCGACCGGCCAATTCTAGTGCCGACCGGCCACCTGTTTTGGGCCGATGGATCACCCTTTCGGCCGATGGCCATTCTTCAAGGCTGATGGCCTTCCTATGGGGCTGGTGGTTCTCCCCCTTGTCCCCTGAGCTGTATACGCTAAGAAGTTGGGGAACCCCACCATTTCCAATACCTTCCAGTGATCAATTCTTACGAGGGCGCGCCCATTTGCTTATCGAGTTGTTGTAAATTTGCTTATCGAGTTGTATTTCACTCTCCTTAAGTCTTTGTGTTGTTTATCGAGTTGCACTCGCACCAGCTTGGTCATAAAGAGCCCCTTGGTTTTGCTTATCAAGTTGTAATGGGTTCACTACCTGATTATTACGATGCGATGCTTCGTTTTCAAAACACAGTGGTCATTTCAGTCACATTGATTGTGTGATACCTTGCGATGTGATGCATAGAATGTACAATTGAAACACCTTTTGAACAAATAGCTGTTTCATCTCCGTCATGAATTTCTAAAAAAAAAAGAAGAAAAATACGCGTTTTCGAAAAAAATAGAACCTGCTTGAGGCAGTGCAATGTGCTTAAACTCCTAATAAAAAGGAAAGTAAAACAGGAAAATAACAGGGTGGCAGAGTATCAGGATTGATACCAGTAACCTCCCCTTTCGGTCGGTGTACCTTCCGCGCCCTTATTCGGGTCAATCGTGTGGTTTGGCATCTTTATTACTCAAGGCAGTACAAGAAACTACACTTTCAGAATGCAAGCGGACCTTCGAGTTGACCTCAGGCCATGACTTTTGTGAGCGATGCTCGGTACATGTGAAGGACACTCCTTCCCGTATCCTTTTATGTCTTGTGAATTCCATGAATCATTTCAAACATACTGTGTTGCAGTACGTCGCATTTCAGCATCATGTTTTACCATATTCAATTTCAATTACCTCTTTATACACATTGCATTGCATGCGTGCTCTGCTTTACTTACATGTGTTCAAATACCTTTTATACACATTGCATTGCATGCGTGCTCTGCTTTACTTACATGTGTTCAATTACCTTTTTTTTATATACACATTGCATTGCATGCGTGCTCTGCTTTACTTACATGTGTTCAATTACCTTTTTTTTATATACACATTGCATTGCATGCGTGCTCTGCTTTACTTACATGTGTTCAATCACCTTTTATACACATTGCATTGCATGCGTGCCTTGCTTTACTTACATGTGTTCAATTACCTTTTTTTATACACATTGCATTGCATGCGTGCCCTGCTTTACTTACATGTGTTCAATTACCTTTTTTTTATATACACATTGCATTGCATGCGTGCCCTGCTTTACTTACATGTGTTCAATTACCTTTTTTTTTATATATACACATTGCATTGCATGCGTGCTCTGCTTTACTTACATGTGTTCAATTACCTTTTATACACATTGCTTGCATGCGTGCATTGCTTTACTTACATGTGTTCAATTACCTTTTATACTATACACATTGCGTGCACGTGTGCATTGCTTTACTGATATGTGTTCAAGTTCCTTTTTATACACATTGCGTGCATGCGTGCATTGATTTACTTACATGTGTTCAAACCTACTACCTTGCTATACACATTGCTTGCATGCGTGCATTGCTTTACTCACATGTGTTCAATTTCACCATTTTCCTATGCACGTTGCACGCGTTGTCACGCACTTACGATTGCATTAGTCATGCATGTTGCTAATAATATTATACCTGTTAAGTTTGCTTTCTTTGCAGGCACGATATTGTATGGACGGTTCATTTGAGGCCGGTGCAACCGGACGAGCCGCACAGGTATGGTATCCTCCGAGTGAGACGTATTGAGAATTGCGTAATTCTCTTACATCCTTTCTGCATTATAGTGTAGTTTGGTGCTTGCTAGCTTATAACTATTGCCTGTATGCTTCATTACAGCTTTCTTTGCATGACCATAACTTATGCTCAGCTCTTTGCATTATGTTGCATTTTGCCCCTGCCTTCGGGCGCATCTTGTTTGTCTTGTATGTTTGTCTAAGTCTTCGGCCTGGTAAAAAATAGGTCGTCTCTGGGCTTTGACATTCACTCCCGTCATTGTTATGACTTCTGAGTTCTGTCAAAGAGGGGCAACTGTAGACACCCCATTTTTGACCGTCCTCAAGACTTGGACGTCACCGTTGGAATGCTCGGTGATTATCCATGTTTGTGTTCGTTTTGAGTTCCCGGAGGTCCCGGCTGCGCGTCGTGCCTCAGGACCTCTCAACCGGCTTGTTCTGTGCTTGGTTTTACACCAAGACTTGTGTGTTTTTGCATTTGAGGGTAGGGAGAGGCTTGTTAGCCATCCCTGAATCCCACCGGCTGCCTCCACACCACACCGGCACCCCCTTTGGCCGTCGGCACTTTTTTCTCAAACACTTTGGCCGGTCGGCACTATATGTCGCCGACCGGCACTTTTTTGTGCCGATGATCTTTTTGGCCGGCCGGTGACCCTTCTGAACCCCCTGAGGCATGGTGCATGCCAGCTATGCCAGTTGGATTACACCATCACTCCTCCCCGTGCATAGGATTGGCCCATGTGCACCTTTGAACCCCTAAAGCTTCTAGAAGCTTGAACCCTTTTGGCCAAGCTTCTTGGAGAAGCTTGGCCAGCTGTTTTGGCTTCTCCAAAAAGCCTTGCACCCCCTTGACCCCTTTGACCCTTTTTCTCTTTGCTTAGCCACTAAGTTAAGAGCTTTTCTTGGCCTATATAAGCTCCCTTCCCCCCCCCCTTAAGCTAGGTTAGAACTTTTGGGGAGCAAAAACCAGAGATATATCTCTATACCTCTGATATATATCCATATATATCTATATCTTCCTCTCTCTCATCCTTGTGTGGGTGTTTTAGGCCTAAATAGTGTGTTTTGCCTTACTTTTGCACCATTACACACACTATTACACTTAGCTTCGAGATTGAGAGACTTGGAGGGTTGTTTGTTGAGCTTTTGGACTGATTTTGATCACTAGAAGAGGGCTGCACCATCTGTTCTTCAAAGGATCTTCAAGGGTGAGCACTTCACTTTAGATTCCCCATTCTTGCACTAGCTTTCTACCCATCTTGCTTTGTGTTTTTGGCTCTGTGCTTAACATAAAAAAATCTTGTTTTTACTTGCTCAAGAACATTCATTAAGGTCACTTTTTGGTTTGAGTGAAAACTCACCTTCTTAGGCCTTGTTTTGGTCTTTTTAGTGTCTTTTCTTGAAGTTTTGCTTACTTGGTGTTTTTGGTCTTCTCACCACTGAAAACCAGTGGGTTTTCAGTGGTGAGGAAGGTATTTTCTAGTCATGAATAGGGGAGGGACACCCCTCTCCCTTTTGTCCCTCTTTGGTCTTTACTTTGGCCCACATGGTAGCATGCATTTTTAGTCTTATGTGCCTTCATTTCAGGGCTTATTTGGGTGTTTTGGATCATATGTCATCTCTGTTTTTGGTCGGTTTTGTGGTCCTTAGCATGCTTCTTATACTTGCTTTGTAATGCTCTAGTTTGCCTAGAAATGAGCTATGTGTTTAGGCCATGTTTCTTGCATGTATGAGCCTCACTCCATGAAGATACTAGCATCATTTTGCCATGTCTAGGGACTGTGAGCCACTGTTTTTGCCATGTTTGGTGTGCTTGATGTGGTTGCCTTGTGCTTTGGCTTGAAAATCTTAAGCATATTGGCCCCTAACATGCTTAGGTTGGACGATACTCATGATTTGGCATCATTTAGGATCATATTTCAGTCCATAAATCATGTTTGTATGTTTGCATACGTGGCTTACTTCATGCTTTAAAGGTGTCCCCTTTTGTGCCTAGGAATAGGCCTTATGCATGCTTGTATGTTTAAAGCATTTTTAGGGCTGCCATATCAAGGGATTTGGGTGTATCTTTTGTGCTAGAACTCTGTTTTCATATGCCTAATATGTGCCATGAGTGGTCATGTTGGTGGTGGTGGAATACCCCTTGTTTATGCCTTGGTTTTAGGCCCATTTGTTTGCGTGCTTGTATGAGGGTTGGTCTACCATTTTGGGCACATTTTGCCACTGTTTTGGTGAGGTTTGAGGTCTGCCCTATTGTGTTCAAGTCCACCATTGCATGTTTATTTGATGCTTGTTGCATGTTTGGTCAATATGGTCTTAGCACGTGCCAATCCTATTGCCTTCGATGTCCATGTTTGCATCACACTTTGTATCTTGCCTACCTAGTGTTGCACACTTGTCATAATATGTTGCATTACATTTGGTATGTCTTGCATTTCATCTCATATCGCGCCATTTGAGCCATGTTTGCATAACATGCATTGCATTACTTGGTTTGGGGGTGTCAAACCAAGTGTGAGAAATGAGGGGTGTTCGTACTCCAAGTGACGGAACACACCTCAATTCTCATGTCACTAGGGCCCTTGATCTTGACATGATAGGGACTTGGTTCTCATTTGATATGTCGCATGCATTTTTACATTGAAATGCAATCTTGGTTCTTTAGGCTATCATGCACCTAGGTGCATAATTGATGGCCCAAGAACCAAGGGTTATGCTTCCTTGAGTCCCATACATGATAGGGAGCATTGATCATGCTTACATTTGCTCTAAAATCCATATCATGCACTGTCTGCCTGCTGTTGCTGTCAAACTGTCCTCTGCAGGAACTTTCTGCCGACCGGCATTGTGGAGTGCCGACCGGCACTGTATGGATGGCCGGTAACCCCATTGATAGCCGATGGACTTTTCCCATGGCCGGTGAACATTTCATCCAGCCGATGATGATCAGAAGCACGCAAGAAAGGTATTCTGAGACTTTGGCAATTTTTGGAGAGACAGGGCAGTAAAAACAGAGGCAGCAGTGTTATGGTGCGGGTTTCCGGGCGAGTCGGACTCGAGCATGCATCATTCGCGCATACCGAGGCAGGGCTGCGGCCTTTTCTATGCTGCACTTAATTTATTAATTAAATTAGAAATTTCTGTAATAATTAATTTATTCTGTACTTGGACTGTATTATTTTGGGATTGTATTATTCTTTCGGGTCCCTCTGTGTGAGGGCATATTTGTAATAAGTGTGGGTGAGTGTGTGTATGTCTTCCAACCCCCATTTCTTTCTTCCCTTTTATTTACCTGCTTCTGATGGTAGATTAGGGCATATTTAAAATTAGCATACCTTATGCAATGCATGCGTGCATCCATGCATTTGTTGACATACATCGGGCTCGGTACATCATACAAACTGCATTGTATTTCAATTCCAAATTGAATACGTGTTATTTGTAGCATTCTACATGCCATGTTTAGGATAGCCGAGCCTGTCTAGATTGCATCTTTGCATGTGTTGCATTAGCCACTTAACATGAACTAGGATCATGCATATGATTACTAACTGATTTCTGTTTTGGCTAGGAGTACTAGGTGAGCTCTTATGCTTTAGCATATCACATGTGTGTGATTGTTGCCATGATAGCATGATTACCATGAGGCTAGCTGCTTATGTGATATAACTGCTTGAATGCCTGTGGATGGAGGTTGAATTACCTAAATTGGGACAATGCATTAAAAACTGTGAGTTTTAAAGCCCACTGGATAGTGGCAAAACTGTCTTTTCTAAAAGCCCACTTGAGGGTGGCAAAAACTGCATTTTAGCCTACTTACGAGTAGCAAACCATTTTCAAAACAAACATGCAATGTTTTGTTCCAATTTAGGCGATTTGGTCTATACTTGTTTGCTGTGCGCATAACATAGTAATTCTAGGCTAATAATCGGAATAAGAACATGTAATGTTTTCAAAATCAGATATCACGGTTAGTAGAGGCCGGTCTTCGGACCGGGCGAGAGGGGGTGCTCATAGCTGACCTTCCCCGATCGTACCCAAGCTCCCGAGCCAAGATCACTTTGGTGATGACGGACACGTGGCCTTCGGCACCGAGTCAGGGTTTCCTAAATTTCCCCATTTTAAAATATTTAGGTGGCGACTCTGTAATCTGGCAAAGCAGTCCATGTTTGGCACTTCTTTCAAAAATTTGTTTTCTCAAAACGATTTGCCGGATTTGGACTCTTTGGTTCAAGATTAAGAACCGTGACATTTGAGTCCTTTGAACTGTAGTGACCCAATATCGAACCAGAACGGGGGCGGAGTCGCACCCTCCCCGGGATGCGTTCGGGGACGTCTACACCCACTGTTGGTCTTGCATCGGCATCTCCACCAAGGCCATCCCCTTCTTTTCCCTTGATCTCCACTCTTGGTTTAAATCGAACTGTCAATCACCCGAAGTCCACCATTCCGCTGTCATGTGGGCAACCCTATTTCCTTTTGTTTGCTAGTCCATTTGGTTGCTTCGTAACTCAGTCTGTTTTCATACTATCCTAAACCCTTTCAGAGCTTCGCAGGTGATAGCTAAAGCATTGGAATGGCAACACGTGTCCGACAAAGGCAAGCCTATTAGCACCAACCTGTCTTTCTATCAACTGGCAACCCCCTCACTTTGGTACTTTCAAACTCAACATTGATGGTGCGACTAAGGAAAATCTGGTTTAGCCAGTGGTGGTGGTGTCATTCGTGATTGAATGGGCCGTTGGGTCACTGGTTTTGCTAGGAATATCGACATCGCTTCAACAATGGAGGCAGAACTTTGGGCCCTTAGAGATGGTTTGAAGCTGGCTATGGACTTGAGATTTTCTAGTATGTGCGTGGAGTCGGATGCGAAGGCAGTGATCAACTTAGTTATGCAAGAACCTTCTCCACATCATCACTTTAGTAATTATATATGTGATTGCAGATACCTCATGAGGCAGTCCATGATCACGACGATTAATCACATCTATCGGGAAGCCAACAAATGCGCGGATGCTCTAGCTAACCATGGCAGCTAGGCCTTAGTAGGATTTCATGTTTTTGCTTCTACTCCCTCCTTTTTAGCTAAACATTTGTATGATGATGAACAAGGGGCTGTCTACTCCCGACTTGTAACTTCGGTACCTCTTTAATTTTATGCTAGTTCTCTTTTACCAAAAAAAAAAAAAAAACACCAATCTCTTAGGTCCTGTTTGTTTCAGAGGTAGAATGAAGGAGATTTAATTCTTATTGTATCCCTCAACTAAGTTACTCTTTTAAACATAGTTCAAAAACACCAATCTCTTAGGTCCCGTTTGTTTTCAGAGGTAGAATGGAGGAGATTGATAGTGAGGAGATTAGTAAAATTGTATTTGTTTTGATGATAGTTGTTAGTGTGGAGATTATTAAATTATTTTTATATAAAATAATAAAACAAATAAAATTATGATTTTTACTTAACAAAAAATATAAAATCATTAAATATTAATGTTCAAAAAAAAAAAAAAAAATGCCTAACATGTATAATAAAAAAATAAAAATAAATTTTTTTGCAAATGACCAGCCAGACGACCCAGCGGACGACCAGTAACTCACTAAGTCGATGGACTACTTTCTAATACCACTTCTTCGCCCAAACTAACAATCTGCTTGCCCAAGGCCTATCCTAATCCGAACGAACTATTAATCTGGAAGGCCACAAATAAAACAAACGTGAGCTAAGCTCATTGTTCATCTATCACAGTCCGGAGTGGACTGTTACTCCGGAAAACAAACAAGCCCTTAGTTCACACACCCAACCAACCACCACCATCACTACAAGCACAGCCATAGACACCACAATCACTATTGGCCATAGCCACCGCAGTTGTTGCTACCCCTTCTCTAGCATCTAAATATTCTTCTACCCATCCTTCTCCTTCTCTTCTTCTTCTTTTTCTTCTCCTTCTAGATTTATGGTTTCAAGCTGGGAGGTCAAATCTTGGGATTAGAATCACCAATCCACTCTTCTTCTTCAAATCTCTTTCTCTCTCCCTGCGTCGTAAAGGTCGTATGGATGGGAGAATTGCAGAGGTAGTAGGCCGTGGTGGTGGAGAGCAAGGTTGGGGAAAGACTGGAGAGGGGTGATAGGGCTAGAGAGGTAGATCATAAAGTTGATGGAATGAGGGAGCTTAGAAGGATGATTGCAGAGTGACGACGGAAGGGATTGGGTAAGGGCTCAGAGGCCATGGTGAGATGGTGTTTCGAATGGTGTGGCAGTGAAGGAAGGAGTTAGGGAGGGATGTTGACTAGAGAGGGGATGTTGAGGGATAACAGTTGATTATGGTGACGGAGGCGAAGTGGCAGCGAAAGCGATAGTAATGGATGGTGATATTAGGTTAAGGTTAGGGTTTCTGACAAGGAAGAAAGAGGTATTTTGGTAATAATTGTAAATTGATAGTGTGAATTGAGAAAAAAATAAAATAGTCAAATGAAGTGTAGTGTGTACTAAATAAATGGTGTGCACTGAAATAAATGGTAGCATGTATATAGAATTTTCCTAGGAGAATATACCAACACCCTTATGTTAATTAATGTATAATATTAAGTCAATTGTAACTGTACAAGCATGAAATAATCTTCTCGTATAATCTTATTAATCAAGTTTGCACTCCTTTAAACGTCGTCGCTTTACTACTTGAAAATGCAAACGTGAGCTAGCCGGCGGGTGTGTGCCGGAAACCTCTCTGATGCCTAAGTCAACAAAATAGACAATAGACACAAAAGCTCTGTGTATTTGGGAATAAGAATTGTCATGCCTGTGCATAGGTCTAGTCATAAGCTTTTATAGATTCCGCTTGGCCCAATCCTAGAAAGACTCCAACTCTCCTTAACAAAGTCCTCCTGGGAATCACACACTTAGAATAATGCCTATCCTTAAGACACCCTTCTCACTACCAATCAAACTAGATGGGTTCAACCCTTTTACCTCGGCTGGTATCATACTCAACCGAACCAACACCTTCGCAATGCTTTAGGTAACACTAAGGTAAACCTTGCTGCAGGATGGTGTCCTGTAGAGCTACCTTTAGCTCGGTCCATTTCCCTACCAACACCTCGGCCCTCTACAGGGTTTAGCGTTGGATAGCTAGGTTAGAGCCCTAGCAACCTATTACTAGCTAGCTTGGTGCCTAAACAATCCAGGACCGAGCTATCCAAACACTGGCCACAAAAACCTAAAGCTCGGCTCAATGGGCATAGTACGGTCCAATTTAATCACATAAATTACCCTCTCAATTGCCCCTTAATTCCATCTGCGTAGCATGTTTGGGATTATCCAATTTCAACCGACTTGTCAAGTTCCATGCCAATTGAACCCCAGAACCCATGGCCCAGCCGAGCTAAAATACTGGTCGAGCACAAACGTAGCTCGGTTTCTAGAATTGTGCCGGTCGTACACCCCGTCTTTTTATGCTTCTGACATCGTATCCTTACTGGGACACATGGCACGCGTTGATTGCCCCTACACATTATGACAGCCGTTACATGCTACCCCAAAAATTTTGAAAAGTCCCGCCATTTTGCTTCTATGTTGTATAGAACCCGTATTTCTTTGAACAGTCACTTTTATTATTCATCTTCCTTTCTACAACTCTTCGCACTCTGAGTTCCATATCATCTCCTCCTATGCTCAAGTCTCAACCCCAACATCTAAACTGTCTACCTTGCTTGTCATAGCTGCTGGTGATCTTTCCATCGATTAGATCCAAATTCCACACCCCAAATCTGTAAGTTCCTCGTGCCTGTTTCTTTTCTCCATTGATACACTTCTGTTTATTTCTTAAGAATAACATTTTAATCATCAGATATGTGTATTATATTTACTAAAGACTCGAACCAATATCAAAAGCCTCAAAACGCCATGCTCAAACCTGGGAACACAATTGACTAGAACTCAAACCAGTCTAGAACAATGTTTTTGATCCAAGATATATCAACGACCGAAATAAGAACCTGTTTGCGACCTTAGGCTCACTTTTGACCAGACTAGAAATCAATTGCCTAACAACCGGGCTATAATCCTGCCCTTCCTACTTAACCGGACTGAAATGACCACGGTTCACGACTGGTCTAAAGCTTTGAGTTGGTTCTGTTCCTAAGCGAACCTAGGCGCGACACGTGCCCCCTTACTGCCGATCTAGGCCTGGATAGTCTTGACTAGTACTTAGCCCGATTTATCACTTGGGCATAACACCTTTTTATTTTCACTTTGGAAACTTGACTAGGTTTGCCAGGCACACCTTACACTTTGCCCCTGGGCGCCTTTGCTCAATCGAGCCAACCAAAGTCCATTCCAGCGCTACGCCGGACCGCCTTGTACATTTTATTTATCATTATTTTTAAGATAATGGGCAAATATCGATTTTTGGTGAACTCGCCTAGTGCCATGGCCGAATTCCAGAGAGATTACCATATACCCGACGATGTCCACCTTTCCTTGGCCGAGCTAGACACCATGCCATGGGGCAAGCCCAATTTTGTTCCTTTCTCCATGTTGTCCATTGTTGAAGGGGGGCTTTGGTTCCTAGTCTAACCACTCATTTGCAAATTCCTTAGACAAACCAGACTATGCCCCACTCAATTATCCACCAATGCCTATAGGATTATCAACAGAATAACCGAGCTAAATCGCCGCCTCGGCCTCAACCTCGGATTGGCCGAGCTATTTCATTAGTACTCGCTTAGCCAAAATGACGACGGTTGGGTTTACTACCTCAGAATAAGAAAAAGCCTAGAGAAAATCATTAAAAATACACCAAATAAAGATTTAAGCAATAACAATTTTCTCTAGGTTTCTGGCCATTTTGAAGTTTAGGAAGCCCAAATATCGGGCTACAATATCAATTGGAACAAAGGAATAGCTGGTAAGGATGGTCTAGCTTTAATCTTTTCTGCTACCTTTACTCCTACCGTGCTAACCCTTATGAGTTTGCCCCTGTTTTGCAGATTTAAACCAACTTAAATCCCCCTACGCATACGTGAATCAAGTCGCCATTCGAGCCATGCTACACTACTGGCATAGAGATTGGGCTGAACTGCTTGACGTGCAACTGACCTATTGCTACAGTGGCAAAAGGAAGACCAGAGTAACCGATTTCCTCCTCGAATCTTCATCTGAGCCAGACCCCATTCTTTTCCAAATCAACTTAATCCCTCTCACTAAAGAACAAGACATGGCAAAGAAGCAAAATATCCGTGCCTTTATTACAGAACAGACTGCCACCTCTAACGTCGAGGCGCAGACCGAGTTGTCCCCAGCCAGTAGTGTACGCGAAACCGTGGTTGCCCTTCCCACCGCCAGAGCCTCGTCATCCCGGCCCAGCAAGAGACCCCGTACTTCGGCGAGTCAAACACAACGATTAGTGGATGAAAAAAAAAAAACTGAGCAGCCTGAGGCCATGCTCTACACACCATCCACAGGTGGACACCGAGCTACCCCGTTCCCCATTCTGGTGTGGACATCAATTGTGTCTTTTAAAGGCCGAGCCGTGACTACGTCCGACTCTGTTTGTGCTGAGAAAGACCATCTTGTGGTGTTTAACTTGGCCAAAAGTGTCTGCCTTCCAGCCGACCTGGAGAACCATGTCCATCTAACCGAGATGAAAGCGATACGATCTGCCAACAAGTCGCTAATTCTAGTAATTCTGAATTTCACATATTCTGGTCTTCCTTTAAACTTGTCGCTCAGTTAACATAACTTATTACATTTGCGCTGTAAGCCGTGCAAAAGAACTAGATTGCCCATCAACGTGTGTTGGACTTGCAAAGAACAACTAAGACGGCCATTGCAGACGACAAAGCTAAGGAAGCCGAACTGAAAGAACTCTATTCAAAACTTGCCAATCTAAGCACTGACGCAATCGTTTGGCCAAGCTCCTTAGCACTGCTGAAGAGGACAAACAAAAAGCTTTAGCCGAGCGAAAAGACCGTTACTTGCGTGAGCTAGCCAAACTGGAAAAGAAAAAGAACGCCGAGATCTAGGAGTGGAAGATGAAGTTGGAGGACGCTGAAGACCGAGGTTACAAGGAGGGGGAAGAAGCCTACGTCCAGTAATGCAAAGCAGCAGAAGATATTTTCTTCAAATGAGGGTGGAAGGCTGCGGCTACTGAGCTCAGTCAGGGATATGACTCCGAAATTTTTCTGAACCCTCCTCTTCACTTCATACCGAGCTACATAATCGACTACGCTAACGCGGTCCAACAGAAGTTGCTTCAACAAGGTGAGGAGGAAGAGATCCAGTTAATGCCCCTCTTGTCAACACTGACCTCGGTCTTCAGCCTTTCCCGCCTGCTCAGGTGGATCTGCTCAGCCAAACTATGCTAAGCATGGTTGACAGGGTGCTTGTGACCAATCTAACCCAGGAAGCCGCTGCCGAAACCGTCTTGTCTAGCGGTGAAGTTCGGGGTGACTTGGACACCGACCTCGATGACTTGTTTGCTTGACCATGAAAACTATTTTATTTTATTATTTTTTTTTTAATGAGATGTAACCAGGTTATATGCCCCACATTTTGTAATCACTTGTTAATGAATAAAAGAAACTTTTTTGTTCTTCTGGCTCGGTAAATTTTCTTTTTCCTGTGCTGTAGTGTACATCCTCACTGTATTACTAGCTGGACTAGTTTAGCTCGGTTTTACCTTTATCCTGTCCACATTTTTCTGGCCAAGATACTCTATCTCTGCTGACAATCACCGTGGGGAAAACTGTAAATTTCTTTAATCGAGATTATTGCCTCAGTGAAGAAAAAGAACAAGTTTGTCACACGCCAGGCCCCCTTTAGCCTAAATCCATAGCTCGGCTAAAGAGTGCAAAAAGAGTTGGTCAAACCAGCGAACCTTCCTGAGCTTAGATCCTTATCTTGGCTTGAGGAAGAAAAAAGTGTTGGTCAAACTTGCCAAGCGTCCTGAGCCTAGATCCTTATCTCAGCTAGAGGAAGTAAAAAGTGTTGGTCAAATCTGCCAACCTTCCTAAGCCTAAATCCTTATCTCGACTAGAGGAAGTAAAAAGTGTTGGTCTAATCTACCAACCTTCCTAAGCCAAGATTCTTATCTTGGCTTGGCTAGAGGAAGTAAAAAGTGTTGGTCAAACCTGCCAACCTTCTTTAGTTACCCCCTAGTCGGGCTGTGTGTACGAACAATTTATACAAATAAGAGATAGAGTTTTCACCGAAAAAATGTCTACTTGTTTTATTGAAAAAGAAAAACTACAAGTGTTTTAAGAAAGAGCTAAAAATAAAATATTTTGAGATTGGCAGCATTCCATGGCCGTGGAATAGCTCTGCCGTCCACATCTTCTAGGTGATATGCCTCTTTTCCTGCCAAGCCAATCACTCTGTACGGTCCTTCCCAATTGGGTCCTAATTTGCCATCTCCAAGAACCAAAGTGTTGCCCATTACTTTGCGCAGTACCCAATCCCCAATCTTGAATTGCCTCGGGTGTACCATTTTATTATATTTCCTAGACAACTCCTATTGATATGAGACAATGTGCACCAATGCCCTTTCTCTTCTTTCTTCTGCCAGGTCTAATTCTAGGGCTAGGGCCTCTCCATTCAAGTCTGGATCAAAATTTTCGCTTATAATGGTGAGGAGGCCAACTTCTAGATGGCTTACAGCCTCCATGCCATAGGCCAAAGAAAAATGTGTACTGCCAGTTGACCACCGAGGTGTAGTTCGGTAGGTATATAAGACATAGGGAAGCTCCTCAGCCCATTTGCCTTTTGCTTTTTTCAACCTCTTTTTCAGTCTGTCCAAGACCACTTTATTGGAAGTTTTAGCCTGGCAATTGGCTTGGGGGTACACCAGTGTAGAGTTATAAAATTCTATTTTGTATTCTTTACAAAAACCCCTAAAGAGTTTTCCATCAAACTAAGTGCCGTTGTCAGATATCAAGGCCTTGGGGATGCCAAACCGGGTTATGATGTTCTGCCAGACAAACTTCTTGATGTCTTTTTCTTTTATGGATGCGAGTGCTTCCACTTCCACCTACTTTGTGAAGTAGTCCGTTGCCGCAAGAAAAAACTTTATGTTGCCTGGTGTGGTTGGGAGTGGTCCCACTATATCCAGGCCCCACATTTCAAAAGGCCAAGGGATGGTCAAAGGTAGGAGTTCTCTAGCCGGTTGATGTATTTGATATGCGAACTTCTAACATTTCTCACACTTCTTGACATATTTCTCTACGTCTGCTTGCATGTACGACCACTAATACCCTTGGGAGATAGCTCGGTAGGCCAGGGATCGCCCTCCTTGATGACTCCCACACACGCCTTTGTGAATTTCAAACAAAAATGCCTCGATCTTGCTGAGATAAACACACATCAAGTATGATCCTGTGAAAGATTTCTTGTACAACACTTAGAATGGGGAAAGCCAAAACCATTATGATTTGGCGCGAATTTTGCTGGCTTCATTCTTTTCTTCAAGTAAAATGTCGTCTTTCAAAAACACTGTGATATGGTCTATCTAGGAAGGACCTAGATTAGCGCAGCATGTTTTGGTCGTTTCTAGTTCTTCAATGCTTGGTCTTGGTAGGAAGTCTATTAACAACGGGTGTGGGATAAACGTATCTGCCACTAACGCGAAATCGGCCAGCTCATCTACTTTACTATTTTCCTCCCGGTTGATTTGTTCTATCCTCACCACTTCAAATTTCATGATCTCCTTTTTGACCAACTCTTGGTACTTAGCCATTTTTTCATCCTTTGCCTTGTAGTCGCCCGAAATTTGGTTGACTACAAGTTGGGAGTCGCTGTATACCATTAGCTCGGTGGCCTCTATGTGAAATGCTGACTTCAAACCTACTAATAATGCTTCGTACTCCACCTCATTGTTGGATGTTGGAAAACCAAGGTTGATTGCCTGTTCAATGGTCAAGCCATCCGGTGAGATGAGAACTATGCCGAGTCCTACACCGTGCTTGTTGGACGCTCCATCTACGAAGAGCTTCCATATCTCTCCCACAAACAACTTCCAACAAGTGAAGGGATCTGATGACGCTTTAGGATCAGGGGCGTCGCTGCCAATGCTATCTTTTTCTAATTTACTGGTCATTGTTATAATCTGGTCCTCACTGTCTGGTTGCCTTAGGACTAGATTTTCAGTCGGGTCTTTACCTGTCGTACTGGAGGTTGCTCATTCTTCTCTTTCTATAAGGCTGAATGGTTTGTCATACAGTTGAGTACCTTGCTGTGGGGGTTGCGCTATCCCTACGACACCTCCCCCCCTTTCCCTAGTTAAGTCGACGGGGCAAACCTAATGACTTCATAGGGCAAATTCGACTACGAAGTCCGCCAATGCCTGTGCTTTTATAGCGATTCTTGGCCGAAACTTAATGTCGAACTGCCCTAGCTCCACTGCCCATTTCAAAATTCGTCTAGAAAAATCCGCCCTCTCAAATAAGGCTTTTAATGGGAAAGCTGTTAAAATAATTACAGTGTGGGCGTGGAAGTAGTGTGACAATTTTCTAGAAGTCATCATTAAAGCTAAGGCTAACTTCTCCAGTGGCAGGTACCTTGTTTCGGCACCTAGCAATGTCTTGCGAACATAAAAGATAGGCAGGTGTTGTATTCCCTCAGCTCGTATCAACACTGCGCTAACTGCATGTTGGGAAACTGCTAGGTATAAAAAGAGTTCCTCTTTTGGTACTGGGGTTACTAACAATGGATGAGAGGTCATGTACTCTTTCAAGCTTTCCAGAGCGCAGTCGCACTCGTCATCCTACTCAAACTTGGCCTTTGGTGCCTAAAAAAATAGTCGACACCTATCTGATGACCGACTTATAAATTGGTTTAGCGCGACTGCTAGACTAGTGAGATGCTGCACCTCCTTGACTGTGTTGGGCTTTTCGAGATCTTAAATGGCTCTGATCTGAGACGAATCGGCTTCTATACCTCGGTTGGTCACTAGAAAGCCAAGGAATTTTCCTGATCCCACACCAAATGCACACTTCGATGTGTTCAGTCGCAGTCCGTGGGTCTTCAAAATTTGAAACATCTCAGCTAGGTCCTTGAGATGGTCCTCCTCATTCTTGCTTTTGACCACCATATCATCTATGTAAGCTTCTAGTGTTCTGCCTACCAACGGCTGAAACATTTTGGTGATCATTCGTTGGAATGTTGCCCCCTCATTTTTTAGGCCAAAAGGCATGACCTTATAGCAATATAATCTCCAGGGTGTTGTAAACGACGTGACCTCTTGGTCCGGTTCATACATAGCGATATGATGGTAACCGAGATATGCATCAAGAAAGCTAAGTTGGTTATGTTCTGCAGTTAGGTCCACCAGTTAGTCTATTCGTGGTAGAGGAAAGCTGTTTTTCAGGCATGTTTTGTTGATTGTCTTATAGTCCACACAAAAGCTCCATTTGCCGTTCTTTTTTGGCACCATTACTGTGTTAGAAATCCACTTAGGATAGTGTACTTCTCTGATTGCCCCTATTTCCAACAGGTTTCCTACTTCTTCTGCCGCTATCTCCGCATGGTGGAGTGTCGATCAATGAATTCGTTGTGTAATTGGTCTAGCGGTTGGATGGACATTGAGTTGATGGCAGATGAAGTTAGGGTCAATGCCAAGCATGTCATACGGCGTCCAGACAAACACTTCAATGTTAGAGGTAGAAAATTCCATGATCTCTATTCTCTCGGTGTTGGACAGAGTCGAGCTGAGCAAAATGAACCTCTCTGGGTTTTTCTTATCTACCCTTACCTCCACCAAGTCTTCCACTGCCTTCTGTTTGGCTGCCTTGCCGATGTTTACGAATAACTCGTTGTTTTTTTATTCCTCAAACATTTACACGAACCCTTTTGTAGCCTGGCTGCCGTTTATTGTTACGAAGCACTGCTTGGACATGATTTGGTCTCCCAAGACCTCTTCAATCATTTCGGCTTCGTTGGGGAACCGTAACACCTGGTGGTAGGTTGATGCTATTGCTCGCATGGCACGCAACCATGCTCTTTCCAAGATTATGTTGTAAGTGGATGAGACTTTCAATACCCAAAATTCCACTTGTTTTGTCATTGTTCCTGCTTTGACTGGCAGAATTATTTTGCCCACTAGACATTTTGGCATCAAGTTGAAGCCGACCAGAGGGGATGTCGTGGGTACTAGATCTTTGTCCTCTAACTTGAGTTGCTTGAAGGTCTCATAGTACATTATCTCACATGAACTGCCTTGGTCAATCAGGATCCGTTTGATGTCGAAATTCATGACGCGCAAAGTCCCCACTAGTGCGTCATTGTGAGGGCTTAGTAACCTTGCTAAGTCCTTGTCAGAAAAGGTGATGACGTTTGTAGCCTCTATTTTTTCCTTTTCCATGGTAAGTTGTGCACTTAGTACCTCTCTCATGTGCTCAGCCTTTTTGATCATCCATCCGAGTTCATATACTCGTTCGGGCTCAATGATTCCATGTATCACATTGATTACGCCTTGGGGTGGACCGTCAGCTGGCGTTCCATCTGGCCTATTGCGGTCCTGGGGGGCTGGCTGTGCTCCCCCCTCAATATATTGGTCCAGGTGGCCTGCAACCACTAACTCTTCCAGATGTTGCCTTAAAGGCATATAGTTTTCAGTTCAGTGTCCCTTTTCATCATGGAAGGTGCAACGGTACCTATCGTCGTAGCCCCTCTACATTTTCTCCTAACTTGGCTGGCCGCCGAACGAAGGGTTCGTCGCGTATCTCGCTAAGAATTTGGTAGATAGGTTTATTGAACACCGTAGTGATGGCGGTCCGGACTCTCAACTTCCTCACTTGGGATTCTTCTCGCCTGCCCCTACCATTTTTGTTCAGTCGTTCTTCCTGGCTGACCGTGTTGACTTTTGTTGCAAGTTTTCTGTCTAACATCACTATTGTACCAGATTTTACTTTGGCGCGAACGCCATCTTCTTCTATCCGGATGTGCTGATATACTCTTTCTATTAAGGTCTCCATTGTGAGAGGTGATATCATCGTCATTGAATCCCTTAACTTATTGCCTGCCGGTATACCCCGTTTATACTGTGCGATAGCGAGGTTTGTGGGGCAATCTCCAATTTGATTAAAATTCTCCCAATACCGGTTGTTGTAAGACTTCAATGTTTCTTTCTCGCCTATGTCAATGGAAAGCAGCTGGTCAATCTCCACCGGTGTCTTGGTGTTTGTTCTGAATCTGGTCACAAATGCCTCCGCAAGTTGTGCCCATGAAGCTATACTGCCTTCTGGCTACCTCTCAAACTATGCCAAACCCAGGTCACCTAGGCTAGAAGGAAACATGATACACATTAGTGCCTCGCTTTGTCAATATATGGCCATAACCTGGCGAAAGTGGCTTAAGTGCATATAGGGGTCCGACTTCCCCTTATAAGTTGTGAATTTAGGTTGATGGAAGTCTAAGGGTAATGGTGCGTTCTCAATCGTCGAAACGAACGGCGAGCACTACAACCTTGCTAACACTTTGTCTACTGGTTCGTAAGCAAGGCATGGTACTGGCATCCCGACCTCAACACTCCTATGTGTCCTAGAAGCCAACCGTTGTAGAGCTGAGACCCTCCGAGGGTCGCGAGCCTGGGTGTCCTCCCTTCTTTGGGCCCTTTCCTCTAGTACTGTTCACAAGTATGCCGACCTAGGCAACTCTGTGTGTCTAGATGTCATTTGGTGCAAGTGAGGGCCGATAACTGCTTCCCTCAATCCAAGACTTTTCAGTCCTCATTCTCTCAGACCTAGAGAAACGAGTCATGGAAGTCCTTGATTGTGTGTCGTCTGTCCTGAGGCTTCTACTTTCAGCTTGTGACGATGTGACTTGCCTGTCACGATCTTCTGGGTGGCAAGAGTGCGTGTTGCCTTTGCGCCTCTCTTCTTTTGCCACCCCTTTGCCTTTTATCTGGCGCTTCATCGTCTCTATGTCCGCCGCTATCTTTCTTATCAATTCGTCTTGCTCCTTTACGCGATCTTCCAGAACCTGAGGATCCATCCTCTGCTTCTGCCTGTTAGGGCTCTGAGAGCGACGAGGACTTGAGCCCCGTCTTTCTCGTGTGTCTCTCCATGGGTTCCGTCGCTGGGGATCTAATTCTGCCATGGGCGGGATAAAAGGTAAACCTTCGCGCCTCCCGCCCCCTTCCGGGGTTTGCCCATCAATAGTAGAATGTGGCAAGTCTTCATTGTGCGCCATTGATTTTAATTGAAAAGGAAACTCAATCAAAATGTTTGTTCTCTCTGTGTTTTCCACAAACGGCGCCAATTGTACGAGTACGAAATAATCTTCTCTTATGATCTTGTTGATCAAGTTTGCACTCCCTCAAACGTCGTCACTTTATTACCTAAAAACACAAACGTAAGTTAGCCGGCGGGTGTATACCAAAAACCTCTCCGATGCCTAAGTCAGCAAAATAGACAATAGACACAAAAATTCTGTGTATTTGGGAATAAGAATTGTCATATCTGTGCATAGTCCAGTCATGAGCTTTTATAGATTCCGCCTGACCCAATCCTAAAAGGACTCCAACTCTCCTTAACAAAGTCCTCATGGGAATCACACACCTAGGATAATGCCTATCCTTAAGACACCCTTCTCACTGCCAATCAAACGAGATGGGTGTAACCCTTTTACCTCGGTTACTCAACCGAACCAACACATCCGCAATGCTTTAGGTAGCACCGAGGTAAACCTTGCTGCAGGATGGCGTCCTGCAGAGCTACCTTTAGCTCGGTCCGTTTCCCTACCAACACCTCGACCCTCTATGGGGTTTAGCATTGGATAGCTAGGTCAAAGCCCTAGCAACCTACTACTAGCTAGCTTGGTGCCTAAACGATTCAAGACCGAGCTACCCAAACACTGGCCACAAAAACCTGAAGCTCGGCCCAATGGGCCTAGTGTGGTCCAATTTAATCACATAAATTACTCTCTCAGTAACATATCAATGTACTTGAAAATTATCATTGAGTCCATAGTCCATTTGAAAATTATGTGTTGCCACAATTTTGCATCATTATCTTCATTGCCTACATGACTATATTAGTAAGCCTCACATCCTTAGTTGTATAATTCTTAGTCGTTCAATTTATACGAGACATTTGCAACATATGAAATTACATATCCAGCTATTTAAAATAAGAGTAAATTATAAATACACCTTCCGAAATTTGCTTAAAATACGAATTACCCCTGTGGTTTGAAAAATTACAAATGCCTCCCTGTCAGAATTTTTTATTTAATAGAATTAATTGAAAAAGTGAATTTTTTAACTATTCACCTATACAATAATAAAATTATCTGAATTATTAATTGAAATAAAATTTTATTATTATTAAAAACTGTTAATTGACTGGATAATTTATTAATAAAAAAATCTATTTGTTATGAAATTAAAAAATTTAGAAGATATAATATAATCTTTAGAACCACATGAATAATTTGTATGTGTTTGTAATTTACCCTTAAAATAAAATAGATAACATGTAACAATTCTGACCTCTAATCCATATGATCACATGGGAAAGAGAAAAAACAGAAAAATAAATATGAACTTTGAAGCAAGCATTTAGGTGGCCTTGTTTAGAAGAGTATGTACATAAAAAAGTTAGGGTAAATTACCAATAGATTCTACTTTTGAGACTTATTACCCATTAAGTTTTATTGATAAATTTTTTAAGTGATAAAGATAAATTTATCAGTCTTTTATTTTTATGAATAAATTTATAGTGATAAATTTATCAGTCTCTTTATTTTTATGAATAAATTTATAGTGATAAATTTATCAATCTCTTATTTTTATAGTGTTAAATTTATTAGTTAGGACCTGTAGGTAAATAAGTCTAGTTAATAGGACTGATTAGTAAGTAACCCTAAAAGTTATGGCACCAATCTAACTTACTACTTCAATCGCTAAAATTCAGCCTCCGTTTGGGAAACCTGGGTTAAAAAACTTAATTTGGGAAGGAATTTTTTGACTTTTTAATTTTTTTGATATTTTTATAAGAGAAGAGTGTAATAATTATGAATTGAATGTGATATTTTATTTGTTGTGATTAAAATAATTTATTTTATCTTTTATAACTAAAATAACCCCAAATCTCGTTGCCAAACAAAGCCATCCTCCAACCAAAAAAAAGCAAAGATATGACATGAAATCCATGATAAGGATCAAACCAATAAATAATAAAAAAAACATCATGACCAATAAAATTTGACAATCGTGAAAATAAATAGTACACCAAATGTGAAAAGTCCTTTCTATATATCACAAACGACAATTTTTTTGTGATTTTTATCATGAGCTATTTTAACATTTCACATTATTATAAATAAGATTATAAATGAATAAAGACGAGCTGCGCTTTGTAATGTTTGAATTTGACTTGTTTGTTTACCAAATTTGAAAATTATTCAAACTTGAGTTCAGCCAAGCTCCTTAATACTAATCAGCTTGCTTTGTTTTCATTTTTTAGAAAATATTTTTTAAAAAATTTTACTTTCTTATTTTCTGAGTTTTTTTTTTATTTTTACTGAATTTTTTAAATATTTTAAGTAATTTTTTTTACTTTTTAGACACACCTAACATAAATACACCTAAAAAGTAAAAAAAATTGTAAAAAAAATCTTTTAAAAATTCACTAAATACCAAAAATACACAAAAAAATGCAAGAATTCAGTACATTTTTTATATTTCTATGTATTTATTAATTTTTTAAAATAATTTTTCACAAATTTTTTACTTTTTAGATACATTTAACTAAGATGCATCTAAAAAAGTAAAAAAAATGTTTAAAATTTAAAAAATATTCACTAAAAGCAAAAGAATACGAAAATAAAAAAATTTAATTTTTAAAAAATTTAATCCAAAAAACTCAAACCAAACACACTGAATAATGCTCAAACTTGGCTCGAAACTCAATAATAAGAAAAAAATTCAACTCGATAACCAAGCTTGGTCAATATGTATATATATATAACATATTTTACATTATCTAATATAAAAATAATATATTTTTTATTATTTAAATAAATAGTAATAAATGAGTGGAATTAGTTCTAACTCAAGCTTAGCTTGTTTATTAAAAAAAGTTTAAAAATTTAATTTGAACTTATTTATATACATAACGAATCGAGTCAAACCATATCTTTACCAAGTTAAATCAAGCCTAACTGAACACTAATTATCGACATCAATTAGAACAGGACATAAAACACTTCTTACCCACAAAAATCATGGACTCCACACTACCAACATGATGCAAGGTTGAATTATTTGTAAGTAGAAAGTGTTTTAGGTGGATCTCTCACACTTTTTATGAATTGAAAATGTTTTATAGAGTCATTTAATTCACTAAACTTCATTCTTTTACATTCCTTCCCCTACATCAATTTCATCCACAATTGCTTTGTAAAATTCAGAACAAAAACAAAGCAAGGGTTTGGCATTACAAACCCTACCTCTTCCATCTCCACTACAGATGATAAAGATAAGATTGGAGAGTCTATGAGATAAACAACTTGATCAAACTTGAAAATATATATATGTAACTATTGATTAGAATAGACCCCTTAATCTCTTGTCCCCTAAACTTTAAGAAACCCATGTTCTACCAATCCTTTTCCTCCAAATATCTTTATCACTGTCCAATCTGTTCTCCTTGTCTACTACCCAGGGGAAGGGAATGTCATTAGATAACTAGGCTGGGGGTCTTACACGTGGCAGCTCATAGACAATACAAGGAGAGGATCAAACTTAATTGAACCTTTATGTGCTTGGCAAATTATGTTAGGAAAATTGTAATGGCATCTCCAAATCCATTGCTATTGGGAGTTGTTAAATTACAAAAACAATTAATAAAGTATTTGTTGTTGTTTTTTCTAATGATAAAAAGTTATGTGTTAGTATAAAAGTTAGGTCTCGTTTGGGAATAAATTATTTTAGTAACTTTTTAATTTTTTATGAAAAGATGCGTAGAAAAATAGAGAGAGTGATGTGATAACTTATAGTGATTTTTTAACTTTTTGACTAAAATAGTTACTTCCCAAACGAGACCTAATTGGTGTATTAATTGTGAATAGTTAACAAAATAAGCAGAAAAGAGAGAAAGATACAGAGAAGAGGGAGGGGCTATTGGCAACTTTTGTATTTTTTATTTTATTTTATTTTTATATTCATTTAACACACATTTTAGTTACACTATTAAAAAATTTATTTATTTTCTAAATTAATAAACTTTTAATACATAAATTGAGTCTCACTTTTTGTTAGTCAACTCATATTTTAACGCTCAATTTTAGCTATCTCATTGATGATGATCTAATGAGAGCCCTCTAACCATTAAATAATACTAGAAGATATGTGAAAAAAAATATAATAAATATCTAAAAGATGTATAAAAATATTAGTAATGTTTTATGATGTTACAAATTGTATTAGAATTTTAACCTTTTTTTTTTTTTTTTTTGTAGTCTATTGGACTATCAGTAGCATAATTCTCATATTATTATATTTTAGCAAATGCTAACAAGTATTAAATTAGTGAGTGGTTGCCTATATTCGAAATTTTATCTCAAGTTTCCTTGAAAGGGCAGTCAACAAGTTCCTCATTAAAAATAAAAATAAAAATTTTAGCACTGGGCGTACCCAAATTGCTTTGATTATTACCATGATGGAATTATAATGAACACCATTTAAGATAATTAAACATCACAACAAATCATAATCAAATAGCACAATAAATCATAATGAATTTTGATTTGACGATGTACTAACCCTACACCACAATAGCTCATAACTAAACGCTGTAATATAGTTGATAACCATCACTAATTTAGACTATATAATGTAATTTACATATGGTATTGTATCACTTTTTTAATGAAGAAAAGTTTTGGGGATGATTAGGCTTTCATATATATTATCAACAATGATTCATCCCCCATTTTTCCATCACCCCCTTTGACCCCCTCTCTCTCTCATTGGTTGCTTTTTCTTTTTCTTTTTTTCTTTTTTTTCCTGCTCCTCCAATTACTCCCTGACACATGGCAAAGGGGGTCTCAAGTATTATTCATATATTATTGCATAGAATAAAGGTTGGGACCCCCTTTGGGGGTCACCCCCTTTACCCCCCTTTGCCACGTGGCAAGAGGTGATTGGAGGAGCAGGAAAAAGAAGAAAAAGAAAAAGAAAAGGTGACCAATGAGAGAGAGAGGGGGTCCAAAGGGGGTCCTAAAAAGGGGGATGAATCATTGTTGTATTGCATATTAAGGTGCATTGCATTGACCCCTTAACACATTTGTTTCAGGTCAAAACCCAACAGTTAAAAATTTACAAAATCAAGAAGACTTGGGGAATATTAAGGGGTCTTCTAAATAATATTTATACCTAGTAATCCCATGAACATTTGGCTAGAGAATAATCTCATAATCCTGCTTGGTAACTTAAAATATTTTTCAATAATTTCACATGAAATGTACACTTACAACTTTATTTATTTATTTTATATCCGAAATTTTGCCAGCCAATCCCATTTTATGAGACTTACGTTGTGTTTGGTTGGGAGATTTTGAGAGGGATTTGGAAAGGAAAAGGGAAAAGGTGTGTGAAACTATGTGAAATGTAGGCATATTTTTTTTCATATTTCACCTATATTTTCCATTTCCGTTTCTAAATCTCTTTTCAAATTCTTCAACCAAGCACAGCATTAAGGTTTGATTTGGTTTGATTTATCTTGAAAGTTTGATCAGAGCCTTTTTTATTCATTTATTTTTGTGTTTTTTGTAGGTGAACCTTGATCAGAGTTGTTTGAACTTGGAAACCAAAAGTTAGGAAAATAGGAATAAAGCGACCGACCTAATGGTAAGGGGATACACCACCATTGCCGACCTGAAAAAAAAAGGGGGATACAGCACCATTGACCATTTTGTTTTATTTTTTTAATAGGTATTTAACCACTTCGTTTGTTTCATATGATCACTTACTATTAGAATAGCATACTGCCTGTCCAATAGGCTGACTGTTTGGAACTAAGAAAAAAACAAATCTCTTTTTTCAAAATTTTTCTTAAATTATATCAAAATTTTTTACTTTTCTGATCCATCTTGTGTAAATGAATATATAACATAAAAATAAAAATTTACATATAAAAATCGAAAAGGCAAAATAAACTTTAAAAACCCACTATTTTACTTCTTTTTGTCTTTTATAAATTTTTCTTTTAGAATTTTTATAAAAAAAATTTAATTTTTTAATTCGTCTCATCAAGTAAAGTGTGAAAGCCACAACTTAATTATTATTATTTTTAAATCACTAAAAATGAAAATAAACCAATCAAAAAGTCAACAAAAAAGCAAATTGCTTTGCTTTGCTTTGAGTTGTTTCAATTCGACCCCTTTTTTTTTTTTTTTTTGGTTACATATGGTTTCAAGCAACTTTTTATAAAAGTGAAAAATAAATAAATAAATAGTTTACGTTATAGCTTCGAGGTCTTTCCACCTAAAAATCAATTAGATTTGAAATGTCTCCAAAATTTCTCAGCCTAAAAATATCACAGGAATATATCTAGCTACCAGTTTTTGAATTAATGATATGCAGCTGCTTGTAAAAGCAGGCCAAAATTCGAGTACCTGACCCTCCATCAGATACATATGCTGCATTAATAGCTACAAACACAGCCTTATTATTTTCCTTACGAGTAGGGATAGAGAGTTCTAAAACTAAAACTCTAATATAAGATCTAGTGATGTGACAAACAAACAAAAGAAAAAAAAATTACACAAGCCAAAATATTATACCATTATGTCAGACCCACTATTAGAACTCTATTAGAACTCTGAAATTAAAACTCTCAAACATTATTGTTTTCCATACAAGTTCGTACCTTCAACATAGGTAACCAATCAAATATCTGAGCTGACTTTTAGCCGCAAAAATGAACAACTCATAAAAGTGATAAATTGGGTAAACAAGCAAAGATACCATAACAAAAATTTTCCATGATTGTCAAATGTCGAAGTGCAGCTAAAAATAAAGTAACCTAAAGAGGCTTTAAGGAAAATCCAGGGTATGTATGTAGTAGCTGCCTCAAATGCGACTCGAGTCTCTTCCAAAAATAAAGCGCTTAGTCCAGTCCGATACCACCAATACCCTCGTACGCCAGCTGACTTGTTTGCTGAAATTTTACGAGAACAATTACAGTCTTGCAAATCGATAAAATATTTTTTTAGCAAGCTGAAGCAGTACCTAAGTCGATAGGTATAGTTATGAAGGAGAAAGGCAATTACCTTGCATACACAGAATACCAAAGCCACTGACTACTATGACCAATTGAAACCCAATCACCGGGGAGTTGTGCAGCTGTTTGCTCTCCTCCTAATGGAGCAAATTGTCCAAAATGCTTGTACCTTAATGAATAAGTAGATACAAAGTAAGACACCAATTTAGTGAGCAGTAGATCACAACAAAATTACATGTGCTTCAATGTAGGGGGCATCCATTCTCAGTATATTATAGAGCTAGACTCAACCTCACTATAGGTAATTTTTTTTTTTTTTTTTCTTGGATAGGCAAGTTAAGGAGACCCAGATTTTTAATGGGAAGAATACAAGCATATTGTTGTCAATGCTTGCTTTCGGCCACTGTGTACATCGTCAAGAAGGAGCAAATTACTAGGTTGTACCAAAATAGTTATCATGATGCTAAAATTATTGTTGAAGAAGTGATCATGAATGTGAGCTAGATTTTGTCGTTTCAAAGGTATAAGCAATAGTCAGCAAAACACTTGGTTACAACATGAGTGGGGGCTTCCCGTGAACTTCATGAAATCAATGTCCTATTACTTTCCAGGAAAAAAAAAAATGTGGTCTAAATCCCCAACACGCTAGAGGCCACACATGAACTTCATGAAATTAATGTCCAGCATAACCAGTGCACCCCTGCCTTTGGTTCAATTCAACTGTGACCAGAAGGCATTGCTCAATTATAGGCATAAAATTTCACTTATGTACCACAATAATAAATAAAGAAAATATATGTACTATATATATATATTTATATTTATATTTATACTCATACCTGAAGGGACGAAACCGATGGCGACCTTCTCCCCTGAACCGAAGAGGACCTTCTGGATTTTTCTCACACTCCTCCATACGGTTAAAACAATTAGCAAGGTAGGCACCTTGCTGAGCTGCAACCTGAAATGCCATTGAAAAGGGCATGCTAAGCAACATTCAAGGACATGCGTCATTAAGGATATACCAATACGAGCTCAGCATGAAATAATTTCATTTAACAAGAACCTGTGCTGTTGCAGGAAGATTTTTCATCTGGGAGTCCACCTGGGAGAAAAGTTTTTTTAATTCCTCAATACCCAACTCAATGGATTCTTTTGCAACATCCCCCTTAGCTTCTTTTAATAAATCAACAATACTGCCCATCTGCTTATTCTTCAAATACAGTTCTACTTGAGGGTATCTTTGGCAAATGTCGTCGATCACTTCTTGGAATTCTTTAACTGTCAGGGTTCCAGAGTTGTCCTTGTCAGCTTTACTAAATATTGCTGAAATATCTTCCTGAAGTAAAATGCCAAGAAAAGAAGCAAAAAATTAGCAAAGGCTAAAAGAATAGAACATGACTCCATACTTAATTACTTCACCAACATTTACAAAAAATTAGGCTTTAAGCATTATCATCCAAGTATGTGCTGAATAAATAAATAAATAAAATATAAAAAAAAAAACTCCACTTATGGAACATTAACAATGTAACAATGTTATAACACAATATATAGAAGCAGCGAGAGTATACAGCTTCTTTCTCATTATGCACTTTTTTCAAAGTAAAGGTCCAAACTGTCTCTATTGGTGTTAAAACACTTGTAGAAATAACTTGTTGAGTCAAAAATTGTTACTAATACAGATCAACAACCAAATATATTAGATAAAAATGTGCTGTAGAGAAAGCGAAGAGGTACCATGACTTTGCGTTGATTAATTGTGGCACAATCTCCTAGTGCATATACACTATCGCATCCTTCCACACGAAGCCATTCATCAGTTGCAAGTACACGTCTATTAGTCTGTTCTCCATGAAACAGAAGTTTTCTCAGTCAAAATAAAAAATGCATTAATAACATAATACCTAAAAAGAAAATTAAATTGGTATCTTCTGAGCAACATTGACAACTAGAAACAAAGCTTGGATTTTTAGACAAATGATAATCTCATCGCAACGGAGAAATTATACCTGACCAATTTGCTTCATAAATTCCATTATAACTGGACGAGTCCCAATACCGGTTGACCAGAGAACCATGCCATATGGCATGGAAGAGATTTCTCCACTTCTTTCTTTGGCAGAAATTTCTTTATCAGACACTTTCACTACCATTGACCCAGTCTTCAATTCAATACCATCCCTTCGGAATTTTTCTTCTGCAAAAACTGTAATTCTTTTGTCAAACCTGCAAACCAAGAAATCCAATTGTTTGAGAACTTATTAATTGAAGAAATGGCAATGCTTCAAATGAAATTGCATACCTCAACTCAAGAGAAGTAAGGAAATTAACATCTGGCATGTAAGTGATTGACATGAATACAAGTAAATATATACATAAATGCAGCAGACATGTGAGTTTATACTTCTAGTGTTATATAACTTGCAAGCATCAAACATCACGAATTATCTGTTTAGAGGATGATTCCCCTTAAATAATCTTGCAGATCATTTTTTACAATCCAATTTTTCATATTTTTCAATTACCTTTTTCATGCCTTTCATGTCTCCAATTTTAACAAGAAAAATATTGTTTTCAAAAACATCATCCACATAGTTCTTTTCTTTTAATAGGCAGTAAAATGGTAGAAATCATTTAATAATGGAGCTGAAGGAGATCATCCATCATCTGAACAATAAAGTACAGCTTAGAAAGAAACGACAAGGATTTTCAGAGTATATCCTTACATGTTCAAAATATGTTCTCCTGCCTCGAGAAGTGTTATTTTTACTAGATCTTTAACATTGGGATATAACTTCACTATATCTTCATTAACAAAATCATGAAGCTCTGCTGCAAACTCAACACCAGATGGTCCACCACCAACAATAACAAACTGAAGAATTCTCTTCCTCTCTTCATCAGTTAGGGTAGGTAAGCTGGCTCTTTCAAAGCAGTCAATAACAGTCCTGCGGATCCTTTGAGCGTCTTCAACTTCCTGCATGAAGTGAATTTTTCCAGAAACATTAGCTACAAATGTGCATATATGGATGAAGCTGACAAGGTTCAAATCACGAAAATCCCCAAATAACATTATTCCTTGATGAATGAGAATTTGTTTCATATTCCAGCATCATCCTACATGAAAGAAGCATCTATTTCTAATTTCCATTCATGTCACCTTAGTAAAGTTAACTAAATTGATATTGTTTTTAGGTCTTCTATCATTGTGGGAGACCAAGTTAATGGTAGGGCACCAAGTTGTGAAGTAATAGAGTACCAAAATAACATACCTTCAAAAAATGGCAATTCTCCTCAACACCAGGAGTGTTGAATGTATTAACACGTGCTCCAATGGCTATCACAAGGTAATCATATTCCACAACAAAATCCTTTTTCCCATTTAAATTGTTATCTTGATTTGATTGGCAATAAACCTTTTTATTTTGTGCATCGATCTTGAGACATTCAGCTTCCCAGTAATGAATATCCATATGTTTCTGCAAGGAAAGGAGAGCATTTGTCAGTAACCAAATTCTAATTGTGAAAATAACTACCAAAATGTGGAACTGTTGTTTATTCTGTACAAATGATTCGCAAACTCCATGAGCATGAAACTGTGCTTTCTCAGAAATTGGAAACCAGTCCAGCTCTGTGGGCCCTAAGCACATGTCTGTTTTAAGTTCTACACTTCACAGATTGAAGGAGATATGATATATGAGCAAAGTTAACTTTGCCATGAAACATGACTTAATAAGATCAGTAACAACTTACACTTGTAGTTGAGATCATTTCAGAAGAAAATTTAGGTGGGACATATAACAAAAACGATTTTAATAAAACTTGGAAATGATAAAACAGTCTCTCACAGGGATGCCAACATCTCTTTACCTTTCTAATGATTTTGCGAATTGGTTCAACAATGCTGCGAGCTTCCACTGTGCCACATGTAACACTTGGTAACAAAGGGGTGAATGCAAAATAATTACGGGGTGATATCACCTGGACATCATATTCCGAATTCTTCAGATTCTTCATGAAACTTGTTCCAGCCCAACCAGTTCCAAGTACCACCACCTTCTTTTTCTTGCTATCAGCCTCAGATGGATTAACAATGTTCATGCCATCAGATGATTTTGACTCGGAATAGGCCACAAGGCTCCCACCACTGCCAAAACCACCTTGGTTAGGTTTAAGTATAAGCTAAGAAAAATAATATTTAAACAGGCCCACAATGAAAGGCAGGAGAAAATTTACTTCTTAGAATGAACCAAAGAGGAGAGGAAGAAGAATCCCTTCAAATTGTGGATACATGCTTAGATGTATCCACAAGATTCATGTTCAACACTTCTAGCTGAATAACTATAGGTTTGGCTACATGCTTAGTCACTCATCTTTCAAACCACATATTTAACCAAAGCATTAGGAATATTGGTCGAGAGAAAACAAAAATACCAACAGGGGAAAAAAGTACTAGATGGTTTTCCTTAAGAATGTTCATACAATTGTTATGCAGCCAATCTTAGTAGCTACCCCACTCCCAATAAGACTAATTAGCCTTCGGGTGTTTGAACTAAACGCCTTTGGCTACTAGGATTAGCAATGTTACAAAGCTTATCTCACTGTCAACAACGATAATTATTTTTTATGCTCATGAGGGTGTCTAAGGCTTCGCCCCCGGGATACATGTAATTCTACGTCCCATATGTATCAGGTAATTTCCTGATCTAAGCCTTGGGGTGGCTTGAAGGGCGAGTGGGAATAAAACCCATGACTGCTAACAACTATAATTCGAATCAAATCACCTGATCTGTGTAAGATTTCGCCATCTAATGATCTAACAGCTTGAAGAAGTGAAGGTCTATATAATCGACAAAATTGTTTCATGGCCAATCAATAACCCAACAATTATGCAGTCTATGTGCCAATTGTAAAGCAGTGCACTCTCCAATCGACAAATGGATCCAAAAGCAGTTATACAGTGTAATGAATGGAACTATAACGGAAGAAACAGCCTAACACAATACAGCAAAAAAATTAGCAGTTTGCAGGAAATCACATATTCTTACTCTCCAATTCAGGGATCTAAGCATTGGAAAACATTAATCATAATCTCATTGTAATTTGATCAATTCAAAGTAGTTCAAAAGAGTACCTAACATTCGAACCTCATTTGACTAACACTAAACAAAATTACAGAAAATTGTAATTTTAAGATTAAGATCCAAATCAGTGGAGCAAATAGTGAATCTGAAGAAAATTAATTTATTTACAATAAACCTAAACCAAAACCAAAACCAAAACCAAAACCAGAACCAGAACCAGATCGAACAAACAAATCACTATAGCAAATAGTGAATCCGAAGATAAAACACACTTGTGAACAAACAAATCCATAAAAATAGAGCAGCAAAACAATGGAATTGAATAAAAAGTAAAAACCAAAGAAATCTCAGCTACAAAACCAGATGAAAGACATATATGAACTCAACATAGAACGAGAACAAATCAAAAAAAAAAAAAAGAAAGAAAAACAGAGGAACTTTTAACAGAGTTGGAACCTGAACGTGAAGATAAGAGAGACATTAATCATAAGCTCTCATTGTAATTTGATCAAATTCAAAGTAGCTCAAAGAGTACCTATCATTCAAATTCATTTGACTAACGCTAGGTACAATTACAAAGAATTGTAATCCATATCAGTTTGACTAGCAAATACTGAATCTAAAAATAACTAAATTAATTACAATAAACCAAAGAACTCTGATCTACAAAACCAGATCAAACGCAATTTCGAACTCAAAGGAGAAAAAAAAAATCAAGTACAGATATGATATGAACTGAACATAGAAGCGAAAACAAATCGAAAGAAACTGAATAGAAAAACAGAGGAATTATGAACAGAGTTGATACCTGACAGTGAAGACAACAAGCAGCTTGGCGAGAGACGAATTGTCATGGAAAGCTCGAGAAAATCTCTCGTAGAAAGTCAAACCACGCATCATTGCTCAAACTTCTCCGCCTCAGATCTAACCACAAGTTTGGAACACCACTGAATCCAGCAAATGTAGAGAGAGAACCAAATATATATATATATGTGATTGTATATGTATGCTTTTACAGGTTGGTTGTAACGAATTTAGAGAGAGAAAATATAGAGAGAGAGAGAGAGAGAGAGAGAGATGTGTTATTATGACTAGGAGAAGAAGAGAGAGATTTGAAACAGAAAAAATCGAAGACCCGAACAGGTGGGAGGGAGGGTGTTAGAGAGAGAGAGAGAACGTGACTTGTAGGCTAGGTTGTGTAGAAATGTTTCACGATTCTTCCGTCCAGCTTTGTACTTTGTTGACTTGGCATGGCACGACACAGACACGTGTATTGATCATCTCCAATCAATGGTTAGTTAAATTTTAGGGGTGTAATTTTGGTCGGCTACAGTCCATCCGGGCTCGAGTCGGGCTCATGTTGAACCTTACGGGCTATTGTCAAAAAATCGGGCTGGGCTGATTCATAGGCCAGAAAATTAGGCCCAGACCCAAGCCCAGGCCCAGGGATATTCGGGCTTTGGGCGGGCTAGTGGGCTGGGCCTCTGGGCTCGGATTTTGGGCGGGGCCTAAACAATTTTTAAATTTTTTTTTCCCATCAAAATTTTATTATTTTTCATTAAAAATAACACTAAGCATCGGGTGAGCCGGACGGGCCGGGCTTTTAGGCGGGCCAATTGGCCGGGCAAAGCGGACTGGGGCCATGGGCCGGACCGGGCCTCAAAACAATGTCCCAGGTCCAGGCTCAGACCCTAGCCCAAGGCCTCGGGCTGGACTTGGGCTCGGGCTTTAACGGGTCCGGCCCACCTCGGGCTACTCGCGAGCTACGGGCCAAAATTACGCCCCTATCAAATTTATCCCCAAATTTAAATTTGGTAAAAAAAATTCATTTTCCCTAGCCTAAAATGTTCATCAAATAGGTATTCAATTTAAAATTTTACTTTTTTTTATCAAACTGAGGACTATTATGCCTTTTCATCAAATTACTATTCATAATCGTTGCCAGATGTCTTTCCGATCGACCACCTTAAGACAAAAATTTGTGAAAAAATTTACACTAACCGATCGACCGGCTGATATCTGCCCAATCAACTGGTATTCTGATGAATCTCCAAAATATTCTATTGGAACACTTGATATCAAATGAAGCTTTTACTCAAATTTAATGACAAAATTGATGTACCATTGGAGATACTCTAATTAGACAATCTCTAATGATTCAACAAATGTTTTATCAAATTTAAATTTGATGAAAAAACTTACTTTTTTCTGCTCTAGCGGTTCACCAAATCTTTCATCAAATCTAGGATTCTCAAATCCTTTATCAGATTGAGGATCGATCTGCCTTTCATAAAATCACTATTTATAGTCGTTGGATTTTTACCACAGAATATCCCCCGGATGACCACCTGAAGACAAAATTTTATAAAAAATTTACACTCACCGGTCGACCGGCCGGGCATCCGCCTAGCCGACCCTCCGAATGAAGCAATAATTTGTGAAACATTTACACTGGCGGGTCGACTGGCTGGTGTGGACGCGCCCCGCATGAGGGCTTCACCCCACAGTTCGGATTCAATTTGTCACGGTTCTTAATCTGAACCAAAGAGTCCAAATCTGGCAAATCGTTTTGAGAAAATAGATTTTTAGAAAAGAAGTGCCAAATATGGACTGCTTTGCCAGATACACAGTCACCACCTAAATATTTTTTTATGGGGGAATTTAGAAGACCCTGACTCGTTTGCCTAAGGCCACGTGTCCGTCGTCACCAAAGTTGCCTCGGCTCGGGAACTTGGGTACGATTGGGGAAGGTCAGCTATGAGCACCCCCTCTCGCCCGATCCGAAGATCGGCCTCTACTAACCATGATATCTCGTTTTTGAAAACACATGCGTTCTTATTCCGATTAATTAGCTAGAATTACTGTGTGATGCGCGCAGCAAAACAAGTATAAACTAGATCGCCTAATTTGGAACAAAGTATTGCATATCCGTTTCATTTAGAAAATGGTTTGAATTTTGCTACTCGCAAGTAGGCTAAAACACGGATTTCAACGAGTTGTCCCAACTCAAACAATCCAACCTTCACCCACAAGCATTCAGGCAGGTAATCAAATAAGCACATAGCCTCATGGTAAGCATACTATCATGGTAACATTCACACTCATGCAAGGATGCTTAAAACATAAATGCTTACCGAGTGCTCCAAGCCAAAACAGAAACTAGTTAGTAATCATATGCGTGATCCTAGTTCATGTTAAGATGGCTAATGCAACACATGCAAGATGCAACTATGATAGGCTCGGCTATTCTAAGATGACATATGATGATGCTACAACTAGCATGTATTCAACTTGGAATTGGAATGCAATGCAATTAGTATGATGCGCTGAGCCCGGTGCATGCAAGACAAATGTATGGATGCACGCATGCATAGTATAAGGTATGCTAAGTTAAATATGCCCTAATACTAACCATTGAAAGCAGGTAAGTAAAAGGGAGAAAGAAGTGGGGGTTAGAAAACATACACACACGCACCCACACTTATTACAATTACGCCCTTGCTCGGAGGGACTAAAAAGAATAATACAGTCCGAATAATGAATCAACTATCCTAACTAATTAATTATCACAGACCCTCTAATTAATTAACAAATTAATCACAAAAATAATTTAAATGTGAAGCTAGAGAGTGCCACAGCTCTGCCTCGGAATGCGCGAATGATGCATGCTCGACTCGCCCCGCTTAAAAACTCGCTACCATAGCACTGTTGCCTCTGTTTACACTGCCCTACTCCTCTGAAAATTTACACAGATCCCAAGGATGCCTCTCTGAACACTGGGGAGCATCACCGACCAAGTGGGAACACCACCGGCCGAAGGGAATGGTCATCGACCATTGGTTGGGCCATCGGCTAATTGTATTTGGTCGGTCGGCACTCAAAGTAGCCGGCCGGCTATTTCTTCCTGCAGAATCCTACAGTTGACAGCAGCAGAGGGCAAGCAGTGTATGGCATGAAATTTTCAAGCAAATGTGAGCATGGCCACACTCCCTATCATGCAATGGACTCAAGGGAGCATGGCCCTCGACTCTCGGGCCATCAATTATGCATTTCGATGCATGATGGCCTAAGAGGCCAAGTTTGCAACTTAATGTAAATGCATGGAACAAACAAATGAATGCCAACACCCTATTATATTGAGATCAAGGGCATCGCGACTGAGGATTGAGACGTGTTGCGTCGCTTGGAGTACGAACACTCCTCACCCCTCATGCTTGGTTTGACACCCCAAACCAAGCAATGCAATGCAAGTATACAAACATGGCTTCAAAATGCAACATGAGGCTAAGATGCAAAACATGCCAAATGCAATGCAATCTATTATGCAAGCATGCAATGTGCTAATCATGCAAGAGGCAATACAATGCAATTTAACATGTGATGCAAACATGGTGCAATGCAAGCATGTAACTAGAGGCAATATGTCAAACATACAACCATGTACAGGAATGGACTTAGACTGAAATGGGAAGGGTGGTGCAAAAGGACACACCCTAAAACAGTGGCCAAGGGTGGTGCAAAAGGACACAAAATGTCAAGCAAACAAGCATGCCAATTGGTCCAAGGTTCAAAGCTAATCAAGATGCTTGAGCTAAGGCCATGTCAACCAAGCCCCGTGAGGCCAAGATGACTGAGGACAGTCTAGGGGCAGACCAAAATACGACTAGGACATGCATGGAACATGGTCAAATCATGCCAAGAAATGGGCCCAAAACAAAAGGCATGCAAAGCCAAAGTGAAGCATTACTCTACACCTACTCCAACCACTCATGGCATGGACTTAGCATTCAAAAACAGAGTTTCAACATGCCAAATGAGCCCCCAAAACCCACTGATATGGCAGCCCCAAAGACTTAAACACTTAAGCATGCACAATATTCATTTCAAGGCATAACAAAACAACTCTTCAAGACATGAAAGGGAAGATAAATGCAATCATACGAGCATGGGTTATGGACTGAAATAGCATGGGAAATGACTCCAAATCGCTGAAACCACCCAACTCAAGCATGCTCATGACCCACACCCTCAAGGCTCACAAGCCAAAATGCAAGAGGCTATACCAATCATGGCAAATATGGTCAAAACAGCACCCAACAGACCTCAAGCATGGTAAGATATGGCTAAGAACTTCACAAAGTTAGGCCAGAATATGAGAGCATGGTAGGCTACATGCATGATGCATTCTTAGGCCAAAGAGATGAATACAAAGCAAGTATATTAAGCATGAAAGGGGCCATTAATCCGACCAAAAACAGAGGCATAATATGACCCAACAACACTCAAAAACCTCTGAAATGAAGCCAAGAACAACTGATCATGTATGCTACCCTTATGAGCCAAAAACAAGGACAAAAGAGAGACAAAGGGAGAGGGGTGTCCCTCCCTTATGCAAGACCTCAAAACCTCTTCTTCACCACTGAAAATCCATTGGATTTCAGTGGTGAGAAGGCCAATGCACAGTGGATACCAAAGCTTAACAAAGAGAGCACCAAAAGGGCCAAACAAGGCCTAAGAGGGGGAGGTCGACCCCCAACACCAAAACAACCTCAATGAGCATCTTAAGCATGCAAATACAAGACTTTTTTCAGTTGTACACAAAGTCTAAAACAGCAAGCAAGACAGGTTTAAAGACTAGTGCAAGATTGGGGAATCTAAAGTAAAAGTGTTACCCTTGAAGAACCCTTGAAGAACAGCAAGTGCAGCTCCCTTCTTCTGATCAAAACCAGTCCAAAACCTCAAGAACAAACCTTCAATGCCTCCAAAGTCGAAGTAAGGTGTAGTAGTGTGTGTCTTAGTGCCAAACTAAGAAGAAATCACCCTTTTGGCCCTTAAACCCACACACAATGAAGAGAGAGAGGGAGATATAGAGAGAGAAAGTGTATATTAGATATATATATATATATTTTGCTCTGGTTTTTGCTCAACCCCTACTGGGGAGGAGGAGGGGGCTCTTATATAGACAAGGGAAATGGCCAAGCTTCTAAGAGAAGCTATCCTAAAGGGATCAAGGCTTCCAAGGGAAGCTAAGCTAAGGGTGCAAGCTTCTTGAGGAAGCTAAGACAAAGGGTCAAGCTTCCTCAAGAAGCTTGAGCAAAGGGTGCAAAAAGTTGGATCAAAAGGGTCAAAGGCTCAAAACAGCCACACCCGTACATGGGGGGTAGGGTCCGTGCATCCTAGCTGGCACAGCTGGCATGCATTATGCCTAAAAAAGGCAAAAAGGTGGTGTCGGCCATAAAAGGAGGTCCATCGGCTAAATAGACGGGCCGGCCCGACTACACAAGATGCCGACCGGCCAATGGTATACCACACCAATGGCCGGGTAGAAAGAATATACGGCCGGTGGGTTTTCAGGGGTGGCTAACAAGCTACTCTCTACCCTTAGAAGCAAAAACACAAGTGTTTGAGTGCAAAATCAAACACAAAACAGTCAAGTTGAGAGATCTTGAGGCAAGACGCGTTTGCCGAGATCTCCGGGAACTCAAAACGAACACGAACATGGGTGATCACCGAGTGCTCCAACGGTGACGTCCAAGTCTTGAGGGAATGTCAAAAATGGGGGTATCTACAGTTGCCCCTCTTTGACAGAACTTGAAAGTCATAACAATGACGGGAGTGATTGTCAAAGCCTAGAGACGACCCATTTTTGACAAGGCTGAAGACTTAGACAAAACATACAAGCCGCAGATAAAGATATTGTGCCCGAAGGCAGGGGCAAAATGCAACTGACAATGCAAGAAGCCGAACATAACTTATGATCATGCAAAGAAAGCTGTAACGCAATGCAACAGTTTTAAGGAATCAAACACAAATCCAACTACATTACAATGCAGAAAGGATGTAAGAGAATTTATGTAATTCTCGATACGTCTCACTCGGAGAATACAATACTTGTCCGGTTCGTCTGGTTGCATCCAGCTTTCAAATGAACCGTACATACAATATCGTACCTGAAAGAGAAAAAAACTTAACAGGTACAATATTGTTAGCAACATGTATGACAATGCAAGTGAAAGTTCGTAATGACGCAAACCGATTAGAACGTATAACAATGCGATTTGAAACAAACATAACAATGCTATGAAGGTGCAAACACATGTAAGTAAGGAACACGGGACAACGTGCGCAATGTGTGAAGATGGAAGTAAAGTATACGTGACAACGTATACAATGTGTATAAAATGAACTTGAACACATGTAAGCAAAGCACAACGCGACGACGCATGCAATGTGTATAGGAACTTGAACACATATAAGTAAAGCATAACGCGACAACGCATGCAATGTGTATAGGAACTTGAACACATATAAGTAAAGCATAACGCGACAACGCATGCAATGTGTATAGGAATTTGAACACATATAAGTAAAGCAATGCACGTATGCACGCAATGTGTATAGGAACTTGAACACATATAAGTAAAGCATAACGCGACAACGCATGCAATATGTATAGGAACTTGAACACATATAAGTAAAGCAATGCACGTATGCACGCAATGTGTATAGGAACTTGAACACATATAAGTAAAGCAATGCACGTATGCACACAATGTGTATAGGAACTTGAAGCGTGGTAAAGACAAGTTATTCATGATGTTGAAATGCAACAGCACTGCAACACAGTATAATTGAAGCGATTTATGGAGTTCACAAGATACAAAAAGGATATGGGAAGGGGTGTTCTTCGCACGTACGTGTAGACACCCCATTTTTGACCGTCCTCAAGACTTGGACGTCACCGTTGGAGCACTCGGGTGATTATCCATGTTTGCGTTCGTTTGGAGTTCCCGGAGTTCTCGGCTCGCGCGCCTTGCCTCAGGACCTCCGAACTCGACCGTTTTGTGTCTGGTTTTGCACCAAACACTTGTGTTTTGCCTTGAAAGGGCAGGGAATGCCTTGTGAGGCATCCCCACACACCACCGGCTGTGGCTAGAGGCCACCGGCTGGCTGGTGTTGCCACCGGCACTTTATTGTGCCGACCGGCACTCTTTTGTGCCGACCGGCACTAAGTTTTGCCAAAATGGCACTCTTTGCCGGCCGGGCACTGTGCCAGTTGCTTTTGGAGATATTTCAGACAGTTGTATAGTTTTGGTTCCCCTCTATACACGTGTATGGAGGGATGACCCTCTTAGTTAGCTTAGCTTGTAAGCTTTGCAAGCTTTGCTTGCCTATAAGAGGACCACTCCTCTTCTTGGCTTAGGGTTACAAAATTTTAGACATTTTAGACAGACCAAGCTCTGGTTTTTAGGGTTAGGATAGATACACATCCTATCTCTCTTCTTCCCTCTTGTTTTGTACACTAGGTGTTTGTGTCATACTTTTGCTCACCAACACCTAGTGTTTCACCTTGCCTTGGGTTCTTGAAGGTCCAGAGGTTTGTTTTGGAGGCTTTGGAGCTGGTTTGGTGCTCAAGGAAACCAACACATCCCCATTGTTGAAGAAGGCTACAAGGGTAAGAATTTACTCTCTTTTTACCCCATTTTTGTACCTTGTTTTCTACTTGCTTAGAACTATTTTTGTGCTTAGTCTATAATACAAAAAAGTTCTGATTTTTAAGCCTCTTTATTGTTCATTAAGAGTGCTTGGTGGTTTGGGTAGGTTTGACCACCCTTAGGCCTTGAAAAGGCCACTTTTGGTGCTATTTTGCGAGAGATCCGAGACCTTGGTGCTTGGGCCTCTTCCACCACTGAAATCTTGAGGGATTTCAGTGGTAAAGATGGTGCCTTGAGGTCCCAAGAAGGAGAGGGCCACCCCCCTCTCCTTAATGTCCTTGAAAAGGGCAAGATTTGGCCTCTTAAGGGAGCATAGTTTTGATTGTTTGTTGAGCATGTCTTGGCTGCATTTTATGTTTATTATGCCCTAATATGACATTGCTAAGTGTTGGTTTTAGCACTCCTTGCATGCTTTGCATAGTTGCTTTGTAATGCCTTAATAGTCCCTTAACATGCCTAGGTTGTTGGCCCTAGTTTGAGCATGTTTTTAGGCCTAGATCCATGAAGTGTATATGCTTATTTTGCCATGTTTTAGGTCTGTCCTAAGTCATTTTGGTCAATCTTAGCATGTATCTCGTAGCTCCTTTGCATTTTAGGCTTGCTAGCCTTCGAGTATGCATGTGTAGCATGTGTTGCTTACCTCATTTTGATGGTTTGGAACCATTTGGCATGTCATTTCAGTCCATTTAGCATGCTTGTTTGATTGCCTTGCATGCCTCTTTAACGCTTTAAAAGCATGTGTTGAATGCTCCATGTTTTGGCCTTAATGCATGCCTTTGATTTCAAGCCTCTTAGATGCCATCTAAGTGGTCCTTTGGGCCTAATTTGACATGCTAAAAATCTATTTTGGGTTGATCAATGCATGCCATAATTGCCTTGCATAAGTATGGTTCAATGCCTCATTGACTTGCTTTGAACCTTAGGCCATTTGCATGCTTTGGTTTGGTCTACTTTGACTTGGTTTGGCACCATGTTTGACATGATTTTCCGAGCTTTACAATGTGTGCTCATTGTCCTTGTTTGGTATCTCCAAGTGTGATTGGGGGTTGCCATGTTTATGCCTTGGGTTTGGACCATAACACTTGCATGTGTGTGTGTGTGTGTGTGTTTAGTCTCCATTTCTAGGCACTTTGGCCACTGATTTTAGGCCAATTAGGAGTAGCCTAATTCATGTTTTAGTCCACTCCATTGCTTGGTTTATATGCCTCTTTGCTTAGGTTGTATCCCTAACATGTTTAGCTTGCTTACATTGTTCATGTTGCATGCTAGATAACATGCTTAGAGTTGCATTGCATAAGCATGCATGCTTGGCCTCTTGAGATTGAAAATGATAGAGGTTTGGCACCCTTTCATGTTTATTTGGTTTGCATGCATTTGAAAGTGAAGTTGCATCCTTGGTTCCTTGGGCCATCATGCATGGAAATGCGTGATTGGTGGTCCGGGAATCGAGACACATGCCCCTTTGAGTCACTAACATGATAAGGGATGTGTTTGGTGCATAAATGGCTTGAATTATATTGTCATGCATAGATTTCCCCTCTGCTGCTGTGAATTGCAGGTTCTGCAGGCATTCAGTGCCGACCGACACTATTTAGTGCCGACCGGCAGTCAACAAACAGCCGATGGCTTCTTTTTGTGCCGGTGGCCTCCTCCTTCAGCCGGTGGTGTCCTACCCCAGCCGGTGGTGATCCCCAGTGCCCTGAGAGGCACTCCTGGGACTTTGGCAATTTTCTGAGGAGGAGAGCAGAGGAAACAGAGGCAATCCGTGCATGGCAGTGCGGTTCCGAGCCAGTCCCGAGCGCATGCTGCATTTGGCCCTCATCCCAAGGCGGTTTACTGTTTAATTAGATTAATCAATTTATCTGATTAATTTAGTTAATTTGTAATAATTAATTGGCTTGCGTAGTTAATTAAATTGTATATTCTTTCGGTCCCTCCGAGTGAGGGCGTATCTGTAATAAGTGTGTGTGAGTGGATGTATGTCTTCCAATCCCCACTTCTTTCTTCCCTTTTATTTACCTGCTTACGATGGTAGATTAGGGCACATTTAAATTAGCATACCTTATGCAATGCATGCGTGCATCCATATATTTGTTACACATGCATCGGGCTCGGCACATCATACAAACTGCATTGTATTTCAATTCCAAATTGAATACGTGTTATTTGTAGCATTCCACGTGCCATGTTTAGGATAGCCGAGCCTGTCTAGATTGCATCTTTGCTTGTGTTGCATTAGCCACTTAACATGAACTAGGATCATGCATATGATTACTAACTGGTTTCTGTTTTGGCTCGGAGTACTAGGTGAGCTTTTATGCTTTAGCATATCACATGTGTGTGATTGTTGCCATGATAGCATGATTACCATGAGGCTAGCTGCTTATGTGATATAACTGCTTGAATGCCTGTGGATGGAGGTTGAATTACCTAAATTGGGACAATGCATTAAAAACTGTGAGTTTTAAGCCCACTAGTTAGTGACAAAACCATCTTTTCTAAAGCCCACTTGAGGGTGGCAAAACCTGCATTTTAGCCTACTTGCGAGTAGCAAACCGCTTTCAAAACAAACATGTAGTGTTTTGTTCCAACTTAGGCGATTTGGTCTATACTTGTTTGCTGTGCGCATAACATAGTAATTCTAGGCTAATAATTGGAATAAGAGCATGTAATGTTTTCAAAATTGGATATCACGGTTAGTAGAGGCCGGTCTTCGGACCGGGCGAAAGGGGGTGCTCATAGCTGACCTTCCCCGATCGTACCCAAGCTCCCGAGCCAAGACCACTTTGGTGATGATGGACACGTGGCCTTTGGCACCGAGTCAGGGTTTCCTAAATTTCCCATTTTAACAAATATTTAGGTGGCGACTCTGTAATCTGGCAAAGCAGTCCATGTTTGGCACTTCTTTTCAAAAATCAGTTTTTCTTCAAAACAATTTGCCAGAGTTGGACTCTTTGGTTCAGATTAAGAACTGTGACGCGAATCGAGTCCGAACTGTAGCGAGGTCCCACGCGGGCTTGTTACAGTTTCTGGCGACTCTGCTGGGGATTATTAGAGAGCTTGACTCGAACTCATGATATCCTGTTTTGACTACACTTATGTGTTTCTTTGCATTGCATGTGCATTGGTGCACCTAGGACACCGTGTTGGCCATCTGCTATTCCTGAGCGGTTTGCCGGAGGCTTGTCTTGTCAAGGCATGTCCGTAAGGCTGACCGGTTGCGGGCTCTGCCAGTATGGGAACACAAACCCCGGTTTTACCGGGGCACCCTTTTCGACCATTCGACCTAGTGCATATCGAAATCCGTAGTGACCATTCCAAACTAGGACAGGTTGCTCACCCGATATTAGGTTGTTTGAAACCGCTGCGTGCGTAGTGAAACCCTAGCTCCTGACAAAATAGGACAGGGAAACCCTACCCCAACATAGGGGTGTTCTGTTCTCACTTATCTGCTATGTGCTTTTAGAGTGTACCTCTGTAGGAAAGTGCATGTCAGTTTGCAAGTTTGAATATCCAGCCCGAGGGGCATCAGTATCAGTGTTGTTGAGGAACCAGTTATATCTGTGGGTATTAGTTTGGTTCTGGGAACAGTGATTCTGGGGAACAGTAATCAGTAGAAGAGATCAGTTGTTTAACTGCGTCTGTGTTTGATCTGTTTTGGGCTGAAATGCTGTCCGTTTTTTCCTTTCAGTTCAGAGAATTCAGAAAGTTGATACAGAATAGTCAGTGTTTCCCCTTGCCGAGGCAGGACTAGGGATGACGCAAAGTTCAGAAGAAATAGTGGTTATGACAGCCGCGTTGGATCAAGGGATCACCCTACAGAGTGAGGCCGGCGTAGATATGCCGCATCCTCCTAGGTCGCCCGCTACACACCCAATCTGGGCCCCCCAGTTCTATCAGGCTCGCGAGCCCACTACATTCGAGTTAATGGGGATGATAGGTGATCTCCAAAGATCTGTGGCAGATCTCGCTTACGGGATGTCAGCCTCGCCACCGGTTGCACCGTATGCCGGAAATTTTGAGCCCCAAGAGCCCCCGCTATTGGGGCGGATTGTGATCGAGCTTAATCAGCCGGAGATGGCCTCCACATACAACAGTGATGTACCAGTACCAACCCAAAGCTCTCATCAGGCTGAGGCCAGAGGTAAAAATGTGGCAAAGGCAGACGCCGACCCCATGGGACAGCTGCTGTGGGCAGTCGAGGCTTTAAAAGCCGGGGGGATGAACAAACAACAGGTATCTGCGATGACAACCAAAATTGTGAAGGATGCTTTTCCCACTCTACCTGAGGGTAGTTCAAGCCAGTCGGAAAATCGGGATAGACCCCGTTATGTTGAAACAGTTTCTCTCACTCCCAACCCCGTACCTGGGAAGGATCAGAAATTCAAGCCCGCACCTGCCGATCCGTTCGCCAGCACATCTAGCAGGAGCACTCAGGCTTCAAAATACCAGCCCCGGGGGCACAGGGCCTTTCATGCTCTCTACATGCCACTGTCTAGGGCGCTTCTCATTTTGGCTAAGAAGGGGCATCTTACACCTCTTGAGCCGCGACCTCTGCCGAAGAACCTCCCGGCAGGCCATGATGCTACACAGTACTGTGCGTACCACCAGCAAACTGGCCACTCCACTGATAACTGCTTTCGCCTCCGCCATGAGGTGCAGGATCTGATTGACAACGAGGTTATCCTCCCACCCACCTCAGCTAAATCCGTCACCACTCAGTTGTTGGATTTTGAGGGCACCGATGCTGCAAGTATGTAGTTGGGATTCAACCGCCTGTGGGCAGCGCCTCGAGTTTTTGATGTGGCGTCTGGCACGCATTTTTTGAGCATCTGCGAATGCTAATCTTGTAAATCCTGGCTTGGGCGCCGAGTCAGTCTTTTGCTTTGTTTTGAGTCTGTCTCTGTCTTGAGTCAGTCCTTTTTGCTTAAGGGTCTGTCTTGTTGTAACGAGTCAGTTCCTCTTTTGTATAGAATACTAGGTGACTCCGGGGTTGTTGCCTCGAGCACCGTTTTGTTTTGTAATTACTTCTTTTTTGCTTTCTTCTTGGGTTTGTCTCTGCAGTGGAGCCAGTTGCATCCGAGGAACCTGAATGAAACAGCTGCGGCTACCGTGTTTCCGTATCTATTGTTTTGGGCTAGTCGTGCCACAGAATTCGAATAGGGTGACAGCGCATTCCACCCGCTCTTGTGTGCCCTAATAATTATTGTTTTGACCTAAGTTTTTCAAACCCTTTTGAACACTGCGGTGAAAACGAAGAGGAAGGAATTCCTCGGGATTTGCAAAACTTTGATCAAATTGAAAGAAAGAAAGGCATGCCAAGCCCTTGATGATTGAGATCATGCTTATCAGCGTGAGTACTGAGAAGGACCCTGGCTTGATCCAGACTGGTTCCACACTGTCTTCAGCGCGAGCGATTTGTCGCTTTCTTTAAAACTTTCAAAAAATGTTTTGCGCGGTCCTGCGAAGACCTGTGTGGGATCGCTCTCGAGATTGCGCAGCTTAGGATCGCTCTCAGCCTCGAGACCCGACCCCTCATTTTCAAACCTTGGACCGGCATCCAGAATGTTCAATGGTCAGCTATCAATGTGAAGCCCGTGTGGCCCGACTCGAAGCAGCCCCCGATCAAGAGGTACCGAAGTCAGATCAAAAAGATCAGATCACACCGGAAGAAGCTTGCAAAGCAACCGTGATGGGTTCTTCTGCAAAACACTGCAACAGCCATTCTCCCGGAAACGGGGAGGCTTCGATTTCAAAAACCATTTGGCATGGACTCGCTACACTTTTACCCTTTGAGAGGCTCGCTGGGCCGAAAACCCGGAAGGGCGACCCAGGCAAAAGTTAGAGCAAAAGAAAAATGCAAAAGAAAAAGAGCAAAAAAAAAAAAAATAAAAATAAAAATAAATAAATAAATAAATAAATACAAAAGAAAAGAAAAAAAATCAAAATCAAAAAAGAATGCAAAAGAAAGAAGAAAAAAGAAATAAAAAATTGAAAAGAAAGAAAAGAAGCTCGCAAGGTTGAAAACCCGCGTCAGGCGCCTTGGCAAAAGTAAGAGCCTAAAAATAGTGAAGGTTAAAATACCCGAGAGTACCTTAACCGGAACTACGTAAGGCTTGATTCCCATGTTTGGGATACGTAGGCAACTTCATCTTGAAGTCCAGCCTTTAACGCTTTCATAGCGTCTCGGTCCATGCAATGGTTTTGATTACTTGTGCTTCTTCCAAATCCGATGTCTCAGTTGCAACAGGAGCTACGTGATCAACTTCCTCCTGAGGCCCGGCCACCAATGCTTTCAAGATGACTGTGTCCATTTATTGTTTGTGGCCGTCTCCGTCCTCTCTATGCCAGAGAGCTCGGTCGCAATCAATCATCAACGAGCATGCCGCGACATTATCCCAAACAAGGGGCAACTTTCCGTTGCCAATCCGTCGCCGTAAGTTGCCGTCCAAACCAGGGGCAACTTTCCGTTGCCATACGTCCCTTCAAGCAAGGGGCAATTTTCCCAAATTGCTTCCAATCCAAGGTCGCGTATCTCGAGGGTAGGTTCTGTGCCATGTCGAGCATTGACCGTTTGCGAAAATAGTTTTTGAAATTTTTTTTACTGAGGTTGACTATTTTCTTGAAAATTATTTCATTTTCCAAAATCGGACCATGTTTGGACCCAAAAAGGAAAACTTTCAGTGCTTACGGCCTGACTTGCATGATTTTCAAATCAAAAATTGAACAAGCATGTTAATCTGATGTTCATTTTGATCAAAACTGTTTTAGAAAGAAAACAAAAAATGGTCAAAGTAATGAACTAGGGGCACAGTTTGAGCCAGGTGTTCTGTCTCTCCCTTGTCATCAACGCGCCTGCCAGGAAAGCACTTTATCTATCAGAAGAAATAGCCGTGAGCTAGCTGTATTCGGCATGAATCCGCCACTTCCTATTCATCCATCAATCACCCTGGGGAGGGATGAAAAATGAGAGAATAAAGAATAGGGAGGTGTAAGTCGAGAGAAAAGTGAGCAAGAGGGTTTTGAGAGAAAAACCGAGCTTGAGGGCCGAGTGGCGTGAGAATCACACAAATTAGAAAAGGTGGGAAACCTGCCCGGAGGAATTGGCTCCTCAAGGTCTTTTGTTTTCAAGCACGTCCGTGTGTCGTGTCCTTTGATTTGTCGGTCTCAATTTAGCTTTGAGTCTTTTCCGAGTGTATCTCGTTGTGTTTAGGTCGTGTGCCTTTTATTTTCTTCACTTGAGTCCTTTCCACTGTGTTCAGTTGTAGGCTCGATACCCCGGTTGTGAAATCCCTTTTCCAAAGTCAATCGTTTGTGCTCAGAATGCTGTGCCATTCTCTACATTTATGCGAGGCAAGAGAAGAAAAGGAAATTTTGGGACATCCGAATGTGTTTCAACTTCAACTGTCTCAGTTTTGGTGATCCGTCTTGTCAGATTGGGCCAATTGTTCAAAGTTTGCCGTGTGCAGAATGGACCGGATATTGTATTATGAGCTGTGTGCAGATTAATCCCCAGCAGAATATGGGCTATTTGTTCAGTTTGAGCAGTGATTTGTCTGGGTTGTTTGCTGTTAGTTGGTTGGTTATCCGATTATTACAGTGCAAGTGCTCAATTTTCAGACAACAAATCGTAATCATTTACATTTGAGGTGTAATATGATGCAGTGCAATGCAAAGTACGAGGTATGTAAATAAAATACTTTTCAGATAAAAGTTTGTTTCATATCATCGTCTTTTCAAATACAAAGTTTTGAAGAAAGCAAAATCTGCCTGTGGCAGTACAAAATACTCTATCTACTAAAAAGAGAAAAGTACAAGAAAAGAAACAAAGAAGAAAAGCAGCGAAAAATCATCATCAGCAGCAACCTCACGCCTGAGGATCTGTCCTGGCCCTCTTCCTGGGCAGAAGCCCAGGAGCATCGTCGGAAGCATCGCTGTCAGAGCCCGAGCCCGAGCTATCCCCGGCCTCCTCCTCGGACGACTCCGTCTCCATCTCTGACTCGCCATCACCTGGAACTGGTGCTCGCGAGCTGCTCCCGACATGAGCGTGTCTCCCTCTGGTACGGGGGAATATCCTGCCATCCCGAGTAGAAGGGGGAGGCCCAGCCGGAGGAGCGCCGTCCACTGGCGGAATCGGAAAGGGAGGCTGAAAAATACGAAAAGCAAATGCATCAGAAAGCCGTGAGTAGTATATCAGAATGCAGTGTATAAGTACAGTATGTGAATGCCGTGAGCAGTTAATCAGTACAGAGTGCAGTGTATGAGTACAGTGTGAATGCCGTGAGCAGTTAATCAGTGCAGAATGCAGTTGTATGAGTACAGTGTGTGAATGCCGTGAGCAGTTTATCAGATTTTGTGTAGTGCATCAGTATGTATGGAACAGAGTATGGTTTGAGACTGTGGTCAGAAGAACGTACCGGAAGACTGTAGGCGGCCATGACATCGAGGGTCCGCTGCAGCATCCCCATCAGGGAGGCACACAGCTCCACCAACTGCCGTGTGTACTCGGAGGAAGCCTGCAAAAGTATCGGATGCATTAGTATTCTGCGGAATATCAAATAAACTGAAATGGAAATGACAATGCAAGATGCAAAGTGAAGTAATACGTACCGGGGGGTAAGTCGGGAATACCGGCTAACTCGTGACCAGCCGGGGGAGGAACGAAGGGGATCTGGTAGGTCTCCCTACCCTGCCCCCTGTACGTCAGCATAGTGGGCAGAGCGGGCCAACCGGACCCTCGTCCCCTCTGTACCCCACCCCTGCCTCGGACTCGGGCTCTCCTCGAAGATCCCACTCATGCTCTTGCCTCTGCCCGAGCCGCCGGCACCGCAGGACTCCCTCGCTCAGTCTGGCGACCCCCGCTCAGAGGCCGCATGATGAAGGTCCGGACGTACTTGGAGTAGTCGCCCTCGCCCCTGAAGCCGTCCCTCGTCCCAGCCAAGGGTGTAGTCCGCCATCTCCTGGTAAGAGAACCTCTCGGTAACCCTCATGTGCTCAGGAGGGTGAACCGGAACTATCTGCTCTGGCAACCCGAGGGTCTGGCGCAGAAAACGCTCCCCCAGGTACCAAGCCCCGACAGACCGGGCCCTCCAGCAAAATCCGATAACGAGAGGTCTCCTCGGCACCGGCGTATCGATCCCTCGTCACCGCTGGAAGAGCAGCCCACGACCGCCAGGTGACCTAAAATTGAAAATACAGTTGGTTATCTATTACTATTTGAAACATGCAGTGGAAAAGCGAAGCTTAAACGAACTGCAAGTAAGACATACCTCGGCAGAGGCGGACGGTGTCGAAGAATCGGCGGAAGAAGCTGAATGTGTCCCGGGGCCTCCGGGAGCATCGTCCGTCATAGCGGCGGGAGAAGGGGACAACCAGAGGGGTCTCCGCCTCCAGCACCGGCTCCAGCCTAGGGAAGTAGGCATACACCCACAACTGCAAAACAGATGTCAGTATGACCATCAGATAAAGCAGAATGCAGTGTAAAGCAGAAATAACAGAGCCGTGTGTTGTGTAGTGTATTTTACAGAGTGTACAGAAGTGAACGGTGTACAGTCAGTATAAAGCGGGAATAACAGAGCCGTGTGTTGTGTATTGTGCAGAGTGTACAGTGTAAACAGTGTACAGTCAGTGTAAAGCAGAGTATGTGTGTGCCGCGTGTACAGTATGCAGTCAGTGTGAGCAGTGCACAGTACAGAATACAGAAAATATGTAGAGCAGAAATGTAAAGCAGAGAAGAAGACATACCTCCCAGGCCCGCCAGTAGCCTCCGAGCAACTGCCCGCTGCCACGGGAGACTGAGCTCATGTAGCCGTAGAGGGTGGCCAGGAGCCGCGCCACCCCAGTCAAAGCGCAAAATATCTCTGACATCTACCAGTGCGCTGAGAAGACAGAGGGGCACTGTGTTCGCCCCGGTCGGCGAAGAGGGTCATCCCGAACATGAACATAAGGAAGCCGCGTGCGTATCTCTCCACGGCCTCCTGAGTCATCGGGGCTGCGTCGATGAGGGTGGGCTGGACCCTAAACTGAACCTCGAACCAGGAATACCTGACAAAGCCAGGACGCGCCAGAGGCGGTGCCTCGCCAAGCAAGTAGACCTGGGCCGCGGTCCACTCATCCATGTCAATGTCGAAGGGGATCGGATCACCCCCTACCCCGATGCCGGTAAGCATCACGAAGTCGTAAGGGGTCATCGTCATGTCCCCTGCCACCGACAAGTGGAATGAATCAGTGGTGTCCCACCACCTCTCTGCCAGAGCGGCAAGGAGAGGTCTACAGGCAGAGAGCCTGGAAAGTCCCCTACAAAATGCGCCGAAGCCGGCCCGATCGACGATCTGACGGACTGCGTCAGGTAGCTTGGCATACCACTCTCGAGCGACGGTATTCCCATACCCGCGGATGGTATGGGAACCTCCCTGTTTACAAACAAACAGTTGCGAATCAATATGAAATGTACAGTTTCGAAGAAACAGTTAAAGTCAGTGCAAGTCTAGCATGCGTGCGAGTTTTCAGATTCAAAAAGCACCGGGTGTCGGTGAGTTCATGTCAAAAGTGCAATGTGTGCCGTGTGTTTGGGTGATTCAGGCTAGTGCAGTGTGTGTGCATGTGTGTCGGTCCTAAGCAGATATCAGTTGTGAGGTTGTCTACAATCAACTACAGCGCACAGTGTATCAGATCTAAAGCAGTTAAGGAATGTAATCAGCTATGGCAGTTGACAGTTAAAGGTCCTACATTGCAGAAAATAAAGTAGATCAAGATGTTACCTCGGAAGCGCCGAAGGACAAGTGAGAGGCCGGCTCGCGCAGGAGAAGCTCCGGGTCCAGCGCTCGGTCGAAGCCGCGGAAGTGGCGAAGTCCATCGGGTGGTAGAATGTGAATAGCCGGCCGGTAGGTCGCCGGATCAAATGGGCGCTCGCTCAACGGGAGAAGCTCAACCCCGGGATCCATCTTGTGATCCGGGGGAGTCCCGACATGTGGAATGTCGTCAGCCATGGCAATGGGGATGAGAAAATAGCCGGAAAAGGAAAACCGAGCAAGAATACGAAAGGTCAACCGAAAAGGTCAACCCCGAGCGGGCCGAAAATGGTTGGAAAGGCCGGGAGATGAAAATACACGGAAGTGTAGAGGAAATCGAGGGGAACAAGTCCCGAAAAGGCGGAAATAGCAAAGGAGATCCCGAAATGAAGTTTCGATTGGGTGGAAATGTCCGAAACGCGAAGAATATCGTGAATCCGACGGTAAAACGAGCGTGAAACGCGAGGAAATCGACGAAAAATCGAGAGAACAAAGCTCTAGAGAGAGAGAGTGAAGGATTTCGGCGGAAGAGGAAGTGGAAAATAGGGTTTAGAAACCCTATTTTATAAAACCCGAGGCGAAATGGCAGAACTGCCCCCGATCAGGCATTTTATGCCGGTCGGCACTATTTTGTGCCGGTCGGCACATTTTTGTGCCGGTGGAGAAGTTTAGGCAGCCGGCGGCAGCCGGTGACCACCTAGCCCAACCGGTGGTGTTCCCAAGGCCTTGTTTAGGCTAGATGAGGGGTTTTGGGTCTTCATAGCTCAAGAAAGTGCAAGAAAGTGCATCTCCGACGCTCAACCGGCCTCCGTTTTGACCTCAGACAGTGTCTTCTGTGTGTGGCACTCAAATTCATGCGATGACTGTATCCTTTTGTATCCTTTTGTCTTTCATAAGATTTAAAGTTGCCCCGTGTGTGTTGCACGCATTCATCACACTCTCCGGTGCTCCGCCTCGCGCCGTCTCGCACGTCCCTTGCGACTTGCATTCCATTTTCCATCCGATGAGATATGCGTGCCTCATCTTGCATTTCATCGCATTTCGAGGTACGCGTGCCTCGTTTTGCATTCCATTTTCCATCCGATGAGGTATGCGTGCCTCATCTTGCATTTCATCGCATTTCGAGGTACGCATGCCTCGTTTTGCATTCCATTTTCCATCCGATTAGGTATGCGTGCCTCATCTTGCATTTCATCGCATTTCGAGGTACGCGTGCCTCGTTTTGCATTCCATTTTCCATCTAATGAGGTATGCGTGCCTCATCTTGCATTTCATCGCATCTCGAGGTACGCGTGCCTCGTTTTGCATTTCATTTTCCATCCGATGAGGTATGCGTGCCTCATCTTGTATTTCATCGCATTTCGAGGTACGCGTGCCTCGTTTTGCATTTCATTTTCCATCTGATGAGGTATGCGTGCCTCATCTTGCATTTCATCGCATCTTGAGGTACGCGTGCCTCGTTTTGCATTTCATTTTCCATCCGATGAGGTATGCGTGCCTCATCTTGCATTTCATTGCATTTCGAGGTACGCGTGCCTCGTTTTGCATTCTATTTTCCATCCGATGAGGTATGCGTGCCTCATCTTGCATTTCATTGCATTTCGAGGTACGCGTGCCTCGTTTTGCATTCCATTTTCCATCCGATGAGGTATGCGTGCCTCATCTTGCATTTCATCGCATTTCGAGGTACGCGTGCCTCGTTTTGCATTCCATTTTCCATCCGATGAGGTATGCGTGCCTCATCTTGCATTTCATCGCATTTCGAGGTACGCGTGCCTCGTTTTGCATTCCATTTTCCATCTAATGAGGTATGCGTGCCTCATCTTGCATTTCATCGCATTTCGAGGTACGCGTGCCTCGTTTTGCATTCCATTTTCCATCCGATGAGGTATGCGTGCCTCATCTTGCATTTCATTGCATTTCGAGGTACGCGTGCCTCGTTTTGCATTCCATTTTCCATCCGATGAGGTATGCGTGCCTCATCTTGCATTTCATCGCATTTCGAGGTACGCGTGCCTCGTTTTGCATTCCATTTTCCATCCAATGAGGTATGCGTGCCTCATTTTGCATTTCATTGTATCTCGAGGTACGCATGCCTCGTTTCGCATTTCGTTTTCCATCATTGAGGTACGCGTGCCTCGTTTTGCATTTCATTTCACACCAATGAGGTATGCGTGCCTCATGATTCATTTCATTCTCACTTGCATTGTTTTGCATCCCTTGTGGCACGCGTGTCACATTCGCACAGTTGCCCCACGCCGGGTCCGGCGGGACCAAAAACACGCGACGGTCTAGGAGACCTTAAATCCTTGGAGGGTGGAAGACCTTCGGTACATTGACGTACACCGTTCATTGCATTTGGCATGCATTTCATCGCGCTCTTTCGCGCATCTCATCATCATGCGTTGCCCCAACACACTGGGTCTGGCGGGACCAAAAACACGCGCGGTCCGGCGAGACCTTAAACCCGCTTGATTGCATTGTCATGCATTTTATTACGAGCATTGTCATGCATTTATGCTTTGCATCGTTCTCCACACTAGGTCCGGCGGGACCGAAAACACGCGCCGGTCTAGGAGACCTTAAAATCCTTGGAGGGTGCGAAACCCTTGGTACATTTTCATGCATCGCATTGTAAATATCGCATTGTCATGCATTTCAAAAAAAAAAAAAAAAACAAAACATCATCATGCATCATCTGCATTTCAAAAACCAAAAAAAGAAGCACATGCATTGTCTTGCATTTTTCCTACCATCATGCATCATTTGCATTTTCAGACAAAAAACAAAAAAACACATGCATTGTCATGCATACATTTTGCATTCCGGTCTAGGAGACCTTAAATCCTCTGAAGGTGCAATTCCTTTGGTGTTTGTCGTGCCCGAACGACTTCCGTGCTTGCGGTGAGTTCCTAGGAGACCAACGGGGACGGTGAAAACTAGAGTTTGAATGGCTCATGCCTAGAACGCAAAGGTTCGGAATTTCCGAGACTAAAGTCTGGTTTAAATACCCAGGGGGTGTACCCTCGATTTGAAATCTGCATGGAAGCCCCATAGGTTGAGGCGGCATGTCTACGCCTCAATCCTGGATACTGAACCAACCTAGTATATCGCCCTGTTGGTAAGATAGGGAAAGCTGCAATCATAGTCGTTGCATCATAGTGCATTGTCATGCATCATTTGTATATACCGCATATGTCATGCATTCCAAAAAAAAAAAAAAACACACATGCATTGTCATGCATCATTCTAAATAATACTGCATTTGTCATGCATTCAAAAAAAACGCAAAAAAAAAAAACATACTGCATATGTCATGCATTCATTTTTGTGAGCATCCATCTAGGTTGCATGCATCCACTGCATCATCTTCCATCCATGGCTCGCACCTTTCCTTGTTGAGCTTGGTCTGGTATGTGCTCATACTTTTCACGTCTATACACTCATAGTTCTGCGTGCGCTCGCGCCTTGAGGGCTTCGACACCTTTTCCATGTTAGACATGGCTTGTACGTGTACATGCCCTTCCTAGGCGAGATTTGGTTTGGCCCGCGTGCCATATCCATTGCATCATCTATCCATCATATTACATTGTAGTGTAATTGTTGCATCCGGCATTAGGATCATCATTCTTTCCCCAGCGGGTCGTCACCCCACTTATGTCATTCCACCCAATACTTGTTCTTGTGTCTGTCTACATTACTCATAGTTCTGCGTGCGCTCGCGCCTTGAGGGCTTCGACACCTTTTCTATGGTAGACAGACTTGTTACCTCCATCAATCTATTTGACATTTGTGTGGTTTCGAATCGCTCATGAATGAATCATGATTCAATTGCCTTGCATGTAGTTTGCACATAGTTTCAATTGTATTGCATTTCCATTTGCATTGTTCATACATAGTTTTGTATACATTGCATATCATTTTGCATCCATTCTGCATTGTCATGCATGTTGCTAACAATATTGTACCTGTTAAGTTTGCTTTCTTTGCAGGCACGATATTGTATGTACGGTTCATTCAAGGCCGGTGAAACCGGACGAGCCGCGCAGGTATTGTATCTCCCGAGTGAGACGTATCGAGAATTGCATAATTCTCTTACATCCTTTCTGCATTATAGTGTAGTTTGGCGTATCTAGCTTAAAACTGTCGCATGTGTGCTTCATTACAGCTTTCTTTGCATGATCATAAGTTATGCTTGGCTTCTTGCATTTTCAGTTGCATTTTGCCCCTGCCTTCGGGCGCATATCTTGCTTGTCTTGCATGTTTGTCTGAGTCTTCGGCCTTGTCAAAAATGGGTCGTCTCTGGGCTTTGACATTCACTCCCGTCATTCTTATGACTTTTGAGTTCTGTCAAAGAGGGGCAACTGTAGACACCCCATTTTTGACCGTCCTCAAGACTTGGACGTCACCGTTGGAGCACTCGGTGAATATCCATGTTTGCGTTCGTTTGGAGTTCCCGGAGTTCTCGGCTCGCGCGCCTTGCCTCAGGACCTCCGAACTCGACCGTTTTGTGTTTGGTTTTGCACCAAACACCTGTGTTTTGCCTTGGAAGGGCAGGGAATGCCTTGTGAGGCATCCCCACACACCACCGGCTGTGGCTAGAGGCCACCGGCTGGCTGGTGCTGCCACCGGCACTCTTTTGTGCCGACCGGCACTAAGTTTTGCCAAAATGGCACTCTTTGCCGGCCGGGCACTGTGCAGTTGCTTTTGGAGATATTTTCAGACAGCTGTATAGTTTTGGTTCCCCTCTATACACGTGTATGGAGGGATGAGCCTCTTAGTTAGCTTAGCTTGTAAGCTTTGCAAGCTTTGCTTGCCTATAAGAGGACCACTCCTCTTCTTGGCTTAGGGTTACAAAATTTTAGACATTTTAGACAGACCAAGCTCTGGTTTTTAGGGTTAGGATAGATACACATCCTATCTCTCTTCTTCCCTCTTGTTTTGTACACTAGGTGTTTGTGTCATACTTTTGCTCACCAACACCTAGTGTTTCACCTTCCTTGGGTTCTTGAAGGTCCAGAGGTTTGTTTTGGAGCTTTGGAGCTGGTTTGGTGCTCAAGGAAACCAACACATCCCCATTGTTGAAGAAGGCTACAAGGGTAAGAATTTACTCTCTTTTTACCCCATTTTTGTACCTTGTTTCTACTTGCTTTAGAACTGTTTTTGTGCTTAGTCTATAATACAAAAAAGTTCTGATTTTTAAGCCTCTTTATTGTTCATTAAGAGTGCTTGGTGGTTTGGGTAGGTTTGACCACCCTTAGGCCTTGAAAAGGCCACTTTTGGTGCTATTTTGCGAGAGATCCGAGACCTTGGTGCTTGGGCCTCTTCACCACTGAAATCTTGAGGGATTTCAGTGGTGAAGATGGTGCCTTGAGGTCCCAAGAAGGAGAGGGCCACCCCCTCTCCTTAATGTCCTTGAAAAGGGCAAGATTTGGCCTCTTAAGGGAGCATAGTTTTGATTGTTTGTTGAGCATGTCTTGGCTGCATTTTATGTTTATTATGCCCTAATATGACATTGCTAAGTGTTGGTTTTAGCACTCCTTGCATGCTTTGCATAGTTGCTTTGTAATGCCTTAATAGTCCCTTAACATGCCTAGGTTGTTGGCCCTAGTTTGAGCATGTTTTAGGCCTAGATCCATGAAGTGTATATGCTTATTTTGCCATGTTTTCGGTCTGTCCTAAGTCATTTTGGTCAATCTTAGCATGTATCTCGTAGCTCCTTTGCATTTTAGGCTTGCTAGCCTTCGAGTATGCATGTGTAGCATGTGTTGCTTACCTCATTTTGATGGTTTGGAACCATTTGGCATGTCATTTCAGTCCATTTAGCATGCTTGTTTGATTGCCTTGCATGCCTCTTTAACGCTTTAAAAGCATGTGTTGAATGCTCCATGTTTTGGCCTTAATGCATGCCTTTGATTTCAAGCCTCTTAGATGCCATCTAAGTGGTCCTTTGGGCCTAATTTGACATGCTAAAAATTTGTTTTGGGTTGATCAATGCATGCCATAATTGCCTTGCATAAGTATGGTTCAATGCCTCATTGACTTGCTTTGAACCTTAGGCCATTTGCATGCTTTGGTTTGGTCTACTTTGACTTGGTTTGGCACCATGTTTGACATGATTTTCCGAGCTTTACAATGTGTGCTCATTGTCCTTGTTTGGTATCTCCAAGTGTGATTGGGGGTTGCCATGTTTATGCCTTGGGTTTGGACCATAACACTTGCATGTGTGTGTGTGTGTGTGTGTTTAGTCTCCATTTCTAGGCACTTTGGCCACTGATTTTAGGCCAATTAGGAGTAGCCTAATTCATGTTTTAGTCCACTCCATTGCTTGGTTTATATGCCTCTTTGCTTAGGTTGTATCCCTAACATGTTTAGCTTGCTTGCATTGTTCATGTTGCATGCTAGATAACATGCTTAGAGTTGCATTGCATAAGCATGCATGCTTGGCCTCTTGAGATTGAAAATGATAGAGGTTTGGCACCCTTTCATGTTTATTTGGTTTGTATGCATTTGAAAGTGAAGTTGCATCCTTGGTTCCTTGGGCCATCATGCATGGAAATGCGTGATTGGTGGTTCGGGAATCGAGACACATGCCCCTTTGAGTCACTAACATGATAAGGGATGTGTTTGGTGCATAAATGGCTTGAATTATATTGTCATGCATAGATTTCCCCTCTGCTGCTGTGAATTGCAAGTTCTGCAGGCATTCAGTGCCAGCCGGCACTATTTAGTGCCGACCGGCAGTCAACAAACAGCCGATGGCTTCTTTTTGTGCCGGTGGCCTCCTCCTTCAGCCGGTGGTGTCCTACCCCAGCCGGTGGTGATCCCCAGTGCCCTGAGAGGCACTCCTGGGACTTTGGCAATTTTTTGAGGAGGAGAGCAGAGGAAACAGAGGCAATCCGTGCATGGCAGTGCGATTCCGAGCCAGTCCCGAGCGCATGCTGCATTTGGCCCTCATCCCGAGGCGGTTTACTGTTTAATTAGATTAATCAATTTATCTGATTAATTTAGTTAATTTGTAATAATTAATTAGCTTGCGTAGTTAATTAAATTGTATATTCTTTCGGTCCCTCCGAGTGAGGGCGTATCTGTAATAAGTGTGTGTGAGTGGATGTATGTCTTCCAATCCCCACTTCTTTCTTCCCTTTTATTTACCTGCTTACGATGGTAGATTAGGGCACATTTAAATTAGCATACCTTATGCAATGCATGCGTGCATCCATATATTTGTTACACATGCATCGGGCTCGGCACATCATACAAACTGCATTGTATTTCAATTCCAAATCGAATACGTATTATTTGTAGCATTCCACGTGCCATGTTTAGGATAGCCGAGCCTGTCTAGATTGCATCTTTGCTTGTGTTGCATTAGCCACTTAACATGAACTAGGATCATGCATATGATTACTAACTGGTTTCTGTTTTGGCTCGGAGTACTAGGTGAGCTTTTATGCTTTAGCATATCACATGTGTGTGATTGTTGCCATGATAGCATGATTACCATGAGGCTAGCTGCTTATGTGATATAACTGCTTGAATGCCTGTGGATGGAGGTTGAATTACCTAAATTGGGACAATGCATTAAAAACTGTGAGTTTTAAGCCCACTAGTTAGTGGCAAAACCATCTTTTCTAAAGCCCACTTGAGGGTGGCAAAACCTGCATTTTAGCCTACTTGCGAGTAGCAAACCGCTTTCAAAACAAACATGTAGTGTTTTGTTCCAACTTAGGCGATTTGGTCTATACTTGTTTGCTGTGCGCATAACATAGTAATTCTAGGCTAATAATTGGAATAAGAGCATGTAATGTTTTCAAAATTGGATATCACGGTTAGTAGAGGCCGGTCTTCGGACCGGGCGAAAGGGGGTGCTCATAGCTGACCTTCCCCGATCGTACCCAAGCTCCCGAGCCAAGACCACTTTGGTGATGACGAACACGTGACCTTTGGCACCGAGTCAGGGTTTCCTAAATTTCCCATTTTAACAAATATTTAGGTGGCGACTCTGTAATCTGGCAAAGCAGTCCATGTTTGGCACTTCTTTTCAAAAATCAGTTTTTCTTCAAAACGATTTGCCAGAGTTGGACTCTTTGGTTCAGATTAAGAACCGTGACGCGAATCGAGTCCGAACTGTAGCGAGGTCCCACGCGGGCTTGTTACAGTACGGAGCATCGCCCAAAAAGACACGGCCTGAGGTCAACTCGAAGGCATACTAATATTCCGAAAAAGTGCACTTCCTTGCACTGTCTTGAGTAAGGAAGGTGCCAAACCGTACCGTTAACTTGAACAAGAGTGCGGGATGCATTGAACGCGAGAGGAGGTTACCGGCATTCAATCCTTATGCCCTACTGCCCTGCCCTCTTTTGCTTTACTTTCCTTTTTACTGGTAGTTTAAGCACATCGCACTGCCTCAGGCAGGTTATTATTTTTTTCTCAAAACTGTGTATTTTGCAAAACACATGATGGAAATGAAATAGCTATTTTGTTCAAAAAGGTGTCACATTTGTACTTTCTATGCATCGCATCGCGTGGTATCACATAACAATGTGAATGAAATTGAACTTTGTTTGAAAATTAAGCATCTCGCATCGTAATAATCAGGTAGTGAACTGACTTACAACTCGATAAGCAAAACAAAGAAACTCGATAAGTCAACCAAGTGTAAGTACAACTTGATAAGCAAATCAAAGACTTAAAGAGAGTGAAATACAACTCGATAAGCAAATGTACAACAACTCGATAAGCAAAAAGGTGTGACCCCGCAAGAATCGATCACCGAAGGGCATCGGTAGAGGTTCCAACCACAATCCCTTAGCGTGTTCAACACATAAATAGCTCAGGGGACAAGAAGGAAGACCACCGGCCACAAGGGAAATCCATCGGCCTCAAGGAATGGCCATCGGCCAAAAGTGATGGTCGGTCGGCATTATCTTTGGCCGGCCGGCCATGGATAGAAAGAACCACCAGAATGCTGATAGCTGTCCCCCACTCACACCTTATTTTCTACAAAAGGCCTCAGCTTCGTGATTTTCTCAATTCAACACTGATTTGCTCCAAATGGAAGAGTTTCTTGCCCAGAACCTCGCAGCTTGGATTGCCAACTTGGACGGCTCGGAAAAGCTGAGTTTCCGGGGGTTCGGCATAAATGCACTATTCACTCTGAGTTGTACTCCGCTGCACCTTCCGTTTCTCCATGCCGCGGCAAGGTTTTGGAATCCGATAACGGATGTTTTTAACTTTGGCGGGCCTGAGGTATGTCCTACCTTCGAAGATTTCCAAGCTTTAATGGAGTCTGAGCGCAACGAAGAGATTTTGCCCCAACTTCGTTTTGGCTATGCCCGAGCCTTAGGACAAATGTGTGGGCTCTCAATACCCGACGCTCGATCTTTGATTTATGACGGAATGCTAGATATTCCGAGTTTGATTTGCCCTTTTTCTAGTGCTGGCGACCGCGGTGACCATCAATGGCAAGGTTTTCGGCAACACGCACTTTGTTTGTGCATGCTATCTCATTTCTTACTTGCCTCAGGCTCCAAAGGATCTAGTGTCCAGTTGATCCAGGTTGCTCAAGGTTTGAAGGAGGATAAGAGTTGCATTGCCATGACTCTGGTTGAGACGTTGATGAGCTTGGATGCTTTCCATCGCCGCGAAATGACCAAATTTGCGGGAAGTCCACTACTGCTGCAGGTAATGTTTCCCATCCAATCTCACATATGTATTGCTCACATCACTCGGCCCTCAGGCTCGGTTTTTCTCACAGAACCCTCTTCTTACTTTTTCTCTCATCGTACATCTCTCTATTCTTTATTCTCTCATTTTTCATTCCTTTCCAGGTGTGGTTGATGGACAAATTGCAGGTTGTGGACTCTTGCCCAGCTTACTCAGCTCGCGGTTACTTCTTCAGGCAACGCCTAGTCGATGCCCTTGATGAGGGTTGGTGGTTTGACTGGATGTGCAGCTTGTCCGCAGACCGCATTGCTTGGCGGTGCCCTTGGCTCAATCTACCGGTAATGGGCTATAGCATGACCCGCCAACCTGGGATTCAACTGATTGGCTTGACTCACTGTTTGTTCTACTTCCCATTCTGGTTCCAGCGCTAGTTTGGTCATGATCAGACTTGTCCACCAGAGGGGATAGAGTACCCGGCTACATTCCCGATCCGAGGCGCACAGCTTGCCTGGTATACAACAGCATGGAGGACTAGAGAACTCCTGGCTCCCGCTCCTACTTTCCGTTGCACTTCGTCTGATGAGTGCATAGATTGGCTTAATGATGAGGCACAGATTGGGCCTAGCTTGGCATCAGAGGCTTCGACCAGCTCTGGGAGGGGGCGCAGGAACACCTGATTTAACTATGCCCCGGATTTATTGCTTTATTAGTACTTTCAAGTTTTCTTTATGAATGTAAAAAAACAACTTCAATTTGTATGCAAGAGCAGGAGAACTCTGTATTGAAATCAATGAAATTGAAGGTTGTGGGTACTGAAAATTTTTCGCTTTGGTCAAAAAATGGTCTTAGTTGTAAAAAGATTAATTTGAACAAAGTCAACTTTTATTAAAACTTTTCAAAACTATTTCGACATGGATCAGAACTGGACACGTCTGAAATCTGTCACTAAGATGCACAACCCTGGATCTCGGCAACTGGAAAGTTGCCTCTAGTCTGAATAGTACCGCAGCACTACACAGCAACGGAAAGTTGCCCCTAGTCTGAAAAGTTTATGGCTGGACTTCAGGATGAAGTTGCCTACGTATCCTAAAGATGGGAATCAAGCCTTACGTAGTTCAGGCTTGGGTTCACTCGAGTATTTTCACTCTCCTTTTGTGCCCTAACTTTTGCTAAGGCCGCCTTTTGCGGGTTTTCAACTTTGCGAGCTCAATTTTTATAATTTCAAATTTTTCGTGCTCTAACTTTTGCCTGGGTCGCCCTTTCGGGTTTTCGGCCTAGCGAGCCTCTCAGGGATAATATTTCTTCAACTTGTCTATGTTGATCAGTTGGGAAAACTCTAGGCCATCTAGGTCCATCAGAACCACAGCTCCACCCGACCAGATAGCTTTGATGATGTAAGGACCAGTCCAATTGGGTCTGAACTTGCCCCTTGGGTCGTGGATGGGAGCTCGGTTGTCCTTGAGCACCAAATCTCATTCCTTCAGATTCCTGGACTTAACTTTCTTGTTAAAAGCCCTGGCAATTCTGCGCTGATAACCTTGAACATGGTACAGTGCTTTCAGTCTACGCTCGTCAAAGAGCATGAGTTCTTCAAATCTGCTCTGCTGCCAATATGCTTCGGCTATCTGACACTCAGCCAATACTCGCAAAGACGGATCCTCAATTTCAATAGGTAGAATAGCCTCCATCCCATAAACCAATGAATACGGAGTCGCCCCAGTAGAAGTTCTGATTGAAGTCCGGTAACCCCACAAAGCGAACGGCAGCTTATCTGGCCAGTCCCGGTAGGTTTCCACCATCTTCTGTAGTATGTGTTTGATGTTCTTGTTGGCGGCCTTAACCGCTCCATTGGTTTGCGGCCGGTACGTGGATGACTTATGAAAAACCACGTTGTATTTCTCCAACAAGTCAATCACTTCTTTCTTGAAGTGGGAACCGTTATCTGAAATGATCTCATTTGGGACTCCATAACGACAGATGATGTTGTTTCTGATGAACTTCGCAACATGTGAAGCCTTCAACACCGCATAAGATTGGGCCTCGACCCATTTTGTACATTAATCTATCGCAACCAAGATGAACTCATGCCCATTCGACCCCTTTGGAGTGACAGCCCCGATCATATCGATTCCCCAAATTGAAATGGCCATGGCAAAGTCATGTTGTATAGTTTCGACGGCGGGATGTTCATGCGGTTTGCATGGATCTGACATTTGTGGCATCGCCGAACAAAGCCGATACAATCCTCCTCCATGGTGAACCAATAGTAACCCTGTCTGAGGATCTTTCGAGCCAACATTACCCCGTTCATATGTGCACCACATTTTGCTCCATGGATGGCCTCCATTAGGCGCTTCGATTCTTCGGCTTCTACACACAGCTTATGCATTCCCAGATGACCTCTCTTGTACAGTTTACCCTCGCAGATGATAAACTGAACGGCCATTCTTCTGATTGCCCTTTTATCCTTGGCATTTGCCCCTGGTGGATACGCCTATTTCTCTAAGAAATTCCAAATGTCGTAATACCAGGGGTTTTCATCTTGAACCTTATCTATAGCAGCAATTGATTCATATGCTGGCACAAACTTCTGGTCAATGATGACTGGACGCATCCGGACTCCAAACGGGATGTCTATCATGGAAGATAGAGTTGCTAGTGAATCTATGAACGTGTTGTTCTCTCTTAGTAGATGAGTAAAGTTCAGCTTTTCAAACCGAGAAATTAACAAATCCAAGGTCTGGTGATACATCATCTCTTTTTGCTTGAGACACAACAAGGTTCGAGTCCCCGATGACGTCCAACCGTTTTGCCCCTAGTTCTAGGGCCGCTTCTAGACCGGCAATGCATGCCTCATATTCTGCTTCATTGTTCGAGACTTTGAACCGAAGTTTGAATGCTAGAGGGATACATGAATTGTCGGGTGCTATCAATAACACTCTTATCCTATATCCGTACTGGTTTGACGCTCCGTCAAAGTACATCATCCAAGTTTCATCTTCGATGTGCAAAATGGCCTCATCTGGGAATAAGTACTCAACTGCTTCACCCCCTTCCACTGGATGATCGGCTAAGAATTCTGCTACTGCTCTTCCCTTGACTGACTTGCGTGTCACATATTTCAGATCGAATTCGGAAAGCAACAGTAACCAACAAGCTAGCCTACCCGTAAGTGCCGGTTTCTCGAAAAGATATTTGATGGGATCCAGTCGTGAAACCAACATTACGGAGTGAGCTAACAGGTAGTGCCGCAGCTTCCTAGTAGCCCATACCAAGGCTAAGCAAGCCTTCTCTAGCGGTGTGTAGCGGGTGTCATACTCCAACATCTTCTTGCTTAGATAGTAGATGGCCCTCTCCACCTTGTCCTCTGATTCTTGCGCGAGCATACAGCCCATTGTAGTCTCAGTTACTGAAAGATACAAAATCAACGGTCTCCCCGGCTCTGGTGGTGACAACACGGGTGGGTTCTGTAAGTATTCCTTGATCTATTCAAAAGCAGCTTGGCATCGGCCGTCCCATTGGAATTTCTTTCCTTTCTTCAAGAGGCCAAAAAGTGGTTCACAAGTCAAGGTTAATTTTGAGATAAACCGTCTTATGAATTGCACTTTACCCAAAAAGCCTCTCACCTCCTTTTCAGTCCTTGGTGGTGGCATTTCTAAGATGGCCTTGATTTTGGAAGGGTCGACTTCGATACCTCTTTGTGTAATCAGAAATCCCAGCATTTTTCCCGCTGTAACACCAAACGTACACTTTTGAGGATTCAGCCACAACCGAAATTCTCTGATCCTTTGGAAGAACTTTTGCAAGGAGGTGTAGTGGCCCTCTCTTTCTTTGGACTTGACAATTATGTTGTCCACGTACACCTCAACCTCTTTGTGGATCATGTCATGCAATATCGTGGTCGCGGCCCGTTGATATGTAGCTCCAGCGTTCTTCAGTCCAAATGGCATCACTCTGTAGCAGTAGGTCCCTCACGGGGTGGTGAAGGCAGTCTTTTCCCGGTCTTTAGGTGCCATCACTATCTGATTGTAGCCCGAGAAGCCATCCATAAATGAAAGCAAAACATGCCCCGTTGTGAAATCCACCAACTCATCAATATGCGGCAAGGGAAAGTCGTCCTTCGGACTAGCTCTGTTCAAATCCCTGAAATCCACGCACACCCAGATCCTGCCATCTTTCTTTGGCACCGGAACAATGTTGGCCAACCAAGTCGGGTATTCGGATACCAGTAGGAAGCTTGCATCGATTTGCTTGGTGACCTCTTCCTTAATCTTGATGGCCCAGTCAGGGCGGATCCTTCTGAGTTTCTGTTTGACAGGTCGGGCCTCGGGGTCAAGAGGGATTCGGTGCTGTACAATCTCAGGATCGATCCCAGGCATGTCTTCGTAGGACCACGCGAAAACATCTTTGAAATCTTTTAATAAAGTGACTAAGCGCTCGCGTTCCTCCGAAGACAACGTGGACCCGATCTGGACCAGCCGTGGGTCCTCCTCAGTACCAATATTCACAGTAGTGATTTCATCCATTAAGGGTTTAACAAATCTTTCCTGTTCTTGTTCAATTAATTGTTGCAAAACCAGAGGAATTTTTTCCTCGTCGTTTTTGTCAAAATTTTGAAAGTCCTGATTCAAGCAATAAATTAAAGGCACAGAAAAGTACTCAGAAACCACATCCATATCATTCTCATTAAGCACATCCGAACCGTCTGATTCTTCTGTTACAACAGACTCAAAAGAGAAAGAAAAAGACGATCTGGACAGGACTGTGGCATCCGGGTTATCACTCCCAGGAATACCGGACTCAGACTCAGACTCAATTGAGTTGGAACCTGATTCCGACTCACAAGACTCGGTGGAATCAAATTCCGGCTCACTACATGACCCGGCGCTGCTTGACAAAAATCCCTCCTCGTATTGCCAAATGAGGGAGGGTGCGATGGATGCATCCAAAATATTTGCTGGTAGGCCCGCAACCGTTTCATTCCCGATCATGGACACCGAGAAGTTATCCCCCAAGCACTTCTGTTCGATCGGAGGATCTGAAAGTAGACATGCTAGTGCTACCCCCATTTCACTTTCAGCGTCCTCAGACTCTACCTTCTTGCTCTGCTTAACCTCAACTGTTGGGTCTGTCTGCTCTTCGGCATCGTCATCCCCGGATAACTGTAGGTCAAAGAAGATCTCAAACCCTGGCAAGCGCCTCTTCTCGGCATTCAGCCACGGCTCTGGGAAGCCACAAAATGGAAAGTCCTCCCCCTCCCGGACGAAGCGTCCGTTTAGGGTACCCTGGATGGGCCGGTGCATCAACTCAAAAGGCTTCCCCATCTGTTTCGCTCTGGCTCTCCCAGCCATCTCCTTACCTATCCTTACCCAATCCTCTTTGGTGGGCAGATAACCCAAGCCAAAGGTGTGTGGGTTGTGTGGCACTTCGGCCAACGTTGCAACGCCCTTCCGGCCGCTCTTTCCCAATCCCATCCCGGGGATGTGTTGGAGCTTATTCATGAGGTATACTGATTGAGCACTGACATACAGCCCCTCATTAACAGCCATAATGTTCTGAACTACCCGAGCCTCGGCCAAGGTAAAACCTGACATGAACACATCCTCCATACCGTGCTCAATTTCCAAAACTAGCATAGATACTTCTGGTGGTGGATGGATCGACGAGTTCCCAAAAACAATGGCTACTCCCTTCCTATAGGGGTATTTCACCATCTGATGCAAGGTGGATGACACTGCCTTCACCTGATGTAGCCACGACCGTCCCAAAAGCAGGTTGAAAGTTGCAGGAACCTCTAAGACATGGAAATCTATCTCATGTTGTCCCGGCCTAACCTTAGTCTGAATTTTCACTGTTCCCATCATTTCTCTGCTCGTGTTGTCATATGCCCGAATCACCTGGGCTGTCGGCACAAAGTCTGCATTTTTTAAACTGATTGCATACGCTGTCCTTGCCGGGCAGACGTTGATGGCGGATCCGGTATCAACAAGAACCACGGGAATCCATTGGTCTCTACATTCCACCGAAATGTAGAGTGGCTTGTTGTGATTCGCACCCTCAGGTGGCAATTCCTTATCAGAGAAAGTCAACATCGGGGTAGCTCCTCCCGGAAAAACTAATCCCACCAGCTGCTCCGGCGTGGTTTCTATCGAGAGCTTGGCCTTGTCCATGGCTGATAAGACAGCTTGCCTATGCACCCGCGATGCCATAAGCAGTCCCCAGATAGAGATATCTGCTTGTATCTTTTTCAACTGCTTCAGTACAGCTTCTTCTTCGAGTTGCTTCTCTTTCTGTTTCTCCGCCTCCTTATCTTTCCCAGACGCCTCTGGCTGATCTAGATGCGGAGGCTTGAAATACCGTCCACTCCTAGTCATATGGTCGACTTCACCAATGTACCAGGTATCATCTGGTTGGTTGCTCCCTCAATCTTCATCCATGTAGGCAAGACATAAGTCATCATCCTCCCACCACATTCCATCGGCAGCCGACAGACGCCTGTTCGGCTCCGATATGACTGCTCTCGTATTCGTAGTACCCTCCATTCGTATGCTTGCAGCATCCTCTGTCCCTGCGCACACAGCAGTTTCAGTCCCCACGTGGGCTTTAGCCTTCCTGATTCTCTCAGAATCCCCAAACCTTTCCTGTTCCAACTGTGTCAGTACAGCTGACTGTTCAGTAATTCCTGTATTCAAAATGCTCCAATCCTGAGCGAAATTCTTGACACCGGCGCTCTCCGGTGATGTACTCTGCCCGATCGTCATTGTCATTCTTACCCCTGCCGGACCTTGTCCTGGTTGGAACTCTTTTGCAACATCCAGTTGATCATCTAGCCACCCAGTAGCCTCAGCCGATTCCTCATACTCAAACCAGCTAACTGCTGCGTCCCCTAGATCTTGGTCCCTAAAAAACTGGAGGTTGGCAAGGTCCTCTTCCACAGCCGTCAAATCGTCTGCCCTCTGTCCAAATCCATCCCCATGGATCACACACAGCTCTATCTCTATCGGCAATTCCGCATTTGGCCCATCCTAGCTTGCTGACGAAATGTAGTCATTTGGACAATATACCTTTTCAATAAAATTCCCAGATTCCTCGAATTCTGGCTCAACAATCCCATTCTCCTCTAAAATCTCTCCTCTTCTGTCCTCGACAGTCACCACCATTGGCTTAGGTTGGGTTCTGGAAATGTCCAACATGCACAAGTCAGTGCAGTCGGGAAGGAACACCTCCGGCTTAGGCAGGTGGGAAGGAGTGATATATATGCTGGGATCGTAAGCCATGACCCCAGTCTGGATAAAGTTGATTCTTTTGGGAGGTGGAGCTTGGTTGTGTGGTGGGAGAGGGTTTGTTGTGACATTGGGTTTTTCGGGAGGCATGATCACCCCGTTATCAATGAGATCTTGGATCTTATGACGTAATCAGTAGCATAGGTCGGTGCCATGACCGTGCTGTTGGTGGAATGCGCAAAATTTTGCTGGGTTGTGGGTAGGAGGAAGTTTCTCTGGCAATGGCTGCGGCTCTAGGGGCTTCAAGTGCCCTTTTTTGATTAAAACCCCCAGAGTTTTGGACAGGGGCATATACAGTGGAGTGAAGGTTCTTTGGTTTTTGGGTGGATATTTGGCTGTTTGCGTATGGCTTTCGGACGCACCGGAGAATGGCGTAGCTGCCATGGTTCTTAGAGGGGGGCTGGTGGTGACCATGCTCACTTCGGAGGCTCTTGTAGTTGTAGCGCCGCTCGGGCCTGCATTAGTGTTGCGGTTGAAAGTTCTTCGGGGTTGTTCTCTGTCATTATCGAGCAAGCCTTGCTTCAAGGCATCCTCGATTTGTACTCCCATCTCATGCAGATCTGAAATGGTAGGAAAGGGGAGTACGATCATTTTCTGCATCAGTTTGGGTTGGAGATTGCGCACAATCATCCGAATCTGATCCTTGTCAGTGGGCCTTTGGGTCATCATTGAAGCCTTAGCCCTCCAGCGGGTCACAAATTCCAAGAAGCTCTCCTTAGCTTCTTGTCTCGTCGTCTCAAGATCACGGGTCGTAATCTCGATCTGTGTGTTATATGAGTATTGTGCAATGAAGACCTCAACCATCTCGTCCCAGTTTCTCTTGACATTGTCTTCTAATTTGGCATACTAGATGGCCGCCACACCCGACAGGGTCCGGCCGAATAGAGATAGTTTCTGCAGTCTGGTGAGGCCCATTGGCCTTAAGATATCTGAAAACAATCTCAGGTGCACCATGGGATCCTCAGATCCATCAAATCGGTCGATATGCGGCATCTTGAATCTGTCCGGCAGCGTCACAACTGCGTCGGTATATCCATCTTCAATGTCAGGGATGGTCTTGACTCCTTGGGATCTCTTGAACAACTTTTCAAGCTTGCTCAACTTCAATGCTGTGGGATCTGTCTTGAACTCAAAAGGGGAGTCCGGTAGGTTGGTGGGCGTTTTGGATAACTGGGGTAGGATCTTGGGTAGGATCGGGGGCGGAGGTGGCCCTGTGGGAACATCTGTATCATTCTGAACATTAGCTGTCTCCCCGGGTGTTGGAACTCTTGGCGGGGGAGGAGCTTGATGCGAAGCAGATGCTCCGGCTTGCTGTTGTAGCCTCATGATTAACTCTGCTTGTTCAGTCATAACCGTGGCCTATTGTTTGGCGAATTCCGCCTGTCGAACAGCGTCTTGCTGCATTATTTTCATGCTTTCTTGGAGCTGGCGCACCATCTCCTCTAAGTTGGCCATACTGTTCTGATCTGATTGAATTTCCGGTATATATTTCCTCTCTGCGGGAGAAACAAAACCCTGATCCCTACTGTACTCAGGTGGGGTAGACAAAGCCCTCTGTACTGATCGCTGGACTGATATCTTTTGCCTAACTGCCCTTCGTCTAGTTACCGGGGGTAGTGAGTAGTACACTGGTTGTCCGTCTATCAGATCCTCAGATTGATGGAGTCGACGACCTCTAGTCCAGAGTGCTTAGGGAATATCTACTGGGTTAGAAACAATCGCGCTAAACTACCTAGCAAAAAGATAAATAAAGTGATAATAAGGAAATAAAACAACCAGATAAACGGACAGCATAGCAGCGTAAAATAAACATACAACACACAGTTGGGTATCACAACACACTGTTGATAAGCTGAGTACACTGTTCCTCAATCACTGATCACTGTTTCCAAATCATTGCCCCCAAGTCTGAATCTGATACCCGCAGATAACTGATCCCCAAAAAACACTGATGCTTGCGGGCCTGATGCCCAAACTTGCAAACTGATACACGCCTTCCCTGTAGAGACGCACTCTAAAGCACATAGCAGATAAGTGGGAGCCAAAACACCCCTATGTTGGGGTAGGGTTTCCCTGTCCTATTTTGTCAGGAGCTAGGATTTCACTACGCACGCAGCGGTTTCAAACAACCGATATCGGGTAAGCAACCTGTCCTAGTTTGGAGTGGTCACTATGGATTCCGAATATGCACTAGGTCGAATGGTCGAAAAGGGTGCCCCGGTAAAACCGGGGTTTGTGTTCCCATACTAGCAGAGTCCACAACCGGTCAGCCTTATGGCATGCTTTGACAAAGTCAAGCCTCCAACAAACCACTCAGGAATAGCAGATGGCCAACACGGTGTCCTAGGCGCACCAATGCACATGCAATGCAAAGAAACTCATAAGTGTAGTCAAAACAAGATATCACGAGTTCGAGTCAAGCTCTCTAAACTCCCCAGCAGAGTCGCCAGAAACTGTGGATGCGCCCCGCGTGAGGGCCTCACCCCACAGTTCGGACTCAATTTGTCACAGTTCTTAATCTGAACCAAAGAGTCCAAATCCGGCAAATCGTTTTGAGAAAACAGATTTTTAGAAAAGAAGTGCCAAACATGGACTGCTTTGCCAGATACACAGTCGCCACCTAAATATTTTTTTATGGGGGAATTTAGGAAACCCTGACTCGTTTGCCTAAGGTCACGTGTCCATCATCACCAAAGTTGCCTCGGCTCGGGAACTTGGGTGCGATTGGGGAAGGTCAGCTATGAGCACCCCCTCTTGCCCGATCCGAAGATTGACCTCTACTAACCATGATATCTCGTTTTTGAAAACACATGCGTTCTTATTCTGATTAATTAGCTAGAATTACTGTGTGATGCGCGCAGCAAAATAAGTATAGACTAGATCGCCTAATTTGGAACAAAGCATTGCATATCCGTTTCATTTAGAAAATGGTTTGAATTTTGCTACTCGCAAGTAGGCTAAAACACGGATTTCAACGAGTTGTCCCAACTCAAACAATCCAACCTTCACCCACAAGCATTCAGGCAAGTAATCAAATAAGCACATAGCCTCATGGTAAGCATACTATCATGGCAACACTCACACTCATGCAAGGATGCTTAAAACATAAATGCTTACCGAGTACTCTAAGCCAAAACAGAAACTAGTTAGTAATCATATGCATGATCCTAGTTCATGTTAAGATGGCTAATGCAACACATGCAAGATGCAACTATGATAGGCTCGGCTATTCTAAGATGGCATATAATGATGCTACAACTAGCACGTATTCAACTTGGAATTGGAATGCAATGCAATTAGTATGATGCTGTAGACACCCCATTTTTGACCGACCTTAAGACTCAGACGTCACTGATTGAGCGCTCGGTGATGTTGCATATTGTGCTCGTTCTGAGGTCACGGAGCCTCGGCTGCAAGTCTTGCCTCCAGACTTTCGGACTCTTTTGTGCTTTGCTTCGGTTTGCGAACCAGGCCCTGTTTTTTCTATTTTCTCTTCCCGAAGAGAGGGAGAGGTCTTGCAGATCATCTCTCAGTGGCCGTAGGCTACGTTTCGTGGTCGTAGGCCATTTTTCCAGTTTGGAGCCCGGTTTCCGATTTTCAGAGCCGTCAGCCGTGTGCCTCGATTGGGGACCGCTTAACCACCTCCGTTTGCTCCGATTTTTGGCACACACCTTATTTCCTTCCTTTTGAGGGACACTGTGGCCTGAGAGACCACCTTCGTGGTTAAACGCCACCTCCGGTGCCTAACAGCCTGTTTTCGAGGCCCCGAACTGCGCGTTTTGGCCCCTGAACCTTCGTTTTGCATCCGTCTTGGTCCGTTTTTGGCAAGGACCTTATTTTCATTGTTAGAAAGGTTATAGGAGGGTGGGAGACCAGCAATTTTTTTGAAAAACCAGCTTTTCTCTTCATTGCTCTTCGTCGCCCGTTTTTCTTACTAGAAAGCTGGTTTTTCCCATTCCCGGGCCACTTTTTCTGACTTTCCACCACACCATTGTGTTGTACACACTTGGGAGGCCACCAATATGGGTAGGCCGACTAGTAATCTTCCCTGACCCTTTTGAACCCCTCTAAAAAGCTGGTTTTTCTCTCTCCTGATTCACATTTTCTGGTTTTTGACCATACAGCTGTGTTGCACTCATCTGGGAGGCCACCTTTCTGGGGTGGTCGACCAGCAATTGTTGTTGACCCCTTTGACCCCTGGTCGGCCGACCAGGGGAGGTGACCGGCCGGCCACCTTGGCCTTTTGAACCTGGCCGGCTATGTTTGCCCTCCTGAGTGTATTCCAGCTGTGCCAGCTGTTTGCCATTTGCTGCATCCTCCATACACGTGTATGGAGGATGTTCAACCTAGTTTTAAAGCTTCTTTGAGAAGCTTTAGCCCCTCCCTTCCATAAATCGAGGCCTCTTCCTCCATTTGTAAGGGTTAGAAGCTTTGGGCTAAAAAATAAGCATACAACCCTCCATCTCTCTACTTTAAGCCTCCAAACCCTAGTTTTCTTGCACCATTTGTACACCAACCCTTAGTATAACACCTCCATTATCCATTCCAGCTTCTTGGAGGTCATTTGCAGAGGTTGAAAGCTTACCAAATTGGTCCAAAAGCTGCTGAAGGTCGGCTCTACAAGGGTAAGCTTCTATTTTCTCCATTTTTGCATGATTTTGCTCTATAACTTAGCTCATTTTTCTTGCATTTTTGGGCTTCGACCTGAACTGAAAATAATCTTATTTTGAGCTCATATTCATGTTTGATTAAGAACTTTTTTTTGTTTGAGGTCTTCTACTCCCCCTTTGTGCTTTATCTCTCTTTTAGGGCTTTTTTTTTGCATGATATATTAGCCTTATTTGTGAGCATTTCTGGGCTTCGACCTAAACTGTAAAGTATCTTATTTTGATCCCCTCTTCAACTTTGTTGAAGGGCTCTTTGCTTTTTGAGGCCATCTACTTCCCCTTACCCTCTATCTCTCTTTTAAGGCTATTTTTGCATCATATTTTAGCCTTACTTGTGAACACTTTTGAGATTTTATATAAACTGGAAAAAGTCTTGTTTTGACATCCTCTTCAAGTTTGGTTTAGGTCCCATTTCTGTTTGGGCTCATCTTCCCCTATGCATGCTTCATTCCTTCATGATCAGGGCTATGCATTAGAGCACTTGCATTGGCCATGGTTTGGCCTCTTAGCCACTGAAATCCAATGGATTTTCAGTGGCTTAGATGCATTTTTGAGGGCCAAAATCAGAGGGGGGTGACCCCCTCTCTCCTTGTCTTGTTTGGTGTCTTTTAGGCCTTCCAAAGGGACCCTATTTTGCATGCATTAAAGTCTTATTTTAGGATTTATTCTGAGGGTTTTAAGGTCTGCCTTGGCTCTGTCCGAGGCCCTTTTGGCCATATTTTATGTCTATGATGCATGTGTAGAGAAACCCCATTCAAGGCCTTTCCAAAAGACCTTTCTTTGCATGCTTCCGAGACTGATTCCAGGGCCTATTTGGTGGGTTTTAGGGCTGTCATAACCCATTTCCAGAGTTTGTTTAGTCTTGCTAAGTTTCTATCTTGTATGTGCTTAATAACCCCTTGTATGGCCCTCTAAAGGAGCTCATCATTTTGGGATGCATGGGCTGCATTTCAGTGATTATTTGGGCATATTTTGGCATATTTTATTCACTGATTTTTACTGGTTTGATGAGTTCTCATGCGCTTCATATACATGCCATGTAAACCATGTTTGCTAGTCAAAGTTGCATGCTATTTAGCATCTTTTGGTCATGCTTTGAACTGGAAATGTTCATGTTTTGGGACTGCCTTGGCTCTATCTTTGTGCTTCATAGTCGAATAATGCATGCTTTGTATAGCTATAAGTCAATACATATGCCTAGTTTTGAGTTTCAGGGCTCATCTCATGCATCGGGTGCCCTGTTTCCATGTTTCGGGACCTTTTAGCATCATGTTTCAGTGCTGGAATTTATATGTTCGAATGCCATGCTTCATCGTTGCCATGCCTTGTTAGAGTGGCATTTGATGCCTTAGGTTCGGTCCTCGATTTGCGTGCATGTGTGCACGCATTCCGAGCATGTTAGAGCATTGAGTATACTAGGTTAATTAAAGCAGTAAATGCCTCGGGAAGAGGGCAAGATGCATCACACGCCCGGAACTCGCTCGGAATCGCACTGCCATGCATGATTGCCTCTGTTTTCCCTGCTTTCCTCCTCTGAAGATTGCCAAAACTTCAGGAATACTTCCTTGGGCACTGGAGATCACCACCGGCTGAGGTAGAACGCCACCGGCTGAAGGATGTGGCCACCGGCACTGAATTGATCCATCGGCTACCAATTGACTGCCGGTCGGCACTAAACACTGCCGGCCGGCACAAATTGCCTGCAGAACCTGCAACTCACAGCAGCAGAGGACACAACTTGCATGGCAATGTAATTCAAAGCATGTATGCACCAAACATATTCCTTATCATGTTTGTGACTCAAAGGAGGATGTGCCTCGATTCTCGGGCCACCAATCGCGCATTTTCATGCATGATGGCCAAAGAGTCAAGTGTGCATTTTAATATCAAATGTAATGCACACCAAACATACAAGGGACCCAACCTCAATCATGGTTGATCAAGAGGCAAGGCAATGCACAACAATGCACATGCAACCTAAGCATGTAAGCTAACATACAAACATGCAATGCAACTACATGGCATACACAACGCTAACAACATAACATGCACAACGCATTGAAACATGGCATACACAATGCAACATGGACTTACAGTAACATGAGAGAGCCTCAGCCACACTCACACAGGAGGCCATGAGATGAAAAATGAAGTGCCTCGAAGTGCGCGCACGTGGGCACGCAAACCGAGGCAATGGCCCTAAGGCACGAAATGACATGGAAAATGATATGCAAACATGCAAATGGAATTTCAGCACCCACAAATGATGCAAAACAGTCCCGAAAGGTGGGGAAATGACACCAAATGCACGGAACGGTCCCGAAATGCGATATTAAGCACCCGAAATGGCCTACAGCCATACTAAACATGCATAATTGGTACATGAAATGCAAAACAGTAGCAAGGCAGCCCCAAAATAGCATTTTTTACGATACAAAACATGGCGAAATAGTGAGCATTGATAGGACAACAATGGCATGCAAAAATGGCTCCTCAAGGGAGGCAATGAGGCAAGTGATAGATACAATGCTCAAACAGAAAAATGTCCTTCTACAACACTGATGAGGGACCAAAAATATGCACATTTACAGTAGATGACATCCCCCAACTCAGTATGCAAACTTGCTAAAAATGTCATGCAAGATCTAGGATACATAAGGCTACAACATGAGGTATGCCTTACATTCATCAAACAGCCTTGGACCCTTAACAAAACATGACAAGAAGGCCAAAATATGGATATTTTCAGTACTGATCATGGCCGAAAACAGAAGCTAGATAGGCTTAACAAAGCATGCAAAAATGGGGCCAAAGAGGGATATAAAGATAAGCATAACATGGAGACTCCCAACAAGGTTTATCCCTTCTACAATGTCGTAGAGGGACACAAAATAAGCCTACTCACAGTTCATGACATGCTCCAAAACAGACTACATGTAGGCCAAACAAATCATGCAAACTTACGGTAAATTGGAAGAATTGTGAAGCAAGTGCAAGATAGGGGGCCCGAACATGGTTGAGCCCTTCTTCAATGTTGAAGAGGGGCTCAAAATATGCCCTCTTACAGTTTACATCATGCTCGAAAACAGATCACACATAGGCAAAATATTCAATGCAAAATAATGGCATATAAGAGGATATTGAAGCAAGTGCAAGATGGAGGGCTCAAACAGGGTTGAGCCCTTAAACAAACATCAAGAGTAGCTCAAAAGAGGACCACTTTCAGTATTGGTCGGAGCTCAAAACAGTGAGCAAGTAGGGTTAAGAAAAGAGACAAGAAAATGGTGTAAAAGAGAGGGATTGAGACTTACCCTTGAAGACCTTTCTTTCCTTGCTTCTTGACTTCAGAAATGTTGCTTCTAAGCCTCTAAGAACCTCCTCCTTACAGCTGGAATGGAGTGGTGGTAGTGGTTCTATGGATTGGTGAAGAAATGGCCAAGGATTTGAGAGGTTTAGAAGTTGGAAGTGTAGAGAGAGAGAGATTTCTTAGAGTGAGAGGCTCCCAAAAACTTGATTTTTTGTTCTAACCCTAAGCATATGAGATATAAGGCCTTATATATGTCAAAATAAGATCTTTTGGTCGAAATATCCAATTAAAAATATCTGCCACAGTGTATAGCAAAATATCTGTCAAAAATCTGAGTTCTGGGCATTTTTGGCCGGCCGGCAATATTTTGTGCCGGTCGGATATCTTTTGTTCCGGTCGGCAATCGGTAAGGTCAAAAGTGCCAGTGGATGTCCAGATTGAAGCCCCGGAAGTTAGCTTTCCAATGGCGCAAACCTTGCATTAAAATTCCTCCTGTGCAAAAAGTTATGCCCTTTTCCGTAAAGCCGCGCAGATTCGGTCCAACCGGACTTCAACCAACCATATCTCCTCCCCCCGGATTTGGACTTAGGAGATTCTTGAGTGCAAAATGAAGCCCCGGAAGTAAGGTTTCCAATGGTGGTGGCCCCATATTTTAATTCCTCTTGTACAAAGAGTTATGCCTATTTCGGGGAAGCCGCGCAGACTTTTCTCCTTCTCGGATTCATGCTGAACCACTCCCAAACTAGTTTTTCTCCCCTCTTCTCCTCTTTTCTTCAACTTCAAACCCCTAAGTAAGGTGTTTTGAAAGATTTTTCAAAGATTTCATCTCTCTTTCATTCATCTCCCCTTTTGTCATTGCTCGGTTTACCGAAAAGCGCAACATTTGCCGAAATGCGAGCATCGGAACATCGTGGGAATTTTATTTCAAAAATGTTTTGAAAGAGAGGGTTTTAAGGTATAAAAACCATCAAAAATAATTTTGGTCCACAATGGGGTATGAAGTTGAGATTTGCCTCTTTCTTTGCCAAAGAAACTGAACCTGTGCACTGCACACCTTTCTCCAACGAGTAAACCATCAGTAGTGCCCAAGTCTTAAGGGCGGTCAAAAATGGGGTGTCTACAGTTGCCCCTCTTTGACAGAACTCGGAAGTCATAACAATGACGTGAGTGAATGTCAAAGCCCAGAGACGACCCATTTTTGATAAGGCCGAAGACTTGGACAAACAAACAAAACATAGATAGATAAATGGTTGTGCCCGCAGGCTGCCTACGTATCCCTTTGCAAGGAATCAAACCAGCGTAGTTCTGGGGCAGGATGCGAAGTGATGCACAATGCAAGTGCATAACTTATGATCATGCAAAGGATGCTGTGATGAAGCAATTATGCAAAATAAATGCAACATTTTAAGCGAATGCTACGCAAGCAAGTAAACATGAACCAAACTACATCTCATGTAGAAAGGATGTAAGAAAATTATGCAATTCTCACGGCGTCTTGCGCGGAGAAGGCTAAAAGCGACTACCGAGAATACCCGGAGTCTCAAGCACAACATCTCTCAGCGTATCGTACACAGAAGAGGAAAGAGGAATACTTCTCAGCGTAGTACACGCGAGAGAAGAAAGATAAAATTTCTCAGCGTAGTACACGCAAGAGAAGAAGGATAAAATTTCTCAGCGTAGTACACGCAAGAGAAGAAGGAAAGGCAAAGAGAAACCTCATCAGCGTAGTACACGCGAGAGAGGAAAGAGGAATACTTCTCAGCGTAGTACACGCGAGAGAAGAAAGATAAAATTTCTCAGCGTAGTACACGCAAGAGAAGAAGGATAAAATCTCTCAGCGTAGTACACGCAAGAGAAGAAGGAAAGGCAAAGAGAAACCTCATCAGCGTAGTACACGCAAGAGAGGAAAGAGGAAAGCAAAAAGAAACCTCTCAGCGTAGTACACGCGAGAGAGGAAAGAGGAAAAGCAAAAAGAAACCTCTCAGCGTAGTACACGCGAGAGAGGAAAGAGGAAAAGCAAAAAGAAACCTCTCAGCGTAGTACACGCGAGAGAGGAAAGAGGAAAAGCAAAAAGAAACCTCTCAGCGTAGTACACGCGAGAGAGGAAAGAGGAAAAGCAAAAAGAAACCTCTCAGCGTAGTACACGCGAGAGAGGAAAGAGGAAAGCCTCTCAGCGTAGTACACGCGAGAGAGGAAACAACAATGCAAGTAAAAAAAGGCGCACAACAACGTGGGCGAAACATGCGTGATAACGCAAGTGAGATGAGTGCATAACAATATGACTGGGATGTGCATCACAATGCAAATGAAGTGGGTGCATAACAATACAGGTGGAAGGGTGCATTTTCTATGCAAGAGATGCGAGCATTTAACATGTACTCTGGTGCCTCTGATTTACCTCTTGGAGGGCTTTGCAACACACTCTGCTCGAAAAGGGGACACCCCGTACATGTTGGCGAGAGATAACATCTGCTGCTGCTTTAATTGCCATTCTGTCTTGAAGCAGGCTTACACTTGGAGTAGAGGCACACTCATACTTCGGTAGCATTGACAAGGCCTGAAGGGGTACATCCCACGGAATTTGCTGGAGGTGAAGCACACTCAGATGCTTCGATTTTCCCTCTTTTGCTTTTACTTTGCAGCCCGGAACCACATAGCTTCAAATAGGTCCTGGTTTTACTGTGCACACTTATCGGGGGTGGGCCCTGCAATTTTATGAAAGAACGAATCTGTTTTGCACAAATGTGGAGAATGGCACGGCACTCTGAGCACAAGATGATTTTATGTTTTTGAAATTAAGAAATGAGTTCTTAACCGGGTATTGAGCCTACGACTGAACACAGTGAAAAAGACTCAACAACGGAAAACAATAGGTAAACAACCTAAACACATCGAGTAACACTCGAGACGACTCAAAACAAGAATCGAGATAAAACAAAAAAGACACGACACTTAGACATGCACAGGGAGCCTGTTTCTCCGGGTATGCTTTCCCACCCTTTTCTCATTTGTGATTCTCACATCACTCGGCCCTCAAGCTCGGTTTTTCTCACAAAATCCCTTTTCTCACTTTTTCTCTCATCGCACATCTCTCTATTCTTCAATCTCTCATTTTTCATCCCTCCCCTGGGTGGTTGATGGATGAATAAGAAGTTGCGGGCTCATGTCCCTAGCATTTTGCTAGATTCTCTTTCTTCTGCACGCGGCTAGTGAGTTTCTCCCACAGAGGGGTTGCGCTACAACTGGGTGTGTAGCAAATCTGCAGCTAGCATCAGTTGATGATGCTTTGCTGGGGAGTTTGGACGTGATAAGATCTGTCCAGATGAGGAAGTGGAAGATCTTGATCCATTCCGGTTTGTGCTTCGCACTTGGCTTGATACCTCGTTGCTTGGAGGACGAGAGAGCTTTTAGCCCTTTTTGCTAACTTCAGTTGTGCCCTCTTCTGGCAGGTAGAGTGCCTTTCTTGGCAAGTATGTTGAAAATGGGAGAAAGAGAGGAAGCCTGACTCAACTGTGCCTCTAGTTCATTATTTCGACCATTTTTTGTTTTAAAACAATTTTGACCCACATGAAAGTTAGATTAACATGCTTATTCAGTTTTTGATTTGAAATCATGCAAGTCAGGCTATGAGCACTGAAAATTTTCCTTTTTTGGGTCCAAGAAAATGGGCCAGTTTTGGAAAAATGGAATGATTTTTGAGAGAATAGTCAACCTCAGTAAAAATTCTCAAAAACTGTTTTTTGCAAACGGCCAATGCTCAACAAGCACGGAACCTACTCTTGAGATGCGCAACCTCGGATCCATAAGCAATGGAAAATTGCCCCTTGTCTGAAGGACACTGCATGGCAACGGAAAGTTGCCCCTTGTTTGAAGTGACACCGCGACGTTTTGAATGGCAACGGAAAGTTGCCCCTTGTTTGGATAGCATCGCAGCGTACTTGTAGTCAGTCCTCAGAGCGATGAATACAACTAGACTCTCGGATACAGAGGAGACAAAGATGACCAGAACCATCGCATGGACACAATCGAATTTGAATTGTTTTATGGCTGGACTTCAGAATGAAGTTGCCTACGTATCCCAAAGATGGGAATCAAGCCTTACGTAGTTCGGGGTTAAGGTACACTCGGGTATTTAACCTCTCCTTTTTATGCTCTAACTTTTGCCAAGGCGCCTATTGCAGATTTTCGACCTTGCGAGCTTTGTTCTTTTTTCTTTTTTCTATTCTTTTCTTTCCTCTTTCTTCTTCTTCTTTTTTTTTTTTGCATTTTTCTTTTCTTTTCTTTTTGCATTTGTGTATCTTTGAATTTTTCTTTTCTCTTTTTTTTTCTCTTTTTTTTTTCATTCTTTTCTTTGCTCTAACTTTTGCCTGGGTTGCCCTTCCGGGTTTTCGGCCCAGCGAGCCTCTCAAAGGGTAAAAGTGTAGCTTTGTCCATGCCAAATGGTTTTGAGATCCTGAAGTCATCTGAATCCAGGAGAATGGGTGTCATTGATTTGCAGAAGGATCCACCTTTGGCTGTTCGAGCACATCGGATATTTTTTGCCCCTAGTTCGAGGGGTGCTTCTGATCTAGCCACACAGGCCTCACGTTGAACATTCTGAGTTTGAGTCCAAGGTTCGAAAATGAGGGGTCGAGTCTCGAGGCTGAGAGCGATCCTAGGCTGCACAATCTCAAGAGTGATTCCACACATGTCTTCGCAGGACCGCGCAAAACATTTTTGAAAGTTTTTAAGAAAGCGACAAATCGCTCGCGCTGAAGACAGTGTAGGACCAATCTGGATCAAAGCTAGGGCCCTTCTCAGTACTCACACTAACAAGCATGTTTTCATTCATTAAGGGCTTAGCACGCCTCTCTTTCTCTCAACTGATCAAATTTTTGCAAATCCCAAGGAATTTCTTCCTCTTTGTTTTCACCACAGTGTTCAAAAGGTCTTGAAAAACTTAGGTCGATGCAATGAATTCAAGGCACAGAAAAGACAGAGTTCTTAGTCAAATATTGTCATCTCACTTGGAATTTCTGGTACAACTGGCACACGGCAGAAGCAAACACGAGAATGTGAAAATCACTGCTGTTTCATTCAAGATCTGTTGGCACAACTGGCTCCCTGACATAAACGGTCTCAAAAGAAAGCAAAAAGACAAACACAAAACAAGATAGTGATGTCCGAGGTAACATTCCCGGAATCACCTGACTTCAACAAAACAGGACTGACTCGATACAACAAGACAGACCTGAAATAAAAAGACTGACTCAAAATAAGGAGACAGACTCGAAGCAAAACAACAAAAAAAACTGACCCAATACCCAAGTCAGAAAGCAAAATTAGCAGCATTTGTACATCGCTCAAAACAGTGCATGCCGTCCACCACATCTGAAGTAAACTGAACGCCGCCCGCAGGTGGTTCACCTCCTGATCACATCACATTATCCCCCACCAGTTCATTGATCGGGTGCCGATAGACTTTGCTGAGTTGGTGCGACGATGACCTTATTGTCAATCAGATCTTGTATTTCGTGGCGAAGACGGAAACACTTATCAGTGACATGGCCGACCTGCTGATGAAAGGCACAATACTTGGCCGGATCATGGGAGGGAGGAAGTTTATCTGGCAGTGGTCGCGGCTCCAGGGGTTTCAAGTACCCCTTTTTAATCAGGACCCTCAAGGCCGCTGATAGAGACATGTACAGTGGTGCGAACACCCTCTGGCCTCGAGGTGGGTATTTTGAGGTTTGTGGCTTTTTGCTGGATGCACCGGCAAAGGGATTGACAGGTGCTGACTGGGTTCGCTGGTCTCTTCCGAGAACGGGACTAGAGTTGAAAGGAATATTCCTGGTACAAAGGCGCTTCTCCCGGCTTGCCCCTTGATTCAAACTGCCCCCAACTTGATTGGCGAAAGTGTCATCCACAGCCTCTGTAACAACCGCAAGGGCTTGCTCTTTGTTCAGTCCTTCAGCTTTCAAAGCCTCAGCAGCCAACTGAAGATGTTCATGGGGACTAATACTTGCCCCAGCCTTGTTCTTTCCACTTGCTTCCACTTTGTCAAGGGATTGGCCTTCTTCCAATGCAACCCGTCCCAAGGTTGGGGAGCCTTTAGACATGAACTCCCTGGTACGTGATGCGGTTGATGATGGGGCCAAAACCCCAAAGGCCAGATCTGCCACAGTTCTCTGAAGATCTTCGATCATCCTCATCAGCTCAGAAGTAGTGGGTTCATGGGTTTGAGATGATTGGGGTTCAGATGCACCCATCATGCATAAGTCCAGGCTCTCTGGGATAAACACCTTCGGTTTGGGCAAATAGGCTGGGGTGATATATACGCTGGGGTCGTAAGGGACGGCCAATGCATGGATGAGGTTGAGATGTAGAGGTGACGAATCAGTACTAACCTGAGGTCCTTTTGGTGGAGCTAGGGTCTTTTCATCAATAAGATCTTGAATCTTATGACGGAGGCGGATGCAACGGTTCGTATCATGACCGTGCTGCTGATGATAGGCACAGTATTTAGCTGGGTCATATCTTGGTGGAAGAGGGTTTGGAAGAGGTTGGGGCTCTAGGAGTTCTAGGTGCCCTTCTTCTCGCAGCTTTTTCAAAGCTTGAGAGAGACTCATGTAAAGAGGATGGAATTTTCGGGCTTGGGGTCGATTTGAAGTAGTTGGTTTTTGGCCATTGAGGGAAGTGGTGATAGTGCCTACTTCTGAGCATTTCGCAGCTGTGCTACCATCAGTAGTAGCATTGGGACTGTGAGCAACATTCCTCTTCAAAGGCTCATTATCTTCTGCAAAGATCCCTTGTCGGATGGCATCCTTGATCTGAACCCCCATCTTATGTAAATCTGAAAAAGTAGGGAAGGGGAGAACAATCATTTTTTGCATCAATCTGGGTTGGAGGTTGCCCACAACCATCCTTATCTGGTCTTTGTCGGAAGGCCTTGCAGCCATCATCGAGGCCTTTGCTCTCCATCTCGCCACAAATTCTGAAAAACCCTCCTTTAGTTCTTGGCGGGTGGCTTCGAGATCACGAGTTGTGACCTCGATCTGTGTGTTGTAGGAGTATTGAGCAGTAAAGGCCTCAGCCATCTCATCCCAATTCTTCTTAACATCGTCTTCCAGTTTCGCGTACCAGATAGCCGCCACACCTGACAGGGTTCGGCCAAACAGAGACAGCTTCTGTAGTCTGGTGAGGCCCATCGGCCTTAAGATATCTGAAAACAGCCTCAGGTGCACCATGGGGTCGCCGGACCCATCAAATCGGTCGATTTGTGGCATCTTGAACCGATCTGGCAGCGTCACAGCTGCGTCCGTATACCCATCCTCAATGTCGGGAATGGACTTGACTCCTTGGGATTTCTTAAACATCTTTTCCAGCTTACTCAGCTTCAGCGCTGTGGGGTCCGCTTCGAACTCGAAGGGAGAGTCCGGCAGATTGGTAGGGGTTTTGGATTGCTGAGGTAAAATTGGGAGCGGAGCTGGCCCTACCGGAATGTCCGTACCTTCCTAGACATTGGGTGTTTCCCCGGGAGTTTGAACCCCTGGTGGTGGAGGAGCTTGATGCGAAGCAGATGCTCTGGTTTGTTGCTCTAGCCTGGCAATTGTCTCTGCCTGTTGGGCTATGACCACAGCCGGTTGCTTGGCGAATTCTGCTTGACAGACAGCGTCTTGCTGCATGGTTTTCATACTGTCCTGGAGTTGGCGCACCATCTCTTCCAGACTCGACATATTGTCCTGATCTAACTGAGCAACCGGTATATTTGTGTCTGCAGTAGGCTCGGAAATCTCAACCCGACTGCTCAAAAATCACTGATCTAGTAGCTGTTGTACTGGTGGTCTATGCCTGACTAGCCCTCTCTGGCCCTGATTTCCCTTGAACTGAGTCTCTGACCTGACAAAGTCTATTAGCACAAATACAATGTACCCGGGCGATAGTGGAGCCTTCTGAAGCTATAGTTCCAGGACTACCTAGCAAAAGAGAAAACAGACAGCATCTCAGCTCAACTTCACTGGAACTGATACGAGCATAACAGAACGACTGTACTCATTACTGGTCACTGTTCCCCAAAATCACTGCCCCGAATCTGAATCTGATACCCGCAGATAACTGATTCCCCAAAATACTGTTACCGGTGCCCTCGGGCCGGATACCCACATTTTGCAAACTGATATGCGCATTCCCTGTAGAGATACACTCTAAAAGCACATAGCATGTAAAAGAGAGCCAATACACCCCTATGTTGGGGTAGGGTTTCCCTGTCCTATTTTGTCAGGAGCTAGGGTTTCACTACGCACACAGCGGTTTCAAACAACCTATATCGGGTAAGCAACCTATCCTAGTTTGGAATGGTCACTACGGATCCGAATATGCACTAGGTCGAATGGTCAAAAAGGGTGCCCCGGTAAAACCGGGGTTTGTGTTCCCATACTGGCAGAGCCCGCAACCGGTCAGCCTTACGGACATGCCTTGACAAGACAAGCCTCCGGCAAACCGCTCAGGAATAGCAGATGGCCAACACGGTGTCCTAGGCGCACCAATGCACATGCAATGCAAAGAGACACATAAATGAAATCAAAACAGGATATCACGAGTTCGAGTCAAGCTCTCTAAAATCCCCAGCAGAGTCGCCAGAAACTGTAGCACGTCCGCGGGGGACCTCGCGCTACAGTTCGGACTCCCCTTTTTGTTTGTTGCGGTTCTTAATCTTGAACCAAAGAGTCCAGCTCTGGCAAATCGTTTTGAAGAAAAACAGATTTTGAAAAGAAGTGCCAAACATGGACTGCTTTGCCAGATTACAGAGTCGCCACTTAAATATTTTTAAAATGGGAAATTTAGGAAACCCTGACTCGGTGCCGAAGGCCACGTGTCCGTCATCACCAAAGTGACTTGGCTCGGGAGCTTGGGTACGATCGGGGAAGGTCAGCTATGAGCACCCCCTTTCGCCCGGTCCGAAGACCGGCCTCTACTAACCATGATATCCGTTTTTGAAAACTTTATGCGTTCTTATTCCGGTTATTAACCTAGAATTACTACGTGATGCGCGCAACACAAAAGTATAGACTAGATCGCCTAACTTGGAAATAAACATTGCATATCCGTTTTGTCTCGAAAAACGTGTTAATTTTTGTGCTACTCGCAAGTAGGCTAAAATGCGGATTTCAATGAATTGTTCCAACTCACGCAATCCAACCTCCACCCACAGGCATTTAAACAGTTTATCTCATGTAAGCACTTAGCCGCATGGTAAGCATACTGTCATGGAAACATTCACACGCATGTGGTATGCTAAAACATAAAATACTTACATCGTACTCCGTGCCAAAATAATAAACTAGTTAGCAAACATGCATGACTTAGTTTATGTTAAGTGACTAATGCATCGCATACGGAATGTAATCTAGACAGGCTCGGCTATCCTAAGCATGGCACATGAAATGCAACAACTATCACGTATTCAATTTGGAATTGAAAGTACGATGCAGTTTGTATGATGTACCGAGCCCGATATATGTAAACAAATGCATGAATGCACGCATGCATAGCATAAGGTATGCTAAGATAAACGTGCCCTAATCTACCATTGTAAGCAGGTAAATAAAAGGGAGAAAGAAATGGGGGTTGGAAGACATACACCCACTCACCCACACTTATTACAATTATGCCATCGCTTGGAGGGACCGAAAGAATATACAAATTAATTAACTACGCAAGCTAATTAAATATTACAAATTAACTAAATTAATTAACAAATCAACTAGGTTAATTAAAGCAGTAAATGCCTCGGGAAGAGGGCAAGATGCATCACACGCCCGGAACTCGCTCGGAATCGCACTGCCATGCATGATTGCCTCTGTTTTCCCTGCTTTCCTCCTCTGAAGATTGCCAAAACTTCAGGAATACTTCCTTGGGCACTGGAGATCACCACCGGCTGAGGTAGAACGCCACCGGCTGAAGGATGTGGCCACCGGCACTGAATTGATCCATCGGCTACCAATTGACTGCCGGTCGGCACTAAACACTGCCGGCCGGCACAAATTGCCTGCAGAACCTGCAACTCACAGCAGCAGAGGACACAACTTGCATGGCAATGTAATTCAAAGCATGTATGCACCAAACATATTCCTTATCATGTTTGTGACTCAAAGGAGGATGTGCCTCGATTCTCGGGCCACCAATCGCGCATTTTCATGCATGATGGCCAAAGAGTCAAGTGTGCATTTTAATATCAAATGTAATGCACACCAAACATACAAGGGACCCAACCTCAATCATGGTTGATCAAGAGGCAAGGCAATGCACAACAATGCACATGCAACCTAAGCATGTAAGCTAACATACAAACATGCAATGCAACTACATGGCATACACAACGCTAACAACATAACATGCACAACGCATTGAAACATGGCATATACAATGCAACATGGACTTACACTAACATGAGAGAGCCTCAGCCACACTCACACAGGAGGCCATGAGATGAAAAATGAAGTGCCTCGAAGTGCGCGCACGTGGGCACGCAAACCGAGGCAATGGCCCTAAGGCACGAAATGACATGGAAAATGATATGCAAACATGCAAATGAAATTTCAGCACCCACAAATGATGCAAAACAGTCCCGAAAGGTGGGGAAATGACACCAAATGCACGGAACGGTCCCGAAATGCGATATTAAGCACCCGAAATGGCCTACAGCCATACTAAACATGCATAATTGGTACATGAAATGCAAAACAGTAGCAAGGCAGCCCCAAAATAGCATTTTTTACGATACAAAACATGGCGAAATAGTGAGCATTGATAGGACAACAATGGCATGCAAAAATGGCTCCTCAAGGGAGGCAATGAGGCAAGTGATAGATACAATGCTCAAACAGAAAAATGTCCTTCTACAACACTGATGAGGGACCAAAAATATGCACATTTACAGTAGATGACATCCCCCAACTCAGTATGCAAACTTGCTAAAAATGTCATGCAAGATCTAGGATACATAAGGCTACAACATGAGGTATGCCTTACATTCATCAAACAGCCTTGGACCCTTAACAAAACATGACAAGAAGGCCAAAATATGGATATTTTCAGTACTGATCATGGCCGAAAACAGAAGCTAGATAGGCTTAACAAAGCATGCAAAAATGGGGCCAAAGAGGGATATAAAGATAAGCATAACATGGAGACTCCCAACAAGGTTTATCCCTTCTACAATGTCGTAGAGGGACACAAAATAAGCCTACTCACAGTTCATGACATGCTCCAAAACAGACTACATGTAGACCAAACAAATCATGCAAACTTACGGTAAATTGGAAGAATTGTGAAGCAAGTGCAAGATAGGGGGCCCGAACATGGTTGAGCCCTTCTTCAATGTTGAAGAGGGGCTCAAAATATGCCCTCTTACAGTTTACATCATGCTCGAAAACAGATCACACATAGGCAAAATATTCAATGCAAAATAATGGCATATAAGAGGATATTGAAGCAAGTGCAAGATGGAGGGCTCAAACAGGGTTGAGCCCTTAAACAAACATCAAGAGTAGCTCAAAAGAGGACCACTTTCAGTATTGGTCGGAGCTCAAAACAGTGAGCAAGTAGGGTTAAGAAAAGAGACAAGAAAATGGTGTAAAAGAGAGGGATTGAGACTTACCCTTGAAGACCTTTCTTTCCTTGCTTCTTGACTTGAGAAATGTTGCTTCTAAGCCTCTAAGAACCTCCTCCTTACAGCTGGAATGGAGTGGTGGTAGTGGTTCTATGGATTGGTGAAGAAATGGCCAAGGATTTGAGAGGTTTAGAAGTTGGAAGTGTAGAGAGAGAGAGATTTCTTAGAGTGAGAGGCTCCCAAAAACTTGATTTTTTGTTCTAACCCTAAGCATATGAGATATAAGGCCTTATATATGTCAAAATAAGATCTTTTGGTCGAAATATCCAATTAAAAATATCTGCCACAGTGTATAGCAAAATATCTGTCAAAAATCTGAGTTATGGGCATTTTTGGCCGGCCGGCAATATTTTGTGCCGGTCGGATATCTTTTGTGCCGGTCGGCAATCGGTAAGGTCAAAAGTGCCGGTGGATGTCCAGATTGAAGCCCCGGAAGTTAGCTTTCCAATGGCGCAAACCTTGCATTAAAATTCCTCCTGTGCAAAAAGTTATGCCCTTTTCCGTAAAGCCGCGCAGATTCGGTCAAACCGGACTTCAACCAACCATATCTCCTCCCCCCGGATTTGGACTTAGGAGATTCTTGAGTGCAAAATGAAGCCCCGGAAGTAAGGTTTCCAATGGTGGTGGCCCCATATTTTAATTCCTCTTGTACAAAGAGTTATGCCTATTTCGGGGAAGCCGCGCAGACTTTTCTCCTTCTCGGATTCATGCTGAACCACTCCCAAACTAGTTTTCTCCCCTCTTCTCCTCTTTTCTTCAACTTCAAACCCCTAAGTAAGGTGTTTTGAAAGATTTTTCAAAGATTTCATCTCTCTTTCATTCATCTCCCCTTTTGTCATTGCTCGGTTTACCGAAAAGCGCAACATTTGCCGAAATGCGAGCATCGGAACATCGTGGGAATTTTATTTCAAAAATGTTTTGAAAAAGAGGGTTTTAAGGTATAAAAACCATCAAAAATAATTTTGGTCCACAATGGGGTATGAAGTTGAGATTTGCCTCTTTCTTTGCCAAAGAAACTGAACCTGTGCACTGCACACCTTTCTCCAACGAGTAAACCATCAGTAGTGCCCAAGTCTTAAGGGCGGTCAAAAATGGGGTGTCTACAGTTGCCCCTCTTTGACAGAACTCGGAAGTCATAACAATGACGTGAGTGAATGTCAAAGCCCAGAGACGACCCATTTTTGATAAGGCCGAAGACTTGGACAAACAAACAAAACATAGATAGATAAATGGTTGTGCCCGCAGGCTGCCTACGTATCCCTTTGCAAGGAATCAAACCAGCGTAGTTCTGGGGCAGGATGCGAAGTGATGCACAATGCAAGTGCATAACTTATGATCATGCAAAGGATGCTGTGATGAAGCAATTATGCAA